>CM053588.1:211177646-211249977 GCA_028646515.1 Pseudochirops corinnae | reverse complement strand
TACTGCTACTACTGCTACTGCGACTACTACTATTACTGCGACTACTACTATTACTACTACTATTACTACTACTATTACCACCACCACCACCACCTAGCATTTATAGAATACTTTCAGTTTTGTAAAGCACTTTCCATTTATTATCTCATTTGATATAAAGACAAAAAATTAAACTATTCTTTCCATCAAGGAACTTACATTTTACTGGGCATATGTTTAAATAGAGAGGAAAGGGAGGGATGAAAATGTACACACATAAGTAAATGCAAAGTCACTTAAGGAGGTAGAGAACAATAATAATTGAAGATATCAGGAAAGGTTTATAGCAGTGGTTCTCAACCTTCCTAATGCCATGACCCTTTAATACTCGTATTGGGTGTATCTGCATGTGGGTGGACCTGTCTGGAGACAGAGGAGCGGTGTCTCTCAGTTCCCAAGACCATCAGAAATATGTGTTTTCCAATGGTCTTAGGCAACGCCTGTGACATCTGTGAAAGGGTCATTCGACCCCAAAGGGGTCGCGACCCACAGGTTGAGAACCAGTTTTATAGGGTATGGTATCTGAACTGAGCCTTGAAGGAAGGCAGGTGGTGATAAGGAGAAAGCATGCACATGGCGGGGGGGGGGGGACCTGTGAAAGATCCCTGAGATGGGAGACAGAATGCCAAACTTGAGGAAAAGCAAGTAGACCATGTTGACAAAGAAAAGTGAATGAGAGGATAATAAGAAATTAGTCTGATCAAGTAGTTGGGAGCCAGATTTCAGAAAGTTATACTTGCCATGCTGAGGAGTACGTATTTTAGTATTGCTAACAGTAATACTAATAACATATATAATGCTTTAATTTTTGCAAAGTGTTTCTCATGCATTATATCATTTGGTCTTCCACAACCCCTCGAAGTAAGTATTATTGTTATCTTTATCTTATAGATAAGGAGATTGGGAGTGGTTAAGTAACTTACCCAGAGTCACAGAGCTAGGAACAGTCTGAGATAGGATTTGAGATAGGATCTGAGATACTTTACCCTCTGTTTTATTTTACAAGCATAATGAAGCCATTATAGGTTTTTGAGCTAGCACTTAGCACAGTGACTGGTATATAGTAGGTGCCTAAAAATGTTTATTAAGTAGGAAGATCAACTAATCAGAGTTGTGTTTTAGGAATATTAACTTGATTGCTCTGTGAAAGAATGATTAGAAAGGAGGAAGAATTAAAGTAATAAGATCGATTAGGAGGCTATTGCAATAGTCCAACTGAGAAGTGAGAAAAGCCTGAACTAGAGTAGTATGGGCAAAAAGAAGGAGGTGGAACTGAACAAATTTTGGTACATGAATGTAGTGGAATGTGGCTGTGTTATAAGAAATGTTGTGTGATGAATACAGAGAAGCATGGTAAGACTACATGAACTGATGCAGAGTGAAGTAAGCAGAGCCAAGGAAACAATATACACAATGACTGCAAAAATGTAAATGGAAAGAACAGCTACACAGAAATTGATCAAAAATAAATGTTGCAAAATTATACACAACCATGGCTATAAAAAAAAGAGAAATTAGAGGGTACTCTCAACTGTCCCCTTTAAGGAAATGGGAGGTCTATAAGTATTACACATTGCATATGTTTTTGGACTTTTTCAATGTATTAATTTGTTGTGCTGGTTTTTCCCTCTCTTTTTAAATTTATTTTCAGATTGAAAAATAATACCTTCCTGCTCTGTGGGACATCTGGGTGGCACAGTGGATAGAGTGCCAGCCTGGAGCCATGACAACCTGAGTTCAAATCTGGCCTCAGAAACTTACTAGCTGTGTGACCCTGGGCAAGTCACTTAACTCTGTTACTGTCTATCTCAGTCTGTAAAATGAGCTAGAGAAGGAAACAGCAAACCACTCCAGCATTTTTGCTAAGAAAACCCCAAATGGGGTCATGAAGAATTGGACATGACTGAATAACAATGACAAGAAGGAGCTCTCTGAGAGGTAGAAGGCTAAGGATACTGGAGGAAACTATGGTGATGTAAAAAAAATCAATATAGAATTATTTTAAAAAATAAAGGAGGATCAGCTAGGTGGTGCAGTGAATAGAATACTGATGCTAGAGTCAGGAGCATATGACCTCAAGTATGACCTTAGACACTTGACACACTTACTAGCTGTATGACTTTGGGCAAATCACTTAACCCCAATTGCCTTGCCTTCCCACCTCCAAAAAAAAGGGGGGGGGGAGTGGATGCCAAATTGTGTGAAGGTAGATTGGCAAGACTTTGCAACTGATTGAATATTGAGGGTGAGAGAGAGGGAAGAATCAAAGCTGATTATGATGTGAATTTAGGGGTAAATAGAAGGGATGACAATGCTCTCAACAGAAACAGAGACATTCGTAGTTTGGGGGACAATATTTATTTGGATTTTTTTTTTGACATGCTGAGTTTGTTGCTATCAATGGGATATCTAGGTGGAGATGTCTAGGAGACAACATCAGTTGCAGGACTAGAGCGTGAGAAACATGAAAGGATATGTGGATTTGAGAGTCATCAGCATAAAAATGATCACTGCACTCACAAGAGCTGATGAGATCATTAAGCAACAGTATAAAGAGAGAAGAGAAAGCTCAAGATAAAACTTGTATTGGAATGCTTACTTAAGGCCCAAAAGGAGGCTATTAGTTTAGCCGCAAGTCACAGGAGTTTGGAATAGCTAGTTCACCTGTAATTATACATGAACAATCTTGGTTCAAGGAACCTTCTTTAGGATTCTTTAGGATTCACTTGCTTATTTAAAATGCCACTCTATTTTGCAATTTAAGCAAGATCTACTCTCCTTAATGCAATCACAAAGGTAAAACCCACATTTGGGAGATTTTCCATGCTCTACAGGAAAAGAAATACATGCACATGAAATATATCTGTAAAACTTTCACTTGTTTGGTTCAGAATTCCTGAAAGGGCTCCATTGTATAAGATGAGAAGCTGTGTCAAGTCCATGAAGATCTAGGCTAAATACCAAGAGATCATCCCTTAAGCAAGACTAAGGTTAATGACAAAACCAAAAATCCCAAAGAGAAGAACCAGAAGTGGAGAACAAGAGACAGTACTTTGCCTCCCAACCAACTAAAATGACAGAAAGTTCAAAGTAGAGATTGAGAAACAAAGTTCACAGATAGTAACCCCAAAGGGAGTATAGACAATTAGACCTGTGTTGTTTCTGTATACAAATTTACATGATACCATATGTCAGCACGTAACTAACTATGTGGGTCTGGGAGGTGTGTGTGTCTCCAGGAGAGCTGAATTGGTACATAGAACGGTGTCAGAGGTCACCATGTCTCACTTTCACTAGAACCAGTAAACTATGGATAATACACCTTTGTGAATATCACCAAATAAAAGAGGACCCACATGTGTTATCTGAGGTTGAAGGGGAGCATGATGATTTATTACTAACCAGATCACAAAGGTCAGAAGGATTGCTTACCTCATTCACCTTGGCAGACGTTGATGTAGTGGTTTTCTGTCACCTAGATGCTGTGAACTAGATGCCTTAGTGAAGGAGTGAAAGTGAAGTTAAGTGAATTTAAGTGAAAGCACTTAATGAACGGGAGCAAGATCTCTCAATGCATTTCATTCATAGATGACAAAGAACAATAACACCAGGCCCTAGAATGTTCTCCAGTGAAATCTATAGTCTAACTATCCACATTAGAAAAATAAAATGGAGGAAAAATTCATTTGATGCAGATAAAGACATGAACCCAAACAGGTAACCTTTCAAATTAGTCAAATAGTCTATGTATCATGGATAAATACTACAGATGAGTCAAAAGTTAATCAAGAGCAAAAAATTAGAAATTAGTACTTTTACCAGTTACAACTCAGTCTTGGCATTGGAAAGCCATCTCGTCTAACAAGTACTTGAACAAGAATCTCCTTTCCGATGTTCCCAGCAGATCCTCTCTGTGATGACTAACTCACTTGAAGAAATCGGGAATCATTGTGCCTTGCATAGGGTGATTGTAATTTTGAACAGATCTACTGAGAAGTTTGTTATATACAATCAAAATGCCTCACTGTAATTTCAACTCATTGCTCCTACTTCTATCCTCCATGACTTAGCTGAATCAGTCTCATCTCTCTTCTCCATGGTAGCCTGTCTGACACATGAAGACATATATTAACATCTCTATTAACTCATCTCCTTTCCAGGATCAGCACTCCCATTTTCTTCAGTTGATTTACATACATTATGGTTTCCCTGTCCTCATTCTGGATACATTCCAATTCCCCTCCTTTGGCTGCATTTCAGTTTACCAGCGTCTTAGAATGTGATACACATAACTGAGTTTAATACTTCAAGTGTGGTCTGACTTGCAGCTTTTGCCACCTTTATTCTGGATACTGAATTTCTATCAACATCGACTAATGTTGCATTAGTCTTTTGGCTGCCATACGACACTGTTGACTTCTATTGTTTGTGGTCCACAAACCCCGCTTCTGGATCTTTTTCACATGAATTGCCGTCTAGCCGTACTTTTCTCCATTGTGTACTTCTGCAGTTATTTTTTTAAAAAGCAAACGTAGTTTACATTTATCTCTGTTTGGTGTTATTTTATTTTATTCAGCCTATTATTATGGGCTATTGAGATCCTTTTAGGTCTTAATTCTGCTATCCATCCTGTTGGCTATTCTTCCCCGTTTTGCCCGCCATCTGCAAATTTAATAGGCATATTAGCCTAGGAAAATTGCTCCTCTCTTTCCTATACTGATGTCTCTTCTCTCATGGGTCTGCATGCAATCTGCCTGGGAATAAACAATACAAATAGATTTGTTCTCCCTCAGCTGATAAATGGTCAAAGGATACGCACTGGTAGTTTTCAGGAGAAGAAATCAAAGCTATCAATAGTCATATGAAAAATATGCTCTAAATCGCTAATAATCAGAGAAATAGAAATTAAAGTAACTCTCAGGTCCCACCTCAGAGCTATTAGATGGGCAAACATGACAGAAAAGAAAAATGACAAATGCCAGAGGAGATGTAGAAATAGAGATACACTAATGCTGCCAACTAATGTTAGAACTGGTCCAGTTATTGTGCAGAACAATTTGAAACTATGCCCTGAGAACTAGGATATTGTACTTACTTACTCTTTGACCCTACAAGGCATGTATCTCAAAGAAAAGGGAAAAGGACCACATATACAAAATATTTATAGTAGCTCTTTGTGTGGTGGCAAAGAATTGGAAATTGAACTGAAAAATGGCTGAACAAATTGTGGTATATGATTGTGAGAAGACTTATATGAACTGATGAAAGGTGAAATGAGCAGAACCAAGAGAACATTGTACACAGTAACAGCAATGTTGTAATGATAACCAACTGTGAAAGACTTGCCTACTTAGATCAACACAATGTTTCATGACAATTCCAAAGACTCATGACAAAAAATGCTGTCCATCTCTAGAGAGAGACCCGGTGAACTCTGAGTGCAGATTGCAGCGTATGTTTTGAGGGCAAGGTCTGCTTTTTTTTTCTTATTTGTATTCCAAGAACTTAGCAGAGTATCTGACACATAGTAGGCATTTAAGAAATGTTTCTGTCAGGCTCAGAGATGTTGTGTTTTGCCTAATATTACAGAGTCAAATTAAGTCAAGAAATATTTATTTAATGTATACCTACTATGTTCCAGGCACCATGCTAAGTTCTGGGAATACAAATATGAAGAGAAAGATTGTCCATCTCCACAAGGAGCTTCCATCATAATAGGGGCAGAAAACACATAAAAGGAAGCTGATAAATGGGGGATGATGAAGAGAAATAAAGGTCTTTGGCATAAGGACTTTGTAGAGGAAGTCTGGGAGAGTCAGAAGTGCATTCTGGAGAGGACTAAAAGAATAACTGGCCTTAAAATGAAGATTTGGAGAGGAACCAGCCAATCAGAGGGAGAGGCAGCAGTGACAGAGGGTAGTTCTGATGTATGCAATCCAAGGGTGAAGTGAGCTTTCAGGATGAAGAGGTTTTTGTGGCCTTACAGAGAAAGCTAAGGAGATTCAGGAGTGAAGCCCAGAGAGGAAGGCACAGAACTAGTAAGTAAGGAAGCAAGGATTTGTCTCTCCCAACTATCTATGTCCTATAGTATTGTTCTTGTTCTCTATGATTTTCAAAGATCATTGACAGTAACTCAGCAGTCATTTTCACCAGTCCTTTCAAGTACCCTTGGATTTAGTTGCTCTGAGTATGATGACATGAACTTGAAGAAGATATCTAAGCACTTTTTTAAAAAATCATCTATTTCCATACCTTAAGTTTCAATTCCCTCCAATAAAAACAAGTTTCATCCATGCCTATTTTAAAACAGAGCAATTTTTTGACATTACCTCTCCTCCCCTACATACCCCTTTTAATTATTTTTCCTATCCTTCCCAATCAAAGAGTAACACAAATGACAGATAAAATAGAAGTAAAATAAAAATTGAGTAGTTCTACCTTCTCTTTGTCATTTGTAATCAACTCAAACATCTTGAGTCTCCTTTGGTCTTACCTCAGTATAGATAATTTTTAAGCCTTTTGTTGATTGTAGTATTTATGGCTATTCTCAGTTTGCCTCTGCAAAAATTCTACTCTTCCATGGAAATATTCTCCTAATGATGCTCTCTAGCTATGAGTCATGAAATCCAATGATCTCCATGCAAAGGGTCCCAGAAAGACAGAGGACAGGTATTAGCATGCTACAGCATGTCACCAAAGAGGATGTGCCGAGAAATTAAATGGCATCAGTGATACGAAGGATAAGGATAACTAGAAAAAGGGGTGGGACAGTGCTAGAGTGAGAAAATGAGAGGTGGAGAGATGGATAACTTGAGTTGTACATTTTCTTTCCTGAGAAATGAAAGAAAATAAGTAGACCTATGATGCTTTGAGAGGATCCTGAGAGAAGGGTCCAGGAAGAGGAGAAATTGGAGAGAAAACACAGCCTAGAATCGTATGGGATGGAAAGTATGAAGGGGAATGCAACCTGTGTCAGTGGAAGAAGGGTCTGATCCATGAAGTCACTCCAGGGAGAGGATAAGCATGTCAGGGAAACAGAATATATTTTTATATGAATATTGTCCCTTGGGAGGCCTTGGGCTTATGCTGCCAATGCTGCCATCTTATGAAATATTTCTGGGCTTCTCCTTCCAAATGTCCCTCAGGACTAAGCTTACAGTCACATATATGGGAAGGTGGCTTCTTATTTATTTGTGTTTGCTGGAGAAATGGGAAGATGACGTGGCTAGACCTGAGATGATGAAGCCGTCTAGTCCAGTCCTCATTTTACAGACGAAGAACCTAAGGACAAGAGGTCAAGTGATTTGCCTAAGGTCATAGGGAAAGCAAATGACGGAGACAGAATCTGCATCATTGAGAATATTAAAAAGTCTGCTTTGAAAGGTGAGCTTCAGGAATGTTTTGAACAATTATAGCACTATGGGAATAAGTGAAGAGCCTCCCAAGCTAACTACTCTGAAGGTCTTCACTCATTTAGACAAGAGAGCTAGTGTGACATGATGGCTAAGGTGTTGGACTTGTAATCAAGAAGGCCTGAGTTTGAATCTAACCTCTGGCACTTACAAACTGTGTCACTTCACAAGCATTTTCACCTCTCTAAGCCTTAGTTTCGCCATCTACAAAATCTAGATAATAAGTATAGTACCTACCTCACAGAACTGTTATGAGACTTGACAAATTATGTATCCCCTATGTTTAGCACAGCATCTGGAATATAGTAGGTACTTTAGTAAATGTTTATTGAATTGAATAAAAAAATATTATAAGCTCTTGTATAACTGACGAAAAAATGCGCCAAATTATTTTGTCAGTGGCCTGGCATACCTCCTTATTATTCACCACTCATCATAAATGGTTTCAAGTACCAGCCCTGCTACTGACAATTTCCATGATGTTATACAAGTCATTTTCCCCTCTGGGCCTCTCTATAAAATGGAAGTGTTGGACCAGATGACCCCTAATGTTCCTTGCAGCTCTGATCTTCCATAATTCTATGGTTCAAAAACTACCCCAAGATTTTGCACGTAAGGATTTAATAAATGCTTGTTTAAGGAATGAATTCCAGTGGAAGTTGTCCCATTGAAAGCATCAGGACAAGCCAATGGGTCAGAAACAATTCTAAGAGGACTTACCTTCTCCGACCTCCCACCCCCATACAGGTTTTCTTTTGAAGGAGCGTCCTTTGGAAGTCAGAAAAAATGACTGCATACCCAGACTCCTGCTTTGGAATCTAACTCTGGGACTCCCTCCCTCCCTAGATTCCAGAAGGCCAAAGCAGTGTCCTAGGCCTCAATCTCCCCATCTAGACAATGGGAACAAAAAGCATTTTCCTCCCTTCTTGAGCTTTGTTCCATGAATATTTATAGGGGGCTCTGGAATCCTGGGATCCTGTAAAAATGCAAAGTACGATTATTATTAATGATACAGTTAGCAAGAAGGACATTTGTTATTTCTACTCAATTGGTTTCTCCCTGGGAGGAGAAACAATTTTTTTTGACATAGCATTAATATGCCATCTTTGCAACTTTGATCGTCTATCATTTCCCTTCTGAGAAAGTTGTGCCTGTGCCTCTCTGGGATACAGCGCCCTCGCTTTTTCCTTTCTGGTTTGGGCATTAGCAGAAGCCAATGTACTTTTTGCATTTGGAGGAAACAAGTGATCCTTCTTTGACTCTGGTATCAGGAAATAATTTATTAGGCTCAAGGATGTTCAATGAGGCGACTTCCTTTGGAGCTGGCCTATTTACAGGTCAGTCCAGCACCATCAGTTTATAAATTCAGTTTTATTTCCTCATGTATTCACCTGGAACTAAGTGGAATTTCTCGTCATCATTATTTTTGTTGTTATTGTTATTATTATTGCCAAAGAGAGAATATGTTTCCCACTGTAAGATGTCTTCCTCAAGCCCATGATCCCCATTGTTCCTTGGACAACTGACTGACCGGCATGGGAGCTGTTTTGTTTCATCCAACTTAGGCTTGTCGAATTTACAGGAAAACATGGCAACCAGTTGGGGATTTCCCCCATAATGATGAACTCTCCCTTAATAAATCCGAATTGATTCCAATTTGGATTTCTGAGATGAAAGGGCTTTCTGCAATTATCTACTCTCCTACGCCCTTCAGTAACTACCTTGTCTTTCCCCTCCTCTCTTCCACCCCCCCACCCCAACCTACCCCGCCTTCCCCTCCTCCTTAAGAAGACTTTCCCAGGTCCCTCTTGGCTGTGGTTGAACGACGTTGGCTCATGTCCATACTGCAACAAAGACCTGGCATTCCAGCTGTCTGCGTCTAATCTCCAGTGTCAGCTCTTGTTAATGTGTGAGCGTGAAATCAGAGGGGGCAGAGCTGCATGGAATATTAAAACCATGATCAGAATTCCACTGAAATGCTGAGAGTCTGCAAGCACCATTAGAAGAGGCTGTCAAATCACGGCTCCTGCATTAAATAAAAGAAAAGATTTCTATCAGAGGAAAGTACAATCAGTGAATCGCTGAACTAAATTAGCATTTTTTCAATTGGAGATCGAAGTTGATTTATTGTTCTACACGACATTAATGTAACTGTGTGCTTGACCTGCTAAGGCAGCTAATTTTTCATTTAAATGGTTTCTTTCCTTCTCAACGCAGAGGCTGCTATCATATTTCAACTTTGCAGAGTGATCAGAAAAGTCATGGAATGCTGCTGAAATGTCTTGGGGTGGCCTTCCCTTTCCCTCTCCTCCCCTCCCCTTTCCTCTCCTCCCCTCCTCTCTCCATCCTTTCCCTCTCTCCTCTCCCCTCCTCTCTCTTCCCCTCCTCCTGCCTTTCCTTCTCTCTCCTCTCCTGTCCCCTCCCCTTCCTCTCTATCTCTCCCCTTCTCCTCCCCACCCCCCACCTCATGGCTGGTAGTCAAGGTCACACAGGAAAAGTAGTCTCAAAGCAGCAACTTCAAAGCCTTCCTTAAAGATCCCACTACAGAAGCCCATTGAGTGGGGGAGATGAGGGTTCGGGTGGCTCCTCCTTGTTCATATCATCGGGCTCAGCAAGAAGACCCCCTTTAACTGCATGGTCAAGGAGGGCCCAACCTGGGGCAGTGGCAGGCCCTTTCTCCCCCTTTCAGCCTGACAATGTGCCCCTCTGCCTCGGTCCCAGTTCTAGTCCCGCCCCTCCGCCCCCTACCCTGTGTCTGAAGATAATATACATTTCCAATTAGCAGCCCACATTCTAGTCATGTTCTCTTTTACTGCCCTAACTATCTTCGTTTTGCTAAAGAGCCCGGCCTTCGTTAATGAAATCCCGCAGTTCTGTTAATCCTAGATACAATGCTGCTTTTCTCTCTCAGGCCCTCCCGAACATAAAACTACAGTCACCCAAGCTCCCCACTTCTATTAAGATTCCTTGTCATTCGTCTTTCATTACATACCTGATGGAGCACAGTAGCACTCAGAGTTCCCAGCAGCTGAGGCAAAGTATGCAATTATATTTGTTTTCCAGTGTTCCCTTTTTTCCCTGAGACATCTCTCTTTCTCTTATTCTCTCTGTCTCTCTTTCTCTGTCTCCATCTCTCTCTGTGTCTCCCCTGCCACACACACACACACACACACACACACACACACACACACACACACACACACACAGTCTAATTTTAATGACTCATAATCAGCATGTCTCTTTGTGGAAACAATGCCTATTAATATTTAGCAAACATCCATAATGTGGAGCTGGAAGAATCCCCAGAGACCTTCTAATCTAATCCCCCCCCTTTTTTTTTACAGCGTAAGACATTGAGGAAATGACTTGCCTAAGGTCACACGTAGTAAGAGGGCAGACTTGAGATTCCAACCTACATCTCTGAATCCAGAGCCAGTGGTCTCAATTTTGTAATAGTTTCAGGTTAACTAGAAGTCCTGATCAGGCCCTGATCAGGCTAGATTTCAAGAGATAATTAAACTGCCTCTGATGAATTCAGTGCATGGTATACCTCAATGAGGAGGGAGGTGTAGTTGCCATTTGACATTTATCTATCCCTCACTCAAATGTGTATATGTGTGTATGTATATATAACACACATATGTACATATACATATATATGCATGTATGTACATATATTTCATATATGTTCCCTATAAGTACATATTTCATATAAATATGTATATAAATATTTATATATACATATTACCTGTACACAATATGTATATATAAATGTTTATATATACATTCATATGCATTTATATTGTTTCTAAAGTGAAGCAGATATTGGACTGATGAGAGTTATCAACAGGAGGTGGTCAGGTGCATGGCCTGGAGAACTCCAAGACCTTGGAATATATGATGGACATTTTCATCTCTGGCCCAACAGGGTAGGGAATGGTCACAGCTGGTTTTCATGGCCTGGTTTCTAAGATGGATGGTGTCACTTTAATGCATAGGGGGGCAGAAGCGGGCTGCCCTCCAACCCCTATCACAATGGCCACTAATTGGCACCCCTTTGTCAGACCAGAGACCATGGAGTGAATGGGCCAAAAGGACTGACCTCTCCCCTGACCTCATGGCAAGGTCAATGTCGGTCAAGAGTTGAAGCTTTTGGCAACGGACAGTGCTTCTAGGAGGTGAGGAAGGAGCATGACTTGTCACGATTCATGTCCCAGTAGTTTCCGCTATTTATCTGCCTGTTACTTTTTCCGATCCATGCAGAAAACCTCCCAATAGTAAGTACCGTTGTAAATAAGTAGTAATTAAAAAGAAAACAAGACAAGAGTACACTCTGCTTTACTTTGGGTCTTCCAAAGACAGTGAAAAAAATCCTCGACTTTTCTGCCCCTTTTTTGCTCAAATATTTTCCTTATTCTAGTCCCACAAAATGTTCAGGTGGCGAACCTGTGACCTCGAGGCCACTGGGGCCTTCTAGGGGCAGCCTTTTGACTGAGTCCAAGTTTTACAGAACAAATCCTTTTATTAAGGTGTATATGTATATATATATACCTAGCTGAATCATAGTCCATATTCATTAATTATGATAGGGGAAGAAACATTGAACATTTCCTGCAGACCTTTCATTTTGAAAAGTCCTAACATCCCACTGTAACTGCTTAGACAACTTAGAGTACTGAACCTGCAATACCATGTAGTCAGGAAAACTTGGATTCAAATCCTACCTTAAAACTGTGTGACCCTGGGCAAGTCATAACCTCTCTTCCCAACCCCAACCCGTCACAGCTCCCTTGGCATTATTTACATGTGAGTCTCAGTTTTCTTGATGGAATATATCATCCTCCTGTGATTTCAGTTGTCTTCCTGGTTAAATAACATTTAGGAAATTGAGCCCTAGTGGCCAAATGGTAACAACACAATTTCCAGAGGGTCTTAGCTCACTCTCAGTGGGAAGTTCATACTCTAAGAAAGTCGAGCTCATGGTGAACTCAGGGTTTGAGATGTTTAGGGTGACTTTTCAGCTTGCAAGTCCTCCCTCCCATCACATGCACAACGTGGGAGGGATTTGTTTAGCGTGGGGCAAGCATATTTTTGTTTGCATTTGCTTAGCACATTGCTGTCGCACATTTTGCTATCAAATGTAAAGTCATCTGCATGCGCCGCTTGTGCAGTTATAGAAGAGTCAAAACAACTGTCAGGCGGTTGTCAGCCACATGGCCTGGGCAGATTGTTACATCTTTTGCCCATGCCTGCTACCATTCTCTTCCACCATCCCCTAAACCAGTGGTTCTCAACCTTCCTAATGCCGCGACCCTTTAATACAGTGCCTCATGTTGTGGTGACCCCCAACCACAAAATTATTTTCGTTGCTACTTCATAACTGTAATTTTGCTACTGTTATGAATCTATCTGATATGCAGGATGTATTTACATTGTTACAAGTTGAACATAACCCACAGGTTGAGAACCGCTGCCCTAAACTATCACCCTAACCTTCCTCGGGTCTGCTTTTCAGTGGGCTTCACCATGCAGGAAGTGTCCACATCAATGTAGGTCCAAATCCATTTGACTGGCAATGTCTACACTCTTCAAGCCTTTGGCCAAACTGCTCAAGTCATGAGCCAACCAGTGCAATGCACCAATAGGTTTGCATCCAGGTGAAAAGGTCAGCTGCACCCACTCCCACCCCCACCCACACATCCTGTAATGGCCCTACAGATATGATGGCAAGGGGACTTGGCAATCAGCCCAGGCAAAAAGTAGCACATTTTTGAACCCAGATGGCAATCATCTGGAAACATCCCTGTCTGCTCAGCTCCATTTCCACATGGAAGAGATCCAGCCTATAGAGAGCCCCCAAACAATAACTCAGTTCAACAGAGAGAGCTCTAGATTAGAGAGAAAGACCTGCATTCAGATTCCTGCTCTGACCCTTAATAGCTGCAAGACTTTCAGCAAATCATCTCTCCTCCAGAGCTTCAGTTTTTGCCTCTGCAAAGTGTGTGTGTGTGTGTGTGTGTGTGTGTGTGTATGCACTGGGAGAAGAAGGAGTGGTGATGGTATTCATAGTCTCCTTACCTATCATGTAGGGTTTCTGTGAATAAAGGACTGTGACAATGTGCCATTGGGCCTTGGGGGCAATCCTGGGTTTTCAGAGACTCTACTAGCTCTTCCTGATACTGCCAAGTTGAACAGGCTTCAACAAGAACTTCAGTGAGATATACAGATGTAGATGTAGATGTAGATGTAGACATAGACATACACACATGCATATGCACGCATATATACAGTACATACACATGCATGTATACATGTTCATATGAGTATGTGTATATGTGTGAATACATACTTACAGATGTATTTGTGTATATATACATGCATGTTGTATCCATGTGCATACATAAATATACATGCACAAATATACACACACATACAGTCAGACACACATACATGTGCATGTACGTATTGTCCAAAGACCAGCCTGGCTCATTGTAGACAAAAATTATCATCAGTTAACACTAGAAATTAATTTTGGGGGGGAATGGGCACAATCCTCCACTCAAATGTGTATTTGTGGAAGTGGAGATTGTTGTGGGAGGTTGGGATAGAGATAGTGCCTATGCAAATAACAACAACAATAATAATGAAAATAAATAATTCATATTCATATAGATCTTTAAGGTATACAAAACCATCTTCTTAATGACATGTGCATTAGATTATACAAATATTATTATCCCTATTTTACAAAATGTTCAGAGAAAAACCTGAGGTTCACAGAGCTTAAAATACTTGCTCCAAGTCACAACACAAGTAACTGTCAAAATCATAATTGAAACCCTGCTTCCTCCTTCCTCCAAATTCAATGATCGTTCCACTAAGCCACACTGCTTTTCACGTCTCCTTGAATTAGTAGTAGTAATAAAATGTAATACTAATAGTAGTAGTGATAATGGTATTAGAAATCGTAGCAGCCATAAAGTAATAATAATAGTAGTAGTAGTCACAGTCATAGAAATAGCTGTAGTAATGTAGTAGTAGAAGAAGAATAGCTGTAATAGTGGTAGTAATTGCGGTTGAAGTTTGTCCTTCAACTCTGAAGAGGACGAATGACATCACAGGATGATGTCTTGACTCGTGGGTGACTAGATTTAAGTGAGGCAGAGTTGCACAAAATCGTCAGCCTCATTCTCTCTTCCAGAGTCATTGAAGTCCAGTGGCAAGATAAAAATCGGGATATTTGGTGATGGCCCAGGTTGCGGTGTATGACCTTGTCATCTTCAATGTCTGACCAAGCTCTAAGCATTCTACAGAGCCTTCTTCAGCTGCCTTTATCCCTTCATGGCCATTGGAACAAATTATTCTCATCCTCCCATTCCACTGGGGGAAGTTTTCATATGTTTGGGATGGACACCACCCCAAGTTACTGACAGGTTTGTGACCCATTTTGTGTTTGTGACCCATTTCCCTCAGTCTGGTTTAACCCATCTGCTGAGGTGGTTTACTGGGGTGTAGCTATACCTTCTTGGAGCCACAGGTGAGAGCTGAGTGCCAGGTAGACACCAAAGGTGGATGAGCAGCCCAGAAAAGCAGTAGCAATGATGCAGTAGTAGTAATAGTAGTAGTAGTAGTAGTACAAGTAATAGTAGGAGTAGTAGGAGTAGTAGTAGTAATAGTAGAAGTAGTAGTAGTAGTAGTAGTAGTAGTAGTAGTAGTAGTAGTGGTAGTAGCAGGAGGAGGAGAAGGAGGAGGAAGAGGAGGAGGAAGAGCAACAGGAGTAGGAGTAGTAGTGCTGGTGGTGATGGCAATTGTGGTGGTGAAAGTAGTAATAGCCACTACACCTAAGATGGAAATTGTGAAGCCAGTGTATCGGGGTTCTGCAGCCTCTGACCCCCAGGGTCCTATACTTACCTACACAAACATGCTTGAGGGAATACAGAAAGGAACTGAAGTTATTGTCAAGGTTGCAACTGTCATGGCCACACGAAACAGGGTTAGCACTGCTTAAGCCTTTGGCGTACATTTGTGCTTGAATATATACTCCCACTAGCTCATAGAACAGGATACTACGAGACATTTTGTTTAGAGGCACAGATAGCAAGTGATATCTCAAGCATGGGCATCAAGAGGAAGCCACTCAGGTGACTAGTCTCCCCAGGACTCTATTGCTTTGCCACATGGCGATTTCACCTAGTCAGTCAAGTGATGTTTATTAAGTGCCTACTATATGCCAGCACTGTGCCTGAATATTAAAAAAAAAAAAAAGACAAAAAACTGTCTCTCCTCTCCGGGAGCTCACAGCCAATGAGGTAGGCTATATGCAAACAACCATGTACAAACAAGATCTATGCAGGGTAAATTGGAGATCATCTCAGAGGAAAGGCACGAAGATGAAAGAGGACTGGGAAAAGCTTCTTAACAGAAGGTTGGACTTTAGCTGAGATGTGAAGGAAGCCAAAACTCTCTCCAAACAACAGATTCAATTCTGAAGCACAAGCGCCAACTTAAAAACTGTCCCAGAAGCTTGGGCTAGCTCTGTTTGTATAGACTCTCTATGGCAGGCCTGCACAACATACGGCTTGGGGGCCGAGACAGACTGATGAGGGTTGGTTGCCATGGGTCACGTGACAGTCACCCCAAATCCTTTGGCAGATCGCAAGTGGTCTGTGGTCTGTCTGTTGTGCAGGCCTCGTCCATAGATAGCCAGTAGAAAGGTAAGAGGACAGTCCCCTCACTGGGGCTATAGGCAGCCGGGATTTCATCTTGGACCCCCTTTATCTCATACTTCTTGGAGCAACAACGTTCAGCATCATTTCTCCAGGTTTTTAGATTAAATTTACACTACTAGGAAGAAGACCAGGTCCAAGCTTGAAGTGACTATGTTTATAGAGTGTCTCCTCATTTCTTATTAAGAGCCTCTGCAGAAGGTAACAATGCTATCCCAGTGACCCTGGGTTTCTTGGAGTGAGTGCCACAAAGACTTGTTTTCAAAAGCTATTCCATCCCTTTCCAATTTCTCCCAGCACTACATTCTGTATGTTTGGGACCTTGCTTTTTGTTAATTTTTAGAGTATTTTTTTTATTTGCTTCCCAACTGGTCTCCCTATGTCAGTTTCTCACTCTCAAACTTATCCAACCACCACTATGGGAGGAAATTGTTTTGTAATCGAGTTATCCTAAATGAACTGACAGTTCATTGCTCTGCTCCAAAAACACTCAATGACTACCTATTTCCTACCAAATAAATTTACTACTAAGGCAAATTTCAAGTTCTTCTCATTTTGGTTTCAACCTATCATTTCAGCCATATGGTATTTTCCATTCCTTTCCTTGACAAATTCTCTGGTCCTGTCAAATTAGTTTTCCAATTGTTCCCTAAACAAACTGGATTGAGTTGTGTCTTCCATGGAATACCAAGAATAACAATAAAAACAACAAAACTTTCTAGCTATGTTGGGGGCAAGAGGAAAAACAAGGGAACTAATGTTTAAGATAGATGGGACAATGATAATGAATGGTGAAGAGAAGGCAGAACTACTCAAGTTTTTTTCCCCATAGCTGTTATCTCTACCAAGAGCAACAATCTTCATTATAGGAATTATATAATGAAATGTATTAATATGGAACAGAAAACAAAGTTAAGTAAGGAGATGACAAAAAATATTTAGCTGTTATCTAAACAATGGTATCAAGGAAGCAGAACCATCCACACTATATCCCAGTGAACTCATAGATGTAACCATGGAGCCAATGTTCTTGATCTCTGAAAAATCATGAAGATTAGGAGAGGTTCCATAGTTCTGGAAAAAGGTAAATATTTTTCCAGTTTTTCAGAAATGAAGTAGGTGAATTTTTCCAGGCATAGGTTGGTGGACTTGGCTTCTTTTGTGGCAATATTTTAGAATGCATTATCAACAAGGATGGTTCAAGAGTACTGAGAAGATGAAACAGTGATTCAAAATAGCTAGTTATAGGTTTATCAAGAACTAGTCATGAGAAACTAATATCACTTGCTTTTTTTAACACCATTACCTGACTCAAATATCAGAGTGCCCATACACACACACACACACACACACACACACACACACACACACATATATATACACAAACATATATACATACATATGTATCTATATAGATATAGATATACATATACACATACATATATACACATATCTATATTCACAGACACGTGTGTGTGTGTGTGTATTATACCTGTATTTCAGTAAGATTTTGATAAAGTTTCTCATGGTATCCTTTTGGGAAAAAATGGAGAGATATAAGCTAGATGGTGATAATATTTTATTGATTTACAAATGGCTTAATGACCGAACTCAAAGAAGGATAATTAATGGACAAATTTCAAACTGGAAAGAGGTCTCTATGTAGCATCACAGGGGTCTGTTCTTATCAACATTTTTATTAGCTACTTGGACAAAAGCACAGATGTTATATTCATCATACATATAGATGACACAAAGCTGCAAAGTTTAACTATCATGTTGGATGATAGAACTGAGATCTGAAAATATTGCAAAAAGCTAGAAAAAATAACCAAGTTGAATAAGATAAATTTTAATAGTAATGAGTTGCATAAGTAAAAGATGGAGATACAGCTGGATAAGGATGTGTAAAGAGACTTTGTCATCTTCGTGGACCATAGGCTTAATATGAGTCAAAACTGTGGCATGACAACCCGAAAAGCTAATGTATTCTTGGGTGACATTCATAGAAGCATAGTGTCCAGAAAAAGGGAGGTCATGGACCTCCTGCACTCTGCCCTGGTCAGATCACATCTGGGATATTGATTTTTCAAAATACATTTTTATTGATTTTAAAATACATTTTAATTGATAACCTACATTTCTCAATATATTCTCCCCTTTCCCCTCCCAGAAAGCTAACTCTTTTAACAAAGAAAAAGGGAAGGAAAAGAGCTTAGCAAAAAGAACCAACACATTAAAAATAAATTCTGATACTGTATGTAATGTTCTATACCCCTGGAACCCCATCTCTGTAAAGAAAAGAAAAAGAGAAAAGATTCCTTTTATAACTCTTCTTTGGGGGTCAGTTTGATCATTTTAATTTTGGAAAATTTAGTTTTGATTGTTTTACTGGTTTTGTCTTTCCATTTATATTTTTGTAGCCATTGTGTACATTGGCTTCCTGGTTCTTCTTTTCTCACTTGAATTATTCTGCTCACTTCTGGACACTATGTTTTAGAAAGAACATTTATAAACTGGAATGTGTCCAATGGAAAGTGACCAGGATTGTGAGGGGAGTCAATGTCACTCATGGATTGCTTGAAAGAACTAGAATAGTTCAGAAAACAGGAAACTTAGAGGGGGAGCATAATAGCAGACTTCAAGTATTTTAAGAACAATTATGCGGCAGGCAGGTTAGAATAAAACTTTCTGACAGTTTACTTTTGTCTGAACCCTTTTCTCAGCACTTAGCACAATATAAGTGCTTAGCCTATGATAACACATTATAGGTACTTAGTAAATGCTTGCTGACTTGACTAGAGTTCCAAATTAAGAGCAAGGAGTGAAAGTTGCAGACCATGAGTGGAACGAGCTGCCTCTGATGGGAATGAATTCTGGGTCTTCTAGACAGAGTTCCTGCTCTAGTTCAACATTGAGCTGGAACTTTGGAGATCTCTCCAGCTCTGAGATTCCATGTATGTTTAGGATGTACACAGATTTCATTACATTCAAATGATATCAGTAAGCATCTATTAACAAAAGCTTCAGAAACCCCACTGTCCCAGGAAGCTCACAGCACCTTCCAGGAGATATGTACTACAGGCATCCTCACTAGACCATTGGCAGTTTAAAAAAAAATAATCTAGATTGAAACTGGTGATTTTAGAGCTAGGGGAGTGGGGTTCCTTTTCTTGCCACAGAACCAAAGGATCTCAGATTTGGAAAGCACTTCAGGGGTTACTTTTTCCTCTCTTTTCCACAGTGAAACATCCTCTGCAGTTCTCCTCACAAATGGTGATCCAGGGTTTCCCTGAGTACTTGCAGTGACAGGGCACTTACTGATTCATGAGAATGCTCCTCCCATTTTCATATGGATCTAATTATTAGAAAGTTCTTTCTTCCACTGAGTCAAAATTGGTTGTCATGTAATTTCCACCCATTAGTCCTAATTCTGCTCTCTCTAGTCACAGATGAAGTCTACTTCCTCTTCAACAGAACAACACTTTAAATGTCTGAAGACAGTTGTTATGTTCCTACAAGTCTTCACTTCTACAGGTTAAAGATCACCAGTTCCTTCAGCTAATCCTCCTTTAGTATTCTTTCAAGTTCTCTATTCGTCCTGATCCTCCTCTTACAGGCATGGTCCAGGGCATCAGTTTCACTCAAAATGGGGGTTTTAACAGTGAATATAATGCTTCAGATATATAATCAGTGAAGAGTAATAATAACAATAACTAACATTTATGTAGCACTTCAAGGTGTGCAAGGCATATTTCCATGGGTTATCTCATTTGACCTCATGGGGAAATTTAGGAAGATTTGTTTGATCTAATACATAATAAAGTAAGCTGAATCAAGAGACCAGTAGACACAATGACCAAAATAATATGAAGGAAAATAACACGGAAGACAACAGGATTCAGATGAATACAATGACCCATCTTGAGCTCAGAGGATGATGAAACATACATCCCTCCTCCCATTATGGAGGTAGCGGACCAGAGGTTTAGGATGAGTGCGTTGTTAGGTAGAGTCAGTTTTATGGGTTGGTTTTGTTCTACTTAGACTTTTTTGTTACAGTGAAAGATTCTTGTAATAGAAGCAGGAGAGTTTTGAGAAGATTTTATATTTTAGGATGGTGTAAAGAAAAGGCATCAATAAAGAATTTTAAAAATAAAATTTTATTTACTTATTTTGTTTTTATATCACCTAAATTTTCCCCTGAATCCTCCGTCCCCCTCTCTTAGAGTGATCCTGTACAACAAAATAATAATAATAAAAAAAATTAAATAAAATATAGAAATAAACAAAAAAAAGAAAAAAGATAATTTCATAGAAAAAAAAGTCCCTGAAAATGTATGTTATATTCTACACCCACCACTTCCGCAAAGGACCACTTCTTTGGGATCATGTTAGGTCTCTGTAATTTTGCAACATGCATTTTTGGCTGTTTTGTGGTAGTTGGTCTTTTCATTTACATTGTTGTAGTCACTATGTATATTGTCTTCTTAGCTTTCCTGGTTTTACTTTGCCTCAGTTTATGTAACTCTGTACTTCTCTGTATTCATCATTTTTGCCATTTTTTTTTTACAGCACAGCCATATTGCTTTTTAAGTGTGTGCTACAATTTGTTTAGCCATTCCCCAGTCTCTTTTTAATCATCATTTATCATATCTTTTAATATCTCTTTAATCACTATTTTTTAAAATGTGAGTTCATTGGAATTATTGCCTCCCTTATCTGGATACGAAGGTAAACAGAATGTAAGTTATTTGTCTATGGTTATACAGTAATTAAGTCTTAGATGTCAGATTTGTACTCAAGTCTTCCTGACTCCAGATCCAATACTGTATCCACTACATTACTTGACCACATCTAGTTTTTTGGAGTTTTTTTGCTACCAACATATATGCATTTGGATCATATTAAATTTGAAGACCATCTGAAATCCTAGATCTTTTTTTACATAAAAATTAATCTAAGTATCTTCCAGGTGGTATTTTAAAACTAAGTGCAGGACTTTACATTCCTAACCAATTTCATTCATTTTAAAAGGAGTGAAAAGAGGTCAACAAAGATGTGAGTGATAGGAAACATAGCCCGTGAAGGTTTTCATTTCTCTCTCTGACACTGAGCAGGTCTGGTTTTCTCCTGAATACCTTTCTCTCTTTTTTTCCTGCCCTCTGTTTCCATCTTTCTCTTCCCTTTATCTCCTTCCAGAGGATGCTTTTAGAGGTGGCCAGGTAGTGTAGTGGATAGACTACTGAGCTGGAGTCAGGAGATATGAGTATAAATCTGGCTCAGAGAATTACTATGTGACCATAAGCAAGTCTCTTAATTTCTATTTGCCTGAGTTTCTTCAGTTACAAATGGAGATGATAATAGTACTATCCCCCAGGTTGTAAGGACCAAATGAAATAATTTTGTAAAGTACTTGGCACACATGGTAGGTGCTCTATAAATGCCTATTCCCTTTCCCTTCCTTCTCCCTTGTTATCCCTTCCTCTTTTTCTTACTACTTATACTTATCTTTCTTGGGACTTTCTCTAAGCAGCAGTCAAATATGGTATCTGTGAAATTTTTGTTAGGTTGAGATTTGAGTTCAGACCCAGTCATAATGATGACTTGGTTAGGGCTTAGAGGTAAGGTGAGGATTGGGAATAGTTGTGGAAACAGTGAGGGTGTGGTCAATGGCATAAGGTATAGTTCAGTCTGAGGGGGTAGGAGAGTGATCAGGATTGGGGTCAGGGTTGAGGCATGAATAGCAAGAGTGTGATCAGGGCTGGGGTATATGAGTAGGCATGAGTATCAAGGTCAAGGCTTTGATTGTGCCCAGGGCTGCATATCTCAGTTCAGATGGGATGGTAAAAGGATTGGAAAGGGAATTAAAAGATCTTCCCTGCCCCTTCCCTGGGCTTCACGTGGAGCACAACAAGAGAAGCTTGCTTAGAGGAGGTTTGTTTTTCAGGAAGGCCCACCTTTTGTTACTTTGTAATTAGGCAGTGGGTCACAAAGGTTGTAAGGTTCTCTAACTCTGGAGAAGGCTATATATACCTCCGAGGTTAGGTTTAGCTTTGGGGCCCACTTATGGGAAGAGTTGTGTGATTTGATCAGATAAGACTCTGGGCAACTGTTGAGCCCCCCCGGGCTTTGAAAGCCCAGATGTTGGTGCTTCTCTCTCTCGTAACTATGTAGATATGTGATGGTCAGACAGCTAGAAGCTCTGTCTGTTGGTCTGTTGAATTGTGTTATTTTCTCTGTAATTTTTGTCTGTCTGTATTTCTGTTTGCATATTCTCTGAAGTTCAGGGTGCTGACTTTTCCCCCTGAACTAGGTAAATGAAATATTTTTGATTAAAGTAAGATTGTTAACCCCTTTTGAGCTGCTTTCCTTTAGAAAAACAGATCAAAGAACATGTGCTAGCAACCAACCTGGGTAGGATGCTTGCTGTTACAAGTACTTTTTTACTTTCCCTCAACAGAACTGAACTAAGTGCCATGGAAAATAATGATGAAGGAAGACATTCAGTGGTATAGTGAATCATCAGGAGAACTAGGAATCATAAATGGACATGATGGATGGGAATGTATATTAACTTCAGGGAATATTAGAAAGAACATAGACGGAAAGAGCTAACAAAGATACCCACTAACTGTGCATATAATTCACAGCTCCACCCTGGGACCTCTTCTCTGCTCCCTTTATACTATCTCTTTTGTTCATCTCATCAACTTCCATCAGTTCAATCTTCATCTCTGCAGATGAGTCCCAGATGTTTCTATCCAGCCCTAGTCTTTCTCCTGAACTTCAGTCCTGCATCACCAACTACCTTTTGGATATCTCAAACTAGAGCTCTAAAGAGCATCTCAAATTCAATACCTCCAAAGCAGAACATATCTCCACCTGCCCAAACCCTTTTCTCTTTCTAGTTTTCCCATTCCTGCCTAGAATATCACCATCCTCCTGATCACCTAACCTGGAAACCTTAGTGTATCTTGAACTCACTCTATATACTCATTCTCTTGTCATGTTTCCACCTTTACAAGCATTACTTGTATTCATCCTCTTCTCTCTACTCACACCACCAGTACCCTAATGAAAGCCCTCATCACCTCACATCTGAATAACTGCAATAACCCTCTTGTCTATGTCCCTGCCAAAAGTCTCTCTCCACTCCAATCCATCCTCCATTCAGCTGCCAAAGTGACTTTCTTAAAATACAGGTATGACCATGTTACTCCCTACTCAATAAACACTAAGGGTCCCCTCTTTCAGGATCAAATATAAAGTCCTTTCTTTGACATTTAAAACCCTATACAACATGGTCCCTTCCTGCCTTTTAACTTCTTTCCATATAATCTGTGGTATAGCTATCCTGACCACTGGCTACTAGATGCCACAGTAGATGGAGTAGTAGAGAGTTAGACTTGGAATCAGGAAGACCTGAGTTCAAATCCCACCTCGGATACTTATTAGCTATGGGACCCTGGGCAAGCCATTTAACCTTTTTGCCTCAGTTTCCTCAGTTTCAAAATGGGGATAATACTAGCACCTACTTCCAGGATTGTGAGTATCAAATGAAATAATAATTATAAAGCACTTAGTATAGTGTCTGGCACATGGTACACAGGAAATATTATATAAAATTAGCTATTATAATTGTTGTTATTTTTAGTTGTTAACTCACACATAACACTCTATCTTTGTGTCCTTTTACTGGAAGTCCCTATATGGGACATTCTCCCCTCTCTCTTCTGCCTCCTGACTTCCCTGTCCTACTTTAAGGCTCAATTCAAATTCCACCTTCTGCAAAAGGCTATTTTCCATCTGCACCCCACCTTTTCTCCTTCTAAATGCTAAAGATTTCCCCATAAAATTAACTTCCATTTATACTTAGTATATTATGTTCATAGTTATTTACATGTTGTCTCCTTCACAAGAATGAGAATTCCTTGAGGGTAGAGATTGTGATTTTCTCTGCATTCCCAGGGCTTGATAAAGAGCAAGCACCTCATAATTGCTTGTTGACTATTGACTAAATGATCAAATGCACTATTGGCAGCCTAAGCTCTTCATGATTCCTTGGCTTAGAAGCGGGAAGAGATAGTTTGATGAGAATAAATGAAGGGCCCCAGACAAAGGAAAAATAAGTGAATCACTGAGGATGGAACAAGAACATCAAAAGAACAATATCTAGTAATACTTCCAAATGATAATCAGAGAGCAAAGCAGATGATCTGTGAACTAAATAATGGAGAAAGAAATAGATGGTCCCTCTATTCCAAGACAATCAGGGTGTTTTGATATTAATTGCATTCTTCAAGCAAAAGACACGTGCAGATCTGCATGAGCCAGGACAAGACATTTAAAATCTATGGTTCTTGGCTTCCTCATTTCTAAAATATGAAAGTTGGAATAGATGGCTTCTGAGGCCCCAGTTAGCTCTAACCCTATCATTCTATGACCTGTAAAGTAGGAGATGAAGTTGGACTAGGTGATCACTAAGGTTTCTTTTGGCTCTAAATACCTTGATTTCTCTGAAGCAGATAAAGGGTGAGTATCATTTCTTTTTAAAACATAAGAAGAAAGGGAGGAAGTAAAGATAGAAGAATGGAAGAAAAAAGGGAAGGAGAGAGGAAGTAAGGAAGGAACAAGGGAGAGAAAGAAGAAGGAAGAAAACAAGGAGGGAAGGAGGAAGGAAAAAAAAGGAGTGAAGGAAGGAAAAAAACATTTATTATGCACCTACTATGTTCTAGGCATTGTGCTAAATACTTCCCAGATATCTCATTTGATCCACACAACAACAATGAGAAGGAGGCTATTATTATCCCCATTTCACAAATGAGGAAACTGGGGTGTGCAGAGGTGAATGACTTGTCTGGAGATCACCCAACTAATAAGTGTCAGAGGACAGATTTGAACTGAGTTCTTCCTGATCCAAGGTCCAATATACTATTCACTATGCCCCCTAGATGAGAAAATGGAAACCTGGAGAAAGTAGGTAACTTATTCAAAGTCATGTGGTGATCAAGTCAGATTTCCTGACCTCCAGTTTCAGGTCCTCTGCCTTAGACCATTCTACCTTAATGGGAAGGAAAAAGAATAATGTAGCTGCTAAAATTGACTTTCTAACCTCTACAAATCCTTTGAGATACATAAATAAGACCTAAGCTAGAAGAACATGCCATAGCAGTGATTTCATGAAAACCTTCATCACTCCATCCTTGCCCTCCTCACACCTCTCCCACTCTCTGCATTCCAGCCATGCTTCTCTCCCACCAGCTCTCTTGACCTCCCTCATCCAAACCTCTGTCCTGCCTTGCACCTGGATAAACTCTCTGGTTAATTCACTCCAAGTGTCTCTTCATAAAATACCACAAAACCCACCTGCTCTAGGATACTGAGCAGAATTCTAGCTTGGGAACAATAAGGCTTTTTGCCCAGTAATCAATAGTTCCCAATAGGAGAACTCAAGTGAGTTGGGTTTTTGTTGTTGTTGTTCCTTTTCAGTTTGGGAGAAGAGGGAAGCATAAAGATCCTGCATCTCTAAGAACTCTAAGTGGTCTGACATCAAGGGAATTCCCCTAGTCTGCTTCAAGAAGGTTAGCCTGATGGACCAGCCCAGCAGTATGAGTAGTGTATGTAGCTACTGCCCTGGGCTCTTATAAGAGACAGAGCCAAGCCACCCATAGTAACAGCGTGAGGACTAGATCAGTGATTTCATTACCATAGAGAATTCCAAGATAAAGAAACTCTCTTTACCAATATAAGTTGACACCTTCTCTTCAAAGAGAAGCCTAGAGCAGTGAGAGGTTAAATAACTTGCCCAGGGCCACATAGCCAGGTTCCATCAGGGTTGGGACTTGAAGTCAGCTCTCCCAAGCTTTGAGACTGGTTTTCTAACCTATCCATATCCCCTCTCATGCTTCAGTGGTGATAACAACAATAACAACAGTGCCCATTCAAATAGTATCTTAAAGTTTATTAGGCATTTTTATCACAATCCTGTGAAGTAGGAAGTTATGGTATTATAATGCTCGTTTTATAAAAGAGTAAATTATCTAATTTTGCAGTTGAGTAAATTTTACCAATTGAATTGTCCATAAAACACAGGGCTCACAGCTGGTCAGATGAGTATCAAAGCTCATCCAGTTTAGACTCACTGGCATTATGCTCCTCTCTTGGTTACTTAGCCCTAACTCTCTATACCAGCGGTTCTCAATCTGTGGGTCGCAACCCCTTTGGGGGTCAAACGACCCTTTCACAGGGATCACAGGGGTCACCTAAGACCATGGGAAAACATATATTTCCCATGGTCTTAGGAACTGAGACACAGCTCCTCTATCCATCTCCAGGCGGGTCACCCAAAGGCAGATACGCCCACATACAAGTATTAAAGGGTTGAGGCATTCGGAAGATTGCTCTATACCATCCTCTTCCTTTCCCAGTGACTAGATCTCTCTGGTACCTCAAGTTGATTTTTATGATTATTCCTTTTCACTGACATTTCAGTGCTTTGGACTGGAATCCATTTCCCCCAATTTACTCTGCTGGTGCCACTTTCTATAATATCCTTCGATGGTTCATGTCAGGTGTTTCTGGGATTTCCTTCTGGACACCATCTTGCCTCCTACCCATCGGCAATTTCTTCTTCTATGAGAGGGATTTCTGATTTATCAAAATCATTTCCCAGTGGTCAAGATGATTTTGAATTCTTCCTACTTTTCCACAAGGAGAATGGAAGATTCTATGACAACATCTAACAATCTCCAGGACTAATACCTTATGCTCCAAGAGTGAGAGATGTGGCCCCACATGCCCTTTCAGTTAGCTACAATTTGAGAATGCAGCTTTGTAGAGAAATGGAGTTGGGAGAGCAATTCTTTGAATTCACTTCAATTCAGCTCAATGTAGTTCACTTCAATTCAATTAAGTAAGTATTTGTGAAGCACCTACCAATGTATAGCATGGTCCCTTGATCTGGGGACACAAAGGCAGAAAGAAAAGTAAGGTGACCTCAAGGAGTTTGCCTTCTGCTTGGTACATAGAAATTTTCACAGATAAGTAATTATAAACTAATTTGAAAAGGGAAACAATACTAAAACTTTCTAAGAGTATCCCAGAAAAGCTTAGTGTAGATAGCGCTTGAATTAAACCTTGAAGGAAGAGGGAGACTTTGTGTGGCAGAGGTGAAGAAAGAATGCATTCCAGGCAAATGGACATATACTCTGTCCTATACTGGCCATACAGCCCTGAACAAATTGCTTAACCTTTCTGGTGCAAACATATGGAGGTGGAAGAAAAATTTTGAATTTAGTGGACCGGAAGTAGATCAGTTTGTTTGGAATGTAGATGGCAGGAAGGAAAGAAATGGGAAATAGATTAAAAACAGTTGGAGCCAGACTATGAAATGCTTTAAATTGAAAACAAAATAATTTGTATTTTATCAAAAAGGAAATAGGGAACCATTGGAAGTTCTTGATCAGGGGAATAATGTGGTCAGTCATGTGCTTTAAAATTATTTTGGAAGAGGCCTTCCCTGCTCACCTCTGCCTCAAAAAAATCCCTCTCTTCCTTTAAGATTCAACTCAGGGCATACCTTCTACATAAAGCTATTTTTGATTCCCTTGCTTCTAATGTTCCCTAGCTACTTTGTATCTAATTACATCATATTAATTTTTTTTATAATTATTTCATCTATTTACTTGTCTCTGTCAGTAGGATGCAAGCTACCCCAGAGCATAGATAGTTTCATTCTATATATTTGTATTCCTAGTGTCCAGCCAGTTCCCAGCACATAATAAGTACTTACAGAGAAGGAAATTCTTAAAACCGGGATTTTAATTAAGAGGCTATTACAATAGTAGAGAAAAGAGGTGATGAGAGTCTGAACTTGGGTAGTGTCCCTATGAATGGAGAGAAAGGGAAATATTATGAAAGTAAAATCAGCAAGATTTAAAAATTGATTTGCTATGAAGATTAAAGGACAGGGAAAAATAAAGGACAACTCTAAGATTGTGAACCTAGGTAAGTGGAAAGATAGTGGAATCCTCAACAGAAACAGAGAAGTTTGAAGACGTATGGTTTTGGGGATGCATAGAAATAATAATTTAACCTATGAGAACAAAAGGGATCACTGAGAGAGGGTATGAATAGAGAAGAAAAGAAATTTTGGGGGCACACTCACGCATAGAATATGATCATCTAGAGCCCAAGAAGTAAGTTAAACAAGATAGAAGAATCAGGAGAGAAAAGTGTCATGAAGGAGAAAAGAGAGAATCAAGAAGGATGAGGTAGTTAACAGTATCTAAAGTTACAGAGAAGTCCAGAAGGATGAAGACTGAAAAACCCCGTCAGAAGTGATTTATGGGTGACAGTGAAGCTAAGGGCATGGCCATCCCCATAGGTGGCCAAGGTACAACAGAATCGAGCAGATTGGTAAACTTCAAGGCCAGTGTTAAATGGAACATCAATGTATACTGAAGACCTGAGGTACAAAGATAGACAATAGGGAAGAAAGACCTCAAGCTAGGTACTGAACTACACGGGGACAACTAGTTCACAACAGTCAGGATCTATATATAGTGATATAAATAGAGTAAGTCTCTCAAAGAAAGAGAAGTTGCTAAGTGATGGTAGCACAGGGAGGGTCTGGAAGTGGTAGTGAGGAGCAAGAAATATGCCTACATCTCTTCTTGGCACATGGTACCAGGAGATATGAAAGAAGATCTGCCTTGGTACAGGAAAGGGTGGCAAGGGATACTGGGTCTTCTGAGAGGGGAGGTAGCCAGGTTTCTTTGGGAGCCAAAAAATGGAAAGAAGGTTAGAGGAAGAATTTTAGATCAAAGCAAGTTTGTTAACAAAAGTACAAGGTTCCTTGAGGACACAATGGAACTTGCAGATTTCAATCAGGGGAAAAATATATACACAAAAGATAAACACAAATATTCACTAGCAATTAGAGGGATCAGGATAGACCACATGACACTTGACAGCATCTGGAAGAAAACTAAGGATTCCATAAAAGCCCAGGTGATGAGGAATTGTATTCCAGGCATGGAAATGGGAGGTATGTATGGAGAACAACAAGCAATTCAGTATTTTTGGAACACAGAGTGTACAAAGTAGGGGAATATATGATAGAGAACAGGAATAGGCCATCAAGGAGTCCGATGACTTGTAAATTATAGAGATAGTCATTAAAGCCTGGCAACTCTGCTTGAGAGGAGCACACTGTGCAATAGCCGGCAGAGATCTGAGCATATTCAGTCCACCATAAATTAAACCAGTGTCAGAGCTGGGTGTCCTTGTTATTTAGTCAGTTCCACTTTAAAATGGAACACCTTCCCAGAAGTCAATCAATTAGCAGAAATACTATCCAGAGAAGTAGAGTCTGGGGGAAAAGGGCAACTCTCATAAGTCCTTCTTCACACCAGGATTTCATCACTACTAAGGCCCATCTCAACTTTGCTCAAGTTTCTAATAACACTGACATACGAACCCACATTCCCAGGCTTTACTGGCTACCTTGCTAAACAACTCTGCCTTTGCTTTTAACCAAGATTCCATAGCAGATGATGGGTTTCTGCCCATATACATCCAAGTAACAGACTGATGGTTTACTATTTGTACCACAATGAGTGGCCAGCAGGCAAGTTAGTGTTCAAATTGTTCAGTTTTTCTATTTTTTTTTTTAGTTGTGTCTGACCCTTCATGATCCCATTTGAGGTTTTCTTGGCAAAGATACTAGGGTGGTTTGGCATTTCCTTCTCCAGCTCATTTTACAGATGAGGAAACTGAGTCAAACAAGGTTAAGTGACTTGCCCAGGGTCACATAGCTAGTAAGTATCTGAGGCCAGATTAGAACTCAGGAAGATAAGTCTTTCTGACTCTAGACCTGGAGTTCTATCTTAGCTGCGCTAGTGTCTAAGACTTTGTCCTTACTCACCCAGGATCATTGGTAGCTACAGGTCCACTGTGTTGTTGGCCAGTGTGTGTGTACATTCCAGTGTGTGCACAGGCCAAGGACCTGGCTGGGAAATTGTCAAGAGCCAGGCATGGCGGCTTATGCCTGTCATACTCAGTGAAGGGAGGCTAAGGCTGGCAGACTTCTTGGACTCAAGAATTCTAAACTGCAGTTGGCTAATAGTGTTGAGCATCTGTACTGTTTGACATTAATATGGTAAGCCAAGGGTATGAGGTTTCCTAAAGAGGAGGCTAACCAGCACAGGTCAGAAATGGATAGAATTGAAGCCTTGTATCAATAGGAGGGGGATTGAACCCATGGGTGGCTCCTGTGCTTCCAATCTGGGTAAAATATGAAAACCAGTCTTGAAAAAAAAGAAAGAAAAGGTAACAGAAGGGGAAGGAAGGAGAGGGGAGAAGAGGGAAAGGAACTAGCAGGACTTGCCCAACTCCTTTTATCCCAAAATCCTAACCTTCCAGAAAGATGACTTCTGTCGTTTATCTGCCACAATTAATTCCTTATTCATAGTGGCTGATAATCTTAAAGAAAAAGGCTCATTTTCTTCCTTCTACTTGATCCCACTTCACTATGGAATAATTAATTATCCCTTCAAGGGATCTTCTGACTTCATGGACTTCCCTATTACTTCATCAGACTGAGGACTTAAGCTCATATCCCTATTCATTGCTTGTCGTATACTAATCCCAAGCCAGTAGACTGAAAGGACACACCAGACACACCCTAGAATAGTGTCCCCGTGTTATCTGATAACATCAGAATAATTGCCTACACTGATCTTTACTGCAGAATTCTACTAATAAGTTTTACTCTTTGACCATGAACAAATGGCCTCGCCCCCCTTTTTTTTCTTACAGTGGGTTCCATCCTTGTTTGTTCCCGGTTTCCACCAACGAATCTGCAGTTCTCATTCTAGATAATCACTTAGGGGCACTTAAAGCCTCCCCCAAGCCAAGATGTGTGATATTCTTGAAATTGCTCATACAACCAACAAGTTGATGGTCCATCTTGCCCTGAACTTTAGGAGAGTTGCCTCAGTGAGAAAATGCAGTCAGTTTCTTAACCTTTTTTTATCCAGTCCACCAAGGAGGTATCAGATGTGCATTTTGACCTGCTTTTATCATCCACATGATCATTCCAGTGTAGCTCTGACTTCATCTCCATCTATAATTATCATTCAGTGTTTCATTAGGCATTGCTGCATTAGATCTGATTTACTCCAGAAAGTCACACTCTGGCTTCAAGTCCTATGGCTCATGTAAGGGCATAAGTAGTGAATGACGTATCTAATAGTCGATCCTAGGAAATGGAAGGGATTATCTAGCTGACAGAAAGGGCTAACAGGTAGAAGTCCAGGCCTGGAAACTCACCATGCCCTGCTATTGCTCAGCACCTCCATATGCTCTGCTCTCCTTGCCCTGGGAGGGCTTATAGAAAGGAGAAAGTCAGGAATAGATGCTCCTTTGAGGCAATGTGACCATACTTTAAAGAGTGTTGTTATCAGCAGCAATTTCCTTACCTTGATAGTATACTTGCATTCGGGCCAGACAGTTTTCTGGAATATTAGGGAACAGGGTGCATAGCTCATAGCATATCCATATTCCTTTGCAAAAAGAGTATGACCAATTGAAAGATCACAGGATCATACAGTAAAATAAGCAGTTCAAAGCATTCATTCCAGAAGTGCTTAAATTCTATTCCAATCTGGGTTGCTTATTTCCAATTCTCTTTAACCCTGAACCTTCTTGATACCATGAGCTGGCTCATCAATATTATCTCTGCTCATGCCTATACTGTAGCTCACTTTGTAGGCAAAAATTTGTCTTCTCTTTTTTCTTGCTTACCACCAAAACCTCTCTCCTTGTAGTATACCTCCTCAGTCCCTCTTTGAGAGGGCCTCCCAGTTGTGTGCTACTTTGTCTATCCAGTCACATCAGGCCATAAAGATGGTGGCCATCTCATCCTACCTGTTAGGACAACTAAAGTATATTCTCACCACCCTGGTGAATTGCTAAAAACAAAACAAAAACAAAAACAAAACCCTGTTAGTCATTGTTTAGTATCTTCACTGTTTCATTTCTTCTTTTACATTGGTCTCTATATAGTTTCTCAAAATTGAAAATGATTTTTCAATGACAAATCCCATTTTGAATAAAAATGATGAACAAATAGTAGATCTATGATTTAGAAAAAAAGACAGGCCATTGGCTTATTGCTTACTGCCTCACTTGCCCATCAATAACAGTTTCTATCTGTTGCATGTAGAGGCCCATATAACACGTTGCTAAAATCTTGTGCTTACATCTCCCAAAGAGAGAAAGGCCAATGCTAAATTATGAAGTAAAGCTTGGTTTCCTTTTCTGACATAAGACTTGTCCAGTACACATAAGGTTAATATCGTAATGTAGAATAAAAGCAAGCCTTGGAGTTCCTAGGTTTGACATCTAGCACTGACTGATATTTATTATCTGTGTAATGGTAAATAAATTGCTGAAAAATCTTGAGTTTCAGCTTCTCCATACAAGAAAAAGAGAGAACAATAATTTCATTCCCTACTTAACAGGATTAAGAGGAATTTCTCCATACAACTTAAAAGGCATGTGTATATGTGTATATATACACGTACATATGTATGTATATGTAGAGGTATATGTACGTATGTATATATAGAGTGTATATAGAGGTATAGTGGTTAGTTCTTATCTCTCCTCCAGTTATCCTCTATTTACATATATGTGTGGATTTTACATCCCTTAGTAGGATACAATGTCCTTGAGGTCAAGGACATTTTTTGTTTTTAGCTCCATATTCTCAGAACCCTAGCAGAGTGCTTCATGGACAATAGATGTTTAACAGATATTTGTCAAATCACTTTGAACCAAATAATAATATATAGCTTTGTGCTGGGAGTCCACAGAAATGAGGAAGCTGGACTTTTGAGAGCCAAAGCCTAGAGAGGGCAGAAAAAGCAGATTGGATAAACATCGAATATCAATGTCATGAAAGCAGCCCCAGCTGATACCGTCATAGCACAGAGTTACAATGATCCTGCTGCACTGTCCAGGCAGTGCTGCCTACACATGACATCATGGAGGCATGGGATGAGCAGGGCCAGGGCAAGGCCAGACAGATAGAATGAATCATGTTTAAGTCTTCCTTCCTTAGGGAATTCAAGCCGAAACCCAGTGCATTTGGAATACATTGCACTTGCCACAAATGGCCACGAGGTGACTATGATCTAACCCTGTGTGGGTGGCTTTTACTGGATGTTATAAAAGACAAAATATACACACGCTGGCCAAGGAGAGGGCCTGGATGACATAATGGGCTGTTTTCATCGGTAATTTTGGTGATTATATAAATGATGAATAAAATCCAACTGCAAGTGCTTTTTTATTATCTCTTGGATGGAAGCAGACCTGAAAGCTTGACCCTGAGAAGGTAATAGCCTCCCTCTGCTGCATCCAGAGCTGGAACAAAGCTGAGAATCTGAATGTGTGACCTGAGGCTTGGAAAGAAGATGGGCTAATCACTCACCAGGGAAACAGCAAACATCACACTGAGATCATCTGACACTGGACACACCAGGCAAAGGTGCTGAAGCAATGGAACCCATTGACATGTAGCTCCCCTAGGGAACAGCTACGACATTTGATTGATTTGTGATCTAGTAGCCAAAGGCCTCCTACTTGGAGGAGGATGGTTGATCAGCAATGACCTTCCAAGCTTTCATTAATTCACAAGAATCCACAGTGATTTGGGGGGATGGGGAGTGGAAAGCTGATATTTCTGACTCAAAAATGAAATTATCTGGAGGATCAGACCAGGAAAGGACCTGGCCATCCTCTCCACAGTAGAAGAACCTTAATATCAGTAAGTCATCCTCTGGACAAACTATCAAACCAGAATCAAGATTAGAAGATCATTTTATCTGATGCTCCCTGCCAGGTCAATTTGTGTGTTGGGGGTGGTATGTGGAGGGGCTGTATTTAGTGTGCTGTTTTCAATGGTCCATTTGGATGCTATATACTTTGTGGCTTGAAATGCTTGGGTTTAGGGTCATAGGAGAAGGCAACAGTATATGATGAAAAAAGAGCAAGGTGGTGGGGAAAGAGAACTGAATTTAGCATAAGAAAGAGGACATGGATTTGAATCTCAAATCTGACTATCTATGACCTGGGCTAGTCATTTCCCTTCCCTTGGGTTCAGTTTCCTAATCTGTAAAATGGAGCAATTAAATTAAATGAGATTCATTGTCTCTTTTCACTCTAAATTTTGAGTTTTGACAAAACCTCTACAGATTTTTGAAGGTATTTCCTGGGACTTGAATGAGTGCTTCTGAAAGTAGTGTAGATAGAGTGTTTCTGGGAGTGGGATAAGATACTTCTGTGACCAAGATAAGAGAAAGACAAAACTAGCCCTTCTGGTTGGAAGTGGGTAGCCAAGAGGAGGAATTTGCAGGCCTTGCACATCTCTGATGGTGATATACAGTAGCCATTAGAGAGATGCCTAATCATCTGAAGCTGTCAAACCCAAACTGCCCTCTTTTAAGAGCCAATTTGTTTTCCTGCCAGATCAATGCTCTTATCTGTAATTGTGTGGACCACCGGCGACAGCCAATAACCAGTTAACATGCAATTCAATTTCAGGAGAATAGAAATGTCTTAATTTAAACATTTATTGTACAACTCTGAAAATGCCCTAAGTGAAATTAATTGAGGCTCAGGGAGTACACTTATAAATCAGCCTGTCTAGTTGGAGTGAAATCATAGAAGGAAATGATAGATATTTTGGATCAGGAATAGCCACTTCACAGACACATCTCTGACTTTCATCCTTCTGTCATTACCATTTTTCCAGCAGTGACTAATTTCAAAACACACTGTTCTTTGCTTGGATGTACATTGTATCTGTCATTAAAACAGCAAGCCACTTGAGGGCAGGGATTGTGTTTTTATTTTGATTTTGTATCTCTAACCCCTAGCAGGTGCTGCTTGATGAAGGCTTGTTGTATTAGGCAGGAGTGAAGTAGCTAATAGTAGGAACAATGTTTCCCATTTATATATCTTGTGTCCATTTTCATGGTCCTCTGGTAAACCTGAGTTCACTTATGACTGTGATGGTGATCATCTTTCATTCATTAGATTCCCCTGCTCTCTTTAAGAAATCAAGAAGATTTAACTATAGAATCATAGAAGTTCAGAATGAAAAGAGAACACAAAGGTCATAAGATAATAAGCTCTTAGAGCTCAGAAGGGTCCTAGAGTTTGTTTAGTCTACTGTCATCTTTTAAAAAATAGATAGATGAGGAAACTGAGGCTAACAAAAGTGAAAAGATTCTATCAAAGTCATATTGGTAAAAGTAGCAAAGCCAAGGTTCCAATCAATGTCTTTCACTAAGCATTTATCAACCTCCTTCTATGAGCCCTAGGCACCATGCTAATGTATCATCTGGTTTAGCTCCTACCTGAAACAGGCTTTTCTACAATTAGGAATCAGATGCTCACAAACTTGTCTTAAACCTGGATTCTGTGTGTATCATAGAGTCAGGGGAAAGAATGTCACTTGTTGAAAAAAAAATCAGGCATTAGTGTTTCTGATAAAGGCCTCATTTCTAAAATATATAGAAAACTGAATCAAATTTGTAATAATAAAAGCCATTCTCAAATTGACAAATGGTCAAAGGATATGAACAGGCAGTTTTCAGATGAAATTAAAGCTATCTATAGTCATATGAAAAAAAATATTCTCAATTACTATTGATTAGAGAAATGCAAATTAAAGCAACTCTGAGGTACCACCTCACATCTGTCAGATAGGCTAACATGACAGAAAATGGAACCGATAAATGTTGTAGAAGATGTGGGAGAATTGGAACACTAATGCATTGTTGGTGGAGTGGTGAATAGATTCAACCATTCTTGAGAACAATTTTCAACTGTGTTCAAAAGGCTATAAAACTGTGCATATCCTATGATCAAACAATACTACTACTAGGTCCATATCCCAAAGAGATCATAAAAAAGGGAAAATGACCTACATGTACAAAAATCTTTATAGCAGCTCTTTTTGTGGTGACAAAGAATTGGAAATTGTGGGGATGCTCATAATCTGAGGAATGGCTAAACAAGTTGTGGTATATGCATGTAAGGGAATATTATTGTGCTATAAGAAATGATGAGCAGGTGAATTTCAGAAAAGCCTGGAAAGACTTATATGAACTGATGCTGAGTGAAGTGAGCAGAACCAGGAGAACAATGTATACAGTAATGACAGCTTTGTGTGATGAATTATGGTAGACTTAGTTCTTCTCAGCAATAACATGATCCAAGAAAATTCCAAAAGACTCATAATGGAAAGTGCTATCCTGAGAAAGAACTATGGAGTTTGAGAGCAGATAGAAACACACTATTTTCTTTTCTTTTTTTTTTAATTTTCATACACTTGTTTATTTACTTTTAGTTTACATGATTCAGTTCCACAATCCCTTGAGTTTCAAATTTTCTCCCCTCCATCCCCCCCCCCCCATGGTGGTGGAAGCACACTATTTTCAATTTTTTGTTTTTTCTTTCATGTGGTTTTTACATTTTGCTCTGATTCTTCTTTCACAACACGACAAAGGTGGAAATATGTTTAATATGATTGTATACATATAACTTTATATCAGATTGCTTGCTCTCTTGGGGAGGGGGAAGGAAGGGAGGCAGGGAGAAAAATTTGGAACTCAAAATCTTACAAAAATGAATGTTGAAAACTATCTTTACATGTAATTAAAATAAACAAAATACTATTAATTGCAAAAGAAAAAGAAAAAGAAAAAGAAAAGAAGGTAGTAATCAGATATCTCTGGGTTTCAACCTTTATATGAAACCCTTTAACCATTATTCTCTGCAGTAACATTACATGAGATGGCTGAAGAACCCTGAGGGCAATAGAATTCTGAAAGGGGAAGTAGACTGAAACAAGAAGCATAGGGTTGTATTCCTTTTGTAGATTCTCAGTCATAGTACAGCCATATCCCACCTAATGCAATTAATTGGTTCCATGAAAACATGATGTTAAATGAAGTAACATTATAGGTGACAGTCTCAGAGGATCATTGTGATATTTTAGAGATTCATTCTTGGGCAACCAAAAATTAGACTACAAAACCTCAAATTAGATCTTTCAGAGACTTGAAGCATCTTTTATAATGGTAATAGAAACTCTGCCTCCTTACAACTTAGCTTTCTTCTGCTTTAGAAACTTCTTATCTGGAGTGTGGGATGAGTGGGAGCACACACACACACACACACACACACAAAACCATGTCCACTTGTGTCTATAGTGACTTAAATGTTGGGAGAAGGAGAAATGAGGTATGTGGAGACTTCTGGATGCAAAGCAAATCTCTCCTCATTCTGGTGCCCATGACTTCTTTGGCAAGGCCTGGCATGGATGTGTACATACTGCGCTGTCTCTGAACCCATTGTTTTCAGGGGCCTGGAGTAGAGGGAGGGGGAGAAAAGGTGGTAAGATTATGGGATGGAAAGTTAATGTTATTCAAGATGAGCCCAATAACCATTTTCTGATTGGCCTAAATACTCAGTGCTCCTTGATGAACTGACTAATCACAAATCAGATAATAAAGAGGATTCACCTCTCTTGAAACTGTTATGTATAATGGGGTCTGTTAACAATAAATCTGCATTGGCAGAGGATATTTCATCTCTAAGAATACCCTCTACCAATGAAATCATTTATCTGGATGAAGAAAAAAATGAAACAATTTTATGTCTTTAGGTCATTCTCTACCTGTATATATAAATACCTTGGCCTGAAAGCAGGTGAGGAGTATGGTTTAGAATAGTGTTGTTGCTTGTTCCCAGCCTGTGGGCTAGTAAATCTCTGTGGAATATGGAGTTGCAGAGGGCTTGTAAATCCATAAATGAGCGAATGTACCTTCTATCAGCTATCTTCATAATATGACTCCTGCTATATTTCACCTCTTTCCAATTCACCTTGAATTCTATCTCTTGGTCTGCCAGCTCTGATGGATGAGCATTCACATTTTCAAATGCATATACATGCTGTTCTGATGAATAAATGAAAATTCATTTAAAAGTGTTACTGAATCCAAGGTAGCTTTTTGTCACATGTATTATCTCAATTAATGATACTAATACTAAAGCAAATCTCATGTGGGAGTCCTAGAAACTTTGCATTTTTAGAAAGGATCCTGTTCTCATCATAAAAATGTTGGGAACCACTTGTTTATGTCAATCAAGCCATCGAAAAAGACTTATTAAACACCTATTGATGATATCTCAACATTCCAACCAGTGAGAACTATATGATTTTGTGCAAGATTGACACCTGGAGAAAAGAAAAGTTTTCATTTGTCACTGGTTCTAAATCTTTCCTTTAAAATGAATAGCTGAGTTAGATGAGATCTAAAATTCTATGATGTGAACTCCCTCCTTTATTTGGGCACTCTAAAAAAGGATGAGAGACAGTGGAAAATATTTTCTTGCTCAACATGTAGTCTCCTTATTTGAATGGAAATGGGGAAAAGAGTCAAGGAAGCCGAATCACATAGGTCAATGAAATACTGGAATTCTTGTAAGACTTCATTCACTCCCATATTCACACAGCACTGTGCTAGGCACTGAAGGAGAAATGAACACAAATAAGACATGGTCCCTACCTGGGCTCAAGGAAACTGAAATGATGTGTGTGTGTGTGTGTGTGTGTGTGTGTGTGTGTGTGTGTACTACATATAGCTAGATATAGATATAGATATATATACACACACATATGTATACATACATACATATGTGTTGTATATACACACTATATATAATATATATGCATACATGTAGCACACACATTCACACATATATACTAGTATATATAGTATATGTGCATATGTGTATAGTATATATGTGTATATTTACATACACACATACAGATATGAAATATAGTCTAAATATTATCCATATATAAATAAGATTTCTATCCAGATAAATATAAATTCAAATATCACAAATATATAAGCGAAGTCCAAAGTTCCATAAGACCAAAGGTAGGAGAGATCACTTTCAGCTGGGGAATCAGACAAGGCTCCATGAAGGAGGTGCTATTTGACTTGTGCTTTGAAGGGAATTTGGTATATTAATAGGTGGAGATGGGTGCAAAGGGCTGGTCACAAAGGACTTCACAATTCTTTGGCTTCCGTTGCTGCTATGTGATATTAGGTATATTAAAAAAAAAAAAATTGTGTCCCACAGAGGAAGGAAAGGAGGAAGGAAGGAAGAAAGGAAGAAAGGAAGGAAGGAAGGAAGGCAGGCAGGAAGGGAGGATGGAAGGGAGGGAGGAAGGAAGGAAATGTGTGGATATAGTAGAAGGGAGGAAAGAAAGAAATGGTGGGAAGGATGGAAATGGGGAGGGAGAGGAAGAAGAAAAAATGCTGAAAATCTAATGGTAGATGAAGAAAGAAATCAAAAGGGATAAAATATAGCACCACCTACTGGATGGAGGAGTTTTTAATTATTCAACACATAACTTTCATTCAGGTATTGTCTCTCCAAAAATACATTTTAAAACTTCTCTCTCATTCTATCATCCTCTTTCTGCCTCTTTCTTGTCTTCTTTTTCTCTGTCTTTCTTCAATGAAGCTTCTAATTAATCCCCAGCAGTATGAAATGTTCCTTTACATTACATTTTTTTTAAAAAAACATTACATGCCATCCCCTAATCTGTTAATCCTTTCTCCAGTCAAGAAGTGTCTTTTAAAACCAACTGCCATTTTCTCAATCCAACAGAGCAGAGATCCGCAATTCAACAATACTTTCTTTTCACGAGCAGCTCCCCTGGCTAACGTGACGCCACAAAGGGGCTGTGGAATTCCAAACACCCAGTTCTTTGGATTAGAAGCATAATAATCCCATGAAGTTTTTTTGTTCTGAACTGATAGGATGGTTGTGCCATGACTCACACTGGCTCAGGCTTACCAAAGTGATATTATGTCAAGCGTTTCATAGGATGAGCAGAATTTTTTTTCTCATGGGTGCCTGGGTAGTTTTCAAGCTATTACTTTGAATATACATGTTTATGTATTCTCCCTCCTCTTTTAGACTCACTTGTTTATATTTAGTATGTGAATTTAGTTGTTGTTGTTGCTGTTGTTGTTTAATTTTCAGAAAGGAAGAGTTCTATATTTGGGATCAGAAGGCCTGGGTTCAAATCCTAACTCAGACACTTGGTGCCTCTGTAAACAAGTCACTTAAACTCTCCAAGGTTCAGTTTCTCAATCTGTAAAATTAGAGGTTGGATTAAATGGTCTTTTATGACTGTAATTTCCTATGATATTATGAAACTTGTACAAAGCCTGGCCAGCTGCTGGCTGATTTTTAGAAGTTTTGTTTGGTGAATAAAAAAATAAGACAGTGCTCACAGGCTAGAGGCCTCCAGTATTATGGGAACTGAAAGGAAGAATAGATGAGGCGAATTTCACCAAAGAGACTTGGTAGGGCTTGCCCAGCCCTGGCTGAATCCCAGATGTCACTTCTTTTTTAAACAGAATTGATAGGTTGATAAGGAGTCCTGCAGTTTGATGAGCCCTGCTGGTTCTACCTGTTGCTGGCTCTGAGGCATTTTCCATTGTGCTGTCTAATTTTTTACACCCTAATGAGATGCCATAGAGAACAAAGTCACTTCAAAGGTAGAAGGTTCAAAATCTGTGCTCAGAGCTTGTGTCTGAGATCACCCTGGGAGCACTGAGTGTAGAAACAATGTCACACACAGCTCTTCTTTTGTTACTTCAATTGAGTCCATCTCAACAAACATTTATTAAGCACCTTCTATATGCCAGACACTGCTAGGCTCTGGAAATACAAAGATAAAAAAATGCAACAATATCTATGCTCAAAAAGACTTCATTCTACTAGGTAACACAGGCTTCTCATTGATTACCATGGGGATCTCTTTCCTTTTCATACTGGGAATATTTGAAGTATAACACTCATGGACCTCTTAGGTATATATTTGTGAATTGTCCTTCTTTAGATAATAGAGGTCAGTGTTCTAAGGGCAAACCAGTTATGTTCAAGGTATTTTGGTCCTGTTTGTATACTTAAAAACAGCTCAACCATCAAGTCTCATATACTTCTTATCGCATGTATGTCACCCTCCTTAGACTATGAAATGGCACAGGCCATGAGACTATTAGAACTTGTGACATTACATTCACCATATTAGAAATGTAACATGCAGAATTCCAAGGTGCAATCTTGCTGATGTCCACAAAAATGGCATTGACTTGAACATACCTACCCATCTTGGCATGTTATCTCTAACACAGAAACATAGAATACTTCGTGGTGTCAAAAGTGGCAACCTATAAAGTTGGAATGCCTTTAGGAAGAGAGGAATAGCCTCTCTGTTTGTATCAGACAAACAATAGTTTGCTGATTTTCATCATTGACTGATCTCCCTTTAATAGTCCTTTTTTCTGAATTCCTCCGCTTTCAAAGCCAGACAGAGACTAAACTTACTTCAGAACATACCCTGGATGATCCCCTGAATACCTTTCCCAGATGAAAAATACCATAACAAGACATTGAAAACAGACAAAGGGAGACATTGGGAACCCTAAACTAGCATGACAATAATCTCTCACTGATGATTTTTCTTATTGTCACAACTTGCACTGGCTTTTCTCTTAAAGATGTAGCATGATTGGGCTAGTTTTAGACCATTCTAGCAGTTCATCAACACGAAGCTTTTCTTTAAATAAGCCTTACTTACTATTCTTATTAGGCTGCAAGTTCCTCTAGGGCATGAGTTGTTTTATCATAGTATCACAGAATTAAATTGAGTAGCCTTCTAATGCAATCCATAACTAGACCACAATCCTTCTACAACCTTTTTCATAAATGGTTATACATCTTTTGCTTGAAGACCTCCAGTAAGGGGGTGCCCACTATCTCCCAAAAAGACCCAAAATGTAAGTCCATCAGGAAGTTTTCCTTACATCAAACCTGATGCCTAAGTTTCCCTTTTTGCACCATCTGCCCAATGATTCTGAGTTTCCACTCTAGAACCAAGTAGAACAGTCTAATCCCTTTTCTCCACAATATCCATAATAGTGAAGCTAGCCAAGAGTGTCCTAACATCTCTTATCCTGTGTTTAACATCTCCAATTCCTTCAACCTTGTAGCACCTGCTATGTCAAACAAGTCCTTCAAGGAGTCATTTCATTCAGTTTCATGTTTTTAGGGGACCTATCCCTGCCTCATCAAAGAAAAATATTGTCTATCCCCTTCTTAAGGGAATTCTATGTAGACCAAGTGGACTAAAGTCTTGATTAATATAAAATGGTAATCATTACAAAAATGATATCTCAAATTTAAATAGCTTTATGAAACTATATCACAGGTTCATGAAACCTGTTTTCTCTTCAGAACAACCTGATGAGATTAGATCATTTAAATATTATTGTCCTCACTTGCAAGGTAAGGCATTAGTTCACTGAAAAAGCATTTATTATATACAGTGTACCAGGCACCATGATAAGTATTGGTGATAATAAGAAAGGCAAAAAAGTCTCTGCTCACATTCTAATGGAGAAGACTAGTGTTACACAGGCAGGGCTTGAATATATCCTCAAACCCAGAGCTCCTACTCTAAGATCAGTGTTCTTTTGTTTTTACATAAAGTTTTATTGATCTTTGGTTTTTTTTCACACCATCCTTTTCTCCAGTATTCCTCTCCTGTACCCTCCCAGAAAGCCATCCCATATAACAAATATGATTTTTGGTTGTTTTTAACACTACCAGAAATCAATCATTCCTCCCCACTCTGCACCCTTTCAGCAATTGTATAAGCCTGCCCTGAATTCATTGCAATTATTCCTGTGTTTTTGAAGGCAGTGTGGTATAGTGATAATAGGGATAAAGCACTTGACTTAATATCAAGCAAACTGGGTTTAAATCTCACCTGATTAACAATTGTGTGATTATGAGGTAGTCACTTAATCTCCCAGATTCTCAATTTCCCTATCTATAAAATGGGAATGTAAATATTTGTATACACATCTTACCAGATTGTTGTGACGCAAACACTTAGCAAATCTTGAAGTGCTATAGAATGATTAGTCATTTATCAATCAATGCTCGTATGACTTTCTAGAAGACCCATTGCATCCTATTCTTTGACATATGCAGAGAAGAAAGATGTACAATCACGTAGGCAAATGATGCCATTAATATAGTGAAAAACTCCATGACTAATTTTTTTTTTCCATGTCAGAAGTTAACTTTCCATTTTGCTCTTGGAAACTTTCCTTTCCCATCAGGTATTCCTAGTAATAGCTTCTGCTTAGGAATTATTGACAATTTAAATACAGTCTCCCTTAGCAACTCCCTAGCAACTTTTATAAAGTCTCTTGGACATAGCTTTCTGAAAAAACTTACGTATTTTTCATGCAAACATCACAACTCTAAGCTGTATTTTGAAGCCAAAATTTTAGCAAGGTGTTCAGTAGATATTTATTCAGCACACTCACTTAGGACATTTTCAAATATAGTTGACTAAACACTTGAACCATATGGAGAACCCAGTAAAGCAGGGTTGTATGAGTCTTCCCCAAAAGAACATCATTCAAGGACAAAGGGGATGCTGATCCACTAGGATCTTCTTTATGCAAGTTCTGCCAGCCACTGAACTTGGGATCAGATTTAGAGTGGGAGGTGACCTGTGAGGTGATATCATCTAATCACTTCCTTTACATATGAAGACACCAAATCAAATCCAGTGTTAGTTACGCTGTATATCATACTGCTTTCTCCCATATATTGCCAACCCCTATATATTACAGGTAAAGAAACTAAGTCCCAGAGAGATTGTGAGTTTATTCATATTTTTCTCCTACAGGATTTTACTTGGCTTTGCAGAGAAAATTATTCTTGGTTGTAAGCCTATCTCTCTTGCCTTTTGGAATATTGTATTCTGAAATATCTCATTTACACAAGTTGCCAGGTCTTGGGTGATCCTGACTGTGGTCTCTTGGTACTTAAACTACTTCTTTCTGGATGCCTGCAATATTTTTACATTGATAAGGAGCTCTTTACTTTGGCTATGACATTCCTGGCACTTTTCCTTTTGGGACACATTTAAGGATGTGATCATTGGCTACTTTTTATCTTTATTTTGTCCTTTGGTTTCAATAAATAGATCTGAGCAGTTTTTGTTTATGCTTTCTTGAAATATAATGTCCAGGTTTTTATTTTGTTTTTAAGTCATGGTTTTCAAGTCTGATGATTCTTAAATTATTTCTCCTTGACCTGTTTTCCAGGTAAGTTGTTTTCACATGAAATATTTTACATTTTCTTATATTTTTTCCAACCTTTTAATTTTGTTTCAATACTTCTTGCTGTCTAATGGACTTTTATTTTGTCTAGTCTAGTTTTCAGAAATTCTAATTCTTGAGAAAGATCTATCATTTTCCCTTCTAAGCTACTTATCACATTTTAAAACATTTCATTTTATTTCTTCTACATATTCATGTTATCCTTGTGGAAAATTATTTATTTTTCCATTTAGTCTCTGTTTATGGTTGCATTCTAATATAGTGATATCATTTTGATCTTTATCAAAAATGAAGTACAACAATCAACCATTTATTTCTTCTTTTGGAGGACTTTCTAGATTTGCAAAAAGTTTTTTTTTTTAATGATTTCTTTGATTTGCTTGTCTTTCTAGCTTCAATTTCTAACTTGGGGCTTTATGCCAGAGCCAGGCTACTAGCTATATTGAGTTATTGGGTGAGCAGCTATGTCTATGGAGAAGACTAGTGTTACACAGGCAGGGCTTGAATATATCCTCAAACCCAGAGCTCCTACTCTAAGATCAGTGTTGACCTGGACCATCTGGGTTCTTATGCTGACCTCTACCTCTCAGGGTTAGGGATTTTTGAGGTTCAGAGACCTGGTTCTTCAGGGCCGTCTGTTATCTCAGGACAGAGTATTAGATATCTTAGAATCTCTAAGCATGTAGCTGATTCCTACAATTACACAGCTTACTACCCATTTCTACTCCCTGGGGTTTTCAAGGTATCCACTTTGTGTCTTTCCGACTACCCCTGGTGGAGCCTTCCACTCTTCTTACCCTTGAATACCTGCTTTGTAGGCTACACATGTACCTGGGAAACTTTGTTGAGTAGGGAAGCCATCTTTTGCTCGTACTAGATTTGCTAGTATCCTTATTCTCCAAGCTGACCCCTTATGCAGTTCTGATGTGGGGGGGGGGGAGGGGAAAGTTCTTTGCTGTTGTATCTTAGTGTATTTTTTGATCATTATTTGGTCTGGTGAACAGTTCAGAGTTTTGTTGGTGTAGATACGACAGAGCAAAGCCGTTTAATTCCCCTTCAGACATCCATTTTGGACACAAGTCCTAACTATATTTAACCACTTTGTATTCTCCTTATATGTATTCTGTATGTATGAGCATGCTGTATTTCACACGATAGAATGTAAGTTCCTGCAGAAGAGAACTGTTTTTTGTTTTATTTTTTTTTTTACCTGCTTTTGTATCTTAGCTCAGTACACTTGTCAGTGCATAGTAAAGCTAGAGACGGAAACAGAGATAGAGATAGACCAAAGGACCATAGATTTAGAGATGGAAGGGATCCCTTTCAAAGTTAACCAGTCCAACTTCTTCCTTCTACAAATAAACAAAATGAGACCTGGACAGGGCAAGTGATTTGCTCATGGTAACATAGGGGAGAAAGACACACACACACACACACACACACACATGCTTGGTTGCATTGTTTCATTGGTGGCTATGAAACCATTCTGTCATTCCACCATTTGCAAACATTGTAAGTTGAATTGTCAAATTTTCCAAATTACAAATTCCTGGATTGTAATCAACTTCAAATCAGATAAGAAACCCTGACAGTAACAGTTTAGGGTTTCAATGTGAAATCTGTAGAATAAGGTACTCTTGAGATTAATCAAGAAACGTGATCCTTAGAAGAGTTTTACCCATTTGAAAACAGTACTCTTGTATGCTTTGTACAAAGGATCTATATATAAGGGCACTTCCCCTTTTCAGTCAGGCATTTAAGAAATAACTCTTACATCAATCACAACCTGAACTAAATGGTCCTACATTGATGGGAGGCAAATTTGAAAGTGGCTTCTTCTCTACCAGGTTACTTTGATCTTGAAGATTTGGGAGCAGATGTTCAATCACGGTGTGCTTCCTTAGAATTTCAGTATTACAGCTTAGGCAGCTCCCTTTAGATCTAGTGAAAGATGATTTATTTTTGGTGCTTTGATTTAGGAATCTGCCCCCTTGTCTTCGGTCTTGGCTGCATGTGTTCGGGCCATAGTGGTGGCAGCAATCCCCATTTCTCACACACATCCAAAGCTTCTACTATCACTTTCCCAAAGAATACCTTAAAGATACCTGACAGCAATGACATTCTGAGACACTGAGGTGCCAGTAATGACTGGATCAGCTGTTTAATGGTGGTCTTGGGGAATGCTGATTGACCGTACATTTCGTAACATTTTAACTGTTCTTCAGAAAAGAAAGAAACCAGGATTAGCATCTTCTGAATTTAATCCTCATTTACTTTGTGCCTTTTCTCTTTCCTCTCTTTAGTTCCCGTCTTCATCTTCTAGGCTTCAGGAGGAAGTAATGATGAGTCTTTCCCTTCTAACTCTGATGTTTCCTGGCCCTTGGGCTCATCGTTGTCTTTGGTTGCAGTCTCCTCGGAGCCCTGGTTCATCACCTCCTTGTCGATCTCCTCTGAGGCCTCATCTGGCGGCTGGGCAGCAACCAGGACAGACTCAAGGACCACAGCAGTGGCAATGGCCCACATCTCGTGGGACATGGAGCCCTCTCTGGCTTTCCACCAGGATGACTCACCAAGATGGCCCGTCGCTGCTCCGTGGGGGCCGAGGAAGAGTGTGAAACCCTTGCAGACTTGGCTACTATGGCTCTCACATGCAGACATCTGGCTCCCTTTGCTCCCCACCTCTTTGCACTTTCCAGCTCCATTTTTGTATAGCCTAGCCCAGGCAATACAAATAGTTCTTTGGGAACGTGGAAAGTGTTTCTTTTTGCTTCTGTTTGCATTCCCAGCACTTAGCACCCATCCCAGCAAACAGTTAAGTACTGAAGGACTGTTTGTTCACTGATTTCACTGGTTTTCAGTCGTGAAATATAGCTGCTCACTAAGCATATATGGGAAGCTTTTCCAGCTTGGTCATTTCTGTGCCATCACCTAGCTCCTCCAATTCATGGTGACATGGAGGTGACTTTGGATTCTTGAAGGAGAATACCAGCTAAGCACAGTCTCTGGCTTGTTCTATTGAGTTGACTGACTGACTCTTAAGTCTTCAGTGGCAGTACGAGTGATGGAGCCAGAGGGGGCATAATAATTGCAGAGTCCTTGAAGTGTCTGTGAACATTAATTTAACTGCCATTACATTGTAGCTCAGTTGCACAGTGGATAGAATGATGGGTCTGGAGTCGGGGAAACCTGACTTCAGATCTAGCCTCACTTACTAGCTGTATGATCCTGAGCAAGTCACTGTTTGCCTCAGTTTCCTCATCTGTAAGATGCACTGGAGAAGGAAATGACAAATCACCCTAGAATCTTTGCCCAGGAAACCTAAAATGGGATCATGAAGAGTCAGATCTGACTGGACAACAAACTTAACCTATATCTTTGTCTGTTAAACTAGATGATGTATCAATTGATAGACAACTAGAGAAATAGATCCATATTAACTCATTGAGGCATGGTATGAAACAAGAAACCATAATCTCATTAGGACTTTTTTCCATGAAAGATGTCCTCCATAAAGTATAAACCAAAGAAAGGATTCCTTTTTGATAGTAAAGTTTCCCAAATATTCCAGTTGACATTTTACCTTCAGCTCCAACATAGCATTCAATAAAATTAACCCAAATGTGTATGAGATTGGACCAACCATCTACACTAGAAAAACAATAATAATAAAAGGGAAAATAATAAAAGAAGAGTAAAGTATGTTGCCTAGACAATGACATGCAGCTCTCTGAATAACCCATATACATATATTTGGGATAGACATTTCATTGAAATTCATGTTATATCTGATTCAGTTGAAGAAACTATGGATATTTGACTTGGGAAAGATAATTCTAGTAAGAAATGAAAGAGAGAAAAACTTCTGCTTGGTTCTAGAAGGAAAAAACTAGAAAATATGGGTGGAAGTTTCAAAAATATAAAATTAGACTAGATATCAAGAAATACATCATAACAATTAGAATTGTCCCTATATGTATACAGAAATGTAGGTAGAAGAAGTATAGTATAACTAATAAAGAGTTTTTTGAGGCTGGAAGACCCAGGTTCAAGTAGAGTGGCTTAACAATAATGGCCTATGATCCTGGGCCAATTACTCTCCCATTGCCTCAGGCAGATCTATGCTGTCCAATGGCTCCTGTTCTGACTTAGTAGAGAGAAGTTCCTCACCGAGAGTTTCCTACATCCATGTAATCACAGGTCTGGGCAAAAGCAAAATATATACATTTATGTGTAAGTATATCAATCAATCATTCCAAAACTTGCCTCCAAATAAAACATGTGTATGGTGGTGGGGGTGGGGGGTTCCTTTAACTTCTCTTTTTCTATTGATCCCTGTGCTCTGACAGCCAAAAGCAATGGTCTAAAGTTTCAAAAATTCCCTTCCTCAGTTCAAATCAGTATGAGCATTTGAAGGCCCTGAGGATTCACCAATGAAGGGCACACCCCACCCATGCTCTATGTATGCCTATGAGTATATGCCTGAGATTTCTTCCATTAAGTACTCCATCCTCTTTGCTTTGACTGCCCCAACTCCTGTCTAGACAAAACACTCTTCAGAAGAGAAAAGAAACCACCTGCTTCCACTCACAACCAGCTTATCTATCATTCACTTGAGAGAATTCTCCCTGACAGAGTCTAGATGCAGCTTAAGGACGATTGGAACCCAGTAGGCATCCGCCATCAGCATCTGCACTCAGGAAGCCAGAGATGCCATGAACCGGAGCTGAAGGCTAATTGGGGATGTAAAATGGAGCCCTGGGTGCTGCTGGGGCCTAGTGACAAGTGCAAAACTCTCTCAGCAGGTACCCAGGCAGGCTTGAGGCCAAGATGGCCTTCTTCCCCCACCCCCAATTCATGTGTGAGTCCAAGTGTACTGAGGGACATAAATGGAATCTGAAGGTGTGGGAAGAAAAATACAGATTAAGCAGTTGACATGTTTGGCTCCAAACTGTTCCCCACCCCCCACCCTCAGCCCACCTGTGGTATTAGTCCCATGCTGTTCTCTCCTTAATCCTTCCCTTCTGCTTAATAATAGCCTAGCAGAACAGTCCTTTACCAGACTGGGCCAGGTTGTCAGCATACACCCTTGTGAGATAACTCTTGCCAACAACAGTTGCCCACTGATTTCTTTTTTGTCTGACCTGTTCTGGCACCTATACCTGGTGGTTTTCCATTGCAATTGATGTATTTAGCCCCTGAAACTCAAGGCTTCCAAATCTAATAGGCCTTCTTTCCCTAGCTGTCCATAGCAAAACTATGGAGCAAGGCATTTGTTTGGGGATTCCTTCATGTACGTTCTATGCTTTCCCTTTCCCTACCTACATGACTGACTCTTTTGATGACCTGCAATACCACCCTTGCTCTTTTCCTACATCAGTGGTTCTCAACCTTCCTAATGCTGGGACCCTTTAATAATCATATGTGGGTGTATCTGCATATGGGAGGACCTGCCTGGAGACAGATAGAGGAGCAGCGTCTCTGTTACTAAGACCATAGGAAATATGTGTTTTCTGATGGTCTTAGGGGACCCCTGTGACCCCTATGAAAGGGTCGTTCGATCTCCAAAGGGGTCATGACCCACAGGTTGAGCACCACTGCCCTACATCTTCTTGACCTGTTTTTATGCTCCTACCACCCAAACTTACCATTTGACCATTTGTGATAGATCAGAACCCCTGAGAAACATTACAATTCACACTCAATGAATTTGCAAGGAGGTTTAAATTATTAAACTCTAATTCACATCATGTAGTACCTTGCCACAAGGCCAAGCTAATAATAACAGAGGAAAGGAAATTACATGAGGGATTGTTGAGAAAAAACCCCAGAAGTTTTCTTGTGCATGTTTCTTGCCCCCTACCAAGCCTGCTCAAATCTTGCCTCTTTTGGGAAGCCTTCCCTGATTAATCTGACCCAACCTTGATTGTTCTGTGCCTTCAAGACTCTCATAGCTCTTATGCATTCATTTTGTACCATATTTACTTATTTATGTAGGTTTTTGCAAGCATGCCAATTGAATTTTCTTTAAAAAAAAATCTTGTGTGCTGAGGAGAAGGAAGGAAGGAAGGAAGGAAGGAAGATCTTGTATCTTGTGTACTATATAGAATGTAAGTTCCTTGAGGACAGGAATCATAGTGATAGTCATAGAATTTTTGAGTAGAAAAGGGCCTTAGAAATTATCCAGTCCAATCCTCTCATTATAGAGAACAGAAATCAAAGGTTAGAAAGGTTAAATAACTTGCCCAAGGTCACACAGGATCTTATCCTTTATCTTCTTCCTCTTCCTCCATCATCATCATCATCATCATCTTCTTCTTCTTCTTCTTCTTCTTCTTCTTCTTCTTCTTCTTCTTCTTCTTCTTTCTCTTCCTCTTCTTCTTCTTCTTCTTCTTCTTCTTCTTCTAAAATCTCCCTACCTAATACAGAATACTGCATACAGACATAGTGGACATTTAGCAAGTGGTGCTGAGTGACTTCTGAACTTATTAATGGGACTACCTGAAGCCAGACAACTTCATGAGTTAATCTTTCACAGTCCCCTCCAGTCAGAAGATTTTAAGATTCAAACATAAGTGAGGCAGGCCAACTTCAGAGACAGAAGTAGGAAACCTTAACAAAAGGCCTAGCTTTGAACTTCCCAGCTCTTGGGAAAGTTTTGACAGCTAGACATCAGTGTAGAATTGGCTAGGAACATGAAGGGGGAACCAGCTTCTGGAGGATTTTTGAATCCTGACTATACTCTTGCCTAAAGGAAGAAGATAATTATTTTCCTGACATGTAAAACTGATGATCAAATGTTTATTTAAGGCCTCTCCTCCATCTCCTCACCTCCCCTCCCTCCCCACCTTATGGCAGTGCACCTGTTAATATATATTTTTTAATTTTAAATGTAATCATCTTTTCCAAATTGGTGCAAATTAGAAAGGCCTCCCAAGGCCTTCATCCAGGCTAATTGTGAACATTTTCCAAAGTGTTTGTTTCAGGCTCTCATCCTTCCTGAGGCTCTTGCAGTCATGACAAGCAACAACATTCTCTGTACAAAAGACCCAGGCAAGTGTGATTCCCACAGAGTTCATTAGATCAGAGGTCATGAACGGGTGTGAGTTGCTAGGCAGCCCAAAATGTCCCCTTCCAGAGAGTATGGTTGGAGGCAATAGACCTGGAGGGGACTGGAGGGGAGTAGTAGGGTACAGAGTCCTGTATGAGAGGAAGAAAGGTTGAGACTTGACTAGTACCAGCTAATATTGACTTCCCTTTTTAAGGTTTACAAGCAGGCTTTTTGGTTTTTCTTCTTGTTTTTGTTTCTTCTTCATAATTTTCCTTAAAACTCTATTAAATTAATAAAGCAGGAGAGATACAGTGAATAGAGACATGGTCACAAAGCCAAGAGGACATGAGTTCGGGTTCCACCTTTGGCAAATATTAACTGTGTGACCACAGGCAAATTACTTACCTTCTCAGTGACCTACACAACTCTCTTAAGACCATAATTTGCAGATGATCCAGACCTGTATCAGTAAAGGGAGTTTTCTAAACTGAGACTTCCCTAAACCAGTGAAATCATGGATCTAGTCTCTGACCCTCGACCTTTAACAGATGAGAAAATTGAACCTCAGAGAAGTGATTTGCCCTCAAGGACATTACAATCTACTGAATAGCATAGGGTTCTCTTTCCTTTTCATGCCATTTAGGAAGAATTGTAGCTAGATCTTGAACTCAGGACCTCTGACTTTGAACCCTACCACACTCTTACATGGGAGAGCACACATTGAGGAACTTTCCCAGGTCTTTCTATTTGAATTTTAGAAGTGTTAAAGCAACAGTAATGGCTGGAAATCATGAAAAGTGCTTATGGGTATGGAATCATTGAATATTTTGCCAGTGTGGCATGGTGGAAAGAGCAATGAACTTAGACTTAGGGAACACAAGTACTTGATTATCACTTTTCATACTTGTTATCTGTGTTGCTATAGATGCATCATTTAACATCACTACATTCATTTTCCTCAGCTATTAAATAAGTCAATAATATTTTCTTGATATGAGTTCCAAATGTGATAAATAGGGAATTGGGAATGTATCTGTGATTTTATTGGAATAGAGAACTCCCAGGTGAGGAAATCCCCTTCACCAATGTCAGCATCTTTTCTGTAACTTAAAGTCTTAGAGAGATGACTAGAGCACTAAGAGATAAAATGACTTGCCCAGGGTCAAAAGTCAAAATGGGTAAAAGGCTGGACTTGAATGCAGGTCTTCTTGGCTTCCAGGCTAGCTCTTTAACCCACTCTGATATAATTGCTTTTTTTGTCCAATAAATTAAAAAAAATAAAGACTATCCATATTTTTATAATTCTTTAAGGTTTACAAATCACTACCCACACCCACCCCCCAATATCCCAGTGGCATAAGACATGCAAGAATTATTGTCCATACTCTACAGATGAGGAAACTGAAGTTGTTCACCCCAAAGAACAGTTTTGCAAGAGAAGAAGGATCCAGAGATCATGAGGGAAAAAAAAAAAGAATCCTCAATAGTCAGTGTTGGAAGAGTTGTGGGAAGTTAGACATGCTAATGTGTGGTTAGTGGAGCTGTGAACTAGTACATTCTGGAAAGCAATATGGAATTATGTAAATAAAGTGACTAAAATACCCATAGCACGTGATCTAGAGGTTTCACCCCTAGGCTTTGTCAAGATTTTAGGAGACACCCTGTTTTCCTGAGCTTACACCCAGCAAGCAAGCTGTGCCCTGAGTTTGGCATAACAACAATAATTTGTGCTCACCCTCTGGATGATCTCAACCTCTGGCAAAATCACATAATTATTCTATTGCTTTGACCAGCACCAGGTGTTCTCTGAGCTTGGACAAACACCAGACAAGTGCCCATCTTCCAGTTATGAAGCCCTGCTATGAATCAAACTTGTCTCATTGTTTCTGTTACCCCTCATTGTCAGGGCTACAGCTCACTGTGTAGCCATTGGTGTAAGAAATGAGATCTCCCCCTACTGCCTCAGGTTTCCCCCAACTAGGATCTAGGTCCCAGTACATGTTCTAGATCCTCACCTTGCTTGCAAGCTATTTCCCTCACTTTGGAATTAAACTTCTGTTTGATTTCTGACTTTCCTCTCTGTAGCTTGCTCTGTTTGGCTCCAGCCATCTGCAAGTTTGAGGCTGGTTTGGTCTAATTGACATTAATTGGTGTCAGAAGTAGGACTGGACATGGAACTGGAACATTGGACCCTCCAATACCAGTGGGAGTGGACTAGGCACCACCAGAGATTTATTTCTTTGGGGTCCGACCCTGCTCTTCTCTGGTAAGTTCTATGCTTTTGTGCCTGCTCCAACCCCCAAGCTTCCTCTGTGGTTGAGCTCACCATTCAATACCCTTTCTACTACCTTACAATGATTCTTATTTAGTGAGACAAAGGAGGTCTCTCTGTCTACTGCACAGGAAGTGAATTTTCAAAGTGGTGAGAAATGAGTTCTTCTCATATAACCCTATTGATTACCTCTCAGTTTTAGAGCAAGACTGTAAGCACATCACTAATTAATGTATCAGATTGTTCTGACATATTTTCAACTTTGTATGACAAGTAAAAACACAAAAAATCATATTTAGCCTATCAATAAATACTTATTCCAAATAAAGCAGATTAAAATGTAATTGAGAAATGTTTAACAAATAAAAATACGACACAATAGAGATAATGTTAGTGTGTGACTTTCTAAGTCAATAAGTGGCCAGCAGGGATCCGTTTTTTTTGGAATTTGATGCCACTGCTTTAGATCTCATTTCCTTAATTTGGGACATAGATTATAAACAGAACTGAGAAACATCTGTGATTTAGCATCCAAGTAGACAGATTTTTTTTCCTTAACTACACTACAACCTCTTTGAATACATAAAATATGCTTTGTAACCATAGCTCTCATTTCTGTAACACTCTAAGATTCACAAACAATTTTCCTCGCAACAATCCTCTGAGGTAGATAGAGTATTATTATTCCCATTTTGTGGACAAGGAAACTTAGAACACAGAGAGCTGAAGCAACTTTGTCCTTGGTCACATAGCTATTATGTTTCAGAACTAGGACTAAAATTCATGTCTTCTGAATCCAAATACAAAACCCTTTCTTCTCCAGCTAAAATGTTTACTAAGAAATTGCTATGTAGGTGCTGAACACTAGGGATATAAATGCAAGTGAACAAGAACAGTGTCTATCCTTGAGGAACTTAGATTCTAACTTGGAGAAAATAACCCATAAAAGGGAAAAGAGTTGGAAGGGAGACAGACTTAGTTTGGTGTGGTGCGGAGATGCATTAAAGTGTTATGGAGACTTCCTTCCAAGCTTCCTTCCACTCACCTACAAAAGCCAGGGGATCTAAGGTCAGAGTCCAAGTTTCTGTTTGGACGTAGAGAGGAAGGGCAGAGGAGATGAGGGTGATGTCTGGAATGTAGGCAACATGGTACAGAAATGGGCTGTGCTATGGTATGTGGCTAATAATAAGAATAACAGCAATAGCTAACACCTTCATAGCACCTTAAGATTTACAAAGTGCTTTTTCAGTGATGTCAAACTCAAATAAAAATGGGGCCAAGTATCATAAGAAATAAGAATCCAAGTATCAACTTAAAAAACATATTATTGTATTTTTATTCATTTTTTAAAGATTTCCCAGTGACATTTTAATCTGGTTGGGCACCTACTTTACATTAAATGGGTATTTATTGAATACAAAATATGAACTTTTTGTTTTTACTTAACATTTTGTTGTTGTTGAGTCATTTTTTTTTAACTGTGTCTAGCTCTTTATTACCCTATTCTGGGGTTTTCTTGGGAAAGATACTGGAATGCTTTACCATTTCCTTCTCCAGTTCATTTTACAAATGAAGAACTGAGGGAAACAGGCTAAGTGCCTTGACCAGGGTCAACCATTCAGTAAGTGTCTGAGGTTGGATTTGAACTCATGAAGATACAAGTCTTCCTGACTTCAGGTCTGGCATTCTATCCACTGTGCCATCTAGCCACCCCTTTACTTATCCTACAAGGTTGAAAATATGCCAGGATAATCTGACATGCTAATTAGTGATATGCTTATAGTTTTGCTCTAAAACTGAGAATAATCAATAGGGCTATACAGGAAAAATTCATTTCTTACCACATCCAAAATCCACTTTCTGTACAGTAGACAGAGAGACCTCCTTGTCTCACTAAATAGAAATCATTGTAATGTAGTAGAAAAGCAGTGAATTTGGTTCCAGAAAACCTGAATTTAGATTCCAGGTCTTCACCTTACCTGTATAACCCAAGGTAGCTAGGTGGCACAGAGGATAGAGTGCTGAACCTGGAGTCAGGAAGAACTGAGTTCAAATCCAGCGTCAGACACTGACTAGCTATGTGACCCTTGGCAAATCACTTTATTTCTGTTTCCCTCAGTTTCCTCAATAATGATGATGGCACCTCCCTTGTAGGGTTTTTGTAAAGATCAAATAATGTAATACTTGTAAAGCATTTAGTAGGTGCTAAAATGCTTATTCCTTTCCACTTTCTCCTGTATGACTTCAAGCTAATTACCTTATTTCTCAGGATATCAATTTCTCTATCTATAAAATCAAGTAGTGGAACAATGATTTCCAATGTCTCTTCACACTCCAAATCTATGAGCCTATGATCCCGTGTAGATTCTTTGTAAATATAGATGATTAGCAAATCAAAGTGCCCTGAGACACACATTCCACTAACCACCAAAAGTCTCCTATAATTCTAGCACATGCAATGAGCTACTAGGAGATTGGAGGAGTTTTTTCCAACTCCAGCTTTCATTTACTTTTTTTCCTCGATTTCATGTCTTGACACTAATCCCTAAAACCTGAGTTATTAACTTATCTGCTATGTATCACAGTGAAGCAATATATTGCCCTTAGGAAAAGTCCAGGAAGATTTAAGGTCGTTTTTCTGGGTTATTCTATGGAATGCAGGTAGACTGAACTAGTGAAATCCATCTATCCCATAGATCAGTGGATGAAGAGGGAAATGTTTGTGGAGAGAAAAGATTGACTGTGACTGCTAGCTCCACTGGACCTTTAGATCTTGGTTTTTTCTTACCTCTTATTCATAAGCTTCCAGGAGCCATCAGTCACCTCCTCTGCCACAATTGGACAGGGTCCCTGGGGACAGGCTGTTTGGGCTGCTCTGACTACAGGTTTTACACTGTTTTCTGGGCACTTCCCCCACAGACTCCTGCATTCCTTCGCCTTGCACTACCCAACGTGACCCCCAGTGCTCTGCCCTCTCACAGCTTTGCAAGATGCTCTTAGAAAAGTTCCATTTTGGTTTCTCTGTCACTACCACTAACCACTGGTTTTTGTCTATGTCTCATTTTTGCCTGTGAAAAAGTAAATGAATTCTGCTTCACAGGGAGAAGAAACTCTTTTTCAAGTTTGAGGAGTGCTCCATAAGAGAATGTCTATTTTCCAATATAATAACACTAAATAAAAATTGTGGATAAGACTTTATGAGGCTTTGTGACATAATGGATAATAGTAGCAGGAAGAAGAAGGAGAAGGAGAAGGAGAAGAAGAAGAAGAAGAAGGAAGAGGAGGAGGAGGAGGTGGAGGAGGAGGAGGACGATGATGACGATGATGATGGAAAAAGAAAGAGAAAAGAAGAGAAGAAGAGGAAGAGGGAAAGAGGAGAAGAGGAAGAGGAGAAGGAAGAAGAACAGGAAGAAAAAGAAGAACTTATACAATATTTTAAGTTTTCAGAGCATTTTACATATATTATCTCATTGATGTTCACAACAACCCTATGAAATAGTTAATTATTCTCATTTTACATGTGAAGAAATGGAGGCACAACGCCACCGGGGGGAGGGGGGAGGAGAAGGGAGGGGAGAAAATCTGAAACTCAAGTGATTGTGGAACTGAATCTTGTAAACTAAAAGTAAATAAACAAGTAATTGAAAAAAAATAAAAAAATAAATTTGCAACAGAGATTTCTCTCTGCTGTTTGCTATCAACAACAACAAAAAAAGAAATGGAGGCACACAGAGGTTAAACAACTTCGCAGTATTCGAATTGAGATCTTTCTACCTGCAAGAAGTCTATGCTGTATTCACTACTGTCACTGGAGTCAGGATGACCTGCGTTTGAGATCTTGAACGTATACTGACTATATGACCTCCAGAGTAAGTCATTTAACCATTCAATGGCCCAGACAATTCTCTGAGGAATATGTGCTAACCTATATTGATAGAGAGTATTTTGCTCTTTAATCTAGGAATTCTTTATTACACAGAATTCACAGATCTGGTCACAGATCTGGTCCAAAAAGAAAATGCCTTACTGTTTTCAAAGTGATTGCACATCCATTATCTCATTTGACTCTCCCAACAAACCCACAGGTTAGACAGGGAAGGTAGTATCCATCCCATTTGCAGATGAGGAAATTCAGGCTCAGTTTCAAGGTACCTGGTTTGTCTCATTTAAAGTTACACAGATGACAAAAACTCAAAATGGGTCTAGAACCTAAGTCTTTTGGCTCCTGATTTGAATCATGAGAGAATCGAGCTAGACAAAATTCAAGTGCAAAAATACATATAAAATATTTTGAAATAAGAAGATTTTGTCAAAATGTGAGTTATTTAAAAAGCAGTTTCCTGAATATGAGTGAATTTTTGTGGGGGGAGAAAGAACCTTTAAGTAGTGCTTCCCCATTTCTCCTCTTAATATTTCCTCAATGTTCAAGTGTCTATCAATCTGGACTTGTTTTTGTGACCACTTCCTTCCTTATTTCTATTGAATTGGAATTCTAGTAAGCAGGGACTGTTTTTTTTTAATCATTCTTTGTCAAACCATAACTGTTTTGTCATAATATTCAATTAATGCTAATTTTTTTGGAAATTTCTATGAAAGGAGTTTAGTTGGGAAAGTCTGAAATGGGTAGCAGAAGGTACAATCATACAAAATCTCTTCTGATGAGACTTTGGAAGGATTGGCATCCTTCTGTTTCTAATGCTTCAGTTGCACGAAGCTCAATATTTACTGTCCTAGGTAATGAATTTGGGAAGACAGGGATAGGGATACAGTCTGGACAAGTATTTCATCTTTGTGGGTATCTCCCTGTGTGGAAACTCCCTCCATGAGCACAGATTAGCTACTAGTATGTAATTTAAAGTGTTAGAGACTTGTTCTGAGCACTGAGAGGTGAAATAACTTGCCTAAATCACTTGGTCACACAGCTCAGTGTGTTAGAGGAAAAATTCATATAGAGTACTTCTTGATGTTAAAGTTGGATTTCTATCAATTATTCTAAACTGCCTCTCTAGCTTCTAAATAAGTATGAGTGGGTGAGGAAATTTAAAGAAGAAAAACAAAAATAGGTCCTCCATTCTAAGAAGAAAGCAGCACTATTCCTAGCTAGCTTCCTAGTACAGTTATCCCTTCCACATCATGACTTTTCCCATTGCAGTTTTGATATAATGTAGATTAGCATAAAAAATTAAATGAGAATTTTGTGGTTTTGCAGAAGCTGCAGATGACACCTGAAGATCAGCAGAAGACACAAAGCCTATGACCAAATATTTAACCCAAATTTTACAATTTGGTATTGTAAACACCCCATATAAGAAAAAGAAAAAAAATTCAGACCTTCTCTGATACAAAGGGAGGGCCAAAAACTTTTATGTGAATTTTCCAGATTGTGGGGGTGCTGCACTCCTAATCCCCATGACATGGAAGAGATTTGTAAGTAAAAGACAGTGAGAGTTGTTGTTATTCATATTTTGTTTTTGAAGAAGACCAATGACATCATGAGTGAGTGATGTCTTGACTTGCATGTGAATTGAATTTAGGTGAAGCAGAGTTGTGTAAATTGTCAACCCCATTCTCTTTTCCAGAGTCATCAAAGTCCAGTAGCAAGAGAAAAGTCAAGATACCTGGTGACAGCTGGGGACACAGTGAATGACCTTGGCGTCTTTGATATCTGACTAGGACCTAAGTTGGAACAAATTGTTCTCATCTACCCATTTTATCAGGGAAGTCTACATATGCTTAAGACAGGAAGCCTCCAACTCACCAACAGGTTTAAAGCCTATCAGCTATCCTTTAGTCTGTCTGCCTAGATGATTTTGCCAGGGTGTGGCTGCTACACAAGCTACATCTTCTTGGAGGTGAGAGTTGGGTGAAAGGAGAACCAAAAGCAGGTGAGCAGCCCAGAAAAGGGCTTGGGAAGCCTTCACACTAGAGGTGCATGTTTTCCCTGAACAACCCACGTACCCCCCAAACCCCTATTTCAGTACTATGAACTTATGGGCGTTAATAAATTTTATTGTGGAATCTGCTGACACAATCAATATAAACAATCAAAACCATGTTAGGAACTAGTGATACAAAGAGAAAAAAATACAAAGGGAAGTAGTATTTGTCCCCCAGTGTCTTATATGTTATAAGGGCAAATAGTGTGTGTGCGTGCATACACACATATGTGTGTGCATATGTTTCAGCGTGAATGATGTACATGTGTGAGTACATGCATGTGCATATATGTAGCTATCCATGTATGCATGCATGCACAAACACACTATGTATGTGTACATATATATATATGTGTGTATATATAGCTATAAAATCTATACAGTGATAATGATCACACTGAAAATACCATATGGCTCCTTTTTCTGTCTCTGAAAATAGTATTTTATTACTATTTTTTTCTATACTTCCTTCCCCCAAGTTCTATTCATTTTCATGGTTTGGACTGTGGGGAAGAGATAGAAGCTTTCATACGGTTTTGACAGAGAAGAAGGAGGAGAATGAGAATTGGTTTTAGAGTCAAAAGACTTAGGTACAAATCCCAACTCTCCCACTTACCTGTGTGACCCTGGGCAATCACTTAACCTCTTTGGGTCTCAGTTTCCTTAACCATAAAATGAGGGAATTCGATCAGATGATCTCCATTATCCTTAATAACTCCACAATCTACAATCCTATGTGCTGAATTGAATTTATCTTTGTCTCCAACCACAGTCCCTCCCAACTACCTTATTTCAGTCAGTGGTACCATAACTCTTTTGGTTAAAACCTTGCATTTGTCTTTAATTCTTCCCTCTTCATCCCCTTCATTTAGTATGTAACCAAGTACCATCACTTCTTTTGAAAGATCTCTCAGAATTGTCCTTTCCTCTATTTCCTCTGCCATCACTTTAATCCGGGACCTCAACCCTTCACACATACACTACTCACTGTTATTTCAGCCTCTCCCTCTTCTCTAATCCATCTTCTACTTTACTGATAGGTGAATCTTTCTAGAGCACTACACTGATCATGTCATTTCAAAAACCCAAATTTTTTTCCATTGCTCCCCATTAAGTTTGAACTCTTCTTCCTGACTTTCAAAGCCTTTCATAACCTGTCTCTCCTTTATCCTTCCAATCTTAGTACCAGCTACTCCCTATCTCTATCTCAGTCTGCCTGGTCCATTCCCTGGTTCTCTCAAGTATGTGCTATGCTTATTTATGCTTCTGTACTTTTGCTGAAATTGTCCTTTCTACTGGGATGTCCTAACCCCTCCTCTTTGCTTATTTCAATCCTACCTCTTCTTCAAGGTGCAGCAGACTAAATTCCTCCTTCTCCAGAAAGCCACCTCATATTGCCTTCTCTCTCTTTCCATCTGAACTCCTGTTTCATTTATGGACAGCACCACACTGTTTAACACTTAGTTATTTTTTAATCACATTATGTATGCTCACCCACAACTCCCCAACTATGGTAGTACAGTGAGTATACTAGATTAGTTATCAAAGAACTAGGGTTCAAATATTGACTCTGACACCGACTTCATCTTTGGGTACTGTTCTTCTAAGGTCCTTCTACCTTTAAAGGACCTTAGAAGAACAGTACCCAAAGATGAAGTTATGACTATAAGTTTCTGGAGGGCAGGGGCCATGTATTGAGCTTCTCTCCCAGCACTTAGCACAAAATGGGACACAGAATGGGGACTCAGTAAGTACTTGTTGATAATTGATAGACGTGCCTGACAGTAGCTGTTGTCTATGTGTAGAGCTCAGGGTGAAAAGATCAGAACACAATCTATCCCATCCCTCTCCTCACCCCCATCCCATGTATCTATGTCAAAGGTAATAGAATCATAGCTTTAAAGATGGAAGGGAACTTAGAGGTCGCTGAGTCTCACTCCATATTTTACATAGTAGAAAACAGAGACCCAGCAAGGGTGGATCACAGAGCTATTATGTATCAGAGATAGCATTTCAACCTTGGTCTTCCAGACTCCAAATCTAATGCTCTCACCTTTGATTTATAACTGAAGCAATGAACAGTTTGCTGCCCACTTCTATTTGTAGCTTAAACCCTAAGACTTTCAGATGTCCTAGGTCATAGGCTTCCCTAGTCTCAGATCACTGGCCCAGACAAGGGTTTGTGTGTCTCTAGTTATCAAAGATACCTAACCTGCTGGTGGTTCTGCTAGCAAAGGCTGTCTGTCCTTTGAGGATCTCTAGCGCTCAACAGACCAGACCAAAAGATTATCAGTCTTCTAAGACAGGACTCCATTTTCCTATTCTCCTAGAAACATAGCTGACCAGAAAATTCATTCCTGAGCAAGTGACCTGGGTAAGGCCTGGGTAAGGATATCTATGTAGGTATAGATAAATATGCACATGTGTATATATACACATATGTATTGTGCATACATGCCTATATATATACACATATATATGTAATATATATAACATTTCACTATGGAATGTTTTATATAGGAGATACCTATATGTCTTTTATATGTGTGTACGCGTGTATACATACATATATGTATATAAAATAAGGAGGGAAAGGGCAGATCATGCATGACTGTAAGGGGATTATGATTTAAACAATGTGGTCTTTGCCAAATACTCACTCCATACCAGCATCCCAGAGTAACAGAGCTTCTCTGAATGACCTTAGCTCCTTGGCAGTGATAATCAGTAGTGAGCACTTTCTGGTAAAGGAATGAGCAGGTTTGGGTCTCCTGAAAGCCTCAGCAATTAGTGCCAACAACTATGGATGAATAAATGACCTCCATTTCTGGGGTGTCCAGGTGATCATTGGTACTTATAGTATAGGTACCGATTTCTGGAATCAGGAGCGTTCTAGAGAACTCCAAAGGCACATCAGTGTCTGAGGAGTGTCAGTTTCTTCATCTCCTAGAGTAGGATGGGTAAGTCTAACCAACCCAAATCCAGAACTAAAAGGTTTTGGAAACTCTATGATCATTTTCCCAGATACAGGAACGAATCAATCAATAAGCATGTATTAACTGTTTATTATGTGCCAGGTCCCATGCTAGGAATCGGGGGCATTAAAAACAAAAGTGAGAAAATCCTTACCCTCAAAGAGCTTTCCTTCTAGTGGGAAATGCCAAATGTTTACGGATGAATAAATATAAAATCTAGGTAAACTAAGTTGACAGTGATTTTGGAGGGAACCTGGAAGGGAAAGCAACTTGGAGAGTCAGGAAAGGCCTCTTTGACCAGAGGCTGAGCCTTGATGGGAGCTAGGCATTCCAAGAGGTAAAGTTAAGGCAGAAGAACATTTCATTCAGGGGGATCAGCTTAAGCAAAAATTTGGAGGCAAGAGATAGAATACTACGTATGAAGAACAAGAAGTAGAACAGTTTGGCTGGAGCCAATATTTGTTATATTAGCTAGATTCTTTTTGGCTCATACTGAGGAGGCAGAGATCAGAGGGTATTCCTTTTAGAGTAAGAAGGAGCCCTGGGGACCAACAGATGAGGAAAGTGAAGCCTGTAGAGGTTAGGTGACTTGCCTATACAGGTAGCAAGGAGCAGAGTCAGGATTTGAATTCAGATCCTCTGACTCCAAATCTAGGATTCTATCCCCTATACAATGCTAACTGTTAGTTTTAAATTCTATTTTAAAGAATAGAGCAAAAATCTATTCTTAAGTATGTTTGATTGACACAATTATATTTAAACTGCCAGGGTTTATGAAAAAACCAAGCTTCTTGTTGGTCTTATAACTCATGCAGCATTCTCTTGCATCTTTCTGTCAGGGCTTTTTGACTCCTAACTCAACCAGTCACAGACCATTATTTCCTTCACCTAAAATATTTTTCAGTGTCAGGTTCTGGAGCATAAAATTAGCTTTCATTGTTTTGACTATTATTGATTTTGTTTGAGGGCTAAGGAAGGAATGGAAACGAGCAGCAGCAGAGCCTCAGCCAGGAGGGCTTGGCAAAGGAAATTAATTTTTGCTGACGAGTTTCATTCGTGCTGGGGCCTGATGGAATTGTCAGGAGTCTGAAATGTTTCCTTGGCCCTGGAAATCGAAGGGATAATGATGGCGGTAATGTGGTACTTTGCCCTCCTCCCTCCCTCCCTTCACAGGGGTCTGGGCCATATCTGTCACATGGTCTCTCAGTTGTCCTTGAGGTTGGTCAGAAATGATGGACCAAGGGGAAACATTGCAGGAGACAAGGTTCGAATTGGTTTGTCTGAGTATCCATAGAGTTCAGTAACCTGAGGCACTCTTGGAGTAAGGCGAAGTACCCTTCAGAATCAAGAATGATTCATGAGAGAGCCCTAAGGCTGGGAGTCTCCCAAGTCAGACAAACAAAAAGGATTTAGTTGAGACTGACTGGGGGGAATGGGGCTTCCTTTTTCAAATAAACTAAATTATTGGAGACTTTTTTTTATTTCATTCTAGTGAACCAATTTATTTCATCTTCTCTTCTCTGCTTGCATATAGGGCCAAAAAAAGCAATTATTGTTTTAACATGCCTTGGAGGAACTTCTACCCTGGGACCTCCTTTCCTATTGGGTGACTTCAGAAAACCCCAGGACATGCTTCAGTTCATTCGTTATTCTCTAGCCACCTTTCCTATAACCCCTTAACAACCACTTACTGCCATGAAATATGATCAAATCAGTTCTACCATTGTTCCTGCATAGGGTGTATCAACTACTCTACTGTGGCTCTACTCAACATCCCTATAACTTTATGAACAAAATTACTCTTCTCTGGACACCATTCCACTTGTATGTCTTGTCTACTTCTGTTAGAATGTAAGCTCCTTGCAATGGCTAGGTGGTGCAGTGAATAGAGCACTGGCCCTAGAGTTAGGAGGACCTGAGTTCAAATCCTATGTTAGACACTTGACACACTAACTGTGTGACCTTGGGCAAGTCATATAACCCCAATTGCCCTGCCCTCTCCCCTCAAAAAAAAAAAAAAAGAATGTAAACTCCTTGAAATCAGGGATTGTTGTTTTTTTTTTTTTTCACCAGCTAGTGAGCTGACCAGAAACAGAGAATACCTGCACATGCTCTGAAGCAGAGAACCAGGCCCCATCATGTCATGGCATTGAAAGCTTCCAAAAGGAGCGTCACCAATCATCTCTGTGGGTTCCCTTTTTATGCTCCTAGGACTGAACCTTCTTTTTCCATTCTCCCATTACACTTACTCTCTACTCAAAAGCCTGATCAGCAACCTGATCTTCCAGCTGCCAGCTAGGGTCTTTCCTCCCAAAACAAGCTTGAATTTATTTTGTATTTATTATATAAATATTTATACATCTTGCCTCCCCCATTGGACCTTAAGTTTCTTGAGATCAAGGATTATTAGTACAGAGCCTAGCACATAGCAATAATAACAATAATTAATAATAGCTAATAATCAGGTACTGTTGCCAAGCACCTTACACTTAGGTCATCTGATTCTTACAAAAACCCTGGGAGGTACTATTATTATCTTCATTTTATAGATGAAATAAATAAAGATTAAGTGACTTGGCCAGGGTCACACCACTAGTAAGTGTCTCAGAAAGGATTTGAACTCAGCTCTTCCTGACATCAGGCCTGGAGCTCTATATTCTGTGGCACATTTATTAAATGTTGATTGATTGAATGTGCCTATGGTCATATAGTAAGTGGTAAAGGCAGGATTTGAACTCAAATCTCCTCTCAGTCCAATGAACTTTATTCCAAGCCATACTGCCCATTTTCTTGCAAAGGGAAATATGGATCTATTTGTACATAGATGTGTAGATGTGTGGATATTTTGAAGGAATGCTATTGATGAGATAAACAGAAATTTTTGACAATGGGACAAAAACACCCTCAATTTTCATCCATATTAAAGACCCACCCAGCCTACCTTTTGGTTAGTAGCTCTGGTCTTTGTTTGTAGGATAGGACACTTTCTAATTTGACCCTTCTGGCTACTCAACACTTTTGTCCAAAGTGAGCCATTTTGGTCTCCAGTCTGTGCTAACAGGGCACTAAACGGTCTTTATTGTCTCTTAGACTACCTATGCCACCATGATGGTATTCTGAGTCAGGCTAATAAATTCACATGAAGACTCCTCTGTCCCTTACCTGGCCTGTCCTGGCTTTCACTATTGTAGTCTCTGTTGTCTTCCAGGTCTTTTATATATTGAATGGAAAGGAGACAAGCTGCTAATCACATGTTGAGTCAGCTGTGGTGTAAGCCCTTGTTGTAGATAATCTTGTCTGAAAGTTGGGTATCGGTTTGTTTCAAGTGCCCAATCCATCCTACTTACTTGGCTAATTTAATAAGCAAGATGGGGGTAGAGAGAGACTCCATTAGCAGCAGAATTCACACAATAACCAACATCTTCTTCCCTTGTCATTAAGCACTGTCTTAATTAAACTCTCTCCTTACTCTTAATCTGAGGGGAATTCATGAATGGTGTTTTCCCCCCAGAAAATACTTATTCCTTCTCCACCTCTCCTCCCCCTCTCCCCATCCCAAACACTTCATTCGGTAATGAGTTTGCTCCAGGAGATAAGCAGAGAATGTGGGGTTGGAGCAGCTCTCTCCCTTGGAATTTGTGCTTGCATATGTGAGTGAGGAGGATGCCTTAGGAGTGCTAAATATCAGAAGCCGTTGTAAAGAGCTTAATGATAACTGTAACTGATCCTTTAATTTAGCACAGAGAGAGCTCCTGTACCAGTTATTAGAAGCAGTCATTAAGTACCTTTAGCTCCTCTGTTTTTGTTTTTAATGAATAATCCTTTATTGAATGTTATGCATTTGAAGAATAAAATAGAGCTCAATTAGTGATAAAAGACCTAGTTTCATCCATGGGAAGCTGTGAGGTCCACAGAGCTGGGATGCCTGAGAAGCACTTTGTTAGAAGGCAGTAATTCCACCTGCTGGAATGACTTCAAATAAGAGGAAATGGTGAATGAGAAGGAATCTTGGGGGTATCCCCCTTTATGCTTTCCTGACCCCTGCCTTGCTGAATAACCTTGAGAAAATAACTTATTCTCTCTTAACACTGCTGATTCCCTCTCAAACTGAATGTTGAGGATAATATTGATTTTCCCATCCAGGTTCCAGGTGTCCTAGAGACCTTAATATTGACCCTAAAGTTTGAGAGCATAAAAAGCCTTTGTCTTTATATCTCCCCTAGTGTCTAGAACACAGTGAATTATGCAGAGTTGACACTACATATTTGTGGAGTGAATGGATGATAGGTTGGAGAGAATATTTATTGTCATTGTCATTGCCACCACCATGTGACTGTATTTTAGCTTTCTTCATTGTTGGTGGCACTATAGTCATCCCAGGACATCTAAAGGTTAAAATCTTAGAGCCTTTAATTCCTATCTCTTCTTCACATCTGTTTAGTCAACTGGGTTCATCACAGCTCTTACAATGAATTTTCTAACTGTCCCTTTCCTTCCATCCCCACTATTACACCTTACCATTCCTGAAAAAGACTCTCTACCCCCACATAGAATAGATGCTAACCAGTGAAATATGAGCTTTGTGAGGGCAGGGACAGACCTGTTTTTGTCTTTGCACTCCTACACTGAACACAGTGCTTGCAACAGAGCATGGGGGAGGGTAAATGACTTAACCCTTCGTTACATACTGTATATGTGTCACAGGCAGGATTTGTACGTAGGCACTGGGGCCTGCTCTGTGTCCATTGCCAAACTGCCTCTGCTCAACACATGGTAGGTGTTTGATAAAAAGCTTATTGGACTGAAGTGAATTAAAGATTTTTGCCCCTCTATACTATATCACAAACTCCAAAACAGAAAAGAAAAATTCTTATACAACACCTTTGATCAGCTTCCCTACTCATGCCTTTTGTACTCCCCCGTTGTCTCTGGGATTAAATCCAAATTCCTTAGTTGGGCATTTGAAGATCTCCACAATGTCCTCTCCCTCTGAATTTCTATCTTTATCTTCCACTAGCTGCTAACATGAACTAACCATAAATGCATGCTAACGAAAATTTACCTACTCTCTCTCTAATCAAACTTTACTGTGTCCGTCGAACATGTCTTGTAATTTTTGCCTCTATACATTTTGCTTCCCCTTCTTTCAATGTCCTCTTGTCCTTTCCTCACTGTCTTTCAAACACTACCCATTATTTGAGACCCCAAATCCTGTCTCCTCTGTGAAGCCAGACCTGATGCCTCAGTTAATCAGTGAATCAATAAATATTTATTAGGCACTTACTATGTACTAAACATTGGAGATAGCAAGAAAGGCAAAGAAAGGACAGTCTGCTCTCAAGAAGCTGTCTAATTGGAATATGCAACTATGTAAAAAACAAGCTCTAAACAGGATAAATATGAAATAATTAAGAGATTATTCTTAAATATTAAAATTCTTAAATAATTAAAAATTAAGGGAGATCAGGAAAGTGTTCTTGTAAAAGGAGGATTTTTGGGGGGCTGCCAGAGAAGACAGGAGGCAGAGATGAGGAAGGTGGGGATTCCAGAGAAAGGGTACAAGCAGTGAAAAGTCCCTGAGTCAGAAGATGGAATATCTCTCAGCAAGAACGCCGGTGATCCTGCTTGAAACAGCACATGGCAGGGTTTAAGAAACCTGGAAAAGTAAAGAAAAGGAAGGAGGGAGGAGTTTCTAATGGGTCTTGAAAGCCAAACAGACATCTAGACATTCTCCTACTTATATTCCTCTAACACATTGTCTGAACCATTCATTTGTCACTTAGAATATAGTTTTCATGCGTACATAGTCTAGGTTTCCAGATAAAACATTACACTTCTTAAATGGAGAGGTTTTCCTTGATAGTCTCTGGAAAGAGAACTTGGTCTATAGTCAGGAAGATCTTAGTTCAAATGTGGTCTCAGACACTTACAAACTGTGTGATCCTGGGTAAGTCATTTAACTGTGGTCAACCTTAATTTCCTCATCTGTAAAATAGAGAAAAAAAAAATACCTCTTCTCAGGGTTGCTGTGAGAATCAAATGAGATAATAACTTGAGCATGTTTAGCACAATGCCTGGCACTTAGTAGCAATATACAAATGTTAGTTATCATTATCCCCCTCCAAATGCCTTCTATATTTGGTACATCAGGACACTGTGAATGAAAAATGAGTAGGGGCTCAGAGGTGAATAGAAGGAAGGGACAGAACTAGATTACCTTTGAAAAATTCTTCAGTGTTTTTGAGAACTGCTGGCTTCTCCCTAGAATAAAGAACCATATATTTTTAAAAAATCAATACTATCCTGGTGATGCACTGACTATAATAATACTTCCCCACTATGATGCTTACTTTCCATGTGGCCTTGAGCAAGTCAATTAATCTCTGTGGACCTCAGTTATCTTCTCTGTTAAAAAAAAATGAGAGGCTTGGGTTAGCTGGCATATGTTGTAACTTCCATTTCTAAATCTATGTTCCTTTTATATTCAGGGTTCAGCAAATGGCTAGACTAGCTAGCATGTTGTCACCCATTTGGGAGAGCTTGGGGGATCTGCTTCTGGAGAAAAGGAGAACTTGCACATGTGTGAGCATTCTTGTGTTGGCCTTTTGGGTGGTTGATGCCTTTTTTAGGTGTTCTAACCATGTGCCAAACCCCCATTGCTTTATGATAATTCCCACTGAGTACTCATGGTCTAGATTTGAACATTTGAACCTTTTGCTAAAAAGATCGTTGGAGTGTGGGTAGTGATACCAGGTGAGGCCATCACCAACCACAATAGTGACCCTGGGACCAGGGACCAGGAGAAGAAAAGAGCATGGTTTCTGGAGGGTGGCAAGGAAGCAAGTGAGAATGGAAAGAAGATGGGAGGCAAGAGGTCCAAGTAAGCAGAGCTTGCTAATATCTGCCTGAAAAAGTGGGCCAGGAGAGGCAGATTCCAAGGAGGACCTGAAGAGACCTTTTAATAATGCAAAAAATAAATAAAAGAATGTACCTTCCTATGGTGGTTGCTATATACCTTGCATAAAAATAGATGATGAAGATTTCAGGTTTAAAGGGAAAGAAGGGCAGTGCCAAGATGACTGAATAAAAGCAGGAATTTGCTTGAGCTCTTCCCCCAATCACCTCCAAATACCTGCAAAAATGATTGTAAACATATTTTAGAACTACAGAATCCACAAAATGATGGGGTGAAAACCATCTTCAGCTGAAGACAGCCTGGCAGGCTGATAGGAAGGGGCTATCACACCAGGCTGGGAGTGGAGCATGGTCCCGTGAGGGCCATGCCAGCACAGCTCAGATTGGAGCAGACCTCAGGGGACTGAAACACTGGCAGGTATGGTGGTTTTCAGACTTCTCAACCCAGAATCACCAAAGACAAAGTAAAAGGTCAGTGGAGAAACTCTGTTGGACCTGGGTGAGAGAAAAGCATGGTGTGGCCCCAGCCCTAGGGCTGCCAAGGAGGCGGTGGCAGCAGCAGTGGCTGCTTCTGGAGCTCCAGGCCCACAGATGGTGGCAGGATCAAATGGCTGATCAGAAGGCAATTGCTTTTGATTTGCCCTATTTGGATCTGGGTCACAGTTTTGGGTAGTGGTCCTGGGTTGAGGAGGAGTGGTGGTGTGGCAGAGCTTGCGGTGGCTGTGAAGAAGAAATCCTCCTTACAGTTCTGAGACAGAAAAGAGTGCCTGTGGTCACTTACAGACCAGAGAACAGACAGTGGGAGGAGTAAATACTTCTCCTTTGATCACATCACCTTATAAGAACCGAAAATACACAGGTGCCTAGAAGTAGCTCTGAAAACAGCTGTGCAAAACCCCATAAATTTAGGACAGAGCACTCTCCACTCCAGAAGCAGAGTCCTACTTTGGCAAAGAGCTCAAAAGTCAAGTAGTTGGCTGGGAAAATGAACAAACAGAGGGGAAAAAATCAGACTATATAATCTTTCTTTGGTGACAAAGAAGAACATACAACCAGAAGAAAACAAAGTTAAAACTCCAAAAGCCTCCAAGAAAAATATGAATTGGTCACAGGTCATGGAGGAGCTCATGAAGGATTTTGAATATCAAGTAAGAGAAGCAGAGGAAAAATTGGGAAGAGAAATGAGAATGATGCAAGAAAATCATGAAAAACGAGTCAACAGCTTGCTAAAGGAGACACTGAAAAATACTGAAAAAAATAACACCTTAAAAAACAGACTAACTCAAATGGCAAAAGAAGTCCAAAAAGTAAATGATGAGAAGAATGCCTTAAAAAAGTAGAATTGGCCAAACAGAAAAGGAGATCCAAAAGCTCACTGAAGAAAATTCCTTCAAAATTAGAAGCAAATGGAAGTTAATGATTTTATGAAAAATCAAGATAATATAAAACAGATCCAAAAGAATGAAAAAATAGAACACAATGTGAAATATCTCATCAGAAAAACAACTGATCTGAAAAATAGATCTAGGAGAGAGAATTTAAAAACTATTGGACTACCTGAAAGCCATGATCAAAAAAAGAGCTAGACATAATCTTTTAAGAAATTATCAAGGAAAACTGCCCTGATATTCTAGAACCAGATGATAAAATAGAAATTGAAAGAATCCATTGGACCTGAGTTCAAATCCGGATTCAGACACTTAACACTTACTAGCTATGTGACCTTGGGCAAGTTACTTAATTCCAATTGCCCTGTCTTTACCCCTCCAAAAAGTTTTTTAAAAAACTACTTAAAAAAAAAGAATCCACTGATAATTTCTTGAAAAAGATCCCAAAAAGAAAACTCCTAGGAATATTATAGTCAAATTCCAGAGTTCCCAGGTCAAGGTGAAAATATTACAAGCAGTGAGGAAGAAACAATTTGAGTATTGTAGAAACACAATAATGATAACACAAAGTCTATCAGCTTTTACATTAAGGGATTGGAGGGCTTGGAATATGATATTCAGAAAGCCAAAGGAGCCAGGATTAAAAACAAGAATCACTCACTCAGAAAAACTCAATATATTCAGGGTAAAATATAGACATTCAATGAAATAGAAGACTTTCAAGCATTCTTGACGAAAAGATCAGAGCTGAACAGAAAATTTGATTTTAAAATACAAGAATCAAGAGAAGCATAAAAAGGTAAACAGGAAAGAGAAATCATAAGGAGCTTATTAAGTTAAAGTGCTTACATTCCTACATAGAAAGACAATATTTGTAAGTCATAAGACTTTTCTCAGTATTAGGATAGTTGAAGGTAATATGTATATATGTGTGTGTATGTGTATATATGTATATTATGTATGTGTGTGTATATGTGTGTGTGTGTGTGGAGACAGAGGGCTCAGGGTGTGCTGAATATGACGGGATGACAGTTAAAAAATAAAATTAAGGAGTGAGAGAGCAATATATCGAGAGAAGGAGAAAGGGAGAGATAGATTAGGGTAAATTATCTCACATAAAAGAGGCAAGAGAAAGCAGTTACAATGGAGAGGAAGAGCAGGGAAGTAAAAGGGAATGGGTTAACCTTACTCTCATTGAATTTGGCTTAAGGAGGGAATAACATACACACTCAATTGTGTATCTTACCCTACAGAAAAGTAGGAGGAAGGGGATAAGGGGGGGCATGATAGAAGGGAGGGCAGAT
>CM053588.1:211148584-211171229 GCA_028646515.1 Pseudochirops corinnae | reverse complement strand
CTGTTCTTACTTTGCTTCTTAAGCTTATTCTTACTCATGGTTGTTCAGACCATGATTTTATTTTATTTTATTTTACTTTTTAATCTCTATGGGGCTCTGCTTCCAGAAGAGAAAGCTCTGTCCCAAATCGCTGGGGTCCTCCCGGCTGCCGTAGACTTCCGGCTGACTGGATAATGAAGACTCCAAGACCGAGGCCCAAGATGACGATCCAGATCCAGGACGCTCAACGCGAGAGCCCTGGCCTGAAAACAATTGCTCAGTCCCCCTGCTGTCTGCAGGCCGTGGGCGGGAAGCTACAACGCGGAGGCGGGTGCAAAACCTCTGCTTTTTGCTTTTCCGCTCTGGAGACCTTTCGCCCAGACTGCTTATCTCCCCCTTTCGCAATCCCCACGCGCAGCTGATGCTAATCTGCTCACCTGAAAGGCTCTTCCGCCGCCCCGGGGGCACAGCCACGGCTTCAGGCCAGGCTGGTTTCGGTTTGCAGTGCTGATATGGTTCCTTGTAGCCAAGCTGACTTTAGTGGGAAGTATCCTTGTGTGCGTTTTGGAGTTCTAGGATTGGTTTAGAGTCCTATTTTATGGGTATTTTGGGGTGGCTATGTGAGAGCTGCGATATGTTGCTGCTGCTACACCACCATCTTGGCTCCGCCCCCTGAGAGAGAAAAATTTAGAACTCAAAATCTTATAAAAGTGATCATTGAAAACTAAAAATAGTGGTTTTTTAAATGGTTTAGATGCACCATCTCCACTTCCACTTTTCTCATTCACTCCTATATCCTTTATAATCTACCTTGCAACCACATTGTTCAAGTGAAACTGTTTTCTCCAAAGTTAGGTGGTTCAATGGATAAAGCTGGGGTCAGGAAGATCTAGGTTCAAATCTGCCTTCAGTCACTGCACCAGCTGAAGAACCCAGGCAAGTCTCTTAGGTTCCTTATGCCTCATGTTTCCTCATCTATAAAAGCAAAGTAAGAACAGTGCTTACTTACCCAGATTGTAAAAAGAGATAAGATTTATAAAGCATTTTGCAAACCTTAAAGAACTATGTCAATTCTAGCTATTATTATTACCAATATTCTTTTAATTCTCGGTCTCAGGGTCTTTTCTCAGTCCTAATCATTCTCCCACTATCCACTATACATTTGAAACTGTTGACCACCCTCTCTTTATGGAGACTCAATTCTCTATGGGTTTTTGTGACAAAGCTCTTTCTTGAGTTGCCCCCTCTGTCTTCAACCACTCCTCAGTCTCCTCGGCTAGTTTATCATCTACGTCAATACCCAAACTTATTTTCCCACAAGGTTAGCCTTCTTTTCTTTTCTCTTTATACCAGATATACTTACCTTTTTTGTTGTTGTTGTTGCTTGTCACAGACCTTTTTGGCCATCTGAGGAAACTTATGGACCCCTCTAAGAAAAAATGTTTTTAAAAGTCGAAAACAAAATGTGTAAGATTACAAAGGAAATCCATTCTATTGAAATACAGTTATCAAAATATTTAAGAAAACATGTTTATGGATATTAGGGTAAGAAGCTCTATCCTTTATTTTTGCTCTTGATAGCCTCATCAGCTTCCACAGCTTAACTATCATCTTTAAAAAAAAAACTTAGGAAAATATTTTATTGTTTAAATCAGGCAAGATCTGCCTTCCCATCCTCACCCTCCACCCCAACCACTGGGAACACAGGCAAAACAAAACCCATTAGAAATATACATCATGAATCAAAGCAAATTTCCACACTGACCATGTCTAAAAAATGTTTCATTCTGTATCCTATATCCTTCACCTTTCTATCAGGAGGTAGGTAGCATATTTCCTCATTAGTCCTCTGGAATCCTGATTAGTCATTGTGCTTATAAGAGTTCAGCTCACTAGTTGTGGTTGTGGTTTTTCCTTCATTATCAAAGAGCACCATGACATCAAGAAGCTAATGCCATGACTTCCATTTTCATGATTTTCTTGCATCATTCTTATTTCTCTTCCCAATTTCTCCTCTACTTCTCTTACTTGATTTTCAAAACCCTTCTTGAACAGGATCCTCCATGGCCTGTAACCAGTTCATATTTTTCTTGGAAGCTTTTAGTGCAGGAGTTCTGACTATGTTGTCTCCCTCCTTTTCCATGCTTTGATCCTTTTTGTCCCCCAAAAAGAAATCTGATGTTGGATTACTGTATTTGCTTTGCTTCCTTTGCTTGCTCATGTGGCCACTCAATTACTTGACTTTTGAGCTCTTTGCCACAGTATAGCTCTGCTTCCAGAGGGGAGAGCTTTGTCCCAAATCGCTGGGGTTTTTGCAGCTGCCAGACCTATTAGGAGGGAGCCATTTCTGCAGCCCTCACCATCTTTGGTTCACTGGTCACACATCTCAGGACCACTACCCAAGACTGCGATCCAGATCCAGGCAGATTAAGGCAAGAGCACTTAGCCTCTGAATGTTTGTTTGGCCACCCTGCAATCTGCAGGCCAGGAGCTCTGAAGCAGCCACATGAAGGCGGCTGCAGGGGCACTGCTTCTGCCACTTCTGGCTTTGAGGACAGAGGGCTATACCTGCTCCTCTACCCCGCACAAATCCAGCTAAGTTCCACTGACCTTTTACTTTGTCTTTGGCATTTATGAGTTGATAATTCTGGAAACCACTACAGCTGCTGGTGATCCACTCTCCTGAATGCTCCAGCTGGGGTGAGTCCAGGCCACCCTGGAGCTAAAACTGTGGGGTTGGGCTTGGCTCTCAGCAGGCTGTGATGAACCCTTCCTGTCCACCTGCCAGGCTGCCTTCAGTGGGAACTTTCTTTCTCTGTCACTTTATGGGTTCTGTAGCTCTAAAATTTGTTTAGAGGCATATTTTATAAATATTTGAGGTGATTATGGGGGGAGCCACAGAGTTTTCCTACTTCTATGCTGTCATCTTGACTCCGCCTTTGATGCCATGACTTCCAAGTGAATTGGATTTAAGTGAGGAGAGCTGTGCAAAGTCACCAGCTTCACTTTCTCCAGAGGCATCTGGGTCCACTGGCAAGACAAAGGATCACAATGACTGGAGGTGGCCCCATCAGCACACTAGTATTCCATCACATAATACCATAACTTGCTCATCCATTCCCTAATTTAAGGACACTCCCTCAGATTCCCATTTTTTGCCACCTCAAAAAGAGCTATAAATATTTTGTAGATTCTTAGAATTTGTTTTCCTTGGAAATAATCTGTGTGTGTGTGTGTGTGTGTGTGTGTGTGTGTGTGTGTGTGTGTGTGAAAGACAGAGAGAGAGAATATGTGTATTCTTCCTTTTTTTAAACAGTTCAGATGAGAGTTAGGTTCAAATGTCATCCACTTCTTTCAACCTACCCCATCCTTTTTGTATAAATGTCTACTTGTACACCTTCTTAAGTGAATAATTTTCCCTAACCTTCATTTTCCTTTTCTACTTTATATATTCTTTTTCCTTTCTTTTTCTATTCTTCTTCTAAAGTCATCAAGACATGACAGAAGACTCCTAGTTTGTATCTAATTAGACTTCCTCTACGGCCTCTGATGATGATAGGGTTCAAAGGGGACACATGTATCCTCTCTCCATATCTAAATGTAATCAGTTCACCGTTTTCTAGACCTTTATCATTGTTCATTCATGTTTACCTTTTTATGTTTCTCTTCATTCCTGTGTTTGAAGTTCAAAGTTTCTCTGCAGCTCTGTTCTTTTCATCAGGAATGCTTGGAAGTCGTCTATTTCATTAAAGGACTATTTTTTCCCCGGTGGCATTATATTCAGTTTTGCTGGCTAAGTTATTCTTGGCTATAAGCCCATATCCGTTGCCTTCTAGACTATTATATTCCAAGTTCTCTCCTGCTGTATAGAATGGACTGTTAAATTGTATGTGATCCTAACTGTGACTCCTTGATACTTGAATTCTTTCTTTATAGCTGTTTTTTTTTTTTTCTTTGACCTGGAAGCTTTGGATTTTGGCTATGATGCTCCTGGAAGATTTTATTTCAGGATTTATTTCTGAAGATAATCAGGAGATTTTTTTTTTCTTTTTCCCTTTTGCCCTATGGTTCTTAGAGAGCTGGATATTTTTCTTTTAAGATTTCTTCTATTTTTTTCAACCTTTGATTTTGTTTTAGTATTTCTTGTTGCTCTATAGAGTCATTGGCTTCTAATTGATCCATTCTAATTTTCAGGGAGTTTTGTTGCTTGGGAAAGGTTTTGTACCTTTCGTGCCAAACTGTACATTCCTTTCCAATTTTTTCTTCTGTAGCTTTCATTTCCTTTCCAATTTTTTCCTCAGGCACCCTTATTATACACATACACACATGTGTTTGTATATATAGATTTCTACATATATGCTTATGTATATATATTCATATCTATTTATATAAACATTTTTAACTCTCTTTTAAAAAAAATAGCTTCTGCTTCATCTTTTCCAGGAATTCTATTTGAGTTTGTGCCCAAGCTGTATTTTTTCCTAAGGCATTCATTGCTTATAGAGTCGTTTCTTTTGTGTTTGTTTCTTGAGCATCTTTGCCACTAAAATAGCTCATTATGATGGAGGTTGCCCATTCTTCCATTCTGCTTCCCTATTTCAGACCTGATGTTAGAGCTAGGCTCTGTCACACTTCTGGAGGGAAGGTGTGGACTGGTCCTGTTGCCATTTTCTTAGGATCTTGAATGTCACGTTATTCCAGGATCTCAAGGGCAGTGGGAGCTTTACTGTTCTGAAAGTTGTCTGACTCAGGGCAATGACTGTTTGCTGCCAGCTCTTTGTAGTACACCATGCTGTCTCTCTATGTGACACGATTTTCAAATTTATGGATGGCATGAAATTGTGAGGTATGAACTAAAGTACTGAATGCCAAAGCCAGGAAGCAAAAATACCTCAATAGGCTATAACAATGGGACCAATCTAATTCAACATATTTTAGTAGGAATAGAAAGACAGTGTGAAGAACAATGGTTGCTCATCCATTTCCCAATTTATGGGCACTCCCTCAGATTCCCATTTTTTGCCACCTCAGGAAGAGCTACAAATATTTTGTGGAGAACCATTGGGAAGACCTGAGTTCAAGTCTTGCCCCTGAAGCATCTTGGCTTTGTAACTGTGGACAAGTCACTTAACCTCTCAGTTTCATAGGTATCTCTTTAAGACTCTCAGTTGCAGAAAAGATGCTGACCTGCTTCAGTAGGAGTTTCCTCACTTGGGAATTCCTCATACTAATGAAATCATAAGTCCAGCTTATACTGCAATCTCTTAGAAACAGTTATTATTAGAGGAGCTGTGGTAAGACAAGCACAATAATACAGTGTTGGCGAACCTGTCAATTGGTAAATTCATTCTGAAAAACAATTTGGATATGCTAGAAAAGTGATTTAATTTTGCAGGATCTTTGACACAGCAATAACCTTACTAGGCATATACCTAGAGAAGGTCAAAGATGAGAGAAAAGAAGGGAACAAGTGTTGAGGGCACCATCATCTTTCCAGTAAAACAAGATTGCAGACTCAGAGTCATTCATAGATGTTCACTCTCTTCTACTTCAATATACAATCCATTGTCAAATCTTTTCATTCCCACATTCACAGCATCTTTCCTATATGTCCCCTTCTCTCCACTCACACAGTCACAGCCCTGGTACAAACCTTCTTCACCTCTCACCCTGACTACAGCAGCCATCTAACATTTCATTCTTTCAAGTCTCTCCCCCATCCAGTGCATCATCTTCCATTCCTCTCCTGAGATGACTTTTCTAAAGTGTAGGTCTGACCATGGAGAAGCCAAGTGCTGCAGTGGATAGAGTACTGGGTCTGGAGTCAATGAGACTTGAGTTCAAATATGGCCTCAGACATTTACTAGCTTTGTGATCATCAGCAAGTCACTTCATCCTGTTTGCCTCAGTTTCTCCGTCTATAAAATGAACTGGAGAAGGAAATGACAAACCACTTCAGTAACTTTTCAAAGAAAATCCTTAAAGGCATCACAAAAGTCAGACATGAATGAAAAAACTGTACAATAAGAACAACAAAAGCTTTGACATGTACCCCTTTCTCCCCTCAATGAGTATAGGGGATTCTTAGTGCCTTCAGAATCAAATATAAAGTTATCTCCTTGACATTTAGAACTCTTCATAACCTATTTCCTTTTTACTGTTCTAATCTTCTCCCACTTCCATCCCCTCTGTACCCCAGCTTCACAGGCCTACTTGAGATTCCTCCAGCACAAATGTCACCTCCCAGTTCCATGTCTTTTCCTTGGCTCTTCCTTAGGTTTGGAATGTACTTCTGCCTCTTCATTTCTCTGGCTTCCAGCAAGATTCAACACAAATCCTATTTTCTGCAGGAGGCCTTTCCCAGTCCATCCAGATGCTGCAGTCATTGCTTCTAAGGCAGTGGTTCTCAACCTTCCTAATGCCATGACCCCTTAATACTCATATGTGGGTGTATCTGAATGTGGGCAGACCCACCGGGAGACAGATAGTCTGGATTCCTAAGACCATTGGAAATATGTGTTTTCCCATCTTCTTAGGCAACCCCTGTGACCCCTGTGAAAGGGTCGTTCGACCCCCAAAGGGGTCGTGACACACAGGTTGAGAACCGCTGCTCTATGGTAACCTTCCATCCACTGTTTATATAGCTTATATTTAGCATATGTATGTACTAGTCATTTCCCTGTTTGTCTCCCTCGTTAGAATGTGAGCTCCTTGAAGGTAGGGGTTGGGTTTTTTTTTGTTTTTTGTTTTTTGCCTTTTTTTGTATCCCCAGCACATAGTATATAGTGCTTGGAATATAGTAAGAGTGTAATAAGTGCTTATGGCATGGTTTAACTAGATGACTCCTGAAATTCCTTCCAAAGCTAAGAATCAATGATTTTATAATTCTGTGTTGCTAGTTTCTTTCTCTTCTTCACTTTCTCTTCTGGAGACTAAATATTCCCTAGTTGTTCCTTCACTAGAAAGATGGTGATGATGATGATGATGGTGATGATGATGATGATGATTCTGCACTGAAGTGAGCTGGGCATAGGAGTTTCTTGTCACTTTTTTCTTACTTGCTCTGCTAATAAATGCTCCACTCTAACTCTTGTCTAGCTCCTGTTAAGGTACTCAGACTTCATGGTAATGTCTGGGCTATCTTGGGCATGATATATGGACATTGTTGGCTTAACAGGATAAGAAATGAAAGGTGAAATCTCCAGCATGGGATAAGGCAGAATGAAGATGGCTTTGGAGTTACCAATGGGAGCCTTGAAGAGCTTTTCCAAGCATACTTAAGCTGCAGACACTCTGTTCTACGGGCATATTTTGCATTAACCCCACCCACATTTCCCCAGGCCAGCTGCTTTGCCTCCTGGAAGTCCTAACCTACCTCCCACTCACCCCATCCCTGCACTAAGATAACCCAGTATCTGGAGCCAACCGACACACTCCATCACCTCCCCCAATCTCTAGATACAGTCCCCTGAAAAGCCGGCACAAAGGGACTAGCAAGGAAGACTAAAGAAGATTATATTTCCTTTAGAACCCCTGTCTCATTTCCATGAAGCATATTTCTTTGAAGTTTGGGGAATTGTGTATTTTTTTGGCTGACCTCAGGGGTCAATATAGGTACATGAAAGAAAAGGGACTGGCTTGGCCAATGGCTTGGCAAAGAGTCTCCAGGGTGCATCCAGGAACTCCATCCTTCTCCAGAAGTGTACTCTGGCTTCCAGGATATTTGGATGAGAAAAACGTTGAGAGGTATCATTGCAACACCCTTTCTTAGGTTTGTGGCATCAAACTCTGCTTTTCCATTGTTTATTTCTTCCAGGCCAAACCTCCTAGCATCCCCTCAGCTCAATGTCATCCTCCTGCCACACCTCCCTCCAGGATCCCACTCCACAAAAAGACAAGGTACTTTTTTTTTTATTCCCTCAAAGGAAACCTGGCACAGGGGAATAAAGTGGAAGGATTGCCAGTCTGCCTGAGGCGTTAGCTTTTGCCGACAATTCAATTAAAAGGGAAATCGTACAGCATGTGGCAAGAGTAGTTCTGAGTTGGCACTGGAGAGACTGGACAGATTTTGCCTTTGAGGTCTTATCACAGCATTTAGAGCTGGAAGAGACCTTTGAGATCAGGTCCAATCCCCTCCTTTTCCTGATAATAGCTGATATTTAGTGTATATGGTACTTTAAGCATTACAAAGTGCTATATAGTCATTGTGTAAATGTGATTTTCTTAACAATCCTCTGAGGTAGGTTCTACAGGCATTATTATTGCCATTTAACAGATGAGGAAACTGAGGACTAGAGAATTTAAATAATTTGCTCAAAGTGATACAAATCATAATTGTCAGAACTGGGACTTAAATCTATGTTCTCTGATTCCAATTCCGGTCTTCTTTCTTTCCACTATACCATATTGACTTGACTAAAGTGAGCAGATTTAACATGTAATCTATTGGATGAAGACCGGTATAGAAAACAGTGAAGTCTCTTCACTTTATGTAGCCCTGTGTAAGAGTTCTGAGAGTTAATAATTTGGCGAACTCAGACTTCATGCTATACCTTTTAAAAACTGTCTTTCTTTATCCGGCAGTTCTCCATTTATTCAAACAGAGAAAAATAAATCTAACTCTTCCATTCTAGAAGCTAAAGGAGATCCAAAGGTGATCCCTGTCCTTGCCCTCAAGAGGTTTTTCATCTAGAGCAGCTGTTCTCAACCTGTGGGTTCTGTTCAATTTGTAACAATGAAAATATATCCTGCATATCAGATATTTATGATTCATAACAGTAGCAAAATTACAGTTATGAGGTAGCAATGAAAATAATTTTATGGTTGGGGGTCACCACAACATAAGGAACTGTATTAAAGGGTCACAGCATTAGGAAGGTTGAGAACCACTGTTCTAGAAGATTAGATAAAATATTTTCAGGAATAACTAGAATTTTAATAATAGATTATAATTAGTGCATAAGAAAAATATGAAGAAAGAGCTCAGAAATTTCAAAAGTAATTATGATAGGAGCCAATGGCAAGAGATTGGGGGAGGCTTCATGGAGGACATGACATTTGACTTGGGGTTAGGGGGAAGGGAGGACTTCAATTCAACAATTCAGTTCAATTCAACAGTCATTTACTGGTTCCACTATGCATAATACACTTTGTTGAGGAAACAAAGATAAAATAAGATAATTCCTGCTTTTAAAGAGTCTACAATCTAATAGAGAGGAGATGACAAATACAATGATTTACTGTACTACAAGTTATAATGTTATGAGAGCATAGAAAAGGCCCAAATAGAGTTACATTACTGATTTTAAAATGCAAAAATCATTTCAACATGCATGAGTCAAGGAAGACTTTGGTGAGTTAGTACCTGAACTGGGCCTTAAAAAGAGGGATGGATTTCAGGGGTCAGAGATGGGGAGTGGGGAAGCTATTCTGGCTTGGGAGGCAGCATGAGAAAGGGCAGGATGAGATTGGGATATAGCATGAATACCTAGATGGCTGGGACACAGTTTTTTTTTCTTTTAGTTTACCTTTTTCAATGAAGAAAAAAAAATCTTTTCCCCTCTCCCACTTTCCTTTTAACTAACTGGGAAAAAACTAACCTTTGTAAGAACTGGACAAGTCAAGCAAATAAAGTCCTTCACTGGCCACGTTCCAAAAGTATATGTCTCATTCTGTACCTTGAATTCATTATTTCTCTGGCAGGAGATGGGCAATGTGCTACATCATTCATCTAGAATCCTGGTTGATAAGAGTTTTTAAGTCTTTCAAAGTTATGTTTTTATAAGGTTGTCATTGTAGATGTCCTCCTGACTCAGCTCACTTTCACTCTGCATCAGTTCAGTCTTTCCAGATTTCTCTGAAACCATCCCTTTCATTATTTCTTACAACATAATAGTATTCTTTCAAAGGTCAGCTCAGGTGCTTTCTCTGGAGTCTCCACTGGTGTGAGGGCTGCCCATCAACCTTTGGTGTACATTTGTTACCCGACTCTCACCTATGGCTCTAAGAAGCTGTAGCATGTGCAGCAGCCACACCCAGATAGAAACATCTTGGCAGATGGGATAACCCTGGTTGAGGGTAACCAACAGGCCTCAAACCTATCACTGAGTTAGAGGTTGTCTACTCCAAGCATGTGAAGACTTCCCCTGGTGGAATGGGTGTTTGAGAACAATTTGTTCCAATGGCCATGAAGGTGGTTGAAGCAGGCATTACAGAGTGCTTAGAGTTTGGTTAGACATCGAAGATACCAAGGTCATACATTGCATCCAGAGCTATCATCATTCATCTTGACTTTTGTCCTGCCACTGAACTCTGATAATTCTGGAAGAGAGGGTGAAGCTGATTCTGTCCAGCTCTGCCTCACTTAAATCCAATTCATGTGCAAGTCAAGACATCAATCTATGATGTTGGTGGCCCTCTTTGAAAACAAAGGAGAGCAACCTTTGTTTTCTAAGAGAACCAATATAACTACAATTAGTTATGTATGAAACATAGCTTGCAAAAGGGAATAGTAGTTGATAAGTTTGGAAAAGGAGATTAGAGTTACAATGCAGAGCGCTGTGAATGCCAGCTTAGGAAGGTTGTAGTTTATTTGCCAAGAAACTGGGAGGTACTGAATAAGCAGGGCTGTGCTATAATGAAACCTATGGAAGATTACTTAGGCAACATTTGGAATAATGATTTGGAGAGGGGAAAACAAGAGACAAGGAGAATGGTTAGGAGCAGTAAGGCATTCTGAAGGGAAGTCAGGAAGGGGCTTGAGTCAAATCACTGCCTCCCACTCAGCCACCACTTTCCCTCATTTGCCATGGATATTTGAGAATTGGCTACTATTGGCTTATATTACTATTGGCTTTATAAAGATAGACAGATAGATAGATAGATAGACAGACAGACAGATAGATAGACAGATAGATAGATAAGACAGACAGACAGACAGATAGATAGATAGATAGATAGACAGACAGACAGATAGATAAGACAGACAGATAGACAGATAGATAGACAGATAGATAGATAAGACAGACAGACAGATAGACAGATAGATAAGACAGACAGACAGACAGATAGATAGATAGACAGATAGATCAGACAGACAGACAGACAGACAGACAGACAGATAGATAGATAGATAGATAGATAGGTAGGTAGATGATTTATAGATGATTGAATATATAGCACAGTTATTAAGTGCTTTCTAAGTGCTAGGCATTGTGCTGTTTTAAGCTTTAATGAAGCAGCAAGCTAATATCTAGTTCTTCTAGCAATTTCAATCTCCATGAAAAAAGAGGAGTTTCTTCCTTGAACTTTTGGAGGGTGGAAGTAATAGAGGTAGTATCCATAGCGGATGCATATATATTCTGTAAGGTGAGTCAGGGGGATGTCTACCCCAGGCATGTGAAGACTTCCCTGGTAGAATGTGTAAATGGGAACAATTAGTTCCAACTTAGAATTTAGTCAGGCATTGAAGACTGCAAGGTAATCCACTGAATCCTGGGGTCATGACTAATCATCTCGACTTTTGTTTTGCCACTGAACTTTGATGACTCTGGAAAAGAGAGTGAGGCAATTCTGTCACGCTTAAATCCAATTCACCCACAAATCAAGACATCACCACATGATGAAGGAAGGTTGAACAACAACAACATTCCTTAAGGTGTCTTGGATCAAAGAAAGAGGTGATGGCACAGTTTCTGGAGGAGGGGCCCCATAGTTGTGTAGGGGGAGGAGGGCCAGACTCCAGGAAAGTATTGACCTGTCTTACATTTACCAGTCAGATGACCCTGGGCAAAATTTTTAACCTGATATTGAATTTCCTCATCTGCAAAACTGAGATAATACTGCTTTCATTTTGTGCCACACAAAATGTTGTGAGGTTCTTGAAAATAAAGTGCTTTGCAACAATAATAATAACAAAGTCAGAACACTAACTCATTGTTGGTGAAGTTGTGAACTGATCTAACCATTCTGGAGAGCAATTTGGGATTATAACCAAAGGGCTATAAAACTGTGCATACCCTTTGATCCAGCAATACCACTACTAGTTTTGTATTCCAAGCAGATCATAAAAAATGAAAAAAGACCCACATGTACAAAAATATTTATAGTAACTCTTTTTGTGGTGGCAAAGAATTGGAAATTGAGGGGATGCCTATCAATTGGGGAATGGCTGAACAAGTTGGGGTATATGAATGTAATGGAATACTATTGTTCTATAAGAAATGAGGAGCAGGTGGATTTCAGAATGAAAAAAAAACCTGGAAAAACTTACATGAACTGATGCTGAGTGAAGTGAGAAGAACCAGGAAAACATTGTACACAGTAATAGCAACATTGTGCAAGGATCAACTTTGAGAGACTTAGCTCTCCTCAGCAATGCAATGATCTAAGACAATTCTAAGACTCTACATACAGAGAAAAACCTATAGAGTCTGAATACAGATTGAAGCATACTATTTTCTCTCTCTCTCCCTTTTTGTTTGTTTTCTCTTTCTCATGGTTTTCCCCTTTTGTTCTGATTCTTCTTTCACCACACGACTAATGTGGAAAAATGTTCAATATGATTGTATATGAATAGCCTATATCAGATAGCATGCCGTCTTGGGGAGGTGGGAGGGGAAAGAAGGAGTGGAAAAATTTGGAACTCAAAATCTTATAAAATTGAATGCTGAAAACTAAAAATAAATTTTAAAAAAGAAAAGCAACAACAACAGCAACAATAATAGTGAACATTTATATAGCACTTTAAGGTTTGCAAAGGACTTTACATATGTCAACTCATTTAAAGCAAAATGAAGCCCTCTGTAAATGTGGATTATTATGATCATTGATTGCCTGGGATTGTGGAAAAGACATTTAAGCCTTCCAGAATTCTAATGGTGGAAGCTATGTGAGCCACGGTGAGTATACAGTGAACTGAGACCATGGAGGGAAGACCCAGGATTCTGAATTAGAAACTGTTAGTATCAAGACCTCAGGCTGAACATCTCAAGCCAGATCAGCAAACATTTATTAAGCACCTACTCACACACAAGGCCAGTCCAGGGAAACAATCTGGCTGCCGGCATATTTATGAAGCTTAAAAAGTCATTTATTGATCAAGAATTGCATTAACTCTCTGATTCTTTCATGCCCTGTGTAAAATATATGAATTTGTTCTTTTCCCTTATAGATAATCACTCTGTCACAATCACTAAGTCTCATATGTGCAGAAGAAGAGCAGAGGAGCTGGAAAGAGAGAGTGAATTCTGGGGCAAGAGACCTGTGAATAGTGGTAGTGAGACCTAAGGGTATAACACCAAAGATCAGAATGCAGGCAGGATGTTGAATTAAAAAAGAAAGAAAGAAAGAATAGGTTGCATTTATATACCTCTTTAAGACTCACAAAATACTATATACATACATACATATGTGGGTGTATATATGTGTGTATAATAAAATTTGATCTTAACAACAATTCTGGGAGGTAGATACTGTCATTATCCCCATTTTGAGATGAGGAAACTGAGGCAAACATTAAGTGATTTATCCAGAGGTAGGATTTAAATTCAAATCCTTCTGACTCCAAGTACAGTTCCCTCACTGAATTTGCTGCCTAGGTATTCATTAGGCAAAGACTGGTCAGAACTTCAAGCCAATAAAATGGGAGAAGCCAGTACTAGGATCACCTTGCACCCTCTCAGCCTTTAGGATGAATCTAACCTTTATCTCTATCTGCAGGGAAGCTGTGGGTTTGGCAGGGTCCCAGGACACACTCTGACACTGTCTGTCTGTAAAGTTATCTTTAACGTAAAAGGAAGTAGAAAATAGTTACTCTGGCAAACACATCATCATTGGAAGGTGTTCCACTTGTTCAGATCTGAAAACCGAGGTTTTGACCACTAAGGTAATAGGTTCTATGACATACATCAAGAATCCATATTAAGGGGCAGCTAGGTGGTGCATTGAATAGAACACTGGCCCTGGAGTCAGCAGGACCTGGGTTCAAATACAACCTCAGACACTTAACACTTACTAGCCATGTGACCTTGGGCAAGTCACTTAACCCCAAATGCCCTCCAAAAAGCAAAAAAAAAATTTTTTTAATTAAAAAAAAATAAAGAATCCATATTAAATCAGTCTCTACGAAACCTCTTTGCTGACAAAGTATTTGGGCTGTTATAGGATTCCTCTCAGGGCATGGCACCCCAATTTATATATTGAGGCATATATGCCAATGCCCTCTTGACCAACAGTAACTTATAGGCTACCTAAGTAAAAGTTCATTAATATCTAAAATGAAAGTGGAAGGAATCACACTATATTCTGTCCCACTACATTCACCTGGGGAATTTATATGTTGTATCTGGAGACTAGATTTTAAGAGAAATGTTGACAAACTGTAGAATTGTGCAGCAGAGGGTGACCAGGGCAACACTTGTAGATTATCTAGATGTTCTGATCTTTGTATAAAAGAAAGAGCAAACCTAGACCCTGCCCTCAGGCAGCTTACGCACTAATGAGGAAGACAGAACAGGTCCAGAAAAAGAAATGAACAACACAGAAATAACATCCACAATTCAATCACTCAATAAACCTTTATTAAGCATCTATTATGTGCCTGGCAGTGTTCTACACTCTGGGGTTACAAAAAGAGGCAAAAGACAGTCCCTGCCCTCACAGAGATTACAATTTAGTGAGGGGGGGAGGGGCACAGACAAACAAATTTATACAAAACAAGCTATACCCAGGATAAATAAGAGAAAAAGCACTAGAATTAAGAGGGGGGTAGGGAAGGCTCCCAGTAAAAGAAGGGATTTTGGTTTGGACCTACAGGAAGCCAAGAATGTCAGTAGGTAGAGTGAAGGAGGGAGAATTTTGTAAGCATGTAGAACAACCAGAGAAAATGCCCAGAACCAAGAGATAGGTTGTCTTGTTCTTGGCCAGGAGGCCAGTGTCACTGAATCAAATAATATGTGTAGGGAGTAAGGTGTAAAAAGACTGGAAATGCAGGAGGGCTTTGAATGCCAAATAGAACATTTTGTGTTTGATCCTGGAGGCAATAGTGAGCCACTGGAGTTTATTGAGTAGGGATGTGACATGATCTGACCTGTGCTTTAGGAAAAGTATTTTGGTGGCTGAATGGAGGATGGATTAGAGTTAGAGAGAGACTTGAGGCAGACAGACCCACCTGCAAGCCACTGTAATAATAGCCCATTTGTGGGGTGAAGAGTGCTTGCACCAAACTGGTGGCAGTATCAGAGGAGAGAAGGTGCCTCCAATGGGAATTATGGAATCATGCTGAATGAACTCTGGAGTGAAAGATGCAAAGGATCCCAGGGAAGGTCTTCAGGCTAGGCTTTACTGTGTAGTTGTAGGGATGAAAAAGCAGGGAAGAGATAAAAAGAGAACTAAAAGGAAGGACAATGTTTGGGGTTGGAAGCTTCCCACCCACCTATAGGAATAACCACAATGTTCCCGGCTGGAGAATGCTGAAACTCATTTAACATCCCCTAAGGGCTTTCAGATCTTTACAGGGCTCTGCAGAATTACAGAAGAAAAAGGGAAAAAAAATGGAATTAAGTCTATGCTGCAGTTGGCCAACCCCAGAAGCTAAGCCAGAAGATGGGGACCCAAATGCAAAGCATGTCCTGGAATGAAGCAGAGCTTCGGTATAACTTCATTAAAAATTGAGTGTGCTGTAATGCTGAGCTATTCTTAGCCTGGATAACTTTTTAAAAGGTTAAGTCTAATAACTTGGCTTGCTTGTCATAGATCTCCTGATTCTAATACAGATGAGGGAGGTGACCTCTACAAATTATTGGAAATAAGGAGATAGCAGTTCTTGGAACTTTTGTATTGATTGCTTAAGTAAATCATCTACTAAATGGAAATCTCATTGGAAGGGTACACATCTAACTGAATTAATAAGCGGCCCGATTAGGCAAAATGTAACAAAAATGCCCTGATGGATTGGAGACTTATAAACAGACCCTGAAGAATCAGGATGCTCAGATGAAATCACAGAATCATAGAATTTCAGAGTTGGAAGGGATCCCAGAGGCCATCATCAACTTATATCTGAAAAAAACTGTTTCTATTTGTGAAGTACCCTACAAGTGGCCAGCAAGCCTTTGCTTAAAGACCTCAAATTGTGCTGAAATCATTACTCTCCAGGCAATCCATTTCACTTTTGGATAGGTTTAATTGCTAGGGTTTTGTTTGTTTGTTTGTTTTTAACATCAAGCTTAAATTCGCCTCTCTGCAATTTGAGCTTTGAGGCTGGAGTCAGGAAGACCTGAGTTCAAATCCGACCTCAGACATTTAAGGAGCTTTGTGACTCTGGAAAAGTCACTTAGTCTCTGTTTGCCTCAGTTTTCTCGCCTATAAAACAGGGAGAATAATAGCACCCACCTTGCACGGTTGTTGTGAGAATTAAATGAGATAATATTTATAAAAAAAAATTTAGCATAGTGGTTGGCATGTTTGTTTTGTTTTTCTCATCAAGGAGTTTTATTTTCATTTTCATTTTATGTGTGGTAGTCATTCTATGCTTGTTTAGCCAATAGCGGGACATTAAGTGCTTTCCCTCTGAGGTGGACATCTACCCTGAGTATTTGAAGACCTCCCCTGGCAGAATGGGCAGATGAGAACAATTTGTTTCAATGGCCATGAAGGCAGCTGAAGCCGGCACTGTGGAGCACTTGGAGCTTGGTCACTGAAGACACCAAGATCATCTACCACATCCTGAATCAACCCAGTCGTCCTTGACTTTTGTCTTGCTACTGGGGCTACATAAGTGTTTTTTCTTATGCCTTTTTCCCCTCCCTACCCCATTTGCTCCTAGTTCTTTCTTTTAGGGCCAAACAAAATTGTTTAATCCCTTTTCCATGTGACAACCCTTCAAATACTCAAAAATTGCTGTCATGTCTCCTGTAAATCTTCCCTTCTCTCGACTAAAGAAGGCCAACCGATCATCATAGGGTAGGAGCTTGAGCAACATCACTGCTTTGGTTGCACTTTCCTGGACACTTTCCAGCTTATCAATATCTTTCCTGAACTATGGCCCCCAGAAATGAACATCAGCCCTCTGTAGATGCTGTCTGACCAGGTCAGAGTGGACTAGGGTTCCCATCTCTTTGTTCCCGGATCCTACGCCTCTCTTAATGTACTTTCAGACTACTTCGAGATATTGGTTGCTGTATTCTACCGCTTAAGTCTCATTGGGTTTGTAATCCTGTATACCAAAAGCCCCTAGATCTTTTCCAGTCAAATTGCTAAAAAACATACCTCCCCCATCTTGTGCTTGCAAAACTGATTTTTTTGAATCCAAGTATAAGTCCAAGTGAATTTACCCCCAAGTGAATTTTTGTTTGTTCAATTAATTCCATTGCTCGTTTTATTTTTTACCAAGATCTTTTTTGAATCCTGACTCTGTCATCCAGTGTATTAACTAGTCCTTCCCTCTTTGCATCATCTGTAAATTTGATGACGATGCCTCCTATGTTTTTTGCATAGTTACTGATAAAAATATTAAACAATAACTGATCCCTGGGGTACTCCACTGTAGATTTAGAGAGTTGTCTAAGGGATACAGGACATAAAGTTGCTTGCCTATGGTCATACAACTGTTTTGTCAGATTCAAGACTTAAGCCTAGACATTTTTAACCCCACAACCTTCCCAGTTAGATTTAATGATTATCCCTGGGAACTGGCCATTGTCAATTCCAAATCCATCTAATTGTACTATCTTCCTACCCATATTTGTCAAACTTTTCCATAAGAATAGAATGAGAAACTTTCTTATATACTTTGATAAAAAATCTTGCAGTGTTATAGAACAGAAATGACATTAGATCTGGAGTCAGAGGACTTGGGTTCAAATTCTGCCACTGATGTTTATTGCCCATGTAACTATGGTCAAGTCACATAATCTCTGGGGGCCTCAGTATCCTGATCTATAAAATGAGAAGCTGAGACTACATGGCCTCTGGGGTCCCTTCCATCTCTGAAGCTATGATGTAAAGCTGTGATCTCTCAACGTCATTCTCTCAGCTTTGATGACTTTTATTGAGGAGGCTAATTTAGACACTGATGTCACTGGTCTCAGGATTTGCCTTCTACACACTATTTCTGATACAATTCCCATGATTCAATATGCTTTTCTTGCCTGTGTTATGACTCACCCCTGAATACACCCAGACTGAAAGCACTTTGGGAAATCTGTTTGTGTGCTGCTGCCTACTCATTCTCTGTGGCTTTCTGTCTGGCTAGGGAAACTAAGCCAGCAGATTCACTCTCTAGCTTGCAAACACTGAGCCATTAACCTAGAAGGCAGTGGCCAAATCTGGTTCCCGCCTCCCTCCCATACCTACCACAGCATCACACACAAACATGTTTTGGAGACAGGGTCTTGATGCTGGTGATTCTAGCCCAGCTCATTTCAAACACAATAGGGATCTTTTTCAAATAACCCATGCCTGGAGTGAGCAACCATTATTCCTGGGCAGGGTAAAGAATGCTCATTTATTTTGCTTTGCTACAGGTTCAGGGAGCTTCTGAACAGAGAGGTCAAGATTGGAGGAAGTTGGTAAGGACTTTGTATCTGTTTGGAAAGAGCTACAGGTAACAATTTGACATCCTCCCTACTAATGGACAAGAGCAGGTGGAGATAAAACAGTGCAACAAATAGTACAAAAAATTATTATTTGATAATAGCATGTATTACATGGTATTTCTGTTTTTGTTTTGTCTCTTTCCAGCAACAGCGGCAGCAGATTTACCTTCCTCATTAGGTTTGGCTCAGGCTAAAATGAAAAGGCAGATGGCCCAAAAGTATGTTGAGAGGCAGGGAAAAGCCAACTTGGAATGAGAAATTTGCCATGGATAATTGATAGTTATCTGTAATAGATGGATAGATAGATAGATAGATAGATAGATAGATAGATAGATAGATGGAAAGATGGGTGAAGAGATGGATGAATGGATAGATGAATAGATACATGAAGAGAGATAGGTGAGTGGATGGATAGATAAGTAGTGAGATCTAGAGGTATGGATAGATTGATAGAGTATAACACGTCATAAAAAGTCATATAGAGGATAGAAATGTGGCTGTGGGGTTAGAAATGTTTAGGTTCAAGGCTTGAATCTGACAAAATAGTTGTGTGACCATGGGAAAGTTATTTAATGCCCTGAATCCCTCAGGCAACTCTCTAAAATTATGTTACAAGTTGCTGATGTGCATCCATGCAGAGAATTTCCAAACCAACATTTCTATAAGACCAATGAAATCTCAAACCTAGACTAGTTAATTTTCCAAACTATCAGTTTGCTTAATACTTAAGTTAAAACCTTAATTTGTTTTTATGATAATCTTTTTCTCACTTACAAATGGGCACATTTTAAAACTAAATGCAAAAGGACAGTTTGATGATGATGATGATGGTGATGATGATAACTTAACATTTATATGGCAATTACTATGTGTAAGACACTATGTTCTGCATTCATAGATTTAAAAATGGGGAGAGACCTTGAAGATCAAATGAGATAATATTTTTTAAAAAGCACTTAGTGTCCAGCACATTAATTGGTGCTACATAAATGTGTCTTCCCTCCTCTTGCCTCTCCCTCCTATCTAGTCCAACCCCATCACTCTATGAATTAGGAAATTAAGGCCCAGAGTAGTTAAGTGATTTGCTCAAAGTCTCACAAGTGATTGAGCCAAGATTTGAACCTGGGCCTTCCAGTTCCAAATCCAATGTTTTCTCCTAAATTATGCTGCCTTTTCACAATCTATGATTCTAACAGACTTTTTTCATTTGATAAGGAACTTCATAAGTACATGGTACTTGAAATGTTTTCTGCAAAATACCCAGATGTGGAATTAGGTACGCTTCCAAAATCCACTGATTTCTCAGACCACCATTTTGCCAGTATGAAGCCTTTCTTCTGTCTCTTTGCTTGCAAGGGATGTAGACATACTGAGGATAACAGAGATGTCGGTTGGAGGGCAAAGAGGTGAATGTCCCTCCAGAGTGCAAGGCTCAGTGATCAGGGCTGAGTAGGAGTCTAGACTCCCCTTTCCGTTCCTGGTACCAGTACAGCACATCCACTATGACCTTGCTTAAGTGGTTAACCAACGGGTTATTTCCTTATCTGTACATTGGGAATAATAACATAGTACCTCACTGACCAGCTTAATCCTCCCATGGAAGTCAGCGACTTACAGGAAGAGTAAATATTCTTTATTAGAAACAAATGTCTCTCTGTCTCTCTTTTTCCCCCTTCAGATAGCTGCTTATCCTCACTTGGAAATGATACATTTCATTCCTCAGTATGCCATTTTCCAAACCTCTGACATTCTGCGGCACCTCATCATCGGCTTCATCATGGATCATGCCAATTTGTCAGTTTTAATCTGTCTGAAAACCCGCAGCTGCCTGCAGAAATCTTTTTATTTCCTATATGTTGATATAAAGATTTCACACATTGATTTTTATGTAGCTCTGATTACATGCAAGCTAAGCAAACAGTGACAGGTTGGTACTCAGGGTAATGAATGCTCAGCCAGATTAATACAAATCAATTGCATTGGCAGCTTGCGGGAGAAGCGGGAGGTGGGAGAGTGGGGGAGGGTGTCTGGCCAGCACAGGCTGCCAGGTGCATGCAGATGGTCAGAGGCTGACACTCTTACCTATTTACTGTGATGGACTCATTAGCAGGTTTCTCTGTGGGCCTGTGATGGGCTTCTTGCTTTAAATGTCACCCAATAGAGAGAGCTTCTACTGCCTCATCCCCACCCCCATTCCCTACAAGGCAATTGATAAAATCATCACTAGATCCTGCCAAGTTAGTAAGCTCTTCCATGCCTTGGGTTGGGCTTGGGGGAAGGTAAAACATATAGGTCTTTTGGGTGGAATTTCCATCCTGAGAGCAGGAGCCCATCATAATAACAGCTAAAATCACCCAGAGAAGTAACACTGCCAAGAGGCCAAATCAGCAGGAAGATTTCTTGACACCTTATCCATTGTCTTAACTATTTATGAGTACTAATAATAACTACCATTTACACAGTGCTCTAAGGTTTACAGAGAACCATACAATCATCTCATTTTATCATCATCAAAACCTTGGGAAGCAGGTGCCATTATTGTTCCCATTCTGCAGATGACGAAACTGAGGCAAACAGGTTAAATGACTTGTCTAGGTTCACAGGGCTAGTAAACAACAGATGTCACATTTGAACTCAGCTGTTCCTGACTCTAGGACCTAAGTTCTATCCACTAAGCTATTTAGCCACCAAATGCTGGAATTCACATGAAATTAGTACAGATGATTAAAGCACCATGGACCAAAGTTTCCTTCCTTTCCCTCTCCTTTTCTGCGTTGTCTTCCCTCATAAGAATATAAGCCCCTTGAGAGCCGGGACAGCCAGTTCTGCTGTAACACAACATATTTGATCATAAAATTCACTGTACCATACAAAATAGCACAAAAAAACTACAAGATTTGTGGGAAAAGTGGAGTTAGGGTGCAACACTCAAAAAATTCATCAATGACACCTTAAGAAAAAAAAAGATACAGACTTAATAGAAATGGTAGCATAGCCTTCTACATGTAGCGGAAGTGTATTCAGACTAACTGAGGAAACCTGGTAATGCCCTGTGGATTTTGTAAACAGTAGTAGACCAAAATTTAGTAAATAACCAAATAAATAAAACAGCAGGCCAGTTCAGAACATCCCAAAGGTTTAAACATCTGGAAGTTTAAAAGTGGAAAGTTCGAGCTAAAGCCATGGAAAGGAATCCTTTGGAGGAGCGGGAGGAGGAGAAGAGCCTCCGCCTTAGTCACATTCTCTTCCTCATGCTCCTTGATCAGAAGAGGACCCTGGGGAACCAGAGAATTCTGATTTCTCACTGGCATCTCAAAACCAAGAACTCTTCACATGTCCCCTCTAAGCCGATTTTCCCTTGCACTCTTCCTGTATGTTCTAGTGGGAGAATGTGACACAGATGAGTATTTTTGTTTTGTTTTTGTTTTTGGTAGAAGGAGATTTTGTACCAATTATTCTTTTTTTTTTTTTTTTTTTTTTTGCATTTTGGAGGGCAATTGAGGTTAAATGACTTGCCTAAGGTCACACAGCTAGTTTTTTGTGCGTGTGTGTTAAAGTGTCTGAGGTCAAATTTGAACTCAGATCCTCCTGACTCTAGGGCCAGTGCTCTGCTCACTGCACCGCCTAGCCGCCCCTGTGCCAATTATTCTTACTGTTGTTTTCAGTCATTTCAGTTGTGTACGACTCTTTGTGACCCCATTTGGGGTTTTCTTGATGAAGATATCAGAGTAGTTTGCCATTTCCCTCTCCAGCTCATTTGACAGATGAGGAAACTGAGACAAAAAGGGGTAAGTGACTTACCCAGGGTCACAAAGCTAGTAATTGTCTGAGGTCAGATTTGAACTCAAGAAGATGAGTCTTCATCTTCCTGATAATCGATTCTGGATGCCAATTCTCCATATATGGTGTCAGGGTACAGTCCTCCTACCTAGTTTATTCTCATGCAAACTTTCTGGTCCCACACCACCTCCCATTTAACAAACCTATTGCTTTTTTTCTTCCCACAGACTCTAGACTTGAATTCCTGTTTCTTACTTTATCTTATTCATCAATTATTTTTCAATAGAGTT
>CM053588.1:211117397-211148084 GCA_028646515.1 Pseudochirops corinnae | reverse complement strand
TGGTGGCTACTACCCCTACGGCCCTCTTACAAACAAGCACACAGTTCTGAGGTTTTCTAAGGATTTTTAGTGCAACAATAATAAGAACATAGAGGCATAAAGGATGATTATATGGAATTATCAGAAGTCTTATAGAAAAGCAAAAACATAAAAACCTAACTGTTATCTACTGCAACATAAATAAAATTAAGTCTTACTCATTAAAAAAAAAAAAAGAAGAAGAAGATGAGTCTTCTTGACTCCAGGCCTGGCACTCTATCTACTGCACCACCTAGCTGCCCCCCATTCTTCTTCTACTACCTCAGCAAATACTAAAAATTAATTAAGTCTGAATGACAAAAAAAAAAATTCAGTTGATGATCTGGGGAGAAGCACCCTGATGGGAGTTTGTAAAGTGCAGTGTTAGACCAGCACCTCAGGGCTATGTGTAAACCCTGAGTGGGAGTTAGAGGGTCTCCCCCTGGTGACCCAACCAGAGGTTAGGAGAGAGTGTCTATAGCATGTGTTACATGTGTAAAATACTTTGCAAATCTTAAACATTTAAATGCCAGCTATCATTTTAGAAGAAAATATCCATGATATATGTTCATGATGCTTCTGAATCATCTACAAGCCTTTGGTTTCTGGCATTCATTAATCTTGAACCACATTTTGCAAATTTCTGTCACCATCTTCCTCAATACCCATCATGGCATTAAAGTCACCAAGGATATGCTGTCTTTGTGGCGTTCGATCAAGGTGGCCCTAGAATTTCTCCATGTCTTCATCCTCTGCATCAGCTTCTCACAGTAAAAGCTACCATCACATTCGGGGTGGTCTTTTTGGCTCATGTGCCTAATGAGCTCTATAAGATGCAATGGCCCTGTGTTACATGGAATGATTTTTCTTCGGGAGCACAATGAAACCTCCTCCATCAACTTCTTTATTTGTGCTTCTCAGGTTAACCTGTGAGCAGCCCTTCTTCCAGTCAGCAGCATCTTCTGGCTTTATTCATAGTGAGAATGTCAATATGGGTATGGTCCAGCTACTTCAGGAAGGTATTAACTTGATTGCACAGTCATCTCACATTTGGGATAAGATAGGACCTGTGATTTCATTGATTTAAGGAACCCTCAAATGAGAAGAATCCCTCTACCAGGGAGGGTTGGCACCTTCCCTGCAAATGAAGAGATCAGAGCCTACCAGAATAGGCATGTGTGTGTCAGAAGAAGGCCTTAAACCTAGGTCCTCCTGGCTTTGCAATAAGCTCTTATTCACTATATCAGGGCTGACTGCCTTACCTTTAAAATGCCAAAAATGAAATTAATGTTTTAGATTGAAAACGAAAACAGTGGGGCTCTTAACATCCTCTCCTTGCTCTTCTACTCTCCACCACTACTACTTAGGAAACACATGGTCTCATGGGACTGAGGACCATTTTGTATCTTTGTTTTATGGCTCTCAGGGGCCAACCCACTAATGATGAGACTTAGTTGGACTGATACTCAAGCAGATCAGCCCAGATCATATCTGAAGGCTTTTCTTCTCGGTAAACCCTACCAGAACCTGCGTTCTGCTGTCCGAGAGCCCATGGTTAATTCCATGTCATAATGAGGAGTTCGAGAAGGACTTTGGGGAAGAATGTGGGTTCCCTTTTGGCCTTGTGATAATAATAGTTAGCTTTAGGAATCTACCCCTAGAGAGGAAGGGCCTGCAAACTGGACTGATGATTTGTGAAACTGGGGTAGAAATCCCTAGCTAAGGATGAAACAAAGAAATGTGTCTAATCTTTATTTGCCTTCTAGTTTCTCTATGATCTTTGCTAAGCTGATAGCGAAGATCCAGAGGCAGGCCCACCTGTCAATACAAGTTTAGAATTAGAGAGACGGTAGGCTCAGGGGCAGCTATAAAGTTAGGAATTTTAGATTCAGGAAGCTTGGCCTAGCCAAAACACTTGGGCCACTGCCCATATGATATTAGAAGGAAAAAACTAGACTGACCAAAAGATCTAATATGTAAAACCTTCTTTAAGGGACTAATAATAATAAGTACTATTATTATAAATAGCTAGGATTTGTATAGCATTTTAAGATTCACAATGCATTTTGCATGTGATATCTCATTTGATCTTTGCAGTAATGTTGTGAGAGAAGTGTACAGGGGGAAACTGAGGCAGAGAGAGGTTAAGTGACTTGTCCAGAAACAGAATAAAGGCTTGAGCACAAGAAGCTTCTAATACCCAGAGTTTGGATTCCTCTAGAAAAAGGTAAGGAAAGGTAGCTTTGGAACCCAGAGAGGGCTTTGAAGATACTTTTGAGGAACACTCACGTGAAGATCAGGAGAAATGAAATAGAAGGGGATAGTGACTTTGTAGAAAAGGGAGGAGATATCATCAAGTAGGAAAAGAATATCAATTGCTCAAGCACATCTAGGTAGTGCAGTGGATAGAGTGCCAAGCCTGGAGTCAGGAAGATTCCTTTTCCTGACTTCAAATCTGACCTTCGCCATAAACTAGCTGTATGACCCTGGGCAAGTCACTTAACTCTGTTTACCTTAGTTTCCTCATCTGTAAAACAAGCTGGAGAAGGAAATGGCAAACCACTCTAGTATCTTTGCCAAGAAAAACCCAAACAGGGTCACGAAGAATCAGGCAAAACTTGAATGACTCAACAACAACAAAAATCTACTGCTTAGAAATGGAGGGTGAGGAATGATTCCAGTGATTGGGATATCATTATCCATCTCAAGGTAGTAGTTTCACTACAATGGGGAGAATAGAGCTAGAGCACAAGAGATTGAGGTGACAGTAGATAACGAAGAAGTGGGGGCATGAGAAAAGAAAATCTCCAAGAAATTTAACAGTGAAAGGGAAGAGAGACTACGTGGTCTAAAAGAGGTGAGAGAAGGCTTTTGTGGATTAGAAAGAACTAAGCAGGCTTGTAGAAAGACTGGAGTGAGCAAAAAGAAAGGGAGACATTGAAGATCCTTGAGATGAATAAATGACTTCTTGAACAAATGTTCTGGAGAAGGTAGGAGGAATTGGGACCAAGGGCAAGTGCAGAGAGATGAGCCTTAGTAAGGTGTAGAATTCTCTCTTATCTAAATGTTCTTAGATAAGATTTTATCTAAATCTTTTCCTGCACTTCCCAGCAAAATTTTTATATAGTATATGCATTTGTTACATTTAACTAAATTGTCTCATTGAATTGAATCTGAAATTACTTTGCTTTTCGTGCCTTATTTTCCTCCACCTACTCTATGCTGTACCTAGACTGGACTATTTACTCCCCTCAACCTCAACAATGCCTGTAGCTTTCCTAGTAGGTCTATGTTCACCTGGATTGTCCCCTTTTCCCCTTCTTTGCCTATTGGAGTCTTCTTACTTTTCCTTTGAGATCCATCTTAAATGATGCCTTCTTCATGAAACCTTCCTTGATTTCCCCAGTTGGCATTGACCTTCAATGGCCCCAAATTTCATATAGAACACAGCTGCGTCATCACCCCCTTACCAGCGCCCAGAACAGCAATCTTCACATAATAAGTGTTTAATAAAATGTTTTAATTTACTGAATGAAATGTTCCCTGCTTTCTGTATCCCATGGCCCATAACCAAAGCTCTGGACTCACATGGACTAAGTTGAATTAGGAAGGCTTCTCAATAATAATTCCATGGCTCATTTTGCTCCCACCCAGAAGTCTTCCTTAGAACACAGGAATCTGACAGGTAACTCTCTTAAGGACCCTGACCCTAGCAAATAACTGAGATTTTTAAGATATTAATATATTAAAGGCTTAGTAAAATATCACTAGCTATCATTTCTAGTGCTTTAAGTTTCAAAAAGTATTTTAAATGCATTATCTCATTATATTCTCACAACAACTCTGGGAGGAAAGTGGTCTTATTATTCCCATCTTTATAGACAGGAAACTTGAGTCTCAAAGAACTTAAGGTTTTTGTCTTTGGTCACTTGACTATTAAATATCTGGGGCAGAATTCAAAATTAGCTTTCTCTTGACTCTGAGTCAAGCAGAGCTCCCCATAATAACAAGATGACACGAAAAAAGAGAGGATGGACTATTTCCTAGCCCATTTAGGATAGGAAAAGTTACAGTCTGGAATTACTAGCCATCTTAGCAAAGAAATAAGTAAAACTCACATTCCAATGACTACTAGCAGGGATATAGTCCCATAGATCCTGAAAAATTCAAGGCACCCTCCAATCAAGTCCTTGCTACAATACATTGCCATCACCAGACTCAGAGGTTATCCCAGAGTCCATTTCTCTTCATCATGCTATATATCCACTCCATTTCACAACAGCATCCTGGACATTGCTGGTTTAATCTTTCAGTGTGGTACTTCAGCTCTTGGGTAACTAGGGCCTCTGTCCCCTCCCTCTGACTTGACACCTCATCTAGAAAATCCCCTTATTTTCCTTGTCATGCTCTTTCCCAGAAGTCCCTGCACCCAGTTTTTTATGTCTTTATGCTCCCTAGCACTTCTCTTCCTTCCCAAGCATGGGATGGGCAAAAGGCCTAATCCCCTTGCAATTGTTCAGATTCTTCTAGCATGAACCATCTCTGCAACATTTCCAAATTGGAATTATTTGTATTTTGGTTGGATTGCAATTCTTGGAGATACTATATCATTAAAATGTAAAAGAAGAAAAAGGTAGTGTTCTCTCTGGTACTAGGCTTTGGTCTGACATAAATTAGAGATGCTCATCAAAAAACAAAAGGGAAGGGTCCAAAATCAATCACAGAAGGACAAAGAATGGAACAGAGGAAGTCTTAGAAACAGGAAGAAAAGTTCAAAGTCCTCAAAGGGAGTCCTTAGCCCATTATCATAAACCAAAGATGAAGAGAGATGGCATGGCCAAGGGTAACATGGCAATCACCTTGTGCCGGGTTGTGGCATCCAAAAGATTAGACCAAAAAAGGGGAATTCAACTTTAGCTAAGCATTAAGAATTAGCCGTAGTGATAGAACTCAAGACCAGAGGCACACCATATTATAAATGGACAGAGACATTTTGTAACTTGTATTTCTTCATCATTTCCCCCTTAGCAGAGCCTTACCTAGCATTTCTAGTTCCCATGACAACCATTAGCTGGTAGGATAGGGTACAGAGAACTCATACCCCAGGATACAAAGCCTGGTAGGGAGGTAAGAGACACGCCAGGACACTGTCCAACAGTGGGTACACATAGACCTTGAGTTCCTACCTTGGTTGCTGCTGGAGAGATCACCACTGAAAAAGAAAGAGAGACAGACAGACAGATGGACAAACAGACAGAGACAGAGACAGAGAAAGAAAGAGAGAGATCAAGGGAGGACTAGGTCAGGGTGGAATTTGCTACTAAGATGAAGCTGCCATCTGGTAACTTCTTAATTAAACTAATCATTCTTGCTAATTAGGTGCTGAGCTCAGTTTTTCTTAGTTGCTAAAGGAGTACGTCCTTTAAACTTCAGCACCCTGTGGCAAAGCCCTAGTTACTACTCCCTGGTTAAATTAAACAGCTTTAAAACCCCACGTAGAAATTCCATGTGACCACTCAATGCTTAGCACAGTATTTCAAACATAGTAGGTGCTTACTAAATGTTTATTGATTGATTTGCCAGGAAATTATGGATTACAGGAAAGACTAAAGAACCTTCCCAAGAAAACCAGGCTAAGCCTGGAACTTCATAATCACATGAAGCTTTTCTGGGTGGCAGTGGTGAGGACTATAGTTAAAGGAGTGTAAAGTAGATGGACTATCCAAGAACACAGAAAAACTGTATGTAGCCCTGCCCCTCTTTCCCTTCCCACCTCTCCTCCCCACCAAACCTCTGACTTACTGCTCATCACAAATTGTTAATATACTCAATTATTTTGCTGTCTGGGTATTTCCTTTGAGTAAATTTCTTCTTCACCAATCTGAGCTCCTCGAAGGCAGACCATGATAATGTCTTATATTCTTTTGCAAAAGTGCCTAGGACAATACTGATCACCCAGCAGGTGCTAAATAAATGCTTATTAGCTCAACAGGCTCATCCATGTTTCTCTATCATCAAACTGATTTCATTATTTATGTTTACCTTGTGCAATTATCAGCCAACCATGGTAAATCAGAATAATTGCCTTTCCATTGGTTAACTAGATTGTCTAACACAGAGAATAATTAATTATTCACCAGCAAATGAATCAGTTTAATTGGTCTGAGTGTAGACATGAGGTGAAACATCGTGTTTCCATCATTCTCAGATATTGATATGAGCCAAGGAGAAATAGAAACAAGGGCCGTGAATCCAAGGACAATGAAAGACAGCTGAAATGAAAAAGACCTCAGTCCACACATGGCACAAGTATTTACTAAGGATGTGTGTGCCTAACCTTTGCTAGACAGGCCAGAGATGCAAGAGAAATAGAAGGCATAGTCTCCGTCTGCCTCTGAGAACAGAATACAGTAGGGGATACAAATCTCATATCCATGAAACATTTACAGAACAAGACAAAACAGCATGTAATGACATGCTAAATTGTAAAGTACAGCAAAAAAAAAAAAATGAATGGAACCGCTTTATGAAGAAATGAGTTTCCTGCTACTTTCTCAGTTCCCTTTATTCTACTTCCCTTTGAGATTATTTTTATCTTATATGTGTATGTATGTGTATATATATATATATATATACACATATATACATATGTATATATTTACATGTTTATATTATTTAAACTTATTATATAATTCTGTATTTGCATATATATTATTTGCATGCTATCTTCTTTGTCAGATTTTTAACTCCATTAAGACCAAGGTCTATATTTGCTTTTTTTTTTTTTGTATCTCCAGTGCTTAGCAGAGAGCCCTGCACATAATAGATTCTTAATAAATGCTTGTTTGACTGTTAATAGAACTGTTCGAGCAGAGGCTAAATAAATACATGGCTCAAGATAAACAAAGTGGGATCATAAACCCACTCAAAAATCTTGGCCACACTTAAAAAGGGAGATACTGTACAGTTATCCCTTCCATATCCAGGGGGTTAGGAGCACAGTGCCCCTGCGATCTGGAAAATCCACATAAAATTTTTTGGTTCTTCCTTAGTACCAAAGAAGTCTAAATTACTATGGTATTAAAAGATAAAATATGTTGATGTTATACAATATTATACATATATTTTATGCATTTTTGAGTTTCTAAACTTTTTCTGTGTGATCTGCTGGCCTTCGCATATCACCTGCAGCCTCTGCAAAACTCCAAAATACCTGTTTAATTTCTTACAACAACACAGGACATATAGAAACCTCAATAGGGAAAGTTATGATGTGGAAGGAATAACTATAGTATAGTGGAAAAAGGTGCTGGATTTGGTGTCAACAGACCTCGGGCAAGTCACCTCAACTCTCTGGGTCTCAGTTTTTTTTAGTTTGGGCCCTGATCATGTCTAACCTGCTCTATTGTCCTGCTTCTCCAACCTATCATATATTTGCCTGCTAGAGTAATCTGGTGATCACCTCATTGCCTAAAAGCCCTTAATGTTCCTCCCTTATGTGCCAAATAAATTCCACACTCCTTTTCCCTGGGATTCAAGGCCCTCCACAGACCAGCTCCAACCCACCTTTCCAGTGTTATTTCTAGCAACTTCTTCATTATGTACTTTAAAGTTTTGTCAAACTGGGCTGCTTGTCTTTGCCTGGAGTATGCCCAGCATTTCCATGTCTTTGTGCCTTTAAAATTAAGGTTATTTCCTCTCCCTGCTATATCTTCCCCTCAATATCTTCATTGATTGAAATCCTAACCTCTTTCAAGGTCAAGTTCAAATGCCATTTCCTTGGTGAAACACTCTCCAGTCTAGGCTACCTCAGCTGCAGATTCAGCTATCAGCTCCTTTCCATTGTATCTTGTCTGTATCTCTCCTATGCACTCACATTCTATTTCGCATTATAATTATATGTATGCCTATTCTATCTTCCCTATTAAATGGTAGACTCCTTGAGCTCTGTGTCTTATTAACCTTCTATCTCCCTCGCACCTAGCACAATGGCGATAGTCAGCAACAATTATTAAGCACTTATTACAAAACCAGGCCCCGTGCTTTAGTACAATAAGGATGCAAAGAAAGACCAAAAAAAAGTCCCTGATTTTAAGGAGTCCACATTCTCATGGTGGGAACAATATGTAAATAGCTAGGTGTACACAATGTATGCAGTAGATGGAGGGGAAGGCACTGGTGGCTATGACACAATTCCATAAGTCACACCACCACTAACATTTATTAAGCTTCTGCTACATATATTGCACTGTACTAGATACTGGGTGAGTCACAACATTTAGATAAAAAAAAGGTTCTTGCCCTCATTGAACTTATAGTCCAAAAAGGGGATAAAATACCAACATAAGTAATTATATCTCACAATATTAAGTGATAAGTATGTGAAATATGTGTAAAACTAAGTCACTACTGAATAGGTCAAGAGAGGGATCAGGGAGAGATTCATGGAAGGAGAGGTTTCTAGGCATTCGAGGATGAATAGGAATTCAACAGATACAGAGCACAAAAAAAAAAAAGTTCTAGGTTTAGGTAGCAGCATGAGGCATGGAACAGAGTTAAGAGATAACAAAAAGTGTTTGGAGGACAGAACAGTCCAGTGCAGTTACAACACTGGGAGAGGGCAGTAAGTACTTAAAAAATAATTGCTAAGTGGATGCATTAATAAACACAAGCTGGACTTTGAATGAAGCAATAAATAGGATTTGGATAGGTGGAGAGTCAGGAGGAAAGCATCTAATGCAAGAGAAAGGGCACAAAAGCCTTGTTGGAGAAGAACAGGGAGGATTCTAACCTGACCAAATGTGGATTAAGCTCTTGGTACTATACTTAGGTACTACGGAGAAAGAAAGAAAAATGACACTTCTACCTGATTTCAAGAAGCTTATAGTTCTGGGAGGAGGTATAATATGTACACAATTAAGTAAGCTATTTGATGTTAGGGCTAAGGAGAAATTTACTGGGGGTGGGGGTTGAATATAGTGGAAAATAAGGTAAGATTATGGAGAGCCTTGAAAGCTAGGCTGAAGATGATAACTTGCATGAAATCAGCAGAGGACAGCCACAACCTGGAAGCTGGATGTAAGGAATAGAATGATACAAAAGAGACAAACCAAGCAAAGATAAAATAAAGGAAAATAGATCAACCCCAAAATTAACACATGAAAACATTTTTTTAAAAATTTAATATTTTTCCAAAATTACATGTAGTTTTTAAAATTTATTTTTAAAAATTTTAAATTTTAAATTCTCTCCCTCTCACCCCTCCCCCCAAGAAGACATGCAATCTGATATAGGTTACACGTGTACAGTCATACAAAATATATTTTCATGTTAGTCAAGTGAAAGAAAACTCAAAGGGAAAAAAAAACAACAACCAAGAAATGTAAAGAAAAAGTATGCTTTAATCTGCATTAAGACTCCATTAGTTCTTTCTCTGGAGATGGATGGCTTTTTTGATTATAGCATTTTTCACTGGCTTAGATCATTATATTGCTGAGAATAGTTAAGTCATTCACAGTTGATGATCATAAAATATTGCTTTTACTGTGTACAATGTTGTCCCAGTTCTGCTCATTTCACTTTGCATCAGTGTACATCTTTCCAGGTTTTTCTGGAAGCATCCTGCTCATCATATCTTACAGAATAATAATATTCCATCATAATCATGTATGATAACTTGTTTGGTCATTCCCCAATTGACAGATATCACCTCGATTTCCAACTCTTTGCCACCACTAAAAGAGATGCTATCAATATTTTAGAACATATAGGTCATTGTTCCTTTTTGGTTTTTATCTCTTTGGGATACAAACCTAGCATTTGTATTGCTTGATGAAAGGCTAGGCATGGTTTTATATCCTTTGGGGCATAGTTCAAAATTTCTCTAAATTGATTGAATCAGCATACATCTTCACCAACAGTTCATTAGAATCTCAATTTTCTTTTTTTAAAATTTATTTAATACTTTATTTTCCCCTAGTTACATGTAAAAACAATTTTTAACATTGATTTTTAAAATTTTGAGTTCCAAATTCCCTTCCTCCCTCTTGATCCCCCTCTTTGAGAAGGCAAGCAATTCAATATAGGTTATACATGTGTAATCATGCAAAGCATATTTCCATATTAGTCATGCTGTAAAAGGAAACACAGACCCCCCAAAAATAATAAACTTCAAGAAACATAAAGAAAGTTTTTAAAAAAATATATACTTCAGTCTATATTCAGACACTGTCACTTCTTTCTTTGGGAATGGATCACATTTTTCATCATAAGTCTTTCAGAGGTGTTTTGGATGATTGTATTCCCAAAAAGAGCTAAGTCAATCACAGTTGATCATTTTACTATATTGCTGTTACTTTGTACATGGTATGTTTCACTTTGCATCAACTCTTGTAAGTCTTTCCAGGTGTTTCTGAGAGTATCCTGCTCGTCATTTCTCATAGCACAATAGTACTGTCATAATCACGTAGCACAATTTCTTCAGCCAGTCCCCAATTGATGGGCATCCACTCAATTTCCAAATCTTTGAAACCAGAAAAGTACTGCTATAAATATATTTGTACGTATATGTCCTTTTCCTTTTTGTTTTTTATCTCTTCGGGGATATGGACCAAGTAGTGGTCTTGCTAGGTCAAAGGGTTTTTGTAACCCTTTGGGCATAGTTCCAAATTGCTCTAAAGAATTGTTGAATCAATAATCCACAATTCCACCAACAGTGAAATAATGTGTCATTTTTCCCATATCCCCTCTAACATTTGTCATTTTCCTTTTCTGTCATATTAGCCAATGTAATAGGTATAAAGCAGTACTTGAGAATTATTTTAATTTTAATTTCTCCAGTCAATAGTGAGTTAGAGCATTTCTTCAAATGGCTAAAAATAGCTTTGATTACTTTATCTGAAAAACTGTTCATATCTTTTGATCATTTATCAATTGGGGAATGGCTCTTTTTCTTTTTTATAAATTTGTCTCAGCTCTCTATGCATTTGAGAAAAGAGGCCTTTATCGGAGAAACTTGCTTCAATTTTTTTCCCATAGTTACTATTGCAAATGAATTTCCCTCCATCCTATCTAACCCCCCCCCATTTATTCTATTATCTCTCTCCTTTCACCCTGTCCCTCCTCAAAACTGTTTTGCTTCTGACTACCCCTTCCCCCAATCTGCCCTCCCTTCTATCACCCTCCCTTTCTCATATCCCCTTCCCCACCTATTCTCTTCTCCAAAGAAAGGTAAATTTTGATGACCAGAAGAGCTGCCCACTTAACTTGGGGTTTATTGGCTAGATTCCTTCCTTCCTTCCTTCCTCTCTCTCTCTCTCTTTTTCTCTTTCTTTCTTCTTTCACATACCCTTAAACCCAGTTCACTCTAAAGCTCATAGATTCTACCACAATAGGTCCCTCCCAAGTTCCACTTGGTGGCAGTATTTTGAGCCCTTCTGGCTTTGACCAGTTACCTTTGACATTGGAGTGAATGTCAAAGGTAACTTTTTCTCTTTGGAACAGCAACCCTGAAGGTCTCTCCCTCCCAACTTGATTTTTCTTTTCTTTTTTCTAATTAAAGGGATCATCCCTTGACTCATTCTTAAAGAGGCCTGTTCACTGAATAGGCATTACCTCACCTTAAGTGAATACTTGAAAAGGCCTTAGCCTACAAGGGCCAGTGTCTCTCATTGCATCCTGGGTCATCTCCAGCCATTCTGATGAATATCTGGTCACTGGACCCAGATGGCTTTGGAGGAGAAAGTGAGCTTGGTGACCTTGCACATCCTCCCTCACTCAAATCAAAGTCAACTGCAAATCATGTCATAATTTCCCTGATGCCATGGTCCTCTTCCAAAATGAAGGACAAGCACAACAACAACAATCCCCACTTATTTTCCTATGGTGTAAGATAGATTCCTATACCCAATTGAGTGTGTATGTGTAAAGCCAATTTCGAGCAGCTCTCCTGAGGACCTGTGAGTAACTTTAGTTACTTTAGCTCAGTAACCTGAGCTGCTGTGAGTAACTTTAAGGATCTAATCACATAGTATAGTGAACTCTCTATTTCTTCAGCAATAAACTAACACAAAACATTCAACAAACTAAAGCACAACATTAACAACAATATAACACAACAATTTATTACTAAGGTAGTCACATAGTCTTAAACAAAACATATCATTCACTAAATCACAATCTCATCAATCAATATCAAGTACCCAAGTAAAGTCTTCTTTCATCTTGACTGGAGACTGACTGCCAATCATCCTTAAGCCAATCATCCTTAAGGGGTAGCAGAAAATACAAACACCTTCCACCCCTAGGTGGAATAATAATCAATAAATAAATCAATCAATAAATAATCAATAAATCACAATCTCATCAGTCAATGCAGCAAAGTCCTCTTTCATCTTACCTGGAGGCTGACTTCCAAACCCTATGGTTCCTCTTCCACGGACTGGCCACTCCTAGGTCTTGCCTGGACTCACATGTAGGCAGCTCTCTGCTCCTGTTTCATACCTCAGCTTACTGAGACTGCTCTTTGAAGTTACTATTTCTAGGGAAACAAAGCTTGACAGAGCTACAACAATATTTACACACATTGCCAGCACTATCATCTCAATTCATTTTCTGTCTGACAAAGTAACACAAATCAACAGACAAAGCTTCTGTCTGAGAAATCAAAGACAAATCAACAGTAAAGTTGCAGGACTTCTGTAAATAGCAGTAAAGTCCTCTTTCAGGACTTCTGAAAATAGCAGTAAAGTCCTCTTTCAACAGACAGAACGCTTTATTCTGACAAAGTAACATCAACACAGACAGAATAGATGGACAGAGTGCTGAAATTACAAGCATTTTCCTCTCAGTTCTGCTTGGTTCCAGCTCGTCCTCTGAGCTTTTCTCTGTTCTGCTCATTCCTGTTCCACTTTCAATAAGTTCCTCCTACTATGCATTCCATGTGATGATATTAAGCCTATTAAGGGCAGAGAAGGTCTCCAAACTCCCTTAGGCCTATTAAGGGCAACACATGTATACTGTTTCCAACAAAGACTTGATACAATCCATGGCAAGGCTCAAAGGCACTTGAATGGCTGAAACAAGCAGCAAAGTTGCAAAGCAAAACTAATTTGCTTGCCATTACAGTACGTTATTCCCTCTTTGAGCCGATTCTGATGAGAGTAAGCTTCATTCACTCCCCTCATGTCACCCCTCCTCCCCTCCACTGTAAAAGTTTCTCTTGCCTCCTTTGTGTGAGATAATTTACGCCATTCTACCTCTCCTTTTCCTTTTCTCCCAGTACATTCATCTCTCACCCTGCAATTGTATACTTTTAGATATCATCCCTTCATATTCAACTCATACCTGTGTCCTCTGTCTATATATACTCCTTCTAATTGCCTTAATAATGAAGAAGTTTTTAGAAGTTATAAAAACCATTTTCTCATGTGGGAATATAAACAATTTAACCTTATCAAATCCCTTATGATTTCCTTTTCTTGTTTACCTCGTTACATTTCTCTTGAGTCTGGTATGGGAAAGTCAAATTTTCTATTCAGTTCTTCTTGAGTCTTCTATTTCACTGAATATCCATTTTTTCCCCTGAAGCATTATATTTTTATTGAAGCATCATTACATTATTGTGTATTCCTAGCTCTTTTGCCCTCCAGAATATTCCAAGTCCTTCCAAGTAGCAACTGCTAAATCTTGTGTTATCCTGACAGTAGCTCCTTGATACTTGAATGGTTTATTTCTGGATGCCTGCAATGTTTTCTCCCTTACCTGGGAGCTCTGGAATTTGGCTATAATATTCCTGGGAGTTTTCATTTTGGGATCTCTTTCAGGACATGATCAGTGGATTCTTTCCATTTTTATTTTATCCTCTGGTTCTAGAATCTCATGGTGTTTTTTCTTGATAATTTCTTGAAAGATGATGTCTAGGTTCTTTTTTTGATCATGGTTTTCAGGTAGTCCAAGAATTTTAAAATTTTCTCTCCTGACATACACACACACACACACACACACACACATACATATATTCTCTCCTGGATCTATTTTCCAGGTCACTTGTTTTTCCATTAAGATATTTCACATTGTCTTCTATTTTTTTCATTCCTTTGGTTTTGATTATTTCTTGATTTCTCATGAAGTCGTTAGTTTCCATTTGCTCAGTTCTAAGTTTTAAGGAATTATTTTCTTCAATTAGCTTTTGTACCTTTTTTTCTATTTGGCTAATTCTACTTTCTGAGAAGTTTTTTTTTTTCTTCAATGAATTTTCATGCCTCCTTTTCCATTTGACCTATTCTATTTTTTAAGGAGTTATTTCTTTCAGTTTTTTCTTGTGTCTCCATTACCAAACTGTTCGCTATTTTTAAAACGATTTTCTTACACCACTTTCATTTCTCTTCCCAATTTTTCCTCTACCCCTTCTACTTGACTTTCAAAAAAAAATTTTGAGCTCTTCTATGACCTAAGACCAACTCATATTTTTCTTGGAGTTTTTGGGTGTAGAAGTTTTGACTCTGTTATCCTCTTCTGAGTGTGTCTTTTGTTCTTCCTTGTCACCACAGTAACTTTCTATGGTCAGAATTTTGTTCTGTTGTTTGCTTACTTTCTCAGCCTGTTTCTTGACTTTTAACTCTTTGTTCAGGTAGGGCTCTGCTCCTATTGTTGAGGGTGCACCCTCCTGAATTTCAGGGGTTTTGTATAGCTCTTTTCAGATTTACTTCTAGGGACCTGTAAGTTTTCAATTCTTCTAAGGTGGTATGATCTAAAGAGAGGTGCAATTACTACTCTTCTGGCCTGTGAGTGACCACAATCACTCTTTTGTGCCCTAGAACTGTGACAACAGTCTCTGCTCCACTGTGACTTCAAGCTCTGGTGTGTTAGTACTCCTCCTTGCCCTGGGACTGCCACTGAGGACTGCTTCCCAGATCTAAATATGGGAAAAGCAGTAAAGCCCTGCCTCAGTGCTTCTGACAAGTTGTTCAGCCACCTTGCAGACTGTGGGCTGAGAGCTCTGGATGCAGCCACTGTTGCTGCTGATTCAATGGCTCTCAAGGCCTGTTTCCAGTTTACTGGGGCTGGGGTCTACACTGGCACAGCCTATGCTGGACTGTGCTCCACTTTCATCCAGATGTCACAAACCTTTCCTGCTGACCTTCTAAGTTGTTTTCAGATGGAAAATTATTTCACCCCATCCTTTTGTAGATTCCACAGGAATTGTTTTATGGCATTATTTAAACGTGTTTGGAGGGATTTGGAGGAGAGCTTAGATAAGTTGTTTTTTTTCTTCACCATCTTGGCTCTGCCCTCCCATGCCCCCAAAAGATTTTTAAAAAATAATAGGGAAAAATAAGGAAACATGTTCCCTATAGGAAAAGAAATATTGGCTGGAAAAAACACTCCTCTTTCCCTCCCTCTATCCTCACTCCTTAAAAAGGCTAGGAAGAAAATGAAAATGAAGATGATGTAGCCTGCCAGGAACTGAGAGATCAGACTGAAGAAGATGGATGGTTTTAAAAGAGGCATCTAACTGAGAACTTTAATTTTCTGGACATGGGTTCCTCGGCTTCACCTAAATGGAAATATAAATAGCTGAGAAAGAAGTCAGAGGATAGGAACTGACATAATGGACTGTATTGACTCTTTAAGAAATATAAGGGTCTTTCTTAAAGGCATAATATTTTATATGATCATTTGTCAGGCCTCTAGCAGATGAATTCTCTCCTTTAGAGAAGGTAGGTGAATCTGTTCATCTTAGTCTCCAATTTAAAGTGAATCTAACCTGATGTCAGAATATGACAGGGACCCAGAGAAGGAGATGACTGCCATGAGGATGCCAACTCCCCCTCTTCTACCTTCATAGCTTCTTTTGAAAAAAAAATGCCAGTAAAACTAGTATGAAACTCAAATGTCCACTCCCCTATCTTCTAAACCTCAACCAACCTTCCAGTGACAGAAGCTTGGTTTCAATTCAATTTAATTCTTCAAACATTTATTAAGAGTCAAATCACCCTAAAACACTGTGAAAGATATGGAGCCATAACTGGGAACGAGAAAACCATTAGGGCTTAACCCAAAGCCACTGAACTTAAAGAGTACTGAAGAATTCAGAGGGCAGTGGCATTCCTTGCAATATCTTCATAGCATAGAAAGAAATTATCTAGCAAGTAAGAATACTTAATTAAAATAGAAAGCAAATAGATGCCTAGACTGAGTGCCCTTTTCATCCTTTAGCAGCCCATACATAAAGAAGTAGCCTCTTTTTAGGATTCCAAGCTCTCTCCCTTTCATTTATAGCACAATGTCCCCTATCCTCATCCTCTACCAGAAGTATACTTCATGTTACTTATTCCAAACCGAGTTTGTAGTATTGTCCAGGGAGCAAAAGTTCCCAATTACAGCTTTGGCCAGGTGCTGAGGCTACAAAGAGATTTTTTTAAAAAGAAAAAAAAAAGAGAAGGAGGGAAAAAAAGAAAGGAAAGACTGCCTTCGAGGAGCTTACATTCTATTGTTTTAGGAGGCCCTGAACTATTCTTACCTTTCCCTCCAACTACCACATGCCAAATCCAAAGGGAATTCAGACATTGACTCAGGATCCCCCCGGGAAAATCTGCAGCCAACAGACAATTCAACTAATGAGCCACCAAGCATGCTATTGATATTATCACCTGCAAAAATTTGTCTCCAAAAGGACTTCTGCCCCACATGCTTCTTTTAGTCCTACCCATTCTCCAAAGGTCACCCCAGGTGTCCTCTCCTCTACAAAGCCTTCACCACCTCAAGGCTACAGAGATCTTGCTGTCCTCTAAACTCCAAGAGGACTCAGTGTCTATATTATTCATTTGGTATTCATCTTATGCTACTGTATATTGAAGGAAGAAAAGAAAAATTGGGAAAGAAGGAAAGGTTTTGGGGAAAAAGGATAATAAATTCAATTTGGAGCATGTTAACTTGACTTTCTAGTAGACAACTGGAAACAAGGAACTGGAGATGAGGCCTGGACAGAGAGAGAGAGAGAGAGAGAAGGATACACAGACAATCAAACATAAAAATATAGACATAGACATACATATAAATGTATGTATTTGGGAATCATCTTTTAAATGTCATATTCCCAAGTAAAATGGCAGCTCTTTAAGGACAGGAACAATATCTGATATTTCTTTGTATTTCTAGTGCCTAGTACAGTGTTATCCGACAGGCACCCAACAACCTTTTTTTCATACTAAGTGAAGTCAAGGAACATCGGTTCATGTCCATGTGTAAGGTACTATGCTGGATGCTAGGGAGACAAAGAAAGAAAATGACACCTTCTCTGACCTCAGGAAACTAATAGTTAGCTCAATGACGGATATAACACATACAGAAATCTGTATGACACAAGGTGTTAGGGCAAAGAAGAGTTCCGGAGGAAGTTTTATAAGAAAATTTGAGGAAGAAGATCATTTTTAGTTAGGCAGGCATGAGGAGAGGGAGAGGAATCAAGGCAGGTTGCCTGGAGAAGGTGGTCTATGAATTGGATGTGGAAGGAGAACGATTTCAGCAGGTAGGAAGGTGGAAGAGGGAGTTCCAGGTGTGGAGGGTGGCCTATGTGAATTTATGGAGTCCATCCAGCACAGGCTGAGATCAGGGCACAACCAACAGAACAGTTCCAGTACAAGCTAGAGTGCTTGAAGGAGAAAAGTGTGGGGAAAAAAGGCAGGATATGGAGACTGGAGCTAGATTACAGAGGTTCTTGAATACCAGGTCAAAGGTTTTGTATTTTATATATAGGCCATAGTGAGTCACTGAAAGTTTTTTGAGTGGTGCAGTAAGGTGGTCAGACCTGTGCATTAGGGAAATTATTTTGACAGCTATGTGTACTGGAGGAAGAGACCTGCCAACCAGGGAGACTAGTTGGAGGATCCTTAGAATGCTCAAGGTGAGATCTCTTTTTTTTTTTTCTTCTAATATCTTTCCCAAAAAGTGAGGGGAATTGGACTAGATGGGGGAAATTGAGGCATCAAAAATACTGAAGTGATTTCCATATAATCACACTCATCGTATGTGTCAGAATGAAGAAAGAATAAAGCCATGGGATCAATGAGAGAGATGAAGAAGAAAGCTGGTAGAGCCTCATAGTGCCAAATACTAGAGAAAGGTCACAGAGAATGAGGGCTAAGAAAAGATGATTGGATGTAACATGTAACAGATAACTGGTGACCTTGAAGGGCGAAGCCTCAAGAGACTGCACCTCATTTTACAGCTGAGGGCCAGGAAGGGTAAACAACTTGACTAAGATTACAGAGTCAACTTTCAGACCTAGGTGCCTGACTCCAAAGCATTGCTATTTCTGCCTTACCACAGTGTAGACTTCTTTCCCCAAGAGTTTGGCAGTGAAGTAGAAGAAAGTGATGAAAGAGTAGCTTGAAATGATAACAAGGTCAAGGTAAGGGTTTGTTTTAATCTCTTCTGCTTCTGTTACATCCAGACCATTTCATCATGCCATTTTTACATGAAAATTCCCTTGATATCTCTGATATTCTTGAAGAAATTTCTTGACTTCCTTATTGTATTGTTTTCTTCTATTTCTTTGTATTGCTCATTTAAGATTCTTATCTTAATTCTTATCTTATTTTATTATCTTATTTTATTTTTATTATCTTATTTATTATCTTATCTTATTCTTATCTTTCCTGGCTATCCTCTGGAATTTTGCATTCAGTTGGGCATATCTTTTCCTTTTCTCCTTTACCTTTCACTTTCTCATGGAAAGCAGGGTTAGGAGTGGCGGGAAGGGAAAGAAAACAAGATTTGCAGGCAGCAAGAAAATGTCAGGGGTAGGTGACTAAAGGGAATGGAGAGATGGTCTGGTCTAATCAGGACTGCCTAGACAGAGTGGGCTATGAGAGTTTGTGCTCAGCACCTCCCTAGGCAGAAAAACTGGACCCTAAGGCAAGAATTTCAAAGTCTGAGGGAGATAGAGGTGAACTTTATCTAGGAGAGTTACAGGAGGTCCCCAGGTCCAGAGAGTGTAGCAGTCAGGCAAATAAGGTGAGGTGGTAGTCCGTTAGTCAGTCAACAAACATTTGTTAAGCACCTATGTGCCAGACACTGTGCTAAACATTTGGGAACCAGAAAAAAAATAGACCCCCATCACAGTCAAGGAGCTCACAATGGAATGCAAACAACTATGCACGATCAAGCTACATACAGGATGAATTGGAAATAATCAGCAGAGGGAAAACACTAGAATCAAGACAGGTTGAGAAAGGTTTCCTGTAAAAGGAGGTATTTTACTTGGGCTTTAAAGGAAACCAGGGAAGGCAGAAGGTGAAGATGAGAAGGGAGAGCATTGCAGGCAGGAAGGACGGCCCAAGAAAAGGCCTGGAGAGAGAGAATATTCTGTACTAGGAAGAGCCAGGAGGCCAGTGAAGAGTTCAAGGGGGTGGGAGGGGATTAAGGTGTAAGAAGCCTGGATAGGGGGAGTGGGGATGCAGATTGTCAAGCACTCTGAAGTACACAGAGAACAGCTGGCTGAGATATGAAGCATTGTTTGATCTGGGACTGAAGCTGCATTCAATCACTTGCCAATCAGGACACTATAATATTTGTAAAGCACTTAGCCCGGTGCTTGGCACATAATAGGCCTGTAATAAATGCTTGTTTCCTTCCTTCCTCCCCTAAAACTATAAATTGCAAAGCAGAAACTGATCTGTACTGGTAGGGGGAATCTCCCCATCATGAATTCCCTATACTAATGACATCCCAGGTCTGGTTGGAAAAAAAAATGAACACAACCAATGCAACCTAAGTTCACATTAGTTTGCCCTTTCTGGCAGTCACATCACAATGTTGATTCATATTGATTTTCCTGTTGGTGAAAACTCCCAAGTCCTCTTTATGTGAACTGTTGTCATTTACCCTATTGTAGAGTTATACCGTTGATTTTCTTAACTCTAAGGGCAAGACTTGACATTAATCCTTATAAAATTTCATCTTGTTCCATCTAACCTTTTGTTCTAGCCTGTCAGAAACTTTGGGATCTTAATTCTCTCATTCAACATTTGAATTATCCCTCTCAGCTTTGTGTCATCTGAAAATTTGCTCCAAATCAATTCTTGGGTGAAGAAATAAATGGCGTGCGTATGAAACATCAGACAGGACAAGGCCACTTGAGACATCTCACCAGATTAACAGGAGATCATTAATCAACACTCGTGGAATATGCCTTTGACTAGCTTTCAATCTACCTGATGTCACTATCATCTATCTTGTATTTCTCTATTTCATTCACCAGATTTTAATGAGAAACAGAGCCCTGTTGTAATCTAGATCTCCTGTGCGGATAGCATTATATATCATCTTCTGACTTATTAATCTTATGAGAAAAGATAGGAGGGTAGCCCAGTGTGACTCCATTGTGGTTCCTTGTGATCACCTATCACTTTTCTAATTGCTTACAAGTCATCTACTTAATAATCCATTCTAGAATTTTGACAGGGATTTGTCATCAGTCTGGAGTTTTTTTGGGGGGGTTTTTGGTTTGTTTTTCGTTTTTGCAATTTGTCTTTCCTCCTTTTTTGATATTATGGAACATTTGCCATTCTTCAGTCTTGTGAGTATGCCACAGGGGTCATTAGATATTCCAAGAGAAGAAGAATTTTAATACTGAGATGAGAAAGCAGCAGAAGGATGGTTTTTGGTGCCCTAAGGCCTCAGGGAAGTTAGGAACAGAGCCAGGAGGAACACGGGAAGAGACAGGCAAGCTCCTGAATACCACCAGTCTCAGAGCTCTTTCTTCCAATTTCATAGAGAGTACCAGACCAGAATCATATTTCTCTTTCCACCTAAATGTTGCTTGTCTATGGGTACAATAGGCTCAACGTGAAAAGCTGCTTTCCCTGGCTGCTAGCCATTAAAGGGGAAAAAGACAGAGTTATCCCAAGCTTAAATCTTCACATTTGACTATATATATCCCACTAAATTCTAGTTACACCAAAGATCATCACAGATAATGAATAAATGCATTTATGTAAGTAAAATAGCAAACAGAAAATGAAGAAGTTATGCTGATTTGTTGTTCAGCCATTTCGGTTGTGTCTGAATCTTCATGACCCCATTTGGGGTTTTCTTGGCAGAGACACTGGACTGGTTTGCCGTTTCCTTTTCCAGCTCATTTTATAGATGAGGAAACAGGATGAAGTGACTTGCCCAGGGTCACACAGCTAGTAAGTGTTTGAGGCCAGATTTGAACTCAGGAAGATGAGTCTTCCTAACCACAGGCCTGGCATTCCATCTATTGTGCTACTTAACTGTCCCATTATACAGATTAAAATATACCAAAAATACAGAGTGAATGAGCAATTCAGATGAGAGCGAGAAAAGTTTTCAGTTCAGTCAAAAAAGGGGACTAGATCTCACCCAAGGGGAAATTTTCTGAAGTTTATGAGAAGGCAAGCTAGAAATGAGGAACATTTTGAGGATCTGACTTTTCCCACATGTCTGCAGTTCCCAAAGTCTTTCTCTCTCTTTCCACATGCGTGCAGCTGGCCTCAAAGAATGTCTGGAGCCATACATGCCTCATGCCTCTCTGAATATCTTCCTCCTCTGAAGCTCTTGCACCACACCTCACTTCCCACTCAACATCATCTCCTCTAATCCAGTCATTTATAGGTAGCCAGAATGGAAGCTCCTTGAGGGGAGGAGATGTTGCACTTTTGTCTTTATATGCCTAGTGCTTAGCACAGTTACTGGCACAAAATAACTGCTAAATAAATGCTTATTGACTGATGGTTTCAACACTGCTCTGAGGAAATCATTCCAGCGGCTCTCAACCTGTGGATCACGACCCCTTTGGGGGGGTCGAACATCCCTTTCACAGGGGTCACAGGAGTCGCCTAAGACCATGGGAAAACACATATTTACGATGGTTTTAGGAACCAAGACACCCCTCCTCTATCCATCTCCAGGAGTGTCCGCCCACATGCAGATACATCCACATATGAGTATTAAAGGGTTGTGGCATTAGGAAGGTTGAGAACCACTGATTTAGCCCTTTTCTTATCTGTTCCCTCTCCCCATATCCACTAAAATATAGAGCCTCAGGAGTGTGCTAGAGCCAGCTTGAACTGGCTCATAAAAGCTGATTATTCCATTTTCATTGTGAGCAATTACACCAATCAGCAAAGGCTACATATCAGGACTTGATTTATTGTTTTGTAGATTGTCTAGACTTAAGAAACTGATGGAAAAAATGTTAATAATGCAGATTGAATTTAAATGTGTGTTGTGGTTTTTCAGAAGGCTAGTTGTTAAACATTTACTAGCACATAACTATATGCAATGCTATCTTTAAATAGATCTTTTTTATTATCTTTTGTTTCTACATCACCTAGATTTCTCAATGTATCCTCCTCCCCCATGTTCTCTCCCAGGGAGCTATCCATTCTAACAAATAATAACGTTTTAAAGAAAAGAAAGAAAAAGAGTGAAAAATCCAATAAAACCAATCAGTAAGTTGAAGAAAAAAAAAACTAATGGAATTTTTTTTTAATTCTATAGACAATAGGGAGACACAGAAGCTTACAGGATGATAGACAAAAAACCAGAATGGAGCTCAGAGGTCACCTAATCAAGGTAGAAGGGTACAATGGAAAAAACATTGGATGACCTGCTTTCAAATCTTGCTTCTGTTACTTGCTGGGTTGGCAGCAATTGCCTGAGGAAGTTGGATTTAGATGACCTCTTGGGTCCCTTCCACCTCTAAATCTATGATTTTTATCAAATCCCCTCATTTGGTCATTGCATGTGGTCAAACGGAAGTAAATTATTTGTTCGAGGTCACACAAGCAGTAAGGGACAAAATCAATAGTCAAACCTGGTCTTCTGACTCCAAATCCAGGAACTTTTCCATTGTGTAGCATCTCCATTTTCCTTCCTTCAGGATAGTGGGAAATCTTGATGGGGAAAAAAGGGAGAAAGTTTCAGTTAGATCTGAGTAGAAGCTCCAGAATATGAAATACTATTTGAGGTCTTGGAACCCTATCAGATATTCTCTAGCCTCTAGCAAAAGCGTGTGATCGTGCATGCTTACCAAGATGGAGGGCACGTATGTTGGAAAGTTAACTTAATTAATGCTAAGGTCAGATTAGTATACATCTTCATTACATGAAGAGAGTTAACCCTGACTTCAAGGTAATTTGATGTCTATAATAACAGAGTCTGAAGGTCTATGAGCTGACATTGTTAAATTTGCTCTTTAGTAAGGAGAGATATTGAGATGATGGGTTGGATAGAAAGTGTTTTCTGCTCAGCAAAGAAGGACATAAAATAAAACCGTGACTCACATCTTTCACGTTGGCTATGTCTCAGTGTCATTAAAATCTGTCTTGCAATAAATACAAAGATTCCTTTCGAGCCCATCTGCCCCTGAGGAGATATAAAGCAATAAAATCAAAGAAATCGGTGTTCTTTTCTACATGGTTGGCTGGAAATCATAATTTCCTCTTGGCAAGAGGGCGAGTGACTATTTGTAGGGCTGTCTTAAAGCAGCTTTAACCTCCAACTTGCCATGAGTTAGTCTGCAAGCTCAAGTAAAATTTTGGAAGGGCTCAACTAGGCAGGAATAAGATACATGAAAAGTGAATAGAAAGTAATCCAGATGAAAAAGACCACAGGCTTCCTATGAATATACTCATGTGACTTAAGTCAAAACAGATATGGTAGCCAAATTTTTTTTAAAATAGATCTTAGATTAGATTAGTCAATAGAATGTCCAGAAGGGAGGTGGCATTCTAATTATATTTTGGTTTCATCAGATCACATCTGGAACCTCATTTCTTGACACTATTTAGGAGGGACGCTGGCAAGGTGATGCTAGTTAAGGAGAAGTTGACAAGGACAATGAAAAGACTAGGGACCATGCTGTAGGAGAAATGGTTGAAAGAACTGAGGATGTTTAGCCTAAGGAAGAAAAGACTGAAGGGAGACAGAATAGGTATCCTTAAGTATTTGATGGAAGGTCTCATATAGAACATGGATTAGATTTATACTGGACGCCAAAGAACAGAAGCAGGAGCTATATTTGAAAGCTGTGGGAAAACAGGTTTTGATTCAATATAAGGAAGAATTTTCTCCCATTAGGACCTTCCAAAAAATGGAATGGGCCACATTAACAGGAAGCCAGTGCCTCAGAATTGCTTTCACTGCAAAATCACATGGTCTGCTTACAAATTACAATTATATTGCTGTTGGTCATTCATTGTTGACTTACGATACAGAGAAGTCCTTTGAAACCCAAGTATTTAATCATTTCCCTTGTTCCAAGGAAGAATTAAGCAAGATAAACTTTCTATAAGGTCAACAAAGGAGAGATTTTATTTCCAGAGCAGTTTTCAAAGAAGACATGGGCAGTAAAGTAGGATAAGGAAATTGGACAGCTGTTGTCCACCTCCATAAGCCTTACAGTGAAGCTTCATTATTTGGTTTGAATTGAATTCTTAGATCTTTTGAAAGCCCCATCTTCAAATGGAAGGGCATCTTAAATTCAAAGCTAGATATTATTTATAAAGGGATGAGTAAAATGTAGGCACATAGTAGGCACTTACCAGGTGTTTGTTTCATCTTTCTTCCTTTCCCCTTAGAAGGTAATCATTCTATCACTTCAGAATTGTGTCCTTAATCTTCCAATCAGGATTTGAGAAGCTGTAACTGTTTTTAATTTCTGCCTGAGTGTTATAACTAGAAGAATAAAAAGGCCTCCAATTCCAAACATTCTCCCTTCTCCCTCAATCCTAGATTTTCTGGGATTCCTCCAACCATTTAATTCAATCCAATTCATTTCAACAAAGTTTTTTAAGCACCTGAAGGTTAGATATAAAAAAAAAAAATGAGAAAAATGGCATCTTAGCTCACAGAATAGAGACATGCAGAAGGATATGAGTCACATAAATTACAACGGGAAAAGTACAAAAGAGATTTTTAAGAAATTGAAATCCAAGGAGAAAGAAATCATCTCCAAAGTTGGATGGGGGGGGGGGGTTAGAGATGGAGGGGAGGGACAGAGAGGTACAAATGGGGAAAGACTTTGTGGAAGATGTAACTCCTAATTAAGACTTTGAAGGAAGGAAGCATTTTAGTAAACAGAGGTATGGAAATTCCATTCTAATCATAGGGGATAGTGCTAACAAATGGCACAGAATTAGGGGAGCAAAGAATGAGAACAATGGGTGGTTAGTAGTTTAGTTTGACTGGAATGGAAAGTTCATGGAGGGGATTTGGGTGTAATAATGTAGGAAAGGTGGCTTGGTCTTATTTGGCATGATAAGGAGTTTTCTTTTATTCATAGGCGTGTGGAGTATAAGGACCCTAAAAATGCCCTACCCAGAAAAATTAAGTCGGAGGTATCTAGAGGAAGGAACAGGAAGTTTTATTCTCTTCCCCTCGCAGGAAGAGAGCGGTCCTCTCCCTGGCAGGGATCAGGAAGAGGAGACATGTTACAAAAGACAGAACAAGAATTTATACCCTGATGCAGTCAAACCCCCTCCCCCTGGCTGTCCCTTCTCCCATTGGCTGGGAGGCAGGCTTACAATCTGAGCGCGAAAATCTCCCACAAAGATAAGGAACAAAGAAGCCTGCCACTATGCCCTATTGCCTGGGAGGCGGGCTCAAGTCTCAGCACGAAAATCTTCCCCAATGGCAAATGACAAGGAAGCCCTACACTAAGCCTCAGTGGCTGGGAGGTGGGCTTACAAAGAACAAGGAAATAGGGGATAGCCCCTTCAAATGCACCCCTCCCTATCTGGCAAATGCCAAAATGAAGAAGGGAGGGGCTGAGAGCTTAATGCTGATTGACAGCAAGGGAAAGGGGGAAGGGTCCTGAACAATCTGAACAATTCATCCCTTCACCTCCTTATTTGGACAATGCTAAAGGCAGGGGGGAGCAAAAGTCCCCAGCAAGATTAGAGGTGGAAAAACCCTAAAGCCCAATGCTGATAAGGGTGTGGCCAACAAAGGTAGGGGTCCAAAGACTCCTGAAGAAGCCTGATGCTGATGTGGCAGCAGTAAAGAGGTGGGGGGGGGGAAGTGGTGAAACCAAAACTCCAACTTGCTCCCACAAAACTTACGGGCTGAGAAGTTTCATATTTCCCATTCATAGGTACCATTAGAGAATTATTCCTTTCTCTAAATGCTGGAGTTTCCTCTTATAATGCAACTAACTGTCCTTCAGAGGCGTCCTATCAGCCACTCGCTCCCAACAGAGATTCTTCTTTCATGCATTCATTTGATTCATTCATAAGACTTAGAGGTGGAAGGGCCCTCAGAAGTCACTGAGTCCAATTCCCTCATTTAACAGATAAAGAAACTGAGGCTTCTAACGGTATAGTGACTTGCCAAGGTCCCATCTCTAGTGTCTGAAGGAAGTTCTGAACCCAGGTTTTCCTCTATCTACTGTACCGTGGTACTTCACTCAAAAAGCATTTATTGAATGCCTACTAAGTGTACTTTGGTGGATTTTAAAAAAAGGAAGAGGACAAGACTGCTCTCATGGAGTTTCCAATCTGATAAGGCTGTGAATGTGAATGGTGTGTGTGTGTGTGTGTGTATGTGTGTGTGTGTGTATGCATAAGCATGTGTTGTTGTTGTTCACTCATTTTCAGTTGTGTCTGACTCTGTGACCCCATTGGGTGTTTTCTTGGCAAAGATACCAGAGTGATGAAGAAACTGAGTCATACTGGGTTAAGTGACTTGCCCAGGGTCACACAACTAGGAAGTATCTAGGACTGGATTTGAATCCAGTAAGTCTTCCGGATTCCAAGCCCAGTGTTCTATCCACTGGACCACCTAGGGGCCCTTCGAGCTCTTAAGCCAACTTGATTAATTCACTAGCTTCACTTTGAAAGACAATGAACAAACCATGCAAAAAAAAAAATGTGGTTTAGAGTTTGGTTTAGATGGGTAAGGGATGACACCTAGCAAAGTCTTAGACTAGTGTGTCTGTGTGTCTTTGCGTGTGGGGAGGGGAAGGGAACAGGGAGGGAGAAGAGGTTCCAAAAGATGAAAGGTCTGGATAGGAAACCCTTGAACAACAGGGATCAACAGGAGAACACAGAAAGGGAGGGGAGAGGATTAAAAAAAAAAAAACAAATAAACAATTCATTTATCCCTCACTACTCCTCCAACCCCAGGATTGTGGCGATTGGGTGGCAGGGGAATGGAATCCCCCTTGGATCTCCCAGTAACTTTTACCTCCTAAAGCTATTGTTATCAAACCCAATTTCCAGGAACTGGTTCAAGTCTGATTCATGAGCTGCACTTAAACTGCATATTTGAAGTAATTAATGGCAACGAACAGGCCCCTCATATAACCTGAAGCACTTTATTTGAATATCTATTCAATGCTCTGTCTCAGCACACCCTAGAATGGGAAACTATATTCAGATGATCTCCTCTGGAGACTGATAGGAGGAAGAAAGCCAGTTCTCTTTCTAAGGGAAGCTGAAGACAAAGCTAGGAGTATGTGTGGGAGGGGAGGGAGGTGGGACTGAGGGGAGGTGTTAGTAATACAGATAATCTCTGAGTGTCTTTAATTCTGCCTCTCTCAGTTATAGAATGCATCCAAACCATGTCACAATGTTTCTTCAACCTGAATAAAGCTCTGGAGGAGGAGTGTTAGTTGGAAGGAACATCAGAGGACATCTAATTGGACCCCTTTGTTTTCACGTGAGGAAACTCAAGCCCAAGAAGGTTCACTTCTTTGTTCACGGTCACATAGATAGTAAATGCCAAAGGTGGCATTTGGACTTAAAGCCTCTTCCTTCAAAGCCACTGTTCTTTATATTGTGCCACTGTCTCGAGATTTGGGAACCATGAATTCTTATCCCAGCTCTGTCATGATCTAGCCACATGACTTGGAGTTGTGTTGAGTAGTCAGTCTACAGGTAGCACATATGATAAATGTCCTGATGGAAATCATGAATAGAATCTACATCTGGAGGCCCAGAATTGATAGTGATCCTGAAAGGGCTATAGGGGAAATCAGGCTATCTAGAATAACTTGACAAAAATACCTATTTTCCATGGGAAAGGACAAAGAGTTCTGGATCAAGATGCTATATTGATTTGAAGACTATTTAAGGGAAAGAATGGCTCCCCTTGGTTCTCAAACAAATGGTAAAGCAAAAATATGATGCCAGCTACTAAGAGATACTTTTTTTTTTTTGCTTTTTTTTTCTTTTTGGAGGGCAATTGGGATTAATTGACTTGCCCAAGGTCACATGGCTAGTTTTTGTGTCAAGCGTCTGAGGCCAAATTTGAACTCCTGATTCCAGGGCCAGTGCTCTATTCACTGTGCCAATTAGCCACCCCATAAAGGATACTTTTAAAATGGACAGTGGAAAAGTAATCAACAATAAAATGATCATTCCATCTTAGAATACAGGATAGAGAAGGAAGGGAAATCTGGGCATAGTCCAACCCCCATGCATTCCAGAGTTTTGGAGAGTATATTTCAAAGGGTTTACTGACAGCATTTAAAGACTAAAATTCTACAGGAGAAATGAACCAGAAAAAGAAGGAAGTACTCAATGGTGAAATTTTGAGGATATAAAGAGAAACATTTTGATAGGGAAGAAAAGGAGTTTTCTAAAGCAGTGATGTCAAACTCAAGCAGAAAGGGATACCTGTGGGATGAATGTTGACTTAGAAAACTACAAATTAAGATTATCTATGTTATGTTGTATTTTTACTTATTTTGCTAAACATTTCCCATTTATATTTTAATCTGGTTCCTGCCATATATGGAGTGTACCACATTCCATCCAAAAAGGATCTCTGGTCTAAAAGAACAGAGATGGATGCCCAGGAAACACATTTACCAACACAGATTTTTTAAAAGACATATACCAGAAAATGGAAACAAAAACAAATAACAGACCAAAAAAAGAGCACACAAAAGAATATCAAGAGTACTAAAGCTCAGAATGATCTAAGAATGGTGAGGTATGCTAAGCAATTCTGGGGAAAAAATCAGTGGGATTTATTGAGCAGCAAGGTCAACATAGGTTAATAGTATGACATGAGAAGAAAAGAAAAAGTTAATGTGAGCTCTGGGTGCATTGAATCATGCATGGATCCAGAGCAAGGGCAATGATCATCCTCTTGTGTTTTACCCTTGTTTAACAACACCTGGAGTATTATGCGAAGTTCTGGGCATCACCTTTGAGGCAGGACCATGACAAACCAGAGGAAGGGAGCTAATGTGGAAAAGAGCTTTAAGATGGCGCTCTCTGAGGATAAACTGAAGGAACTGGAGATGTTTTACCTGAAGAAGGACAGGCTCCCCACTGAGTGATTAACCACCATTTGTTGTTATTTTTGTTGTTGCACATTCTTCATTCTCGAAGAGGACCAATGACTTCATGAAGGTGATGTCTTGACTTGCCCATGAATGGGGTTTAAATGAGGCAGAGCTGCACAAAGTCATTAGTCTCACTCTCTCTTCCAGAGTCTTCGAAGTTCAGTGGCAGGACAAAAATCAAGAGGACTGATGATGGCCCAAGATGCAGTGGGTGACCTTGGCCATTGTTCCTCAGTGGGTATCTTACCTCCTGTGCTCCCTCCTGCATGAAAGTCTCATTAGTAGTTAATAAATAGAGGGTTCCAGGTTGAAGGGGTTTTGTGGGGCAATTTGGGTCCATTTTTAAATGAAGAAAGACATCAGTGAAGTCACTCACAGGTTAAGTTCCCGTCTCCACTGGGTTTTTCACATTGCTGCCACCTACTGAGTCTTACTCAGCTCTTGTCTTCAACTGAGGCACTACCTCTTTTCCATAAAAAGAGCTGCTTTCTTTTTGGTAAAGGTTATAGCCCAGAAACTAAATTTCAGCTCTTTTATTAAGAAAGGCAAGCCCTCACACACTCAGTCATTAGAGAGAGTAAGGGATGATCTCAGTTGCGTGTAGCTTTCTCTCTATAAGGAGAGATGTCTGTCAGTTCCCAGAGTTTTTGTCTCCGTGACTAAGCTCTTTTGGAATTAGGACTTGTCAGCCAAGTTAATTAGAGCCTATAGATACTTAGTCTGTCATTTGAATTCATTTCCTTTTGCTAGCAGCTAGAAGGAATGACATCCAAGGCCAAAACCTCTACCTAAGTGTGTGGATGACTATTTGGGAATGTTGTCAAGGTAAAACTTGCTCGTCTGAGTTGAATAAGATGGTCTCTAGGTTCTCTTCCAAGGCTGTGGTTCTTGGATTTTTGTGATTCTGTGAAGATACATTTTTTCTCATCACCCAACAAGTCATTCCACTGCCAAGAGCAAGAGCCAGATCTGCTTACCTAGCAAGGGAGCAACTTCTCAAGACTTAGCTACAACCATCTCCATTTGGACACAGTCATGGACTTAAAAAATAAAACAAAAAGAAATCTGGATGTTGTTCTGTCAGCATTTTTATTCATCATACATTTTTACTAAATGTTAGTCTTTTCTAGGAGTTGCAAAACGGGGTTATGAATGATTTCTGATTCTGTATTTGAAGTCACACTACAAATGTCCTATGATGTCCAGACAGGAGTGTTCTGGAGCCAGCTCATACCAGTTTCTGAGAGCTGATTGTTAAATGTTCACTGGAAGCGTTAACATCTCAGAAATCAGCAAATACTAAAAATTGGGCCTTAATTTTATCATTTTGTTTCTTTTCTAGACTT
>CM053588.1:211090167-211116897 GCA_028646515.1 Pseudochirops corinnae | reverse complement strand
ATGTCATTATGTTATATATTTTATATTATATATTAATATATGTTGATATATAAAATAAGTATACATCTTTATATTTTATATCTTTCATATTCATATGTGTAGATATATAAAATAGGTATTTATCTTTATATTACATATTAATATATACATGTAGAAAATTGGCATGGAGGTAGCTAGATGATACAGTGAATAGAGCACCAGCCCTGGAGTCAGCAGGACCTGAGTTCAAATCCAGCCTCAGACACTTAACACTTACTAACTGCGTGAGCTTGGGCAAGTCACTTAATGCCCTCCCCCCTCTAAAAAGCAAAAGAAAAGAAAAGAAAATTGGCATATATCTGTATATGTATACATACATATAAATGTATTATATATCTATAAAATGTAAATCTGTACAAGTGCATTTATATACATATATAATGTGTATGTGTTTGTGTATGTGTGTGTGTGCATGTGCGCACACACCCATACACAGGGTTCTCAGGATGACCTGGCACATTTTCCAAAGAGTCCAGCAGAGACCATCTCCAAGGCCTAATTCTGTGATATTATGGTCCTGTGACCCAGCAACAAAGCTATGGAAAACCTCAGCCCTGAAACCCTAAATTTGGCAGTGATTTCCCAGCTACACCTCCTGAGGATTCATCAAAGCCACAAATCTAGCCACAGAATTCTTCTCTGCCTACTCACTACAACTGCTAAAGTCGAGTCACCTGACACTTCTACATTCACCAGGCCTGTTACAAAGATTATTGCAAAGGGAGTAATAATCTTAAATGCTTTGCTTTTCCTTTTACTCACTCCCTAAGGTAGGAGCATTATTATCCTCCATTTCACAGCTAAGGAAACTGAGGTCTGGTGCCATTATGTCGGTTAAAAAGATTGTTACTTAAGTAGAGGGAGGGGTACTACATATACCAAGGGAGACTTTCGGGGTTACTGTTTCTTTTTGGGTCCTATTAGTGCTCTGCCCCTTTGCAATTCTCACTTTTGTAGGAGGCTGGGATTCCCAGGGTGGGGTGGCCCAGGGTAGCTCTGTGGCAACAAGGGACTCGACTCATCCCCAAGACTTGCTCATCCTTCTCCGCTTTACTGAACGCCACCATAATACTGTGATGTGGATTTTGGCTCCTTCAGAGTTAAACTAAGAATCTGCCTTGCTCACCACAACTTCCTTGCTTTCTCCTAGGACCCCAAACCTTTCATCAGCTCCTGACCTGCAGCCTCAGCAGCTGTTTCATAGCTGGGCCATGACACAACATAGGAATTGAGGTCCAAGGAAGAAAACAAATTCAGTTGAGCATAAAATAGAAAATTGAGAGAGAAACTCTTCCTGGAATAGGGGAAAGGGAGGTCATATAATGTAACAGAAAGATCCCTGGGCTTGGGAGCCAAGCAACCTGGGTTGGAGACTTGGTTCTGCCGCTAATTTTGGCAAGTCATGGCCTGTGGATGGGCCTCAGTTTCTTAATCTATGAAATGAGAGATTGGACTAGATGATTTTAAAGGCTGGCTCTGAAATTGGAAGATTTTTAAAAATATAAATCCTCAAAGACTTTTAGATCTAGATTTAGAAGCATTCTCATGCCACTCCCTCATTCTTTAGATGGAGAGTTGGACATAACTGAAACAACTAAACAACATACGCCAGACTCTATGCTTAGCACTCTACAAGCAGAAAGACAGTCCCTGCCCTCAAGGAGATTACATTCTGATGGGGGAAGACAATACATAAATTTGTTGTTTTTCCAGACGTTTTCAGTGGTGACTGACTCTCTGTGACCCCACTTAGGACTTTCTTGGCAAAGATACTAGAGTGATTTGCCATTTCCTTCTCCAGCTCATTTTACAGATGAGGAAACTGAGGCAAACAGGGTGAAGTGACTTGCCCAGGGTCACACAGCTAGTAAGTGTCTGAGGACAGATTTGAACTCAGGAAGATGAGTCTTCCTGATAATTCCAAGCCCAGTGCTTTATCCACTGTGCCCTGTGCATAAAAAGAGAAGCTGAGAAATTGGGAGTGGGGCAGGGGAAAAGTATCCAAGTGACAGTCATGATGGTGAAGTCTGGAGAGTCAGAAGCATTACTGGAAGAGAAATTTATTGCTTCCTCTCCAAAATGGATGCCCTAGAGGGAACTCACCAATGAGAGCCAAGCAGAAGGGGATTTTCTGGAACGAGAGGGCTAAGCGAAACTTCAGAGAAGAGACATCACCTCTAGAGTGTTATGTTCAGATCTAGGCACAATAGCTTAGGGAGGATATTTATAAAACCAAAGATTAACTTAGGATGTCATTTGAGAATAGTGAAGAAAATGGAAGTGATATTCCACTTAGAGATGAGAAAGCTCTGGGAAGAAGTAATAGCTATCTTCAAGTATTTGAGGGATTGGCATAGAGATTATTCTGTTTGACCTCAGAGAGCAGAACTAAGAACCGTGGCTGGAAGATATAGAGAGACAGATTTAGGCTCCAAGAAAGAGGGGTGGGGAGAAAATAAATAATAAATAAAACAAAACAAAAAACTTAATGATTTGCTGTATCTCAACAGGAAAGGCTGCCTCAAGAAGCCAGAGGCTCCCATTCATGAATGTCTGCAAGCAAAAACTGAAGGAACACTTGCCAGCGATGTTAAAGCTGTAGCAAGAATTCTTTTTCAAGTATGGATTTATCTAGATGACCATTATAGGTCTCTTCCAATCTTCTGTGATTCAAGTTTCTGGCTAACGGGGAAGAGGGAATGGAGGGAATGGTGGTCTCCAAAGGCTTCATGAAAGACGATAGTCAACAGAGTACAGTGAAAAGAACATTGGAATCAGAGTCAGAAGACTTGGATTTGAATCTTACTTTTGCTACATGCTTCCCATTAAGACCTTGGGCAAATCACCTCCCATTTCTGGACCTCAGGTTCCTTCCCTGTAAAATGAAGAAATTGGACTCACCAGCCTTTGAGATCCCTTATAGCTTTAAAACTTTATGCCGGGCTTTGTCTCAGGGACTATGTGGCACACTTTGATTAATACGGCACCTTTCCTGCCAAACACTGAGAAAAGAAAGCCCCTAACCCTCACCGAACTTAAAAGCAAAGCTAAATAACACCAATAAAACAAGAGACTTAGAGTCATGCATGTTTACCTATAAAACTATGCTTATAAAGTGGAGGAAAGCCATATGGCTCTTCTTCCTAACCAAGGGAGACTTCCTGGGGGAGGTAGGCTGAGCAAGCTGAGGCTGCCAAAACAGAAGAGGAGAAATGCACCCTGTTTGACCCTCTCCCTAGCTTCACTCAAATGCCAAAGAGCAGCCCATGTTCCCAGAGGCCCTGAGCCATACAATGGAGTGCATTCACTAGCCCAAAGTCATCTTCTCTCATACTCTGGCACTAACACACAATGCATATGCCAGTCCCTGAATCACAGTCTACCCAATACAACATCCACTGCTGATTAAATGCAAATTCTACCAGGTATGACCAAAATTTGATCAAGTTTTCAACAGCAAAAGGATATTAAAAAAAAGTAACAAAATCATTTTTTTAAACCGCACAGCAACAATAACGACAACAATAAGAAAACACAAGGAAGCCATTGAAACATCCAAAGTGACTCCTTTAATTAAGGACAATCTCCTTAAATTACATCCATTTCTCGTTGCCCTTTTCAGGGCAGTTCAGGGTGAATGATATGTTTGTTTCTAGCTGACGAGGTGCCAAGTTTGAGGCGCTTTTTGCTTTAATAAAAAGTGGCCTTCGTTATCAGCTGGAATGCTGTCTGCTTTCAGAGATGCACTGAAACTGGTTTTACTCTGATTTTGAAAAGTGATTGTACTAACTAATCCATAGCAATTTCTCCTTTCTAAACATATTCAAAGGGAGTAAGAAATAAGAGTAATGAAGCTCATACCCTTTTTTTTTTCTGACCCTGGATCCTAGTTCTCTTACATGGTTGTGTGCTGGCATGTGGCCTTCTTCTGATCTAGCCTGCACATAGCTATTGGATTACATTTCTCAAACATCACTTCCACTGAGTCACTCCTGTACTTGAGAATTTATGATGGTTCCTTATTGTCCATAATGTCAAGCCCAGACCCTTCAGCCTCTGCCTACTACTTCCCTGGCCTCCAACCCTACTTTACCTTTCTGACATTATCTCCTACTACAACTAACCAAAACCTCTGCTCCAGTCAGGATCATTTCCTCATGGTCCTTTGCTCCTCTTCATATCATTTCCACATCTATGCTTTTGTTCATGCTCTTTTCCATGAAGGAATGAATGAATGAAAAATCATTTAAGTACTTATTTTGTGCCAAGCACTGGGCATATAAATAGAAAAGTGAAATAGTTCACATTCTCGAGGAACTCACTTTTTAATTAGGGGAGACATTTAGGAGGGTCCAGCTACATGGTGAATGGCAGGGCCCAAGGATCCTTACAATATAAGGTCAAGGAAGATGGAAATACCCAAAGGTCTGGTGGATGAAGTAATAGCAAAGAGGGTAAGGCCTGGTAGTTCATAGGGTATAATATCAGGGCAAATGGTAAGCCTAGTGGTCCTTCATCTTACCTCTATCATTCCTTACCCAGAATGGTTCCTTCTCTTGATTTATACAATCTGTATCTATCCTTGAAGGCTTAGTCCAAGACCCACCTCCTCCATGAAGCCTTATGCCACTATTCTAGCCTCTTGCAATATTTTCTTCTTCAAAAACTAACATTTATAAAGGTTTTCAAATCACTTTCCTTTTTTTTCTTTTTCTTTTTTTGGAGGGCAAGGCAATTGGGGTTAAGTGACTTGCCCAAGGTCACACAGCTAGTAAGTGTTAAGTGTCTGAGGTCACATTTGAACTCAGGTCCTCCTCACTCTAGAGCCAGTGCTCTATTCACTGCTCTACCCAGCTGCCCCCATCAAATCACTTTTCTTTACACTGAATCTGTGAATGGGTAGGATGAGCATTATTAGCTCCATTTGCCTGATGAGATATTCAATAAGTATTTATTAAGTTCCTACTATGTGCCACACATGTAGATATAAAGACATAACAAAAATGGTCCCTATGAGCTATAAAAGTCTGGTGAATTCACCTAACTTCTCAGTGCTCAGTTTCTTCATCTCTAACATGGATTGAATTCAATGTCCTCTAAGATCCCTTCTAAGACTTTAATCTATGATTATATGGGTGTATAATTCTCGAATTTGCATAGGGTGTTGACCTGAATTGGTAGAAGGAACTGCCTCATCCAAGGATTCTTTATTGCAATGAAATCCCTGATCTATTCTCTACAGTGTAATAGGCTGCTGGGCACTGGGGATTCAAAGATAAAACAAAATAAAACAGTCCCTGTCCTCAAGAAGTAAATCTATCTAACTATCTAACTAACTATATCTATATCTGTATATGTAAATACATACATATATATGTATATATGCATATACATATATATATATATATATATAGTAAAATGGATAAACATATACTTGATTATTTGAAGAAGGAGAGGACAAAGGCATCTCAGGAGAAAAGAAAGACTTCCTGTAGGAAATGACACCTGAACTTGCGCTGGAAGGAAGCCAGGGATTTCAGGAAGGAGTGGTCAGAAGGTCATGTGTTTCAGGCATGGTGGACAGTCTGGAAAGTCACAAGAACGAGAGGGATGGATTCCAAGTTGAAGGAATAGCAACAAGGCTAATTTAGCTGGAATAGAAAGTTAGTGAGAAGGAATAATGTGAACTAAGCCTGAAAAAAAGAAAGTTACAATCAGTTTGCATGGGGATTTTCAACCCAGGATGAGGCCTTTGTAATTTATCCTAGACATAATAAAGACCCACTAAAGAGTCTTAAGAAATCCTTGTAGAGTGATCCAAGACAATTCTGAAGGATGCATGATGAGAAAAGGTATCCACTTCCAGAGAGAGAACTAATAAACACTGAAGTGTATTTTGGAGCACACTTTTTTCACTTTCTTCATTTTTCTTGTTTATTTTGTGTGTTTTCTTTTGCAACATGGCTAACATGGAAATATGTTTTGTATGAGTTCACATATATGATCAATATCATATTGCTTGTCTTCTCAAGTTGATAGAGAGGGACAAGAGGGAGGAAGAGAATTGGAAACACAAAATTTTTTTTAAAAATATTAAAAATTTTTAAACTTATGATTGGAAAAATATTTAACAAAGTAAATGTTTAGATCTATTTTGTGTATGTATGCATGTATATACACATATACATATATATGTACACACACATAGATAAAGTACTTGTAAAATATAGGCTCCATGAAAGCAGGAATTGTTTCATTCTTTCTATTTGTCTCCCCACCTATAATCCAGTGCTCAGTATGCAGCAGGCGCTTGGTAAATGCTTGTTGACTGATAGCTCAATCAGGGAAATGACAGTGATAGTTGTACTTCAGGATTATCAGTGTGGTAGCTGTGTGGAGGATAGGCTGTAGAAGAGAGAGAATCTGGGAGTTCAATTAGAAGGTAATTACAATATCGCAGAAAACAGGTGATGAAGGTAATAACCACGTGAGCGGAGAGAAAGGAACAGACAGGTGATGTATATGACCTATGATGAAACATACCATCCATTACAGAGAGCTGGTTAGACTTAGACAGAGGAAGAATACATACACACATGTAGATGCACAGGTATGTATGTATGTATGTATGTGTTTTGTATGTTCAACCACTGGGGGAATTTGTTTTCCTTGGCTGTATATTTGTTACTTGAAATTTGCTTTATTTTTTTTTTTTGTGGGGTAGGGGATGAGAAGGAGAGGAAATTGATTTCCATCATTTTAAAATAGAGGTGGGAGGGGGGAGGGTGTTAGAGATGTGAACTGTTGTGTGCACCTTCCGATGAGGTCGCTGTATTATTAGTTGTGTTTAATGATTTTACTTTTATTATAAAAGACCTCTCATGAAGTAAGAGTAATCTATAGATATATGTAATATAAAAAATAAGGCACATCAATGTAACTGGAAACTGGAATTTTAAAACAATTATATACATTATACACAATACATATTATGTTCTAAATATTATTTAATTAAAAATCTAATGGTTGTAAACAGTATTAATAAATAAATAAATTTAATAAATAGTTGTATCTTTCAGCTTATCTCCCATGATTCCCCTATATATATTTTAAATTCTAGTTAAATGTAATATATGTACAATTCTCCAATTTTATCTTTGGGCTTCCATCTTCATGCCTTGACTCACACCATTCTCCAAGCCTAGAATGAATTCTCTCATCATCTCAACCTGTAGAAATCCTTCTCTTACTTCAAAATTCAAATTAAATGAGACCTGTTCCATGATACCTTTCCTCATCATGCCAACTGGAGCAATTTCTCCTCTATCTGATTTTATGACACTTTTCATGTAAACTCCTTGAGGGCAAGGCTTATCAAACCATCTTTCTGTTTGTATTTGTCTTCCCAGTAGTTAGCATAGTGTCTGGGTTATTCATCTTGTGCTGGCCTGCTTCCTTTTCCTACTCCCATTGAAATGAGCATCCTTTTTTTTCTTTTAACCATAGAAGTATTACTCATTCTTCAAGGCCCAGCTCATTTCCACAATAATCCTCCTCAGCTCATTTTACCAACGGGGAAAAGTATCTTAGATTTGCAATCAAAAGACCTGGGTTTGAGGTACTTAATCAATGCGTGATCTTGTGTGGATTATGGATTACACCTCTGCCTCAGGATACTAGTATTCATTTTACATGTCTCAGACTCATAATAAAAGTGCTTCGTAAACAATTATGGTCTCTTAAAAGAGGAGCTGACAAGAGTTCTCCCACCTCTAGATAGAATCCTACAAGGTTCTCTGTTTGTATCACTTAGTAAACAATTAATCATGGGCTGCTGAATAATGAAATTTCTCATTTCATTCAACTAGTCGTTTCTTGAGTGTGTCAGTTATTGTTAATCATTTGACCATCTTTGGTTGTTGTTTCTCTTTTCATATGAATGTTTCTTGTTTCCTCACCTAGAAGTCCTTCCAGGGCAGGAGCCATTCTACATATTTTTGTATTCCCAGCATTTAGCGCTATTACTATTACTATTATTTTATTCTACAATGATAGCTTACATTTGTAGAACACTTCAGTTTACCAAGAACTTCCTACATTCTTTGATTCCTTGATAGTAGTAGTAAGGGCAGGTATTGTAAGCCACGTTTCACAGACTAGCAAGCTATGGTGAAGGAAATTCAAAACACTCTACTCAAAGATGAGAGAGGATGGGAATAGCCAATGCTGGAGGGACTGTGGAAGGCAGGCACACTAACACATTGTTGGTAGAGTTGTGAATTAGCCCAACTATTCTGGAAATCAACGTGAATTGTATTTGCTAAGAGATGACCATTTAATGTATAAGCATATGTTAAGGCCTTAAGTGCCAGGCATTGTGCTAGGTGATGGCAAGATAGTCTGAATATTTTTTTATTCTTTTTTCCCCCTTAAATCCATTATTTCTTTTGAGCCTATGTTGTTACTGTTGCTATTGAGTTGTTGAATGTCCAACTCTTTGTGACCCCATTTGGGGTTTTCTTGGCAAAAATACTGGAGTGGTTTGTCATCTCTTCCAGCTCATTTATAGATGAGGAAACAAGACAAACAGGGTGAAGTGACTTGCCCAGGGTCACGTAGCTCGTATGTGTCTGAGGCCAGATTTGAACTCCTGGAGATGAGCTTCCTTACTCCAGGCTGGTATTCTATCCACTGAGTCACTTAGCTTCCTTTGAGGTTGGTATCATTCTCTCTGTTTCATAGATTATGAAAGGAAGATCAGGGAGCTAAGGTGACAAAAAGTCATGCAGACAGCTAGGAAGCATGAAAAGTGAGATTTAAGCTGCAGTCTTCCGACAAGTCCTATAGTCTCTCTATTATGACATCTACCTCTCACATGCAAGTAGTCTGCCAAGGCCATGCAAGCAGCAAGTCATATAACCTGGTTTCAAGCCCAGGTCTTTGGAGAAAAGCCCTATTAGAAGTTAGAAGACACTTATATCATATCATATATCATATCAAATCACATCACACCACATCACATCATATCATATCATATCATATCATATCATATCATAACATATCATACTATCATACCCTATATATTACATTATACTGCATTGTATTATATTATACTTATTATGTTATATATCATATTTTATCATATCATGTCACATTATATTATATTATACTATATTATTTCATATTCTATTCCATTTTTTATGTTATATTATTGTTATATTAATTTTATGTTATATTATACTATACTATATTACATTATATCATATTATATTATAATGTACTCCTCTTGGACTTCTTTAGATCTCAAAATCCTCTTCTATAAAATGAGGGGGTTGGATTAGAGGACCTCTAAATATCCCTTCCAGTTCTAAATGTATGATATTGTGACTTTTACCCTATGAAATTTTCTTATCATTGCCCTCTACCTCTATGCCTAAGTAATGGTTTTTACAGATGATGGTGATATTATACAGGAATTTTGCAGACTTGCCTTTAGGATTAGCTTTTGGGGTAGCAGGAAAAGGAAGCAGCATGTTGGGGGGAGTGCATATTTTTTGATGACTAATAGGATGGTGGACACATCTGCATAATAAGGACCCCACATGCCTTTCTCTTCTGAACCATGATCTCAGCTTGTCATTTTGCTTCAACCAGCACCATACTGGTATAGCCTGGGGCTTTTCAGACTTTCTAGTTCTTCCCATTCTGTACCTGGCTCAGGGAGAGTGTTTCAGAATTTTCTTTGGGGGCAAAATGCAGCATTGCACCGAACAAAGAAGGAAGAATGAGTTCTCCAGAGAGGGTTAAGTTGAAAATATGTTTTGCTTGCTAGCAAATCCCAGTCCTCCAAAATCTGCCTTTGCCACCATAAATGATGTAGCCTTAAATATTTAATAAGTGAATTTGCTCAGTGCTTGGCTCATCTACAGCAGTTTCTTCCACACACCACACACTCACATATTTCTAAATCTCCTAATTAATCAGACAGAGTTAGAATCTCATGGCGTTGTAAAGAGCTGTAATAAGCTTCTTTTAAGAGAATTAAAGAAATGTGTTGATTGGAGCTAGTCAGAAGTACTGAGGAGAAAGACAATCTGTTCCCACAGAGGACAGGCAACTCTGTCATAAGGAGAAAGAGGAACTGAGGAAGTTAGTATGTTAAGGTCTGCTAGGAGATTAGAGCCTTCACTCTCCCCACAAGCCTCCCCACTTGCCCCCACCCTTATCCAGTCTCAAGGATGTCCTTACAATCTCTTATTTGGACAACAGCACAGGAAGGTATCAGTACTTGCACATCAATTTAGCTTCGTCAGTCAGTGCCAGGCAGAAAAGATACCAAGTGAGTGTAAGAGAACAGAAGAGAGTGAGATGGGTGGAAGTGTGGGGGATGGAGGGTGCAAGGGAACAGTGATGAAGGAAGGAGGGCAAAGAGAGTCCTTGTAACAACCTTTGACGAGATCTGTGTAGAGAAGAGCAAGCCTCCTCAGCATCATTTCTGCACAGTGGGAAAGAAGGGATGAAAGATCTGCAAATTAATTCATTGTGACAACCTTTGTAAAGAAACTCAGCTTTTGATCTTGAAAAGATTCCGTGATTCTGCGGATGGTTTTGTGAAGGGAATGGGCAAAAAGTTAACTTTCATTTGATTCTCCTGGTGAGAGTAAACAAAGTTCAACTTTGCTATGTTCTATATTTGGCAAATCCCTCCCTTCTAGGGACCCAGAGATCAAGTTTGTGATTTAGGGCATTCAATAAACATGTGGAAATAGAAACCTTTGGGGAACAAAGATCTAATGTGCTCCTGTCCAATGGGGAACCTGATGCTCAACCTGAAACTTGACATAATCCTCTGTCAGAAAAGCCTTCTTATTTCTGTGGGCGTGCTGCAGTCAGGTGAGCCTGGCCTGATTTTAGCAATAAGCAAACACTCCTTTTCTTCTAAGAAAACTGACACGTGCTAAGAAACTGGAAGATTGATTAAATCCTTTGATGGGAGAGTCAGGAGATCTGAGTTCTATTCTGCACATTTTCATTGTCACTCTAAGCAGTGTTTTATAGGTCATTTCTCAGTTTCTCAGTCAGTACAATGGGGTAAAAGAAATCCCCCCTTATCCTCCTCACTAAGCTATTATGACATTACTGTCTATATGAATACATGTAAGTTACCAATAAATGTGCAAGTTCTCCAACAAAGAAGCTGTTTTCCTTATTTTGACATACTTTGTCCATAAAAAGCATACACAGTAGACAGGTGAGTTTCCAGGATAGGTTCCCCTGCCTTGTATAGATGACGGAGAGTGTGCTGGATATGACTTAATAACCTGAAAAGTGAGATTTCAATGAGACAAGGTTAACAGAGAGATTCTCTGGCATTTCTACCTAGTTATCCTTTTTAAAACCAAAACAGAGAACTTTATCAAAACAGCAAAGCATGGCAATATTAAAGGCTAAAGTGGAAAATCCTAGGAAGTAAATGGAATCCTAAAAACCAAGTTAAAAATAACCTGAGGTACCATTTGGTACCTTTTGCAAAGATTCTTAACCATGGTGAAGGTTCACAATGGACCACATGAAGAAAATACCCTTCCTTTACTACAGGTGAGAAATTTTTTTCCTCAAATGACCAATTCATAGTGCTTGAAAGTCTGGACCCTGAAAGCTGGATAAGAGGGAAGGGGAACAGTGATCAGATCACATGTAGAGGGTCACATGCAATTTTCTGTGCAGCACCCAAGGAAAAACATTGGTAAACAGAATTGGATTTAGAGGAATTTGACCAGGACTCATAGACTACTCAAAACCAAGCCATACAAGGATCAGTTGAAGGAATTGGGAATCGTTAGCATGGAGAGAAAACTTAGAGAAGACATGATGACTATCTTCAAGTATCTGAAAGCCTGCCAAATGAAATAGAAACTAATCTTGTTCTTGAGGGCCCAGAAGCTATTACAACGAACACTGGGTAGAAATTATAAAGAGGCAGCATCAGGCCAGTGTAAGGAAGAATGTCCTATCTAGAACTGTCTCCAAGTTGTATGATTTGCACTTTCTGACTCAGTCCCACTTAGGAAGAGGCATGTCCTTCATCTAGTCTTTAGCCTTCAACTTCACCCCAGAGCTCTGAAGTTCCCTTTCTGTCCATAACCTCCTAATTCTTCCATTTCTCTTGGTGCTTCACCCCACCTAAACAAATACTTTGTGTGCGTCACCCTTTAGTCACTGCACTTCTTCCTTCTCCTGCCCATCACCTTTATTCTGTCCTTACGTTTCTCTTTTCAGTCTTGAGGCTATAGTTAAACATTTCTGTAATATACTACCCTCTTTCCTTAAGCCCCTGTTCTCTAACTGTCATCCTTTTCCAAACCCTGAGGGTATATTACCCTTCTCTTGACCTAATTTGTCTCCACTTTTAATCTTGGATGCTATAATTAACTAGTTCTCCATTAAGCTGTCCTCCACTCTTCCCCTCATTCTTTCCCAAATCCTAACACTGGATTACTCATCTCACTCCCCCTTATTTGTTCATAATCATGTACTGCTGAATACCACTAAGGGAAATCACAGAGCTGCGACAACTCGGTAAACTAAGAATCTCTTCTCTATTCTGTTGGTTTCACTGTTACAGGGCAATACTTTTACTCTTCTCCATGCAGACCCTATCATGCTGCCCACAGCATCTATTCCAACCCTTCCCCTCTGTCCTCAAGTGATTTCTACTATGCCTCTGCACATTTAGTAGAGGATCTCATCATATACTTATTCCCCCCACAAAAAATGAAGTCATACATCATAAGCTCCCTTTTTTCCTCCAATTCTATTCCTCATGAGCCCCTTCAATGTGATATCCCATTTTTTTCGCCTTTTGTTCCCTTCTCCTTGCCATCATCATGCCTTCAACTTATACATCCTTGATGTCATGTCCTCCGGCAACTGAAATTTAAACTGTAACAAATATATATATATATACATATATATTTGCATGCTCCCACTTCCTAGGCACTTCCACACTACAGAGCAGAGAAAGGCAAAAACAGAGTGAGGCAGCTAACTTTCTAACAGACATGAGAAGATAATTTCTCCTCTTTAAAAATAATTAAAGGAATGTTCTTCTTTCTAAGTTTTTCAAAATTTTTGAAATTATATACAATGATTTTTCCTTTTCATGAGGTTTCCTTTATTGTCTAGTATTGAACATACATTTACTTCTAAAACAGAATCTAAAGTTACAAAAATCTTCACTTGCGCTAGAAAGTTTCCATCAGTTATACTTGGAAGAGTACATTGGTACACCTGAGCAATCAGAGGAAGACTTGTTCTCCATTGTAGAGACAATCATTTGGCTTACCAGACCAATATACCAATCTTACCCTTGGCCCTGAAGGGGCTATCCAACACCAAAATCGATAATGTGAAGGGATGCTTAAATAGCATCCACATGCGCTAAATACAATAAATAAGTTCTTTCAGGTTAAGGCTTTTACCATTATGAGGCCAAGAATTGAAAAAAGTCCCATTTTCAATTCAGTCCTAGTAGAGAAAGGGAAGAAAGCCACCTCAGCCTCAAATACAGTGGGGCCTGGGTGACATCACATAGATCATTGCCTCAGTGTTCCATCCGGTTTCTCTTGTCCAGAAGACAACTGACCTTAGACTAAAGACAATCAAGTGCCCTCCTGGGCAATGCTTCCCCTTGAGGTGAAGGAGGCTTTTATTTACCCGGAATTGCAGGCCACTCTTGGCAATGCAAGAAATCACATGGGACTCTGATTTTCTGTGGCTCTGACCTCACTGTGGATTCCCTGGTACTAATGGTTTTATGGAGCATAGATTGCATTACTACAAGGAATTGATTTATGGGCTTTCTGTAAACTATTTCAAGCAACTTTTTTCCCCTTCTATTAACCCCCCTCCACCCTTCAACCTAAGAGATATATTTATTTCCCAGAAGGGTGAGTGAGTGTTAGGCCAAAGAGATTCTGCTTACTGTACTGGGAGGGATTTGTTTCCCATTTGTAAAGCTGGGGGAGGGAGTTACTTGGGACTTCCTTTATGCTTGGTGTAATTACCAGAACTCTAGAACTAAAGCAAGGGAGCTGGATTCAGATTCTAATTCTGCTGCTGATTAGCTGTATAACCTTAGGTAAGTATCTACCTCATAGGATTATTGTACTTGTAAACTGTAAAATGCTATTTAACAAACATTTAGTAAGTGCCTAGTATGTGCACTAAATCTAGAAGAGACAAGAGACATCATCTAGTCTAACATTATCATTTCATTGGTAAGGAAACAGAGGCCCAGGGAGGTTCAAGGTCATAGAATTAATAAATGAGAAAGGTAGGATTTGAACCCAGGTCCTTTAACCTCTAGAGCTTGTGCTCTATCCACTGTATCATGCTACCTCCCATACTTCAGGTCAGGCTTGAAGAAGAAGCCCTGTAATCCATCCCACAATTCCACCATAGTAGCAGGATCCCAATCTCAGAGTCACTTGGGGAAAGGCGTTGCAAGGTACCAAGATAAGGTCCAAATGTGGGACAAAGTTGATGAATATCCTGCCTATCTTTAGACACAAGGGGTGAAATGGAGGTGGGGAAAGGAGAGACAGTCCTAGAGACTTTGCAGATGAGAGTAAAAAGAACCCCTATTCATGAAACTTTTAGAATGAAACAGAACTTTGTGCGTGTATGTGTATGTGTTGAACAGATGGGGGGTAGTGCCACCAGAATTTCTGCAAGAGTATTTAAGGGAGTCATAGAGTCACAAAGTTGGAAGGGATTTCAATGGCCATTTAGTGTAATCCATTTGTTGCTGAATTATTTTACTCATATCTGACTCTTTGTGACCCCATTCAGGGTTTTCTTGGCAAAAATGCTGGAATGGTTTGCTATTTCCTTCTCCAGGTCATTTTACATATGAGGAAACTGAGGCAAACAGGATTAAGTGACTCAGAGTCACACAGCTGGTGTCTGAAGCCCAATTTGAACTCAGGTCTTCCTGGCTCCAGAGTAGATGCTCTATTCACTGTACTGCCTAGCTGCAGCTAAATAGGTGCTTAGTAAATGTTTATTAAATGTCACTGATTATCTGAACTATGTTGACTCATCTTATTCTCTAGAGAAGGAATATCTGGCAACAGTCATTAGCATGTAACATGGGAGACTATGAATGGCAGACCAAGGGGTTTAGGCTTTATTCAGTAAACAGTGGGGAGTCATTGAAAGTTTTTGAGCAAGACAGTTGCTGGGAATGAATGTTGAACCATAAACCTGGCAACTATGTATGTGATAGACTGGAATAAGGAAACACTATAGGTAGGAAGAACAGTTAGAAGAATGTTGTACATGAGTCCAGGTGAAGAAATAATTAAGGTTTGCACTAAGATGCTAGAAGCAGGGGTAGAAATGGAGGGGAAGAAGGAGATTAAATAATACCTAAGGATTTTTTTTTCCAATTCTAAAATTTTAGACCTCTGTAATCATTATTAGCATCAGCTAGGTGGCTCAGTGGATAGAATGCCAGACCTGGGGTCAGGAAGACCTGAGTTCAAATTTACTTCAGACACTCTGTTTGCCTTGATCCACTGGAGAAGGAAATGGCAAACCAATCCAGTATCTTTGCCAGGAAAACCCCATGGATGGTGGTGGTGTGCTATGATCCACAGAGTCACAAAAAGTCAGACATGACTGAACAGCAACAATAATTATTGTCATTGCTGTTTTGACAACATTGTCACCAAAACCATGAGTCAGAGAACTGGGATATAGGATACAGAATGTGACACCAGAACCAAGGACAAATCTTGCTCTCCCACAGCTGTCACATGTTGGTGCCCTGCTATGGCGGACTCTGGAATCCTGGGTTTGAATCCCACTGCTGACCCTCACCAGTTGTGAGACTCTAGATAAGTCTCCTAAACTCTCTGAACTTCCTCATGTACCTTATCCATGAAATAGAGAGGTTACTCTCTGAACTACCCACATCATAGGGTTGTTGTGAGGAGGGTGCTTTGAAGCCACTGAAATGCCAGAGAGACGTGAGCTGTTATTATTAGCGATAAGAATCATCTGTGAGAGGGTGAAGAAACTGCTAGCTCTGTCTGAGGGATTTGAGATCTGGAGATAATTTCTTTACAAATCCTTCACAACTTGGCTCCAGTCTCTCTTTCCGAGCTTATTAATGCATTACTGCCCTTCAGGCACTCTGTGCTCCAGCCAAACTGGCCTTATTACTGTTTCTCACACATGCCATTCCATCTCCTGGCCCTGGGTCTCCGTCTCTGCCATGCCTGGAACCCACTCCCTCTTCACCTCTACTTCTTTCTCTTCCTTCAGAGTTTGGCTCCAATGCCACCTATCACATGAGGCCTTTCCCAGCCCCTTCCAGACGCTATTGACTACCCCCTCCCAAATTAGCTAATATTAATTTTGCATGAATTTTAAACACACCTATATGAGTACATGGGTAGTGAGCTGGTACAGTGGATAGAATGTTGGGCCTGAAGGCAGAAAGACTCATCTGAAAAGTCATTTGACAACAGGGTCTGTATATTTTTTACTTTGTACCCTAAACACTAGGGGATTCCATTAATATTCATTAATATGTACCCTAATATGGCAGTTGGTGGCACAGTAGGTAGAGTGCCAAACCTGGAGTCAGGAAGACTCATTTCCTGAATTCAAATCCACCCTCAGACACTCCCTAGCTGTGTGACCATGGGCAAGTCACTTAACACTGGTGGCCTCAGTTTCCTCTTCTATAAGATGAGCTGGAGACGGAAATGGTAACTTACTCCAGTACCTTTGCCAAGAAAACCCCCAATGGGGTCACAAAGAGTAGGACACGACTGAAAAAAAGACTGAACAACAAGGTATGAGTAGATATTATTATGTTACATTATCAAAGAGAATACAAACTCTTTTTAATTTGTATTCATATCCTCAGAACCATGTCTGGCACACATTAGGTGCTTAATAAATGTTTGTTGATTGACTGGACAGAAAACTGGTCTTGTAGTAAGAAGACATGAATTTTCATGCTGGCTCACTCACACCACTTGTAGTTGTACGACACTAACAAGTCAATTAATTTCCCATGCATCAGTTTTTCCACCTGTAAAACTGGTATGATAATACTTACAAAACCTGTGTGTCAGAGGAAAATGCAATGTAAACCTTAGAGCACTTATAGAAATGTGGGTGATGGATAACAATGATGATTAAGAATTAATTGAGTGCCCTATGTGAAAGGACTGTGGACATGAGGAAAATACAAAAGAAACAGAAGACATTTCTACTTCTACCCAGGACCTGGTATTCTATTCAGGCCTACCACCATCCTCTACCACACACACACACACACACACACACACACACACACACACACACACACACACACACACACACACACACACACGTTAACACAAGGCAGATTATGAGTTAGTGTCAAAATAAGTGGCCCAGACAGTGTGTAGCCTTCCAGGCATGATTCAGACTGGTCTTGTTCACCAAGCTCAACATCAGAATAAAATGAGATACTAGTGGAACGAGTGGTGGTTAACCCTCAGAAGTAACTGTAGCCATAGCAAAAGAAGGAAATTCATAGGAGGGCAAGGCTCTTCAGTGAGCAGGCAGCCTTGGTTCAGTGCCTGGAGCTTCCCTGGACCAAGGCTGGTCATGCTGGTTTGCTAGTCAGTGGCTTCAGGGAGAAGTCAGGCGACTCCTCATGCCCTGGCTTTTTGTTTCTGAGACAATGGGAAAGGCTCTAGGAGCCTTTAGGTCTCTGAGATGACTAAGTCTCAAATATGTTTTCAGTACCTTTTCAGGAAAAGCTAGCTAAGCCTACGTAGAGTAAGGCCTTACATGTACTATTGCTCCTATCATTTTTAGTAAGAGGATAATTATAAAGGTATTTGCAGAAAGACCATGATCTGAAGTATAGGGTATCTTATATTTGTTCCGCAACTCTTAAAATACACCTATCTCTCTGAGACACGTGTAGGATGCAAAAACAGCCATTATATGTTCAACGCTTTCATTTGGTTGTTCTGAGGTCCTTCACATATTACGGTATTTTTGTGGTTGTTCAGTAACTTTCCGTCACGTCTGACTCTTTGTGACCTCATTTGGAGTTTTCATGGCAAAGATACTAGAGTGGTTTGCCATTTCCTTCTCCAGATCATTTTGCAAATGGGGAAACTGAGGCAAACAAGGCTAAGTGATCAAAGAAGGCCCAGAATCACACAGCTAGTAAGTATATGTGGCCACATTGGAGCTCAGGAACATGAATCTTCCTTACTCCAGGTCCCGTACTCTATCTACCCTGCCAACGACTGCCCTATTATGGTAAATATCAATGAATATTAACTGTAGCCCCTAGTGTTTAGAGTACAAAGTAAAAAGTACACAGACCCTGTTTTCAAATAACTTAATAAACAGAAAAAAACCTCAAACAGAATATATATGTATTGCAGGTATTCCTCATTAGAAATTCACTTAAAGAATTTGAACCTAATCTAATACTTTATGAATTTAGTCTCAAATCCCCTTTAAAAGATATCCTTTCCAAGTTTACAGAATTTGGGAGTTCCATGGCCTTCATCCATATTTTTAGAGCAAAAACTCACATTTGGATAGTACTTTAAGGTGACATGCCTGAAGATAGAAGATCAAGGAAGGTCTCCTTATCATGGTCTAAATGGAGAATCTGAAAGTGCAAATGTCCGCATGACAGCATGTGATGATATCAGCCCTCTCTGATTTCCCCATTAAGTGAAATTTCTAAAGCCTCAATAAGTAGCTCCCTGGCTCCCCCAGTGCACCATTGGCCACAGAGGGCAAATGCTAAGCATATTGGACAATCCTGTCAAGTCCAAACATGAAGTCATTCATATGAAGTTGATCTCCACATGAGCTATTCAGGTTTGGCTCTATGCAAAGCTCTTTCCCCCTGCCAGGGCTCAGTAGGGGAAAGAGCTGGCTCTGGTTCACAGGAGGTAACATCACAATCATGGTGTTTGCCCAGCCAGACTAGTCCCCTGCTGAGCCCTGGCCTGAGCCCTGACCACATGTCCTAGAAGTATATGCTGTTGGTCATGAGGGAGACTGGTTGAGCAAGTATGGCTGGTCCAGTGGAAGCCCATCCCCACTACTGAAATGGGAAGCCTCTCTTTTCCCTACTACTCAGAATAGTCTATCTCATGAAACAGAGTTCCTTGTCCTTGAACAAGCAGAGCCTGGTTGATTGTTCACTTAGGTTGTTAAAGATTCAGGCACTAGGTCAAGGGTTGATCTAAGACTCCTTCCAACTTAGACTCCCTGCTTCTTTGGAGAAAACAATTAAAAGGGTCTGCCCTCATGAGGAAGGGTCAGTAGCATCATCTTTATGCAGAGAAGAGAGAATTTCCATTACTTGCTGGCAAAAGGAGAAAATCTCACTTCAGGAATGTGAATGTAGAGAAGGGCCATTGGACCAAAGAAAATCTGTGTAGGACCTGCAAGTCTCACCAAGGTTTGCTTATTAATGTCCCTTCTCTTAAATCTGCTATGAGCCAATCACTTCTTTGGAAGGGCCTGTCAGTGCCAGACTCATGACCAGCTTCAATTACTATTTCAACTGGTAACAGCTGCCAAATCAGTGAAGGAGCATTGAGTTGGAAGATTTTATGATGATTTCCTAGTCAAATGTTGAACAGCCTTCAGAATGATAAGACCCTTGGGTCTTGTAGAATGAGCTGAGAACTTAGCTGGACCAGACCAGAACAGGAAAGGCCCCTAATATAAGCATCTGTTTAAAGGCCCAACTTAATGAAGATTAATTAGAATGTATGCACATATCAAAGTGAGGGAGTATTTTAGAACTCTTACTACAGCCAAGCACACCTGAGCCTCTACCAAGCCAAGAGAAAACATCCGCATCAGAGCTAAGGGCTAAAATAAATTCCCAATTCAGTTTCACTTCAAAAAGAAAACTCTTTTCCCCATAAATACAGTCATAGAATTTCAGGATTGGGAGGAAACTTCAGAGGCCTCTAGCCTAACTCCCTACTAATTCTCTGCTCTACAATCTGCTCAAAGACTTCTTGTGATAAGGAACTCAGTACCTTCCAGGCAGCCCATTTCAATTCTCAACAAAATGAATGTGTAAGAAGCTTGTTCTGATTTTTTTTTTCCTTTATTTTACGCTAAAAATTGGCCTCTTTGAAACTTTCCCCTATTCCCCATTTATCTTAGTTCTGATGTCCAGGGAGAAGTAGAACAAATCTAACCTTTCTTTCATATGACACTCCTTCAAAAATTTTAAGATAGCTATTACATCTTCTGTAAATCTTTTCTTCAGTTTCCACATCACTAACTCCATGTTCATAAATGCACAATCCTCAACAGATTGCTTACCCGACTCAGTTCAGGTTCCAGTTTTCACTATGTTCCATATAATGTGAAAAAAAAAAAAAAAGATCTAGGGGTTTCAGTGGACTACAAGCCCAATATAAGTCAATAATGTAGGAAGAAAAAAATAGCATAACCTTAGACTGCATTATGAGTGTCTCCCTAGTAAGATGGTTATCTTGCTCCATTCTGGTCTTGGCAGACTTTGTCTAGAGTTTTCTGTTCAAATCTAGGCACCTAATTTTGGGAAGAATATTTAAAATGCACTTATGATATTGAACATTCACACAGAGGATTATGAGAGGACTAAAGAGTAAGAATTACTTTTAATAATATAACATAATATTATTATTATATTTTATATATTATATTATAAAATATATATATAATTTTTTTTAAAAGGTACATACAACGTACTTTCAAATTTAATCTGCATTATTAATATTTTCTTCATCGTTTCCTTAAATCTAGATAATCAGCAAAACAATAAATCAAGCCCTGATTTGTATTTTTCTGTTTCCAAGATATAAATTCTCACACTGAAATATATATATATATAATATAATATAATAATAATAATAATAAAAATCAATTAAGAATTGATTTAAAGAACTGAGAATGCTTTTCATGGGAAAGAGAAGTCTTAGGGAGAATGTGCTATTTTCATGAATTTGAAAGGTTCTTTTAGAGAAGACACATTAATTGTGTTCAACTTTGTGCCAAGAATAAAGTTAGTCACCATAGGTTGCAGCTATATAGAAGTCAATTTCAGCTCAATGCAAGGCAAAATGGCCTGACAAGGTGATAGCTAAAAATGGAGTGGCCTTCATCTGGAGTGAGTGGGTTTCTCCTTTCTAGAAATCTGGCAGAAGCTAGAAATTCATTTGTCTGGGATGGTGTAGAGGAAACTATCATTTATATACAGGTGTTGTTTGTCCTTTGGAGAGGGCCAATAACATCAGTAAGGTGATGTCAGAACTTGCAAATGAATCACATTTAAGTGAGGCAGGGCTGTGCAAAGTCACCAGCCTCACTCTCCCCTCTGGAGCCATCTGGGTCTAGCAACAAGACATTGATCAGGACAACTGGAGATGGTCTAGATGCAGTGGGAGGCCTTGGTCTTTTTTAAGCTAAGGTCATTCTACATCTCAATTTGTCTGAGGCAATGCCCATTCAGTGATTAAAGGTAGGTAAGAAATGAAGCAAAAAAATGGCCTCTTTTGCCTAGTCAAAAAAAAAATCAATTCAGTAAGGGAAGACCCTCCAGATTTCTGATCAAAACAGAAACAGTCAATATTTACACTCACTCTGAGCCATCAAAACCTAAACAATGACCAAATGAGTCTTGGGCTAATCTTTCAGATGACCCTCATTTAAGGACATGTGTTGAACCCCCAAAGCCTTTTTCAGATCTGAGATCCTGGGCTTCCATGTTTACATTACTCTTGCAGAAGATATTATGACCCTTAGAATGTATCTGTAGCTATAAAATCCATTGTTTCCAGCAACTTGGAAATTCATAAAGTCTGGTCCTAAATAGATTTCTAATTATCCCATATGCAGCAGTGTTCTCGTAAATGTTTAACTGGGTCTTTTAAAAAAAAAAAAGGTACATACAACATACCTTCAAATTTAATCTGCGTTATTAATATTTTCTTCATCGCTTCCTTAAATCTAGATAATCAGCAAAACAATAAATCAAGCCCTGATTTGTATTTTTCTGTTTCCAAGGTATAAATTCTCACACTGAAAATTTAATAATCAGCTCTCATAAGCCAGTTTGAGCTGGCCCCAGCACACCCCTATGCCATCTGACTATTTCAGGTAGCTCCATAATATTCGTGTTCATAATGGGACAATGGTTAAGCTTTTGTTTGGGAGATTCATTAACATTGGGATCATGGTGTATCAGAGTTGAGTGGGCCCTTGAGGATCCTCTAGTCCAAACATGTGTTTTAGAGATGAACACATGGAGAATACTAGAGAGGCTATGATTGGACAATAACTGGAACCAAATTTTGACAGAATTAGGACCCAAACTTGGGTCCACTGACTCTTAGTTCATTATTCTTTTTACCACATCATGCTGTGAGCAGTATTCTTTTCCACTCAGTGACTATATAGATTTTGTTCACTCCTGTGTTCCATTAATGTTCCACTAAGTAAAGTGAATGGAACCCAGCTTCTACCCAAGCATGGGACAAGTATTGAATGTTATTGTGAATGCACAAGGAGACATGATTTCTGATTGATGGAGACAATGTTGAGCTCAGTGCTATGTATGTACCACAAAGGGCTTACAGAATTGACTCTAGACACTCTTTGAAGAGACTTGTGGATAAAGGATTTTGAGAAAGGAAGACAAGAGAGATAAACATGGATTTTGAGGACCCTTGGAGCTGCAATCATGATTCCTGAGTGATAGAGAGAAGGTTGAGTATAATGTTACATACTGACAGTAGGGGAATTATAGGAGTTGGTTCTAAATACTTTTAAAAAAAGATCTAATTTGTGTCTAATGGTAGCCAACTTTAGGGTGGGAGAGAGGAGAGAAAAAAAAGGAAAAAAAGAAATTACATACTAACTTTATTATAGGTTTAAAAGGAATAGCAAGTTGTACATAATAGATTTGCAGTTTCTTATGCAATCATTTTAAAAAATTATACTGTGTTATGGAAATACTTGCTTTGTTTCATAAATTAAAAATTAAACAAGTAAAAAAAAATTTTTAAGATATATGAGGAAAAAAAGGCCTCCAAGAAAGGATGTCTAGTGAGGTAAGCTAGAAATCAAGGGCATATTGGGAAGTCAATTTTCCCCTACGTATGCAGTTCTGACAATCCTGCTAGCCATTCAGAAGTCAATGCCTGTCACTTTCTTAACTACCTGTGTAGAAGCCTTCTCTTTATATATCTATTTGAAGAATATATGGAACTAAATCCCTTAAGTTAAACTCTCTAGTCTTTATATAATCTTTATGAGAAGATCTACATGAGCATGACTTTTGCAAATGATTCTTTATAGTAGACCATATCTTCACTGTCACACAAATGTCAATCCTTTAAATGCCTACTATGTGCTAAGCACAAAGAAAGGCAAAAGATAGTCATCATCTAAAGGGGGAGATGGCTTAGGACAATCTATGTATGAACAAGCTATCTACAGGATAAATAAGAAATACCTAGCAGAGGGAAGGCACCAAAATTAAGAAGAGTTGGGAAAGGCTTCCTGTAGAAGGCGAGATTTAAACTGAAACTTGAAGAGAGCCAGGGAAGCCAGGAGGCAAAAGAGGGAGAGCATTGCAGGCATGGGATATACCTAAAGAAAGTAGCCAAGAACCAGGACATGGAGTGTCTTGTTTGAGGAAGGGTAAGAAGACAAATGCCAAAGATATGCGGGGGAGGGGAGGGTTAGTGAGACAATGGGAAGGTGCAAGATAAAAGTTAGTCACCATAGGTTATTTATTACAAAGAAAGCATTTGATTGGTTGAGGAAAATGCAACTTTAAAGGCTCTTCTCCAATAAGAAGCTTCTCATACACATGTTAACATCACTCAAGATTCTTTGATCAATGAAAATGCAGACATAACTCTGTTCATTGATCATTGACATCAACCAAGGCATAAAACATGGATATGTATACTTCCCCGAGGTGCTTGTCTCTATTTTGTAAGGCATCTTGCATAAAGTACAAATAGAAGAGGAATACTTTCCAGATGGTGAGGTCCTATTTGTAAATGATATTGTGCTGACTGTATCAAGTTTTGGAAAATTACATGGCCTTCTCAATGGGATCCATGATTAATGAAAACAGATTGGAGTAATAATCCATACATCTGGGACAGACACTACAGTTGGACAATGAGTTGGGCCCAGAAATCAATAGCAGAAGAGCAGGTTGAATTGTATTTGGGAAAGTGCAGAATCCTTAACTAACCCCAAGTGAATCTTTGGAATAAAGGCCTACTTTTAAAAAACAAACACAAACATTCTACTGGAGATATTACATGGCCATGAATCTTAGAAGGCCATCGCCTCTGAGGAATTGAAGTTACAAGTGCCTCAAGGGACAATAGAAAGATATATGGTGGGAACAAGTAGACTACAGTATATTTCCAATATTGATGACTTATGTGAATGGAGTGGCATAAGGGATAGCATTAAAGAAATGTACAATCAGGAAAGGAGGTGCCCCAGTCAGGGAGATAGAGTCAGGGATAACAGATGGACAGCCTAAGCGTTCCATTGGTACTCTATAAATATAAGAAGACCTCGAGAAATGGTTCTTTACTTTGTATTGTGGATTCCTTTGGCCATCTGGTAAAGCCAATGAATAATGCTTTAAGATTCACAAAATTAAATTGTATTAAACTCATAAAATTAAACTATATTAAATTCATAAAATTCCAAAGGAAACAATTCTATTGAAATATACCTGTGTGTGTATATACATATGTACACATATACATATGCTATATATGTATGTATGCATATATGTATGCATGTATGTATTATGGACACCAATTTAAGAACCTCTGATTTAGAGGAAGCTTTCTGGCATATCAGATAGATCCTCCATAGAGGATATTTGGGAAAACAAGTATAAGAATTGCAAAGAATGAGCAAGCCTGAATAAGTTTACAATCTGCACCAAGGAAGGAAGCAATAGTCACATCAATGAAATCATATATTCACTGAGATATTGAAGGACACACGAATTCATTAAAGTCCTCCCCATCATGGGTTCTAGAAGACCATGAGAGTGAAGTCCAAGCTCTGGCAGGTTCCATTCAGTTGAAAAGGCTTCAAATACAGGGGCAGAGGCAGACTGAATCTCTTTCAGTAAAGGATCAGCTTAGCTAAATTAAGAGAGGTTTATTAGCAGAAGGTGAACTACTACATGATGATATTATTATTATTATTATTATTATTATTACCAAAAGAACTCAGGAAATTGCTAGGGAGTAGAGGGCTTTACTCAATAAACATTAATTCAATAAACATTTATTAAGTACCCAAAATATGCCAGGTACAGTGTTAGAGATACAAATAGGAAAAAGAAAGACAGTTGACCGCAGTGAATTTACGATCAAATGGGGAAAGACAATGCACAAAAGGAAGCTGGAAGACAGGAGGGACAACAGGAGGTATCCAGTGTAGGAGTTCAAGGGTATCTTATTCCTGTTACCCAGGGAGTTAAAGGAAGAAGAACTGCAGGTGCATCAGTGGAAGGTATATATCCAAATGAACGAGAAGAGGCAATATGGAGCAAAGGAAAGAATGACAGACCTGAGATTAAGAAACAGACCTGAGTTCAGATTCCATTTCTTCCACTAATCTCTCTGGGCCTCAATTTCCCCATCTGTAAAATGAGGGATTGGACTAGATCAGGGATGGGGAACCTATGGCTTCAAGGCCACATGTGGCCCTCTAGGTCCTCAAGCACAACCCTTTGACTGAATGCAAACTCCACAAAACAAATCCCCTTAATAAAATGGTTTGTGGGGGGGGGGAGGGGCAGAGCTAAGAAGGCGGCGTACCAGGAGCAATATATCGCAGCTCTCACATAGCCACCCCAAAATACCCATGGAATAGGACTCTGGACCAATCATAGAACTTCAAAACGCACACAAAGATACTTCCCACTAAAGTCAGCTCAGCTAGGAGGAACCATATCAGCACTGCGAACTGAAACCAGCCTGGCCTGAAGCCGCGGCTGTGCCCCAGGGGAGGCTGGGCGGGAGGTGCAGAAAAGCCTCAGAGGTGAGCCAGCGGGATTAGCAACAGCTGCGAGTGGCGATTGTGAAAGGGGGAGATAAGCATCTGGCCGAAAGGTCTCCAGAGTAGAAAAGTGAAAGGCGGAGGTTTTGCACCCGCCTCTGCGTTGTAGCTTCCCGCCCTTGGCCTGAAAAAGCAGGGGGACTGAGCGATTGTTTTCAGACCTGTGCTCTCGCATTGAGCGGCCTGGATCCGGATCATCATCTTGGGCCTCGGTCTTGGAGTCTTCATTATCCAGTCAGCTGGAAGTCTATGGCAGCCGGGAGGACCCCAGCGATTTGGGACAGAGCTTTCCCTTCTGGAAGCAGAGCCCCACAGAGATTTTAAAAAAAAAATTCACGGTCTGAAGAACCATGAGTAAGAATAAGCATAAGAAGCTAAGTAAGAACAGCTCCCAAACCCTAGACTCCTTCTTTCGGGAAAAGAAAGATCATGGGAGAGAGAGGGAGGAGGAGAGCACAGCCAGAGCGCCCCCACCAGAGGCCTCCAATAAACATGAAGAATGCCTTAAAGCTAGGGATGAGCTGA
>CM053588.1:211086782-211089667 GCA_028646515.1 Pseudochirops corinnae | reverse complement strand
TATGAATGTGTCTCTATCTTTCTATCTATATATGCAATTATTATTACTATTATTATTGACTACACCCAACTGGAACTTGAGATACACAGGCACTGTGGTTGGGAGATCCATCCTGCCCTACCGAGAAGTGACATAGGAGAGAATAGACTGGGGGAGGGGGGACACACTGGGATGGCTGTTTTGGAGCGGTGGGGGGGGGGGAAGAGGGGGAGAAAATATGTAACTCAAAATCTTGTGGAAATGAATGATGCAAACTATAATAAAATTAAAAAAAATAAAAATAAAATGGTTTGTTCTGTAAAACCTGGACTGAGTCAAGAGGCTCCACCCAAGGACCTAGAAGGCCACATGTGGCCTTGAGACCACTGGTTCCCCACCCCTGGACTAGATGATTCCTAAGATTCTTTTTAATTTTGTCTGTAATCCTATGATATCATTTATTATTGAAATATTATACATCAACATCTCCTTCTTAACTATCCACGTTGTGCATTACCTGGGACAAATATTTAATCTCAGGCTCTTGTTCCTCTGCCACCCATCCTGCTCCTGGGCTGACTTCCCTCACTTCCAATGATATGTGCTCAGAGATTACAAACTCATTTGATATAGTCTAAGCTAAACAGAAATAGTCAGGTAAATCTGTATATCACAAAATCAGTTTTTAAAAATTCTTTGCTATTTAATTGAGTCACCACTTCCTTCCATTGTCCTCAATCTTAGGCAGCCCCTACAGCTTGCCTACCCTCACCTGAACCTCTTGGGTAGCCCCCCAGCTATTCAGAAACTCTGGAACTACTCCTGGTCTTGAGAGTGAAAATCAGAGTTAAGAGTAAAGATGGCCTTATAGCTGCCATTCAGCTAGTTCTAGGAAGGAAGAACCAAATGTGCCAGGGAGAATAAGTAATGAGAGCTAGAGTCTATCTTATACTCCAAAGTTCATAAAGTCCTGTATGTATGTGATCTCATTTGAGCCTCACCAAAATCGCTCCAGGTAGGTGCTATTACTACACTCATTTTATAAATGAGAAGGTGGAGGCTGACAAGGGTTAAATGTCTTGCCTAAGATCATACAGCAAATAAGTATCTCAGGTGGAATCTGAACTCATGTCTTCCTGGTTCCATATCCAATGCTCTATTCAGCAAGCTACTCCAAGTAGCCTTGGGGTTTGAAAAGGGAAACCCCCTGAGGAGGCTTTTAAATGGAGCCTCCCCAAAATTAAGGACATGTGGAAGATACTAACAGAGGTGATGACGTAGTAGATTAAAACTCCCTGAACATAAGTTACAAGATTGGAGGTTCCACTCATAACTCCAGTGTTTAATAGCTATGGTGACCTTAGACATGTCACTTACCCTGCAGGTGTTTCAATGTTCTTTTCTGAAAAACGTGGGGAATAAAACTTTCACTGCCTACCTCACAGGGTGGTATGAGGCAAGCATGTTCCTATATTTACCCTTATAAGCACTGAAGCGCTCTTCCTATTACCTCCAGCACACCTGAAGTCACGTTGAGTTTTGTTTTTCTCTTCCTAAGGAGTCACACTTGGAGTTGGCTCTTCCAACCACAAAAATGCTAGAAATGTTTTTTGAAAAGAATTAATAAATGTCCAGATGTGAGCACACACATCTGGAAAGAGCAGACCTGTCCCCCTGCAAGCAGCACATTAAGCCGGTACTTGTATTGATATTACGGCCGCTGGCTTTACCTTCCCATTTTGCATAATCTCTTTTTCAATGGTGAGGAGTGTAATTTCCCTTCAGTTCATAGAATAGTACTTTGAGAGCGTAGAGAGGAAGTCTCTGCATTTTGTGAAAGAGAAAATTACCGGCACCCCTTTTGTTCCCGTCAGGAGGATTTGGATGGATTACTCATACTTAAAAAGGAAGGCGGCTTTTAACCTTTTAAAAAAAAAAACTTGCATTAACACAATGCATTGACATGTTACTAAATCCAAGGAATTTTGGAGGGTAAATTCTCGGACTTTATCCAGAACATGAAACAAATTCTCCAATCTCAGGGTGCGTCAACTGGTTCAGATCTCTGCAACCTGGGTCTCAGGAAGCTGTTCCCCAGACTCAGTAAGCTCCATAATTGACTGCTTAACCCTTTCCGCCTGGAGGGATGGAGAAAGTGGGAGGGAGAGGAAAGGGGTGGGCCAGAGCCTGAGAGCTTATAGCCAGCCCAGGATTCGGGGCCCTTCTTGGGAGATCAGACTTCTGGAATCTATTTGGGTCCAGAATTGCATTACCTGAGGAATGTGGATTATGTGTAGCCTGGCAAGTTTTCCGAACCACACTTCCAAGGTTTGGATGTGAACCAACACTGAATCGGTCGGAATATTAAAAATGAATTCTTTATAAGAAGAAAATCATGTCCCCCATCCCCTTTTCTGAGGTCACTGATGTAGGAAGACTGCTTACAAGTAACAAAACTTTTTCAAGATTTAGAAGCCCTCCTAAAGTCATATCATTCTACAGGACCGTGGACAGGAGTGGGGGAGATTGGCAATAGGGGTAAAAATACCACCCCCAAAATGTTTTTTTCTTTTTTTCTCTGTCAGGTATGTTAAGGTGTCAAATGATTCTGGATGAATACTGAAACAGAACTCTAGTGATCAGAATTATTTCAAATGCTGTCCTGGGTGTAGTGGGGACATGCTAAAGAAGGAACATGAGAGCAAATGGAGATTATGAATATTAAACACTTTGCAAACTTTAAAGCACTATATAAATGTCAGATTTTTTTTTTTTAAAAACCATCTCGGTTTAGTGAAGAGTGTTCTGGACTTGAAGTCAGGAAAAGCTGTGTCTAAGGATATGCACATGGCACCCACAAAGGCAGGTTTGAATCTGGACTCTGAGACTTGCTAGTTCCATGGCAC
>CM053588.1:211061782-211084282 GCA_028646515.1 Pseudochirops corinnae | reverse complement strand
TCTATACATACTTCTCTTTATCAGTTGTTTCTCTGGATGCAGATAGATGAGAACACAAACATAGGGCAGTGAAATGACTGGCCTGAGGTCACACAGACTATAAAGAGCAGAGGCAAGTTTTAAGTAGAAGTCCACTGATTCCAAATCTGGCATTCTTTCTAATACCCTGTGCTATCTCTTATGGGGATAAAGAGAGCTGCAGAGGGAGCTTGTTTACTATGTGACAAAAGTGGATATTGTCATTTCAGTTGTGTCCAAATCTTTGTGTCTCCTTTTGGGGTTTTCCTGGCAAAGATACTGAAGTGGTTTGCCTTCTCCAGCTCATTTTACAGATGAGGAACTGAGACAAACAGGGTTAAGTGACTTGCCCAGGGTCACACAGCTAGTAAGTGTCTGAGGTACGATTTTAATTCAGGAAGAGAAGTCTTCCTGGGTCCCAGTCCAGTGTCTTGGCTAAAACCATACAGTAGATGTGGAGTTAGAGTAGGGATCAGGAGACATGAACTGTCCCTTAACTCTGCTAGAACTGGGCAGTCTTTGAAAAACCACTGATCTTTCTGGGTTTTAGTTTTCTCATCTGTAAAAAGTAAGGAGTTAGCCAGATGCCCTCCAAGGGCCCTTCTGGCTCTGACTAGAGATAGCTATGCAGTGGGGTGTATAGAGAAGTGGGCCCTGGAGTCAGGAAGATCTGAGTTCAAATACAGCCATAGAAACTCATAAGCTGTGTGAGCCTGGGCAAGTCACTTAGCCTCTATTTGCCTCAGTATCCTCATCTGTAAAATGGGGATAATAATAGTCCCCACTGGCCAGGATTGTTGTGAAGATCAAATGAGAGAATACTTATAAAGTGTTAACTAAGCACAGTGCCTGGCACAGAGTAGGCAATATATATGTTAGGTATTATTAATATTGACATAGTAAGATTCTAAGCAAAGTAGCCAGAAATGGGAAATGGGACAAAGCAGAAAATGAAAAGAGGACAATGAGCAAGCACAGAATCAGCCAGGGATCCTGTTCCAGCACACATAAGGAAAGAAGACAATGGAGGGTGCAGGGAGCTAAGTGTCTGGGGGGATGAAGTTGAGAAGCACTGAGTCTGAATCCAGCCTCAGATACTCACTTACCACTGCCTTTCTCAGTTTCTGCAACTGTAACATGGAGATAATACTAGCACCTTCCTCCCCGGGGTTGTTAGGAGAATCAAATGAGATATTTGTAAAGTATTTCACAAACCTGAATGCGCTATATAAATGCTCATTTAGTCCAGGGATTGGTACACAGTAAGTATTTAATAAACGGTTTGTTTTCTGCCTTCCTTGTTGTTGTTTGTCCTTCATTCAAGAGGAGGACCGTGATATCAGGGAGGTGATGCCATGACATGCAAGTGAATGGGATTTAAGTGAGGCAGGGCTATGCAAAGTCACCAGCCTCACTTCCTTCCTAGAGGTTTAATGGCATATCCTCTGGATGGCTTATTTTTTGACCACAAGTTGGATGGAGTTGGCCAAGTCTACTCTCCTCCCTCAAAGGGATAGATTTGTTGGAATTTAGAAACCAAACAGAGGGCATTTCAGTTGCAGCAACGGAAGTTCACATAAACTCAGAGTTGGAAGGGACCCCAGTGGCCATCTCATCTGACCCATACCTGAACAGGAATGCCCTCTACAAAATTCCAAAAAAAAAAAAAAAGGTCTTCTAGCTTGTGCTTGAATATCTCCAGTGATGGGGAACTCACTGCCTCCTGAGAAAAAACATTCCAATTCAGAGTCAAGAGGTAACGTTGTTAGGTACAGAACAATAAGAAGGGTTGGACTGGATTGTCACTGATGCTCCTTCCAGTTCTCAAATTTGGTGATTCTTAAAAAGTAGGTTTCCTGGCTATAATGGAAAGTCAGAAAAGATCAAGAGGAGAAAGCAATTTGAAACCTGGAATGAGGGTGAGGGGAGGTAGCATGAGTAGAACACCTTGTTCTATTTATATTGAGAATGACTTAGAATGGGGGTATTTTCTTACAGCTGATTTTTTTTCAGTAGTCCAGTTCATGGGGATGAATTAGGTCATAATGGAGCGATTGTGGGAGGAGTAATTCTCACTTGAATTTTGGGCTGCCTTCTTTGTCTTTTATTTGTTTGCTTGTTCATCTCATTTCATTTCTACCTACTGTTGGCATTACATTCTTCCCATTCACTCCCCTGATATCCACATGTAATAGATGTAGGATTCTAACAGTGTTAACCTCATGCTCAGATAAGCAGGTGCTGGCTCCCTGAAACTAGTTCTATGCAGCTATAATTCATGGATACCAAACCTGATTTTAAGATTTTGAATGATGAGAATAATAAGGTCTAATGAATGAAAAAGCATTTATCAAACATCTTCTATAGGTTCAGGCAGCAAAGCATGGTAGAAAGAGACCTGACTTTGGAGTCATCAAACCTGAATTCAAATTCCTTACTAACACATACTGGCTGTATGACCCTGGGGAAATCATTTAATCTCTTATGACTCCCAGGCAACTTTGAAACTGTACCTTGCATAAAAAGTGCCAGCCTTCATTGGTGGTAAAAGTTCCTTACTTTTGTTCCCTATATCAATGTTCCCTAAATGTTCCCTATATCAATGAAATTACAAGTCTAGGGGAGGCTAGGTGGCACAGTGAATAGAACACTGGCCCTGAAGTCAAGAGGAGCTGAGTTCAAATCCGACCTCGGACACTTAACACTTACTAGCCTTGTGACCTTGGGCAAGTCACTTAACCTCAATTGCCCTGCCCTCCACCCTCCAAAAAACAAAAAAAAAAAATCACAAGTCTAACCCATATCTTCTACTGTGCTTGCCAGGTACTTTGCTAAGTGGATACAAATACTTTCCTTGGGATATAAATACAAAAGTGTGACAGTCCCTGCTCTCAAGTAGCTTATATTCCAATAGGTGAATATATAATACATTTAGAAGAATAGTAGCCAGGGAAAGGAGTTTGGGTCCAGGGAGGCTTTAGGGATCGTGAGTAGAATCACAATGCAGACTGTCATGATGTTTCTAGGAGCAGAGTATTAATTGGATGATTCTTTCCAGAAAAAGAAGTAGAAAGCTAGGGGAAGAAAAAGGGATAAGTAGCAGCTGGACAGATGATAAGACTCCCCAGGTAGGCCCTGGCTTCCCAGTGGATGGTTGGATGGGATAATATAAAGCATAGACTGGGACTGTCCAGATATCATGAGCTATGTGAATTAGTCCTCCTTTATACTCCAGTCAGGATGGGTCATTGCTAGGAAAGAGGTCCCAAGCATGTTTCAGGTAAGAAAGAGAAAGAAGGGGCATCATTCAAACTAATCCAGTGAGAGAAATGATTCTTTCTCTCTTATATTAATAACCAATTTTTTAATTAGGACTAAGGTTTTTCCCATTCCTATTTCCTTATTCAGAAATCAACCCCTGTAGCCTAGTCAGTCTTTGAAATGTAGGGCTGATAATGGAATGAAATCTTGGACAAAACAGAGAAAATATAGATCTAATCAAAAGGTAAAAAAATTCTAGTCTAGGTAAACTGGTGAATTCTTGTCCGTTTTGTTCTAGTCAGACAAATTCTAGTCAGAGTGGAAGTGGATTCCTCCTTGTGTCTATACTAACACAGAAAAGTTGGTATGAGCACAGATAAGTCTCTTTGACCAAGACTGAGTGATCAGTCACAGCCCCCAGACCCTCATTAGAATAAGCCCAACTCTCATTATAATATTCATCCTTTCATTAGTCATTAACTAATCAGAGCTGATTTCTACCTTTAGCAACACCCACTCTTCCCAAAGCATATAAATGTTTAGTGGGTTCCATGAGAGGTCTTTGGTTTAGGGGAAACAACCAAATGACCCTTTGATTAATTATCCACTAGTCATAATTAATGAAATGATTACTATTTACTCAGAAACTACATCTCTCAAACTTTTTAATACATTACACCAGTAAACATTTATTAAGTGCCAGGCACTGTGCTAAGCACCTGGGATACAAGTAATAAAAAGAAAGACAGTCTCTGCCGTCAAAGAGCTTACAATCTAATGGGGAAGGACAACATATCAAGGGAGCCAGAAAAGCAGCAGAGAAGAGAGAGGGAAATGGAGAGGGCACATCTTGTTTCATGGAAATGAAACCAAGTGCAGGAGCACATGCATACAGAGTGGAGTGACCTGAAAAGTTCAGTTCCTGCATTCTGTAAAGCAGTGGTTCTCAACCTTCCTAATGCCACGACCCTTTAATCCTTGTATGTGGGTGTATCTGCATGTGGGAGGACCCTCCTGGAGACAGATAGAAGAGCGGTGTCTCAGTTCCTAAGACCACGGGAAATATGTGTTTTCCGATGGTCTTAGGCAATCTCTATGAAAGGGTCGTTTGACCCCCAAAGGGGTCACGACCCCCAGGTTGAGAACCGCTGCTATAAAGGAAGGCATTGGGAAGGGTTTGGTACTCCTCCCTACAGCTCTCCAAGTCAGAACAGGAGAGGAGGAGAGGGAAGTGTCTATCAAGGCTTGAATAAGCTGAATGGTGATGAGATTGGAGGTAATAAGTTTAACCTGGCACAGAATAGTGAGTAGATATCAAAATGTTGATGAAGAAGAGGGAAGGAGAGATTAAAAAATACGTTCTAAGGACATGACAGGTCATCCTCTCCTGTTTTTCAAATACCAACTACTACATTCCTGTCAATTTGGTCTGGTTGCTATTTCCCAAACTCAATCTTCTATTTGCAAGACTGTCTGGTACTGTTAAGCCTCTTCTCTCCCACTTTGTTTATTATTTTCCTGAGATTCTCAACCTTTTGTTCCTGCAAATGAATTTCATTGTCCTTTTTTTCTAGCCCTATGAAATAGTTCTTGGGTAGTTTAATCACTGTGACACAGAATAAATACTTTAGGTAATATTGTTATTTTTATTATATTGACTTGGCCAACCCATGAGCTGCTAATATTTCCCTAAAGTCCATCTTCATTTCTGTAAAGAGTACTTCATAGCTGAATCCATGCTCAAAATACATTTCCTCCTCACTTCTACTTCTTAGAATCCCCACTTTTCCTCTTAGACTCGCTCAAATGCTACCTTCTCTTGGAAACCAGTTCTAGTCTGCTCTTATTTTCTCCTTCCTCAAAGAATGTTGTATTTATTTAACTGTTCACTTCCATGTTATATCTTTCAGTAGAATGGAAGTTCCTCAAGGAAACTCTGTTGTTTCTGATTTTAGGTCTAACACATCTAACTGTGCCATAGCTATTTAAAAAATGAAGCTAGGGGGAAAAAATCAGCCAAATATATAGATATAGACATATACACATATTTTAATAATATTATAAATCAAACTCATGCTTTGTATAAGAGTTGGACAAGGTTAATCCAAAGGTCTTCCATAACTGTGAAATTCTATGACCATAATTTTAGCTTCAGAAAAGAAACAATAGAATATAATCTCCTTGAGAGCAGACTATTTCATTTGGTTTTGTAACCATAGCTTGTAGCATAGGATTCCACTTTATTGTAGGTACTTAATAAATTTACGTATACCAAGTACTTAGGATAACAGAATATATAAGAAACTGATTCAAATGTATAAGAATAAGAGCCAGTCTCCAATAACTAAATGGACAAAGGATATTAACATTCAATTTTCAAAGGAATCAATCCAAACTATCAAGAACCATATAAAAGTACTCCAAATCACGAATAATTAGAGAAAATTTCCAAAAATGACCCCCCAAAAAGGAAAGTGACAATTGTTGGAAGGGTAGTGAGAAAACAGGTACACTGATGCATTGTTAATAGACCTGTGAGTTGGTTGCCATTTTGGAAAACAATTTGGAACATATCCAAGAATCACTGAACTGTTCATGGCCTTTCAGTCAATAATATAGCTACTATACTTATAACCCAAAAAGATCAAAGAAAGAGGAAACTACCTATATGTTCAAAGATATTTATAGCAGGGGGTTTTGTTTTTGTTTTTATTTTTGTTTTTTGCTATACCAAAGGACTGGAAGCTTAGAGGGCAATCCCATGGATTGAGAAATAGCAAAACAAATTATGGAATATGCATATATAGTAATTCTTAACCATACTCTTCTAATCCATACACAGCAGTAGCTAAGGTTTCCAGAGCAAGGCTAGCTATATATCCCCTCTCTAAGTTTTAGGCAAACCTTGGAGATGCAGTAGAAGTAACTTTCTTTTAGACTATTGACTTGATCTCTCCCATTCTAGTACATTCTGTCCATTCTACTTCTATTAACTGACAATGATTAGCATTCTAGTTCTATTTAATCAACTAACATCTATTAGCTTTTATAAAAGAGATATTTGCTTTGAACACATAGTAACAACAAAAGTTACAAATGTTTTCCCCAACACCTAGGTCCTAGAGGCTCACTCCTTTATGATGCCTTGATCCCTTTGGAAAATGAGCTCAAACCTGACAAAATTTTTACAAAGTTCACCAGGTTGACTTGGACCACCAAGTTCACTTTCATATTCAACAAGGCCAATGGATGAAAGACTCCTCATTTATGCTACGACTGAGCTAGGTCAAGAAAATTGCTTGGAACTTGACTCCTTGTTGCCTGGATTCCAGCAAATCCCACTCCTAGACTTCTGGTCATTCATTTTCTTCACCCTTAAAAGTTCACAAGGCCATATCCATCTCCAATCTATGATTGGGATGAAAGGGAAATGGACACAACAAAGCAGCAGCAGGGACATGTATTCATGAGGCCCATTTCTCTAACGTAGCATCTCCTTTCTGAAACCATTAGCTCAAGCTTCCAACAGTTCCATTCCCCTCACAATTAGCCACCAGTGACTAAGTAGTTTTTAGGAAAGGATGCTTACTTCAAAGATAAAGCAATAACAAAAGTATGACTATTCCCCCTTATCACCTCAGGACACCCTCCTGGTACTACCCAAGTCTTTGGTAAGTGTGGGCTCCTATTTACCACAGCTTCTACAGCACATGGCTCCCACAAAGCTCAGGTCCACACTTGGAATGGCTTCCAGTTAAATTCTATTCTTGGGCTGGGTCCTGAATTTCATTCTGGAAGGTCACTCCTTGCTCCTTGGGCCATTGGTGTTGGACTGACTGTAAAATCCAAGATGAGCTCGGACTCCTGGACCTCAAGAGGCTCAATCTCCTGACCTTTTGAAACTCACAAGTCTGGAGACTCCAGATTAATTTCCTCCACCCAAACCAGAAAAGAACAAATGTGACTGCAAAGAGACCAACTCTTATTTTCACCAAGGCCATATGTCAGCTTCAGAAGGGAGAAAGATCTCCCCTCTCAATACTTATTTCTCACCAGATTCTGAGTGAAGAAGTGAAACCAAAATGGCATAGTCAAAGAGACTGGCTTCCGATTGGTTAGTGTATTTTGAAGGGGAGTACATTCACACGTGTACACACACACACACACACACACACACAAACACACACACACACTGATCTGGCTATGAAACCAATCACAGCTTTTGTGGTTAACAGACAAGAAACAGTAATAGAATATCTACACCAGCTCCACTGTCTCTCCAAGGCAATTCCATCATACACCACCTTTGCTATCCCAGAAACAGGGTCATCAGCTTCCTCTTCATAGATGCCAACAGAAACACTCTCCATGTGTACAATCCTCCTACATATGTGCAAAATGTATATGGAAATACAAATTTTATTTATTTGTTAAGTTCAGAATAAGCTAAGTATATTTTTAAAGAAAGAAAAATATATAGCAGGTGCTTAATAAAGTTTTATAAAGAGTAAATACTTAATAAAGATTGATGGAATTGAATCTGACCTTTAATCAGTAGTGACCCAATCATTCAGAGAGTGCCAGGGGGAAGGGCAATGAAGACAAAGGTAAGAATAAAACTGGTTAAAGCAATCAGACTTTCTGAATAGGACATCATCAAATGGGAAAAACCAATTATTTGATGGGCTACCTAGTACCATTTTAGCCAGAGGCTCAAATCAAGTAGTGAAATTGGTTTGTATCCTCCAATTGATTCACCTATTTTTCAATATTAGGGAGTTTGGAAGAAAAACAATTGGGGTCTCCATTACTCAGCCCAATGTTATTCCATTTCTAGGCTGTCAATATGTAGAAAAGTATGGAAAAGCCATAGAAAATTGAGTAGTGCTTTCAGGTGAACTTGTGAAAGATACTTATAGATAACTGGTCTGCTTACCAGCTAGTAAAAGAAATTGAGTGTACTATGGGGAATGTTAAGCATGGATGCAAATAGCCACAGAAGAGAGAACTCCAATGAGGCCACCTGTCAGGTGGAGTAAAATGAGAGTGAATCGGGACAAGATCTTTTGTTGATAAAAACACTGAGAAGGGACATTGTTGAAAACTGAAGTAAGTCACCTCAGATGCTGTAAGGCTATCCAAAAGCAGCAGTGTCAAAACAATTTGAGTTTATTCTCCAGTTGGCAGGGAGAAGAATAGAGTGGCTGATGAGATGTTCAGAGAAAACATTACTAAGTGAGAGGATGTCGTTTCCAGCTATGCCAAAGTAAAAATAAAACTGAGGACAGCAAGAAAATGATTGGGAGTTTGGATCCAAGCAGAGCAAGTCAAGAGGGGGATGGATTGCCATGTGTTGAGAACTGTGGGTGTAAAAAAAAAACTTAACCCTTGTGTCAAGGGTGGAAGTTTGAAAAGAAAAGGGGCCACTGTGTTAAGATTCATCTTGACATGTTACTATAGCAGATAAAAGAAAACTAACAAAGTAACATGTAAGAGAATCTTACCATGAAAAACAGCCTTCATAAAATAAAAAAAATGTGAGGTTGAGCTGGAATGTGAAGGAAACATTTTTAAATACAGGCTTGGAAAGGAGAAGAAAGAAATGTTTGAGTAGGAGGGGCAAGATATGCACCATGCTGATGGATGGGGTTAGCAGGAACAGCAGGATGAGAGGCATTCCCACCAGGGTTATTTCTCCATGACAGTGAACATCTGCCTGGGTGAAACCTGAAAAAGGGCAATTGCTTCTAACTCTGCTATGTAAGAACCAAAGAAGAGAAGGCTGACTAATTCAGAAACTGATCAAACTCCAGTCAGGTCAGAGGTTTTCCCCTTATTTCCAAATTCTAATGCTTTAGTGGAAGAAATAGTGGAAGTCAAGAAATAAATACTATTGTGATCAGGTCACGGGTAACCAGCCTGGCCTAGAACTGTAGTTATAATTGTTGAGGAGCAATCTTGCTGCCATGTGTGTAAACATAGCCTTTGGTTAACTTTCTATATGTTTGGGCTATGTCAAATAGCTGAAGAATGAGAAATTTCCTTATAATTGACTGATTTTTAAAAACCGGGCTTCATTCAGCAACTTTAACATTAGAAACCCTGTCTCAGAGCTAGGAAAGAAAAACAGTATGGAAAGAGTATCAAGTAAGGGGCAGGAGACTTGGATGGTAGTCTTGGTTCTGGCATTCTTAGTGTGACAGTAGGGAAGTCATAGTTTCCAATAGATTCTAAGGGCTTCAGTCCCCTGATAAAGAAATGAGGAATGGGACATTATGGTCTCCAAGGTTACTCCTAGCTTAAACCATTTGTAATTTTAAATTGACTCAGAATAACACCTGAATTTCAACATGATCAACAGATAAAGGAAATACATAAAAAACCAAATTCCAACATTATATCTATTCTACCAAAGTGTCCAATGGGACAATCTGTCTAGAGTACTGTGTAAACCTTGAGCATGAAGTACCACGTGTCTACTTAAGGATCATATTGTTATTATTATTGTTACTAAGTGTGTTGTTCCTTAGTATCTCTGAGAAATAAGTGATATATGATTGAAAGAGATCATCAAGAGAACTGAATTCAATTCTAGGCTCTGTTACGAACTAAGAGCAGTGGCCACAGGGCAAGTTATATAATGTCTCTGAGCTTCTATTTGCAATACTATAGCTTTAAATGAAAACTGAGATCCAGCTACTGAGCACAAAAGTCCAATATATACCCAAATATTCATAACTCTGCTTCTTTGGAATAGCAAAGGATTATAAACAAATTAGATTCTCATTAAGGGTGGAAATGGCCAAACAAAATATAATAGAATATTATTATGTAGTACAAAAGAATGAGTATGAGGAATTCAAAGAAACCTGAGTAGATTTGTATGAAGTGATTGTAACACAATGCAATACCCATAGCAGCCACTGTGAATATAAATGCGTATTTCCAGGGTAAATTTGCAAAATATAATAAGCTTTCTTCCTCAAAGGCAAAACCAAAATATTTATTTGGAACATTCACTCTTAGGATACCAGGAGGTAAGATTTATCATTATCAAGGGTACTTACTAAACCAGGGAGCTCCAACATCTTAAATCTTCTTTCTGTTAGGCCTCCCCACAAACAAGTTCCCCTAGGCAAATTCTTCTCTCCACCCACTCACAGCTTGTTTCTCTCTCTGCTCTTGCTCTCTATCCTCCTTGAGCAAGCTCCTACCATGCTGAGCTACATATGACCCAGGTTCCATGTGACTCAGACTCCATTTGATTCAGGCTTCATCTGTTAGATCTATCAATGAGCAGGGAAGAACTTCCTATTTCATTAACATTACACTGAGGCAGAGTGAAATAAGAACAATTTACGGAAAGATTATAGCAATGTAAATGAAAAGACTACTGAATGAAAGTTGCCTACTAAGTACTTAAAGGTTAATTACGATTCTTTTTTCCCTACAATAAAATCATTTTTAAAAATTTATTTAGTATTTTATTTTTCCCCAATTACATGCAAAAACAATTTTCAACATTCAGTTTAAAACTTTGAATTCCAAATTCTCTCCCTTTCTCTCTCCTCCTTCCTCCCCACCATGGATACGGGCTACACATGTGTAGTCATTCAAAACATGTTTCTGTATTAGTCATGTAGTGAAAGAAAACAAAGACTAAAAAAAAAAAACCTCAAGAAAAATAAAGTTAAATATATATATTTTAATCGGTATTCAGATACCATTAATTCTTTCTTTGGGGATGGATAGCAAGTTTCATCATAAGTCCTTGAGAATTGCCTTAGATCGTTATATTGCCAAGAATAACTAAGTCATTCACAGCTGATCATGTTACTATATCGTTGTTACTTTGCACACAGTACATTTCATTTAACATCAGCTCACGTAACTCTTTCCAGGTTTTTCTGAGAGTATTCTGCTCATCAATTCTTATAGCACATTAGTATTCCATCATAATCACATAGCACAATTTTTTCAGCCATTCTCCAATTGATGGACATTCCGTTAATTTCCAATTCTTTGCCAGCAGGAAAGTACGACTATAAATATTTTCATACCTATCGATTCCTTTCCTTTTTGTTTTTTTTTTTTATCTCTTTTTGGATATAGATCTAGTAGTGGCATTGCTAGGTCAAAGAGTATGCATGATGTTATAGATCTTTGGGCATACTTCCAAATTCTAAAGAATGATTGAATCAGTTCACAACTCCACCAACAATTCATTAATGTCTCATTTTCCCACATCTCCTCCAACAATTATCATTTTCCTTTTCTATCCTATTAGCCAATCTAATAGGCATGAGGTAGTACCTCAGAATTATTTTAATTTTCATTTCTCCAATCAATAATGATTTAGAGCGGTGGTTCTCAACCTGTGGGTCACAACCCCTTTGGGGGTCGAATGACCCTTTCACAGGGGTCACAGGCGTCACCTAACACCATCAGAAAACACATATTTCCAATGGTCTTAGGAACTGAGACACCGCTCCTCTATCTGTCTCCAGGCTAGTCTGCCCACATGCAGATATGCCCACATATGAGTTTTAAAGGGTCGCAGCATTAGGAAGGTTGAGAACCACTGATTTCGAGCATTTTTTATGTGATTATAGATAGCTCTGATTATTTCATCTGAAAATTGTTCATACCTTTTGATCATTTGTCAATTGAGGAATGACTCTAATTTTTATAAATTTGACTCAGTTCTCTATATATTTGAGAAAAGAGACCTTTATCAGAGAAACTTGCTTCAAATTTTTTTTCACAATTACAATTGCTAAATGTATTTCCCTCCATCCTATCCCCCCACCTGGATTATTCTATTCTCTCTCTCCTTTCACCCTGTTATTCTTCAAAAGTGTTTTGCTTCTGGCTACTGCCTCCCACAATCTGCCCTCTCATTTATCACTCCCCCCTCATTTTCTTACTCCCTGCCCCTCCTACTTTTCTATGGGGTAATATAAATTTCTATACCCAATTAAGTGTATGCTATTTCCTCTTCAAGCCAATTCTCATGAGAGTAAAGTTCACTCACTCACCCCACAATGCCACCTCCCTTATCTTTCCCTCTGCATTAAAAGTTATTGCTTGTCTCTTTTATGTGAGATAATTTACCCCATTCTACCTTTCCCTTTTTCTTTCTTCCAGTGCATTCCTCTTTCTCACCCTTTAATTTTATTTTTTGAGATATCATCCCTTCATATTCAACTCACACCTGTGCCCTCTGTTTATATATACTTTTTCTAACTGCCCAAATAATGAGAAAGCTTTTAAGAGTTACAACTATCATCTTCCCATGTAGGAATGTAGACAGTCTCTTATGATTTCACTTTCCTGTTTACCTTTTGATGCTTCTCTTGAGTGTTGTATTTGGTAGTCAAATTTTCTATTCAGCTCTGGTTTTTTCATCAAGAATGTTTGAAAGTCCTCAATTTCATTGAATATTCATTTTTCCCCTGAAGGATTATACTTAGTTTTGCTGAGTAGGTTGTTCTTGATTGTAATCTTAGCTCCTTTGCCCTCTAGAATATCATATTCCAAGTTCTTCAATCCTTTAATGTAGAAACTGTTAAATCTTGGGTTATCCTGATTGTTGTTCCACAATACATGAATTGTTTTTTTCTGACTGTTTGCAATATTATTTTCTTGACATGGGAACTCTGGAATTGGGCTGTAATGTTCCTAGGGGGTTTCATTTTGGAATCTTTTTCAGGAGGTGATTGGTAGATTCTTTCAATTTCTATTTTACCCTCTGATTCTAGAATATCAGGGAAGTTTTCCTTGATAATTTCTTGAAAGATTATGTCTAGGCTCCTTTTTTGATCATGGTTTTCAGGTAGTCCAATAATTTTTAAATTATCTCCCCTGGATCTATTTTCCAGGTCAGTTGTTTTTCCAGTGAGATATTTCACATTGTTTCCTGTTTTTTCAGTCTTTTGGTTTTGTTTTTATTATTTCTTGATTTCTCCTCAGGTCATTAGCTTCCATTTGCTCAAGTCTAATTTTAAGAAATTATTTTCTTCAGTGAGCTTTTGGACCTCCTTTCCCATTTGACCAGTTCTACTTTTTAAGGAGTTTTTTTCTTTGGTCAATTTTTGTGCCTCTTTTCTATTTGGCCAGTTTGGCTTTTTAAGGCATCCTTCTCCTCACTGACTTTTTGTACCTTTTCTACCATTTGGCCATTATTGCTTTTTAGCTGTTATTTTCTTCAGTATTTTTTTGTGTCTCCTTTACCAAGCTGTTGACTCTTTGTTTGTGATTTTCTTGCATCACACTCATTTCTCTTCCTAATTTTTCTTCCCCCTTTCTTACTTGATTTTCAAAATCCTTTTTGTACTCTTCTGTGGTTTGAGACAAATTCATATTTTTCTTGGAGTCTTTGTATGTTGGAGCTTTGACTTTGTTATCTTCTTCTGAGTGTGTGTTTTGATCTTCCTTGTCACCATAGTAACTTTCTTTGGTCAGAATTTTTTTTCTGCTCATTTTTCCAGGCTATTTCTTTATTTTTAACTCTTTGCTAAGGTGGGGCTCGGCTTCCAGTGTGGAAGGTGCACTGTCCAAAGCTTTAGGGGTTTTGGGCATCTGTTTAGAGATATTTCCAGTGACCCGTAAATTTTTCAGTTCTTCCAAGTGGTATGATCTCAGGAGAGGTGCATCTACTACTCTCCTAGCCTGTGTTGTGGTCTGTGAGTGACCATAAACACTCTTTTTTGCCTGCAACTGTGACAAGGGTCCTTGCTTGATGGCAGCTGCAAAGAGAACCTTGTAATTTCCTACTGACGAGTTGTTCAACCCCCTTACCATCTGTGGGCTGAGAGCTCCAAAAGCAGTCACTGCTGCTGCTGATTTAGTGACTGCCAAAACCTGCTGCTGGTTTGCTGGAGTTTGTGATGGCCCAGACTACACTGGACTGTGCTCCACTCTCAGCCACCGTGACAGACCTTTCCTTCTGACCTTCTAAGTTTTCTTTGGCTCAACAATTATTTCACTCCATCCTTTTGTGGATTCTATTGCTCCAGGAATTGTTTTATGACATTATTTAAAGGTGGAGAGTCACTGCCTTTTCTCCACCATCTTGTCTCCACTCCAATAAAATCCACCAATTATGTTCTTAAGAACACATTATGAGATATACCTACCTCCTCTAGACAGAGAAGCAGGAAACTATTCAGGCAAAATATTGCTTATATTGTTAAGCAAAGTCAGTGTGTTGATGGTTTTTACTTAATTATTTTTGTCACAATAAAGGATTTGATTCTGGACCAGAAATTACTGTAATCTTAAGGCAGAACCTTTTTTTTTTTTTTCATGGAAGCCAGGCATGTTTGGAAAGGTTTTCAACGATGATAAGATGAGATAAAGAGATTTAAAACTGAAAACTGTTATGTAAATGCCAGATAATTTGGAACTATTCCCAAAGGGCTATAAAACTGTGCATACACTTTGATCCAGCAATACCACTACTAGGTCTGTATCCCAAAAAGATCATAAAAAGGGAAAAGTACCCACATGTACAAAAATATTTATAGCAGCTATTTTTGTGGTGGGGAAAGAATTGGAAATTGAGAAGATGCTCACAAATTGTGGAATGGCTAAACAAGTTGGGGTACATGAATGTAATGTAATAGTGTTGTTCTATAAGAAAAGATGAGCAGATTTCAGAAAAACCTGGAAAGACTTACATGAACCTATGCTGAGTGACATGAGCAGAACCAAGAGGACATTGTACATAGTAACAGCAACATTATGCAAAGATCAGCTATGATAGACTTAGCTCTTCTCAGCAATACAATGATCCCAGGCAATTCCAAAAGACTTGTGATAGAAAATACTATCCACATCTAGAGAAAGAACTATGGATCTGAATGCAGATTGAAAAATAGTATTTTTGCTTTTTTGTTGTTTTTTTTCTTTCTCATGGTTTTTCCCTTTTCTGATTCTTTCACAAGACTAATGTAAAAATATGTTTAACATGATTGTTCATGTATAACTTACATCAGATTGCTTATTGTCTTGGGGAGGTGGGAGGAAAGGAAGGAAGGGAGAAAATTTGGAACTCAAAATCTTACAAAAATGAATGTTGGAAACTATCTTTACATGTAAAATAAAATTTAAAAATGACTAACAGCAAAAAAATCAGCTGATATTATTATTGCTATTAATAGTTCATGTTTACATAGTGTTGTAAAATGTATAAAGTAATCTTCTCACAACAAACTTGTGAAATAGGTAGTACAAGTCTTATTATACCCATTTTACAGATAAGAAAACCAAGGCCCCTAAGTTTGCATGACTTGCCCACAGTTTCACAACTAGCAAGTTTCAGACCTAGGATTCAAACCCATGTATCTACTAAGTACAAGTTCGATGAATGTCCTTCCTGATATACTACCTTATTGTTATTTTTTAAAATTTCATTACTATTGTTTGCTAATGGTTATTAAGGAGGTAATGTGATGTGGTGGAATGAGCACTGCCTCTGGAACTAGATATCCTGGGTTCAAATTCTGCCTCTGACATCTACTACCTCTGTGACCTTGGGCAAGTCACTTAATCTTCATGGGCCTCAGTTCTTTCATCTGCAAGATGAAGAGTATGGTGTAGATTGTTCCTTGAGGTCCTTTTTAGCTCTAGGTCAGCGGTTCTCAACCTGTGGGTTGTGACCCCTCTGGGGGGTCGAACAACCCTTTCACAGGGGTCACAGGGGTTGCCTAAGACCATCAGAAAATACATATTTCCTGATGGTCTTAGGAACCGAGACACCACTCCTCTATCCGTCTCCAGTAGGGTCTGTGCACATGCAGCTATGCCCACATATGAATATTAAAGGGTCATGGCATTAGGAAGGTTGAGAACCACTGCTCTAGATCTATGTACAAACCACTCAACAAAGATGAAGGCGGCAGAAGGGAAGATAACTCTTTTCCAAGTGGGTTAATGCCCGTGTTATTTCCCTAAAGGTTGAAACTGATCCTTTCTTCACCTCTACCCATTGCCATCCCAACCATGGATCACCGATGTTAATTTCTATGAGGTTAAACATTTTAAAGCATCATTTGCTTTTTTCAAGTTTTCCTTTTATTCTCACTAATAGAGTAACCATGTCTAAAGTGATGTTAATCTAGTCATTTTTTTTCATTCCTTCCAATAACCACTGTGTGTATAAAATTTAGGCTAATGAGATGACTACAGATTTCATGTACCCTAAAGTGACAGGGGAAAAAATAGTAGATTTTAGGTTTTTAACAAAAATTAATGATGAAAAGTGGGACCGGCGTCCGTTGTTTCAAGTTACCAGTGATTAATAGGCCTATCCTGCACTCTCCTGATGTTGTTGCTGAAAAACAACTCATCAAATTCACCTCCTTTTAACCTACAGACTATAAGGGGATTTTATGACCTTCACCAATGCCACCACAAAGGCCAAAAGACAGAGGATCTTGATCAACCATAATCATACCAGAAATTTTTTGTTCTTCTTTTCAGTTGCTAAGGAGAACAGACAGAGATAACAGCAGCTATAGATCCCCTTAGTATTAAATATGAAACTCAGGGTCCCTAGTCTTTGGTACCCAAAGAGAGTAAGGACATAACCCAACACAAACCTAGCTCTACCTTCCCCAAAAGAGAAGAGGGAACTGTGTTAAGCAAAGCCTAATTTCATGAATCAGCTCCCACCAGCTCCCCAAAGAATTGGACCCGTAACTGGAAACTAAGTGTAAGATAGGGGTGAAGCTCCTCCATCAGCCAGCTCTGCAGCAGCTTTCCAAGTCATCACAAATGTAAAGATGGCTGATGCCATTTCTCAGAGTTTGCTGCCAAAGCTTCTTGCTGACTCCATGAGTGTCAGCAGCACCTACTCAGTTTCTCATGGCAGAGCCCACTTTTGACATTTCCACACTTGGAGAGAGGCTGATCCAGAGAGTCATGTTTGTGTTACTGACATTTCGGTCTCTCTTTGCCCTCTTTTATCAGTCAGCATGCTGTCCCTTTTCTCCAACACCCCTTGAAATGGATCATAGCCTGGAGAAAAATTAATATCCCCTTTCCCCCAAACACCATCAATTCCAAACCTCTGCTGCAGCAGCAGGCAGTTCTATCCAGAATCCTGAGTCCTCAGTACATCTTACCCACTGCCTTTTATAGTGTCTTTCCTTTAAAATTCAGCTTAAGTAGCACCCCCTGCAGGTCTTTCCCAGTTGCCCCAGCTGCTAGTGCCTTCTGGGCTAAGGCTACCTTCCATCCTGTATTGACCTTTTATATACTGATTTGTATATCTGTTATCTCCCTCAGGAGAATTTGAGATTGTGAGGCAGTCTCCCCCTATTGGGGGGAAACATCATGGACACATATAAGCAGATACAAAATATGTGCATGCATTTCTACATTCCTGAGACTCCTGAAGGCTGCAGGGCATAAAGTAGAAGCTTTACAGATATGAGACTAGAGTTTGGTCTTCAAGGATGGGTAGGATTTCAGAAGGCAAGAGAGGGGGAGGGCATTCCAGACTGAAGGAGCAGTTGAACAAAAGCCCACCATAGACTATCTATGGTGTGTTTGTAGAATGATGAAAAGACCACTTTGTTGGGCAAGGGTATGTCCAGGGAGTAAAAGTCTACAATAGAATAAATAAATGCAAAACATACATCATTTTCTCTTCTAAAAGGAACTTAAAGCACTTAAAGTGTTTATGTTTTCAAATTCCTTGAGAGGGAGGAGCACATTGACAATATTTCCATTTTACAGCAGAGATTATAGGGCTCATAGAGGTTAAGAGACTTGACCAAGGCCTTGTAGTAAATCAAGGATGGAACAGGGAAAATGCTATAAGATCTCTTGACTCCTGGGCCAAGAGGGTTTCTTGCTACACTATGTTGCACATCACACTTAATAGTCATTTGGCAGAACATGGTCCATAAGATCATTAGGACTGACATTGGCACACTGATCTCAAAGGTAGTAATCAAATCCCAAGCAACTGATCCAAATCAGTATCTTAAAAAGGCAAACATCCAACTGTCTCAATCATGAAGAGAATCAGACTTGAACCCTGAGCATAGTGCTCAACTCTTGGGTCAGATTATTAGTGGATAGAGCACTGGGCCTGGAATCAGGAAGATCTGAGTTCAAATCCAACCTCTGACACCAACTGTATGACCCTGGGAAAGTCAATTAACCCCATTTGCCTCAGTTTCTTTATCTGTGAAATGAACTGGAGAAGGAAATGGCAACCCACTCCATCTCTACCAAGAAAACCCCAAATGGGGTAAGGATGATTAGGATACAAATGAAAAGACAGAACAAGAGAAAAAAAACACTTAAAGCTCCATTTACATGATGTCATCTTCAACTACTCCCTAGCCTTCACCCTCATATCTTATCTGGGGCCAAGGCCCTTAGATTTCACCTATGCAACATCTTTCCAATATGGCTCCTTCTCTTCTCCAATATTGCTACCACTTTGGTGCAAACCCTCATCACCTCATATCTGAGCTACCAGGATAGCCACTGGTGGGTCTGCCTGCCTCAAGTCTCCCCGCACTCCAATTCACTCTCCACTTCTCCTCTGAAGTGATTTTCCTAAAGTCCAGTTCTGACCGTGTCACTCTCCTATTCAAGAAACTATAGTGATTCCCAACTCCAGTGATTCAAATACAAAATCCTCTCTTTGGTATTCAGAGCCCTTCAAAACTCATTCCCCACCTACCTTTTCAGTCATCTTACACCTCATATAGCTTCCCCCCCAATCCTCACAACTTCTCATGTGTATTTTTCAGTCCAGTACCACTGACCTCCTCATTGTTCCTAAAAGAAGGCACTCCATGTCTTGGATCTAGGAATTTTCTTTGGTCATCCCGTATGACCAGAATCCTCTCCCTTCTCATCTCTATCTCCTGGCTTCCCTGACTTAAGTCTCAGTTAAAATTTAATCTTTCCCAACCCTTCTTAATTCTAGTACTTCCCTTCTATAGACAATTTCTTATCTATCTCCTACAAGCTTATTTACACATAATTGTTTGCATGTTATTCCTCCCATTAGATTGCAAACTTGTCAAGGGCAAGGATTGTCTTTTCCCCTTCTTTGCACTCCTAGAATTTAGCACAGTGCCTAGCACATAGTAGATGCTTAAGAAATATTTATTGACTAACTGAAGATACTTTGCATACATTATTTCATTTTAATTGTCTCTATCACCCTATGTGTTAGGTAGGTCAAATATTTTCCCTATTTATATAGATGGAAAAAAAAACCTGAGCCTCAGATATAGATAAATAAATGAAGTTTAGATACCTTATTTCAAGAAATCAGATGGAAACTGCCCAGATCTCTTAGAACCAGAAGCCAATATCAAAATAAGAAAGGAATGTACTGGCTACCTCCCAAAAGAAACCCCAAATTACAACTCCCTTGAACATCAAAATCCAGAAGTTCCATGTCAAAGAAAAAAAAATTCAAGTAGCCAGGAACAAAGAGTTCAAGTACCAAGGAGCCATAGTCAGGATCACACAAGACTTGGTAGCTGCCACTCTGAAGAAGACAAGAACTTGGACCACAATATTTCCCAGAGCAAAAAATAAATAAAGATGTAGGAGTGACAATAATCTATCCTTCTATATAATCCTAGTGGGATGGGGGATGAAAGAGAGAATGCACCTTTAACAAGCATTGCTGATGAAAAAACCAATACTAAATAGGTACCTTACAATGGAAACACAGGAAATAAGAAATATAGAAAGGTTCATGCATTTGGTCAGTTGGAAGGAACTATGATATGAGGATGAATTATTTACATAGTAATAGGAAAAGAAGAAAAAAATGAGCTCTCAGAGTAGTAATATCACCTAGAGTCACAAAGAAAGCTAAATAAGACAGGCAGGAGGACTAGGGGTATATCTGTTTTGTTTTGATGGGAGGGAAGAAAAGTTGGAAGAAGGGGAGGTACCTCACTAACATAAGAGAGGTGTATGAGATAAAAAATATAAAAACATTTAGGAAGTGGTATGCTGAGTTTCACTTGCAACTAAACCAGGCAAAGGAAAGTATAATACATTCATACACATACTTAAACACACACAAAGACATACAAAGAATATGATATAAAAATACCTTACAGTAGGAAGTAAACTGGGCAAAAGAGAGGGGGAGTTTAAGGTGAAAGACAGGACAGAGAAGGGAGTAATCTTAAGCAAAACAAATCCCAACATCTGAATTGAGAGCTTGAGGGGAAAACAGTTAAAAAGATAAAAACAAAGAGTTAAACCTATAATCAGTGGCAAGACAAAGGATCAAGAAGAGGAGCAATAGAAGAAAAATTGATTATCTTATTCATAGATTACAAATTTTGGTCAAATTCCTCTTTTACCACCTTTTGTCTCTTTGTAAAGAGGGGGTCAGGGGTGAAGAAGAAAAAGTAGAAGAGTCCAGGAGAGATGGAAATACACAATTGATAATTAGCAAAATAATTAACAATTATAATCATGAACAAGAAGGGGAAGAACTCACCAACAGAATGAACTAGTGATCATGAACTAGAATGAGAAATTAACTAGAATCAGAATCCAGCAATATATTCTTTACTAGAAATACCCTTGAAACACATAGAATTTACATGCAACTAAAATGAGGACATAAAACAATTTATTGTGCTTTGAGTGGACTCAAAACACAGGGATAAAATACTGAATTTAGACAAGGCTACAGTGAAAGTAAAGATAATAAAAAGAGATCGCAAAATCACCTTATATTTACAAGTAACATAGATAACTAATAAATTTCAATAATTTTGTTATTATTGAGTTATTTTTTCAGTTGTATCCAACTCTTTGTGACCCCATTTGGGGTTTTCTTGGCAAAGATACTGCAGTGCTTTGCCATTTCCTTCTCCAGTTCATTTTAGAAATGAGGAAACTGAGGCAAACAGGGTTAAGTGACTTGCCTAGGGTCATACAACTAGTAAGTGTCTGAGACCAGATTTGAACTCAGACAGATGAGTCTTCTTGATTCCAGGGTCAGCACTCTATCCACTGTGTCACTTAACTGTCATTTCAATAATATGCACGCATGTATGCATGTACATATGTATCTGTGTACATATGTGTATGCGTGCATATATACAGGTATGTATATGTGCACATATACACATGTGTATTAATGTGTATTAAGATACTACTATATGATGTGTGTAGACAAACACATATACAAATATCTGTATTGTATATATATGTTTATGAATGTATATATACACATCAAATAGCATAGCATTTAAATACTTAAAGAAAGTTAATTGAATGGCTGAGGGAAATAGGCAACAAAACTATAATAGTGTGGTAACTCAGTGTGCTCTTTTCAGATCTAGAAAAATCTAACTAAAAGATAAACAAGAAGGCAATTAAGGACCTGAACATGACTTTGGAAAAATTAGAGATGATGGTTCCCTAGTGATTACTGAATGGAAACAATTTACATATTTTTCAATCAAGCACAACAGCTTTTAAAAAATTGACCATATATTGGGGCATTAAAACTTCACAAACAAATATAGAAAAGCAGAAATATTAAACATATATAGTGACCAACAGGCAATAAAATTATATTCAATAAAAGGCCTTTGAAGAAATAATTAAAATTTGAGACTAAAAAATTCGTAATTCAAAGAACAGAACATAGAAATAATATGTAATTTCATCAAAGAAAATGACAACATGACCCAACAGATCAAAGATTGTGAAATGTAGTTAAAGCAGCCCTTGGGGAAATTTTATATCTAGAAAGAAAGAAGGAAAGGAAAGAAGGAAAGGAAAGGAAGAAAGAGAGAAAGGAAGAGAGAAAGCAAGAGAGAAAGCAAGAGAGAAAGGAAGAAAGGAGGAAAGGGAGGGAGGGAGGGAGGGAGGAAGGGAGAAAGGGAGGAAGGGAGGAAGGGAGGAAGAGAAGAAGGGAGGAAGGGAGGAAGAAAGAAAAAGAAAGAAAGAAAGAAAGAAAGAAAGAAAGAAAGAAAGAAAGAAAGAGAGAAAGAGAGAGAGAGAGAGACATGAATGGGGATTGTAACTTTAAAAACAACAACAATAGCAACAACTGGAAAAGTAACAGATTGAAAATCTACAGCTAACCGCCAAGGTAAAATTCTGAAAATTCAAAGAAGAAATTAAGAAAAAAAATGAAAGCAAAAAAAAAAATGTATCATTAAATTGATTGTTGAAACTAGGAACTATTCTTAAAGTAAT
>CM053588.1:211001049-211061282 GCA_028646515.1 Pseudochirops corinnae | reverse complement strand
TATATATATATATATATATATATATATATATATATATATATATACATATGTGCCTTTCAATCTATATGGAACTAGGTAGGACTTGGAGTCAGGAAGACTCATCTTTACTAGTTCAAATCCAGCCTCAGACACCTACTAGCTCTGTGACCCTGGGCAAGTCACCTCACCCTGTTTGCCTCAGTTTCCTCATCTGTAAAATGTGAGCTGGAGAAGGAAATTACAAACCACTCCAGTATCTTTGCCAAGAAAATCCTAAATTGGATCATAAAGAGTCAGACATGACTGAACAATGTACCTATGTAATATATCTATATATCAATATATATGATATATATATCTATATCAATAGACACAAATAAATAAAATTTCTCAGTATTCCAAGCAATTGTCTTAAGTTGCAGAAAAGGTCCCAACCTGCATAAATAGATTAAATTATCTTATCTGGGAATCCCTTATATAAACTTTATCACAGATCCAGGCCCTATCCCTATCCCTACCCGTATGTATATATGCTGTCTTCTCCAGCTGCCCACACTCATTGATAGAATGTACATTCCATGAGGGCAAGAATTATTTCCCATTCTTTGTATATCTCCCCAGTACCTACCATAGGATCTGGCATATAATAAGTGCTTGTTGTTTAATTAACTGAGAGAACACCATTCTGGGATGAATCGGAGGGTAAGAAATGATACTTTTCTGGATGTGGGCTATATGATTATTCCTTTTCCAAAGACACTAGATACTAGTGCCTTCTTTATCTGTCATGGTCCTGAATAAAGATTCTATGTTGAAATGCTTGTTGTTAGTCTTTTGGTTGCAGAAGTGGAATGGAATATCCCTAGGTAAGAATGAAAATGAGGCAGGTTCTGATATTCCCAGAGAGTAGCATCTCTGTACAGGGGGCATAAGCCAGAGAGAGAGTATTATATTTTTAAGAAGCCCCCAAAATTGAATCCAATCCACATCCTCCCAGAGCTCCAGTTTGGAGTGACAGGTTGTGTGCTGAATGGCCCTAGGACATGTGCTGAATGGCCCTAGGTCTTGTGCCTTCCATCTGGTAATAACCAAAATCTACCAGAGAATAATGGGGTTCTCCAGCTGAGTATAGAATGCAGTGAATGTGCACACACACACACACACACACACACACACAAACCCCTTTAGATTACATCTAGACAGCCTAGGTAAGACCAGACCATTAGTGTCTCTTCACATTGAATGCAGACTAATGAGGGCTCAAAAATCAGCCTCTACTTTCTTCAGCTAGCTGGATTGGTTGGGAAAAGAGACAAAATCACTGGATAAGTGCATCATCTTCTACACTCTCAGTTCTTAGAAGTATTCCACAAAAGCAAAGATTCAGTTGGTCCATAGCTTATGAAAGTAGCCCCATAATCAGCACCAGTATTTCTTAGTCCTTGCAACTGGGTAGGGCCATAGACAGAGAAGAGGGGGATAAAATGGGCTTCAGCAACCTACTACTTCCATCCATCCGGTTTTACATGCACTAACAGACACAATTTACAATAAAGAAGATTCAGATCTTGTTTTCATATGAGTTAACCGAAGCTGTTCTTCATTCATTGGTTCTGAAACTTATGTAGCTATCAATATCCTCTTCCCCATTTGCTCTGAAACAGACTCTTTGAAAGTTCATCCTCCATCCCAATGGGCATTTGGTCTAACCAAGGCCAGACTCTCTCAGGGGGCAATAGGGTTTGCTTCTTGTGGCCTGTGAGATCAATTGTACTTTCTGTCCTTTTCCACTTGGAAAGAGAGAAGCTGCAGCTAGAGCCCTGAGAAACTGTCTGACAGTCAGAGATCAGATGAGACTATGCCTGGCCTGCATTAAAAAGCTTGTCCTGTCCAATGAAAAGGTCCAGCAGCCAGAGAGAACAAAGTGAGCAAAGATGATCCAGTCCAGTTTTCCTTCTCATTGATTTTTGACAGTTTCCTTGCCTCTTGTCAGTGTTTGCAGATTAAACCCTCATTCGTCCAGATCAAGGATTTTATCACACCATCTGCTGTTTGATTCCAATTACATCACTGAGCTGTGCTCCAGCCTGTTTCTGCTTACTGACAAGTGGAAGAATGCCTCACTTTCTTCTTACTTTCTACATTTTTCAACACCTCCCAATTCTCAATTTATTTGCAGGCTTGGAGTCAACTGTGGCCCTGAGGAGCTGACTTCAGTCCACATTACATTAAACAAAGACTAATGGATGTTAGGGTGAGGAGATGTGCTCCTGCTGTCCTTCAAATGTAAAGATGCCTCTATGGACCCACTTGCAAGAGTCATGTGCTTTGAGTTTGGTTTCCAGGAGCAAGAATCAAATCATGCTGAGTCTTCTATACTACTCTGCCTTATGACCTTATGACTATACTACTCTTTCTTATGACCAGCGAAATTCATTAGCAATGCAACTGACCCAGGCGAAGAAAGGTTAAAGAATAAAGTAGAAGTGAACTAACTCCAAGGAGAACCAAGCCCAGGACAATGACAGTGGCTTCATTAGTATGATGGATTAAAAGTCTTACGAAATGATATCACTGCATGAGTATGGAAAGAATTCTGGATTTGATGGCCAAGCACTGGCTTAAAACTCCAGCTCTGCTCCTTACCACATTTGGAAAAATTACTTAACTTCTCAAGTCGCCTACGTTTTGCCATCTGTAAAATGAAGTGATAGTATTAGAAGACTTCTAAAGTCCCTTCCAGCTCCAAAACTGTGACCCAGTGATACTCCAATACTTCAAGAGTCTATCATGTGGTTGGAGATTCCTCTACTGATACAGATTGCAACCCCTCTAGAACTAGGTGATTTTCAAGAATGATTCTGGACCAGTGCTTCATCACCTAACAGCAAAGCCAACAATAAGCCTCTCCAAACTCAGTTTCACTCCCTATGGCTCCCACACCTCCCCCATTCAGCATCTTCTTAAAGGTGCCTTGTCAAACACCTCTAGAAACCAAGCCTAAAGGTTTTAACCCTCTTAGATCTGAAACTGCCCCCCTCCAGGACTGATTGGTGACTATCTCATCTGACCCACTATTTCAAGAAAACCATAAACATACTTCACCTCACTCCCCTACTCCATATCATTTTCTTTACAGCTTTGCCAATTCCAACTCCCACCCACCCCACAGTTCTGAAATCATAGTCAAAACAACCATGCCTTTGTTCTTGGCCTAGTATGTCAATCTACTTCCCTAAAGCCCCACTTGCCATTTCTAATTCCAGGTCCAGAGTGCCCCTTCCTGGCTACCATACCCCTATGGGTATTATCTCCCATATTATAATGAAGTTTCTTGAAGGCAAGGACTCTCTTTACTTTTGATTCTGTATCTCTAGTTCTTGGTTCACTGCTTGACAGGAACTGTGCTAGCTGCTGATAAATAGTAAGCTCTTAATAAATGCATTTTCGAACATTCATTCATTCCAAACTTACTTTGATTCTAGGAAAACAGATGTGTAAGTGGATCACTTGGCCGACATTTAAAGGCTATCTAGCTTGGTAGGATGGTCACCAGAGTTCGTGAAAATCATCGGAATAGCCCTTGTGAACCTAGAGTCAAATCCAGGTCATAATGAAGCACCAGAGTAAGGCTTTGGTTGAGAGTTTTAAAAAAAAATTCTGGTGCATCATATCCTGTTATGACAGGATAGCAGTGCGACATAAGAGAGGAAAATTCAAAGGCCCAGAATAGCTGGAGAGATAAGGAAATAGAGAGCTCCTATCATAAAAGATGGGGGTGGGGAAAGTAAACCAGAGAGTACAGGTTGGAGACTCTCTCTCATTCCCTACTGTGTCCATGAATATGGATGCTTCCCCCTCCCTCAAGAGGCCAGACTCTGGGAAAATGTGAAGTTGAAAGACTGGAAGTCTCCTTCTGCCTCTTGCTGTTTTTGTGTTAAATATCCTGGGATGCCAAATAATAGTCATAACTCTCTCCAGCAAGTGTGCTGTCTTTTCTGGGCCCAAGGAGTCATGGGTCAGTGGGCAGCAGCTAGGGGCTGGTTCTATTAACATCAGCCTCTAACCAACAGAGATAAATGGGCATGAATAACATACAGAAAATATCAGTGTATATGTTTATATGTATGCATATACACATAACTCCCAATTTTATTTCTAATAATTTGAGTGTTTCCACTCACCCACATGCACATGTATAGTATGGTCAAGACCAGTTTACCTTTGCTAGTTAGAATCTTGAGTTGATATAGTAGACCCCTGGCTATAGATACACAAAAATGTACACCACTACCCTCACTTGAGATCCTTAATTTTTGTAAATTTGTTAAGTTCCACATGCTAGGACAAGACCAGTCCAGGTGTTTCTGGTTACCTGTCATGGAGGCACCACAGTCTCTTTGGTTTTTTAGAAATCTTTTCCTTCTCCATGACTGTGGATGCTTTGGTTTGTTGTTTTTTTTAAATGAAAAGAAATAAGAACAAATGAAAAGGAAAAGAAAGGAGAACAAGTTATTAGGTTAATGAGTTAGTCAAAAAAGCAGCACAAAGAAATCTGTATTCAAGTCCCCCTAATCATAACAGAACTATAAAGAATTGGCATAACGTGGCCACTGTATGATCAGCCAATCAATCAACATACATTTATTTTAATTAATAAATGCTTACACTCACTCTGTGTTAGACACTGGGCTAAGCATTAGGAATACACACAAGTAGAATGAAAGACAGCCCCTACCCTCAAGAAGTTTACATTCTAATTGGAAGAGATAACACATAAAACAAAGATCCAAAAGGAGAGTGGTGAAAGGCCTGAATCACAGTCTGGAGAGGAATGAGACATGACTGATCTAGGTGTCCTCCTTAAATGGAGGTCCTAAGAGGAGACATCCAATCAGAAGGAGAAGCCATAGGAGTAGAGGGTCCATCCAATGTGTGAATTCCAGGACTAGAATGAACTTCAGTCTAGAGAGATGTACATGAGAAGGAAAGTGCTGATGATTGAAGACTGGGGAAAAATTACAAAGGAGAAATGACTTAAAGGAGGGGTGAAGGACCACAAAAAGAGATGGGAGAATCATGCAATGAGAACTAACCAATAAACTGCCCATGTGCCCTGATGCAATGTTAGAAGAGGTAGAGAAGGTCCCCAGCATGCTAGATGAACCCTTTGTAAAGGATTTACAGGAGAACATACCTGGGAGTAACATAGGATAAGAAGGCTTGGACAGCTTTAAGATATGTCCCATTAGAAGGAATAGTCAAACTGATGAGATCACAGATGCATTGGATTATCATGATAGGCTCATGAATCATAGGACCAGAAGTTTTACTGATGGTAGGAACCTTAGAGGTCATCCAGTCTAACCCCCTCATTTTCCAAATGAGAAAATTAAAAGCCAAAGAGTGATCTGCCCAAGGTCACACAGCTTATAAGAGACAAAGTCAGAATTTGACCCCAGTCTTATGACTCCAAATCCAGTATTTTGAGCTTTTAAGAAAAAAAGGAAAAAGCCCTGAAGAGAAGGCTGATGATAATTATCTATACATAAATCTAAGCAGTATCCTTTGATCATTTGACTAAAAATTGCTGATTATTTATACCTTTTAAAATAATTTATCACTTTATATGTTTGTGAATAGGATAACTCTAAGGCTATATGAGGCCAAAACATGATTATAATAACACAGGAAAAAAAATTAGAAAAATCAGTGTGGTGGCAACCATACTGGCATACCCAGGATGCCTTATAGCACAGGTTCTTAGGTCTGCTTTACTAGGAAAGATAGCTGTTTAAGGAGTCAACAATATTTTTTTTTTATTACGTTCATTAGTTTAGGGGAAACATCAGCACCCTGAACTTCAGAGAAAATCCAAACAAAGAAAATAGAGAAAATACAAGCAGAGAAATAAAGACCAACAGACAGGGCTTCTGTCTGAAAAATTAGCACAGATCAACAGACAAGATACAATTGTCTGACCAAGGAAATGCATACATAGTTACCAGAGAGAGAAGCACCAATATGTGGGTTTTTCAAAGTTCAGGGGTGGGGCAGCTCCTTAACTCTGAGTCTCATCCAGTTAAATCACAAGAACACTTTTCCAATGAGTGATCCCCAAAGCAAAATGCTAACCTCAGAGTATATATAGAGCCAGGGGGCATCACAACTTTAATGACTCAGTGCCTAATTAGAAATTAATAGAAGGTGTGAAAGCCTTCCTACAAGCAAGCCTCCCCTAAGCAAGCTTCCCTTAATGGGCTCCATGTGAGGCCTATTAATGGATCAAGGAAAATCTTACATGCCATTAATATTACAATCAGTTGGCCATAGGACATTTTAATAATATAATGAAGTCACCTGCTTTATTTTCCACTTGTCCATCCTGGTCCATTAGGGCAAACAAATTGATTAAACTAGTTTTATTCCCTCTGCCAAGAGCTTTATCTAATCACTTGTTGTGGTAAGAAGATGACTTTGTGTTTCAGAAGGCTATTCCAGTGGAGCATAAATTCTGGCAAAGCCTAGAAACCTGGAAAAGCTTTGATGATCAGCCTAGCTATGTACTATCTATCTGTCTGTCTGTCTGTGGATCTATACTCACACACTCACACACACACACACACACACACACACACACACACACACACCTGTCATCAACATTTGTCATCTAAGGGCCAGCCTACTTAAATTCAGAGAAGCTTATCACTACTTTGGGTGGAGAAAGATGAATATATTGGCCACAGCAACTCTCAAAGACTATCTTTGATCATAGACAGAAATCTGCATTGGTGGAGAAAATACCCAAACCAAAGCTTTCCCAGATCCTGGAAGTATCCCCTGCTCAATTGGCCTACACTCCACCTGGCCAATAGCAGCTTTTGCCTGGAAACTGCTTTGACTTGCTTGGGTATACATGATTTTTCAGAAGAAGCTGGAGGCAGTTTGGTCTCCTCTGGGTCTGTTTGCTTTGGTTCTTGAAACAGAAGCCTTAGAGGGAAGCAGGATGACCAGTCCCTCAGGATTCAGTGCAGACAGGACCACCCACATGACAGTTTGTCTTCTCCACCCAACTCATTCAATTGTGGTCATGTTGATGGGCACAACACAGCTGTCTGTACCTAAAGCTTATTATTCCCTTGCCAGTGACAGTGTTGTGTAGATCCAGTTTAAGAGTAAAGTCATTCTGCGTTCTAGTTTACCAGTAACTAGATGGGATGCCCCAGACCTACTATTTTAGGTCCCTTTTGGCAGAATTGCACAGCCCACCTGGACTGTGTAGATGAGGTATTCATTCGTCTCCTTGGGCAATGTACTAGAATTTATTTTACTATAAAATATGAACTTGAGAGTTAATAAACAGGGCGGCATTTGATGCCAGGGATTAAATATTTACTGGTAAAATATACAGTGATGAAAAAGATTTCCAAACAGGTGATAAATCATATAGTCTGTGCTCTGTATTAAATATATTTTTTAACCAAAGAATAAATACAATTTAACTTAGGAAGAAAATATTAACTCTTTGCTTTCAGATATCCTCTTTTATTTCTTTGAACTGATGAAGAATCTTGCTTGGGATTGCTTTAAAGAGGGAATATAACTGCTAGGATTTTTTTTGTTAAATAATTTTTTCATCAATGACTAAAAAATATATTCCCTTTGCTACTGAGCTTTACTAATTCAAAATAATTCACATATTTTGTCCCTTCCTTTACAATCCCACTGCCACCACCTCAATGAAGGTTCACATAACACAAGTCTGAGATACTCCCAACAGCCTCTAAGGTGTCTCCTATGTCTGTTGAAACCAACCTACACACAAGCACCATCTTCATTTCTTTGAAAGACTACTTTCTGCCCTTTGATTGTGCAGTGCTAAGTCTGTGTAAGGAGAGGTGACTCCTGATCAGCCAGGATGCTGTACCTGTGTGAGTGGAGAAGGAATTTCTTCAGATTGTTGGAGTTCCTGGAAAGAAATCATGTAGGATCTCTCCAGTTCCCCATGATCTGTCAAAGAACACTGGCAGTGGCCCAGCAATTGCATCAACCTATCCTTTCAGTACCAAGGATATTCCTCCTGTGAGCCTGGTGCATTGAGTGAAACAAGGATGGGAAGGTGCTCTTGTCTTATATTTCTACTTGTCTTGCTTATCATTTCCCTGGTACACAATAACATGTTTTTTTTTTCTTTTCTTCAATATGTGTTTTATTCCTCTGTAAGAATGTAAGGTGTGTGAGGTCAGAACTATCAACTCTTCAATCTTCATATCCCTAGCACTTAGCACAATGACCAGTATATAGTAAATATTCAATAAATAAATTCTTTTTCATTCATTCATTCATTCCTTAATCTATAAGTGCTTCCTCTTCAAAATTACCTTGAATATATTTTGTATATTATTTATATATATGTGTGTGTGTGTGTGTGTGTCTGTGTCTGTGTCTGTGTGTGTCTGTGTTTGCGTGTGTGAGATCTCTACTGATAGAATATAAACTCATTGAGGGTAAGAAGGAATCACTGAATACGGATTTACAGAGGAATGACATGATATTTGAGAAAGATTTTTCTGGCAGGATTATGAAGGGTAGACCCGGATATATGAGTGCTCTTTAGAAGGTTAGTCTAATGGGCAAAATAGTTCAAGCGGGTCATTATAAGAGCCTTTGGACATAACAATAGAGAGAAAGAATCCCATAATCATAGATTTAGAGCTAAAAGGGACCTTGGAGACCATCAAGTCTGATTCCCTCATGGAAAAATGAAGGAAACTGAGTATAAGTAAACTGAAACTTAGAAATGTTAATGACTTAGGATCACATGACAAAGGAGAGTCTGAGGAGAGATTCAAACCCGGATCTTCATGGTTCCAAATCCATTGCCCTCTGTACTATATACACCATGATGTTATAGATGTTTTAGAGAATTATCGGCATATGGAAATGAAAGGTGGGGGAAGTGTCAACAATAATTCTAAGGTTATGAACATGGTAGACTGATTGAATAGCAGTGTCATAGACAGAAATAGTAAGGTCAGGAGTATGAATAGGTAGGTTTACACTAAAAGATAATAAACTGTTTTTGACTCACTGAGTTTGAGGTGTTAGTGGAACAACCAAGTGAAATAACCTGTAGACAGCTGGAGATACAAGTCTGGAGCTCAAAAAAGAGCTCAGGGCTGGAAATAGGTTTGGGAATTATTTGAATAGAAGTGGTAGTTGGTGCCCTGAGAATGAATGTAATTAAGGAAGAGAGTTTCAAAAAATAATAGAAGAGGTCCAAGGACAGACCCGTATTAAGGAGCTGGGAAAAGGATAAGGTCTCAACAAAGGAAACAGAGAAGGAGTAGTAAGTAAAGAGAATGTGGCAGTATCTCTAAGAAGCCAAATGAAGGAAAGTATCAGTTGAAGGAACCAGGAATGTTTTACTCTGGAAAAGAGAATGGACAGAAGAGCTATCTTCAAGTATTAGAAAGGCTGTCTTGTGAAAGAGAGATTATACTTGTTCATTTTGGGCCCAGAGGGCAAAACCAGGAATGGAGGGGACAAAAAGCAAACATAATTTTGATGTCCAGAAAAGCTTCCAGTAAGGTAGAGTTGTTGAAAAAGTGAAATGAGCTACTTCAAGAGGCAGTGGGTTCCCTCATTCAATGGAAGCTGGGTAACTGCTTATTAGGAATTTTGCAGTAGAATTATTTCTTTCAGATAAGGGTTGGATTAGGGTAGCTATATGGTACAGTGGATAGGGCATTGGGCTTGGAATCAGGAAGACTCATCTTCATGAGTTCAAATCTGTCCTCAGATACTTACTAGCTCTATGACCCTACACAAGTCATTTAACTCTGTTTGCCTCAGTTTCCTCAGTGGCAAAATGAGTTGGAGAAGGAAATGGCAAACTACTCCAGTGCCTTTGCCAAGAAAATATCAAATGGGGTCACAGAGAATTGGACACAACTGAAAAAATGCCTGAACAACAGAAGTGTTGGGTTAGATTAATATTGAGGTCCCTTAGAAATGTCAAATTCTATGATTCTATGAATTTCCAATAAGAGAGAGTATTGACTGTGTCAAAAGCTGGAGAAGTCAAAGAAAATGAAGACTAAAATAAAAACATTGGATTTTGCATGTAAGATGTGGGTGAGTGGCCTTCACACTACATCTGTAATTGAATGGGGTAGAAGGGTAAATACTGGTGATAGCTGAGCATGTTTATGGTCAGATGAGAAAAAAAATGAGTGTAGAGGAAGAGACTGAAGATGTATGAAAGGAATGACCACTAGAGAAAGAGGGAGGAAATGAGCCCAAGGGTACAGGTAAAAAGAATTAACTTTAATATGGAAAAAAGATATTTCTGGTTCTGTGATCTTCAAAAAGGAGGAAAATATATATTAGACCAAGATGTTTTTGAGCAATGGGAGGTGAGTAAAGAATCTCATGTTCAAAGATCTGTCTTTTTAGTGAACTAAGAGGCTGAGGCATCTGCTGTAAATCTCCAGATTAGGGGATTCAAGGGTGGGGGGAGTAAGCATGAAGACAAGGGAAGAGGGTTGTGAGGTGGTGCAGTGAATAGAGCACCCACCCTAAAGTCAGGAGGATCTTAGTTCAAATCCAGCCTTAGACACTTAACACAGAACTAGCTGTGTGACCTTGGGCAAGTCACTTAACCCCAATTTCCCTGCCTTCCCCCCTCCAAAAAAATTTTTTTTTAATTTTTTAAAAAGACAAGGGAAGATTTGGAGCAGATCCTTTGGGGAATGAGATAAGGTACTTATAAGGGTACAGCAAAAGGATTTCATGAAAAGAATAGAAGGGATGCTAAAGATAATCTACTCAAACTTCATCATTTGGTCAGTTTATAGCAGTATCAAGTTCCCAGCTGAGATTATACATCACAAATTTAGAGTGGATGAAGTCAGTTCAGTTTTATGATTTTCTTCACTGATATATAGTAGCCCTGGAGTAAGAATAGAGAAAGAAAGAAACTGAGTGTTGGGGCTTATCCGAGGATGAAGATTTGCAGATCAAAAAGGAAAGGAGGTTGAGGGAGTTCAGGGATTATAGAATAATAGTTAATGAATCTTTACAGTGGCCATTCATGCTATTAATGTTAAGGCTAGGCAAGTGAAACTTTAGTGGAGAAGGGAGGACTGAAAGAATTGGGAGAGGGTCAAGGGACCTGAAGTCATGATGTAGACAAAGAATTACTTAACTAGGAGTGAGAGAGTAAGAGAGGCAAAAGATTAGGAAATTGTGGCCAGAGAGAGTAGTATTTCAAAATTCGTGGAGGCACAATAATCTCAAGAGATAGTACAATTTACAGTAAGATTTTGTTACTGTGTAGTTGAGGTAGGGCTGAGAATATAGGTCTCCTGAGTTCAAGGACTGATTTGTATCACTTGCACAGTCCCAAAGTATAGTGAACACTTAAGAAAATTTTGTTGGATTATTCTGGATTAGAGAGAGTTCATTGGAGTTGATGAGATTAAGGAATTGAGGGTTGAGGTTGTTACAAAAATGAAGTCTCCAAAGATGATGGCAGCGATTCTAATAGAAAAGAAGGCTTTGAATAAGGTCTTAAAATTGAGGTTATAATCTTGATGTTGGCTGATGATAGCAGGTTGTGTTTGTCCTTCATTTTCAAAGAGGACCATGGCATTAGGGAAATGATGATATGACTTGTAGTTGACTTTGATTTGAATGAGGGAGGGCTGTGCCAGGTCACCAGCCTCACTTTCTCCTCCAGAGTCATCTGGGTCCAGTAGCCAGATATTCATCGGGATGACTGGAGATGACCCAGGATGCAATGGGAGACCCTGGCCCTTTAAGGCTAAGGCCTTTGCAGGTACTCACTGAGAGTGAATACTTCATACTGAGAGGAACGCAAAGATGAGAAAGACAAGAACCTTGCTTTCAAAGAACATACAGAACCAACTATCATCAATCAATCAGTTGACAAACATTTATTAAGCTACTATGTGTCAGGCACTGTGGGATACAAAGAAAATCAACAAAGTCTCTGCCCTTAAAGAGCTTATGTTCTAATAGGGGAAACAACATATGAACATCATGATAAAGTAAATCAGTCAATAAACCAAGGAGCATTGTTTAAGTGCTCAGTATGAGCCACACATTGTGTTAAGCACTAGAGATACAAAACTTCCTTCAAGGAGCTTACATTCTGTCGGGGAGAGACAACATGTATATAAATAGGGAGGTACACAATACAGGAGTAGAGAGAAGATAGTCTCAGAGCAGGGAGCTCTAGGGGAGGAGGGAAGCCTGGAAAGGTCTCTTGCAGAAGTTTGTCCCTCAGCTAAGTCTTAAGAAAGCCAGGGATTCTAAGTGTCAGAGATGAGAAGGGAGAGAGTTCTTGGGATGGAGAACATCAGTGCAAAGGCACAGATATGGGAGTTGGGAGATGGAGGAACAGCAAACAGGTCCCCATGATTAGATGGTAGAGTGCATGGAGGTAACTTCTCTGTAAGTGTACTGAAAAGAGAGGGTAGGGTCAGGTTATGAAGAACTTTAAATGACCAACAGATGATGTCAAAGGGATATGATATGAGGAGGAGAGAAGAAGGAGCTTTAGGCAAATTGTCTCAATTTTTGAGGTGAAGTATGAGGGTCTTCAACTGAAGAAGATGGGAGTAGAGTGATATAAGCAGTATAAGAGAGGAAAGAACAAGCAAGGCGATGTGAAATTCAGAAGGAGAATTCATTTATGTCTCTAATTTACTCATTTTTTCTGGCAGTTGGGAAATATGTTAAGAAAATAAAACTAACAGAAACTACTGACTTGGGGTTCACTGAGGAATATGAGGAAGCAAGAGGAGGGAGTGAAGAAGAGAGAGGTAGAAAGATAACTTGGCAAATGTAGGTGACAGGAATTTCTATTGCTTCAGTATACTTGATGTTCATCCATTTCCTTCTCTATCATCATCTTTTTTTTTTTTAACATATTTCCATATTAGTCATGTTGTGAAAGAATCAGAACAAAAGGAAAAAACCACAAGAAAGAAAAAATAGAGAGAAAATAGTGTGCTTCCATCGGCATTCAGACTCCACAGCTCTTTTTCTAGATGTGTACAGCATTTTCCATCTCGAGTCTTTCAGAACTGTCTCAGACGCTTGCTTTGCTGAGAAGAGCCAAGTCTATCAATGAAAAATTATCACACGATATTGCTGCTGCTGTGTACAATGTTCTCCAGGTTCTGCTCACTTCCCTCAGCATCAGTTCATGTAAATTTTTCTAGGTTTTTCTGAAATCTGCCTGCTCATCTTTTCTTAAAGAACAATAATATTCCATTACATTCATATACCACAATTTGCTCAGCCATTCCCCAGTTGATGGGCATCCCCTCAATTTTCAATTCTTGGCCACCACAAAAAGAGCTGCTATAGATATTTTTGTACATGTGGCTCCTTTCCTCTTTTTTATGATCTCTTTGGGATACAGATCTACTAGTGGTATTGCTGGATCAAAGGGTATGCACAGTTTTATAGCCCTTTGAGCATAGTTCAAAATTGTTCTCTAGAATAGTTGGATCAGTTCACAACTCCAGCAACAATGCATTAGTGTTCCAATATTCCCATATCTTTTCCAACACTTATCATTTTCTTTTTTTGTCACATTAACCAGTCTGATAGGTGTGATGTGATACCTCAGAGGTATTTTAATTTGTATTTCTCTAATCAATAGTTATTTAGAGCATTTTTTCATATGATGATAGATAACTTTAGTTTCTTCATCTGAAAACTGCCTGTTCACATCCTTTGGCTGTTTATCTATTGAGGAATTCTCTGTCATCATCTTGAGAAGATGAAACACAATTCCTAGATTTACTAAAAAATCTTCAATGGTTCCTTATTGCCTTCAAGGAAAGTCCAAACTCCTTTATTTCACATTCAGTTGAAGGCCCTTCACAATCTACTACTGACCTACTGTTCCAACATTTATATAGTGCTTATCTATAATCATTAGCACACTGGCACATGATAAGATTTTGCTGATTCCAGGACTGGCTTTCTACCCATTACATCATCTAGCTGCCCCCATAACTCTCTGACAGGAACTCTAAGCGCCAGCCTGACTGAATATCTCTGAACCCTAGTCACATCCTTGTACTCTCTTGCTTCAATGCCTCTATTTTTACTGTTTTCTGTGTCTAGAATGTCCTTTCTCCCCTTTTTTATATTGTTGAGTTTCTACTCATCCTTTAAAGCCCAACCAAATTTAGACATCTAAATTATCCCAGGAGGGTTATTTTTCTGACAGGTCTACAAAGAAGTATTTTTAAGTTTGGATTCTCCTGGTGGAACAATTCTGCTGATCAACCTCTTTCCCCCTATTGGAAACCTGTCTGTAATCCCACCTCTTCTCTAGAGCTTTCTGTATTGCAAACACAAGTAGGCTGTTTGATGAAAGGCTCAATACTACAGAAATGGCAGCTAAATTTTATGTTCTCTTCTTTACCCCCATCATTGAACTAGATGATTACTAAGTACCCTAAAGCCCTAACCATCTAGGATTCTAAAGCAGTAGCAGCAACCAATCAACCACTCATGCTGGGAATCAGAAGGCCTGGATTCAAGTCTTCACTCTTTTTTGTAAACAAAATGACATTGACCAGGTCACTTAACTTCTAGGTCTAAGCTCCCTTCTCTAAAAAAGTGAAGAGAATAATTACTGCCTCACAGGTATAGGGTGCGAAGGGTAAAAGATTTGGGAAGTTCAGTTCACTTTCAAACAGATGAAAGTTTTATAGACATATTAGCCAGTTTTCCAATCCCTTCCTCACTCTTTGTTTTTCTACATTATCTCCTTGATACAACTAACTTCCTGGTATCCATGACACAGTGTATGACCCAGCTGTTGTTTGATCATACCATTGGTCATCTTGGTCATCCCAGAGGGAAAGGGTCATGTCTAACTAGTTCTAAAATAGCCCAGTAACCTGAATAAATGGATAGCCATGACAATGGCCATGATAAACATGATAATAATGTGTCCTCCTTGGGCATGTAGAAAGAGAACTGGAATGAGAGAGTAGAATGAGGGCCTTAAAGAACATCTTCTCCACCCCCAACCCCACCCCCACTCCCCTTGTTGTACAGACGAGGACACTGGAGCCAGGATAAGGAAGTGACTAGTTCCAGGTCACAGAAGTATCAAGTAGGAGAAAAGGAGTGAAGCCCAGGTCCTGTGACTCTGAGCCCCATGCTCTTTCCACTGGACCATTCTTTACATGGTCAGAGTCCCAGCTGGCATTTACAATGGGAGGCAGTTATAAAACTACTTTTGTGACCTGGATTTCCAGAACTTCCATGAGGTTCCACTTAAATGTACAACGGCGGACACACACAAAGCTGCAGCAATTGCCAAATTACATTATTTTTTACTAGCAAGCCAAATCTGAATGCCTTGGGCAAGGCCTCAGAAGACTTCAGTGGGAAAATGCAAACTTAAATGGTGGTGAACAGTGCTGATTACATCTCTCTGCCCACATTTTAAATAAATAAATAATGGCTCCCCCTACCCCCACCCCCTGCCACCACCACCACCCCAAAAAATTTTGCTTTGAATGGAACCACAATTCTGTACTTAAGGGTGAGAGGCAGAATGGAGTATGAGCAGAAATCTGCTCGTACCGGCAGGAAAAGCTGAGTTTAAGTCTTGTCTCTGACCCATTAACAAAGCAACTTTCTAAAAAGAGAGTTACTGATCTGAGTCAATGGAAGGAGGTCTTAGATTTCACTCTGCTACAACAAAATCATGGGTCTGGATCAGTGGTATGTGGGTTAATGTTTAACAATTGGCTCTCCAGAAAAAACAAAGTACACTCAAATTTAATCTTCATGATTACCACTTTTCTCCATCACTGTCTTAAGTCTAGAGTCTGGGCATTCAAATAAAAGCTATTATGTCAAGCCTTGATTTGTAGCTGATGTTCACATAAAAAAAATTAACAATCAGCTTTTATTTACTGATTCAAGCTAGCTCCAGTACCCCTCTCTCACTCTGGACACTAAGAAAACACAGAGACAGACAGACAGATATAGATGGATACACACCCACCAGAACAGTGGAAATCTGAAACTCAGGTTTTCTGTATGTTGAAGTTATGTTGTTCTATTAAAATCAATTTGATGCAATGCACCCAGTAACTATGAGGTATTATGTCTGCTACATAGGAGAATAACTACATACGGTGAATGCTTGGGGTTGGGGGGGGAGGAAGGAATTGTTGGGTGTTTCCAAATGAAGATTAGACAACAAGGAATTAACCTTTGAAAGGATCATAGGACCATCAGTTTACAGCTGGAAGGGACTTCAGAAGTTCATTTCCTTCATTTTATATAAATGAAGAACGGAGACTTTGAGTGACTTGCCCAAGGTTTCAAACACAGATCCTTTGGCTCTAAATTCAATGCCATACTCCCTCTCAGAAATGAAACTAGCCAGATGAACCCAATTATATTGCCCGAGGGGTACAGTTTGCTCTGAAAATGTTATCCCTAGTTATTGAGGCACAAGAGTACAATGGAAAGAGATGAATTTGTAGTCAGGGAACATGGATTTGAATTCTAGTTCTGCTGTTAACTCCCTGTGAGACCTTGGGAAAGTCACCTCTCCAGACCTTCACTTTCTTCTTGTATAAAATGAAAGGGTTGTTTAGTGGCAGCTAGGTGGTGCAATGAATAAAGCACCACCCCCCTGAAGTCAGAAGGACCTGAGTTCAAATCCAGCCTTAGACACTTAATACAAAACTAGCTGTGCGACTTTGGGCAAATCACTTAACGCCAATTGCCCTACCTTCATCCCTCCAAAAAGCAAAAAAAAAAAAAAAAATGAAGGGGTTAGATTCAAGCCCTCAAAGCCCATCGATATTTGAATTCTATTTTTTCCCCTTTAAGTGTTGAAGTCAATCTTCCTAGTTAGGGGATGGCCTGGTTTTGACTGCTAAGCTGCAAAGATTTCTAATGACTCTTGCCTTGCACATAGTAGGTGCTTTGCTTGATAAATAATAATCAATTGAGTAGGACTTCATACCCTAGATCAGTGATTCTCAACCTGTGGGTCACGACCCCTTTCGGCGACCCTTTTACTGGGGCCACAGGGGTTGCCTAAGACCATAGGAAAACACATATTTCCAATGGTCTTAGGAACCGAGACACCTCTTCTCTATCTGTCTCCAGGTGGGTCCGCCCACATACGAGTATTAAAGGGTCATGGCATTAGGAAGGTTGAGGACCACTGCCCTAGATGATACAAACCCTTCCTTGCACTGTAGTCTTGCTATCAATAAAGCAGGGACAAAGGATAGTTTTCCCATAGAATTAGCAAAGATTAAAGTAGGTTTTGAAATAAAAGGAGTGACTCAAGGGCAAAGCTTGATGACAACAAATGGCCTGTCCCCAGTCTCTAGAGACAGGCCATGTGTTGGGAATAGACTTTCACTTTCTGTAGTTACTGTTTTTATGGGGGTTAGGGATAAGGGGGAACTAATCAGACATCTGGGCAGAGTAAAATATTCTTCCCCAAGTTGTCTGGCCACATTCCCATGATGCTAAGTCCCTGGGTAATGTTCCCAGAAGCTCAAATGATATCTGGCCCTTCCGCATCCTAGAAAAATGGGGAGCAAAGTAGGTTCTCTAATATGTCCTAGGTCTGAAGTTTATATTTTCTGAACAAAAAATATGGGCCTATGTTCTGATAAAGAGTTGTTTTTTTTATTTGAGATTTTGTTCATCCCATTTGTTCCTTCTCTTCTTTCCTTCCTTCCTTCCATTTCTTTTTCTTTCTTTCTTTCTTCCTTCCTTCCTTTCTTTCTTCCTTCCTTCCTTCCTTCCTTCCTTTTCACTTGATTTAAGAAGACCAGAGGAGGTTAGAATGTTTGAAATAAAATCTGAAAGGCATAGAACATAGCAGCATATTATGATGGAAAGAACACTGAAAAAATTCAATTGTCAGAAGATGTAGGTTCAAATCTAGATTCTATCCTGTGATACTGGGCAAGTCCCTCATCTCTCTGGACAGACTAAGGTTTCTTTTCATTCTAAATCTGTATGATTCCTAAAGTAAGCATCCCCTTGTCTTCTGAGGGAAAGACTCCCCTTACCCCTGAATACTCCCATGGGCTAACATAGGTTAAAATGTGTATACCGAATTTTAACATTTGGTAGAAGCACTGCAATTCCTTGAGTGATGCTGAAAGTCTTCAGGGGAAGGCAGAGAGTTCACTGGAGGATAAAGTTCTATGAATCCAAATGGAACTCTATAAAAGGAGGGGAGGGGGGAATGTCCAGGAGGAGCTCGGGATAATTTGGTTCTCTGGCGACTGGGAAAGGTGAAGGGAGTTGGAGGAGCAAACACAGAAGCAAACTGTTCTCCACTGACAGGCCAACCCCGATTGGGCCTCCCAGCGATTTGCCAGAGTTCACTTCTCAAATGATTCTGTTACAGTACCAGCCCTCCAGCTGTCTGCAGCTGTATGCCTTCCAGACCTCCACAGCTGGCGTTTCAAATAGAAATGGCCTCTCTCTCGGAGAAGGTTCACCAGAATAGGCAGTTTCAGATGCACAATGTGCAAAAACATGGTCAGAAAGGCAAGGGTTTCTTCCTTGCATGGTCCATTTTGAACCTTTTGTGCATACTGAAATGGAGAGTTACTGTAAAGAATGCAGCACCAATGTCCCTTGGGGGTGAAGAATGGTGGGACTGGGGTGGAGAGAGGTGTAAAATGTGTATGTGTTCTTCTCTGAACGTATGTGTGTTCTGAATTTGCATATATGTGCACATAAGATACTTTGTATACATATTTATGCGCTCTTACGTCTCTATATGCATTTGTACGTAAGTATTTTCCTAGAAATATAGAATCTAAGCTCTTACTTTTAAAATGCTGCAGGAGAGGAAAGGGTTTAGAATTTTCTCTCTTGAAAATAGACTAGGAGTTGAATTTCAAGCTTTTCTGAGGTAGATCCAGTTGGGTTGGGTTCAAGATAATAACTGAATTAAAAGTAAGTCCGATCTGGCACAAACAATAGTTCATGGCTGTATCCCATTTTCATTTAAATCAGAGGCTGGTGCTTTCATCTGTTCTTATTGACATACATTTCAACTATTGACTTCTTGTTGCCTTGTGTATGAAGCTCACACCCCCAGGGGAATCTCACTGCATAAAGAAGGGCTTTTTCCACCCCCAGCCCCCAATGTTTTAAATGCTGGAAGCTTCCAACCTGCCTCCTTCTGAAGGTTAAGTCCATGTCTTGGCTAGGCTGTTTTTTTAGAGCCTGATAAATTCTAATGCAAAGTGGTGGGTGATTTTGAAAAATGCATTTATATTCATTCTTTCTCCTCCCTCTTTCTCCCCTCTGTTCATCCTTCACTTGGCATCTCAAGTTTGGCCTTCTCTCTCTCTCTCATTCTCATTCATTCTCTCTCTCTCTGTCTCTCTCTCTCTCTCTCCCACTCTCTCCCTCCTGCCCATTTTTCTCCTTTCTTTATTTTCTCCTTTTTCTCTTTCTCCTTTCTCTTTCTTGTTTCCCTTCTCTCTCCCCCTTTGATTTCTTTCTCTACTCTTTCCTTTCTGACTCTCCCTCCCTCCTTCTCTCTTTCTCCCCTTTTTTCTCTCCCCTTTCTCTCCTCTCTCTCTCTTCTTCCCTCCCTCTCTCCCTCCCTCTCTTCTCCTCTCTGTCTCTCTCTCCTCTTCTCTCTCTCTGTCTCTGTCTTTCCTCCCCCTCTCTCACAACACAGGCTCATTTTTGCCAATTTAAATAAATGTTGGGGGGGCACCCTTCACTGCCCTTAGCAAAACACCCTCCAAAATGCACTTTCCCTTATTGCCCAGGGGACAGAGGGGACCCAGGGACAGAAGACCTTGTTTCACAAAGCCACCAGCCTGGTGGAGTGGGAAATCACTCTCAACAATGGGTCGAATGAAAGGCCTTTTCAAACCTGGATATATTTGAATGCACCAATTGCCAACTTGCTGCTTCCGGCTTTATTGATTTTCCCTCCCTTCTTCTTTGAGTAGAAACTTAGAGCCCAGCAAATGAAAAGAAAGGGCTATTTAACATAGGCAAAGATTAAAGACCCTGGAAAAGAAACCCGGATGTTTCAGGGTGCCTGCTTAGTGAACAGAGCCCGGAAACAAGGTAGTTAATATTTCCCCCTCCTGGCGAACCTTCCTTTGTCTTTCTGCTGGCGCTTGGCGCAGCCCCGGCTCATGCTTTGTCTTCATTTGTCCCTGCCTTCGCCCCAGCCAGCGCTAAGAGAATCCACCTACATTCCATCACTGCCCGGTGCAGGATTGGGGGAGGGGGTCTGTTCTGGGGAGGGAAATGGGATGGGATGGGATGGAATAGAAGGGCAGGCCCAGGGGACCAGTGGACCCACGTACAACAATGCTGCACTCCAGGGCTCCACATTTTTGCTGGTTTATTTTCAAAGTTTGCCAAAAGTTGCTGGGTGGAAAAGTCTGGATTCAGTGCCCCTGCTCCTCATCTCATCTCTGGTTTATAGCCAAGGTTCTGCATCTGCCCTAAATCCCTCTGGTCCATGTCCGGCCCTGGAGACACATATTCATTTTTGTTAGACTTTAACCCTTGACTTACACTTCTCTGGGCATTCAGTTTCCAGAGCCACTTGTGAACACCTCACCTCCTTCTTACTGGTGAGCAAATAAGTACCCACTGCAGGCTTCTTACTCTCTTTCCCTGCTGAATATATTCACATATACAAAAATATATATGCATATACACACACTCACACCCATACCCACATATATACGTACACACACACACACACACACACACACACACACACACACACACTCCTATATGTGTTCCTTTCTGCCATGCTAGGTGACTAGCATGGTCTGAAGCCCAAATCTACATTTTGTCAGTATTATTATCTTTATCTTTATCAAGATAAATTGTTTAGGCAATTTCCATCAGCTTTGCCTCTGGAATCCTAAAGTTGGAAGGGAGCTCAGTTGAGGGAGGACTGTAGCTTAGGGCCAGAAGGGTCCCTAGAGGCCATCAAATAGCACCACCACCCCTGCCCCTACCCCATTTGAGAGATGAGAAAACTGAAGCAAAGAGTGGTTGAGCAACTTGCCCAAGATCACACAGCTCTTAAGTGTCTCCTGACTCCCAGCTTAGCTTCAGATGGATTGTGCCATCAACCTCTAGGCCTTGGACCCTGAACAAGAATCCCTTCTATGACAATGTCTATTACATCAGGTCATCCAGCTTCCACTTGAAGATGTCCAGTGTTGGGGTGGGGGTGGGGGGACACCCACTACTTCCTGAGGCAGCCCATTCCACTTTTGAATAGATAATTGTTAGTAAGCCAAAATCAGACTCTGCAAATTCTGCCCATTGCTTCTCATTCTGCCTGCTGCTGCCAAATTTCTTCCAAAGAACAGCCCTTCCCATTTATTTTATGACCCTCTGTTTCCCTTCCTTCATGCCTTCTTCCTCCCCTCCTCTCCACTCCCCCAGGTCATAGGATCATAGATTTGGAGCTCAAAGGGACCTCAGAGATCATCTTGTTCATTGTTTGTTTTTTTCAGTTATCTCCGACTCTTCTTGACTCCATATGGAGTTTTCTTGGCAAGGATACTGAAAGGGTTTGCCATTTCCTTCTCCAATTCATTTTACAGATGAGGAAACTGAGGGAAATTGGATTAAGTGACTTGCCCAGGGTCACACAGCTAGGAAGTGTCTGAGGTAAGATTTGAATTCAGGGACATGAATCTTCATGATTCTAAGCCCAGCGCTCTATATACTGCACCACCTAGCCATACAACCCTTTCATTTAACAGATGAGAAAACTGAAACATAGAGCTTAAGTTACTTTCCCAAAGTCATACAAGTAGCAAATTGTAGAGCTGGGACTTGGACCCAAGTCCTCTGACTCCAAATCCTTTGTTATCTTTCCAATCAGGCCCTAGGGTCAAATAAAATCTAAGCAAATAAATGTCTACTAGTGTTACCATGCTCCTACTCAATATGCTGGAATATATACCTTTTTATTGAATGAACTAAATCAACATCCTAAATTATTTTATTCAGCAACCATTTATTAAATATCTACTATGTGCCAGGAACAATGCCGAGCCCTGGGGAAACAATCAGTACCCATGACTGGCCACTCTACAACAAGAATATTTTGCCCCAAAAGTACTAACTCTGTATTCTGCATTTACAAAGTGCAACCACTAGGTGTCTCATTTCCCTTCAGTGTAGTTTTAATAGAGCCCCCCAGTATTTTCTCAACCACACCTAAAACTCATGGCAAGGTGGCGATTCCCAATAAGGCTTGCAGTGAGCTGTTAGCTTGTCCCAACTCAGATCTTTGTGCCAAATGGGGGGAATGTAAACCCACAGCAAGCAATAGAAGTTTGAAGACAATCACCCTCTTCTGTCAACTGAAGTTGTTGAGTTTCCTTTGACTCCAATTGGAAACTTCTCCACTCTATGCAATATGTAAGATGTCCCAATGTGTTGAATATTCAGGCGGGAACCATCAAGCCAGACAAGGCAGACATGTTCACTTTGCTGCAGGCAGGAGTCCGCCAGGCACAAGTTGTGCATAGACTGTCTTTTCTCTGTAGTGACAGATACCACCTAATACAAGTTTTCTTGATGATCTCATGGAAGTCTCTTTCCATCCCACACACTATGGATAGAGATGAAACAATGAAAGTTTGTATGGGGGGGGGGAGGGGGCAGAGTTGAAGGCAGAATATATCATGCCAGTATTGACAATATTTCCAGATAATTTTGAACAATAAAATTAATATCATACCTATTCACTGCCTCCAATTGTTATAAGTTTTTAGGGTCTATATGGTCATTGAGCCAGATTGCTAACAATTTTACTCTTTCTACCAGACACAGATGAAACTTCTACCCTAGTCTCTATGCTCTGCTCCTTTAGTCAGCTGTAGGTAGTTCATCTATTTATTCATAAATATATTCCTTAAATATTCATTAAGTCCCTACTATGTGTCCAGCTAGATGCTTTGGGTGATACAAAGAGAAATAAAACAAATAGTCTCTGCCATCGGAGTCAGAGATATAACACCTTCATTTTACACAAGAACAAATGGAGACCTAAAGAAATTATTTGCCCAAGCTCAAAGCAAATGGCATCAGAAGTGGGATCTGAACCCCAGTTCTTTAATTTCGGAACTACCACATTTTCCAGTGTGTTCCATATTTCTCAAGGATGGTATGATCTTATCTGGGAGATAAGACATATCAAATAATTATAATGCAAGAAAAGTATTAAGTTCTATGGGCAGGGAAAGGGGAAACTTCTTTTACCTGGAGGTATCAGAGAAGGTATCTGAAGAAGATGGAGGAGGATGAGGAGAAGGAAGAGAAGGGGGGGATGAGGAGAATAAGGAGGGTAAAGATGATGATAATGACGACAATAACAGATCCTTGGTCAGCCCCAGACCATGTTTTGTATCCATCTTGCCATATGCCCTACTCTCTCCCCATCCCCAACTCTTGCTCTACTAATCAAATCAATGCTACCACTTCTGGAAATATCAGGACAATTTCTTACCCTATGGCTCTACTCATTTTTCCTGTGACTAACTAAACAAAAACTTGCTTTTATGTCACCACTCCTCTATATGTGTCTTCTCCCCCTGTTAAAATGTAAGCTCCCTGAAAGCAAGGATGTCCTACTTTTAAATTTGTATCACCAGTGTCAGGTACAGAGTAGATACTTAATTCTTCCTTTTGACTCTGTCCTTGAGATCTGATAATTAACAAGGATAAGCTTGATAAGAAACTAGAATACCAAGAAAGATCAACAGAATCAGTCCCACCTGATGCCCATTCTTGCTCCTAAATTCAGTGTTATGATTTAAGGATAAACATTGTAATCACCAGCACTTGACTATTGCAAAATCACAGAATTTCAGAATTGGAAAAGGTGTCAGTGGTCATCTAGTCCAGTCCATACCCTGGAAAGAATCCCTACTAAACTGTTGTAGACAGCAGGCTATCTGTACTTGGCTAGAAGACCTCCCACGAAGAGTAACCTAGTACTTCCCCAGGCAGCCTCTAGATTTGATACCTCTAATTGCTTGCAAACCTTTTCCCCCTGACATAAAGCCAAAATTTGTCTCTTTGCACCTTCCAACTATGTTTCTAAGTTATGAATGTTGGCACAAAACAAAACATGTCTAAGCCCTTTTCAAATACTTTGAACACAATTATCATTTCTCTCTAATCTTTTCATGGTTAAACATCCTCAATTCCCTCAATTGGTTTCCTAATGTCATAAACTACAGACTGCTCACTGTTCTGATTATTCTCCTCTGGACATTTTCGAGCATTTCAACATCCTTCCTAAGGATGGTGCCTGGGACTGAACATAATGGTCTATCTGTAGTCTACCCAGGGCAGAGTGCAAGGGGACTATCAATTCCCTATTCCCTACAAGCTACACCTCTCAATATCAGCCATGATCCTGTGTGTGTGTGTGTGTGTGTGTGTGTGTGTGTGTGTGTGTGAATGCGGCTGTCACTTCCCTTTGCAGACTCATGATGTGTTTGCAGCTCACTAAAACCCATAGATCTTTTTCAGATAAATTAACCAGGACTCAGACTATGAACTAAATTGATGAAGGATTTTATTTGGTTCCCTTCTTTCACCGGAAACGGCTATTGTAGACTTCCCTGGAGCCTAGAGCTAAGTGTAACTGACTTTCTGCTCTCTTGCTATAAAGTCACAAGGCAGTATGGTATGCTAAGAAGATTCCTGGCTGAAGGTCTGCATTTGACCATTAAGATAAATACAAATAATTTCCATAATTTGAATAAATCACATCTTACTTCCTTCTAATATTCTGGTCTGTTAAAAGTTGACTATATGTAGTGTTTGGAGTTGTTTTGGTTTTGGTTTTTGTTCTTAAGTCCTCAGTAAGCCAGAGTCCTCTGTGGAGTGAGTCTCTGTTTGTTGATCCTTAAAAATCCAATTGCACCACACTTTGACTGGAAATGAGAGGCAATCAGGAAAGGAGCCTCGTCACCTCCAGGGAATAATGAAAGTCATTCCGTTCCTCCCACTGTCACAGCTCCATCACCCATGGACATAGGATTGCTTGGCAAAAGTTATGGGGCAATAAATTAGAGCCAATTAGGAGGAATAGTGTCTTCACACCATGTATAGTCAAATGCTAAGGTCTCCCACCACAGGAGTTCATTGAGTCAAACTTCATCAGGACACTTTTAAGAGACTGGCTCGTTTCAAAGCCAACCATAACACAGGGAGTTATTTGACTTAGATGAAGGGTTTCCAACTAAGGATCTCTTGAACTTAAATTCTGTAGTAACTTCCTTATTTGATAGAATAGTCAAAGTAACACTACCCATTTTATAAAGTTTTCACAAATGCAAAGAATGAAACAATCTCTGTTCTCAAGGACTATCCATTCTGAAGGATGAGACAACACGGGGTGGGAGGAGACAGGGGAAGCAACATTCACGTATTAAGTGCCTACTCTGTGCTAGGCCCTATGCTAAACATTTCACAAATATTACCTCATTTGATCCCCACAGCAACCTTGAGAGGTGGGTGCCATTATTATTTCTGTTTTACAGTTGAGGAAACTAAGGAAAATCACATTAAGTGTCTGCGACTGGATTTGAACTCAGGTCTTCCTGATTCCTGGCACTATTCTCTATCTACTGTATCACCTAGCTGCCTAACCAGGCACATCAAGTACCTATATAAACATATATTGACTAGCTCTAGGCTAGATTAGAAGTCTAGAAGGATAACTATGTAATGTTAACAAGTCATTAAATATCCCTGAGCTTGCTTCCTCCTGTGCCAAATGAAAAGATCTCTTTCAACTTCATAGTTCTTGATAAAGTTTGTGTTCCTGGATGTAATTATTTGTTGATTTTCTATTCCCTCCATGAGAATATTGCTCTGAATTGATTATAAGCATCTTCTGTTTTCCCAGAGGTTGACTAAGTGTGTATCCTGGAAAACTACAATGTGTACAGGAACAGGGAGGCCTTCATTGGAAATATAAAGGTGAAGGGAGTCTCACTTACTGCATTAGCTAGCCGATGACACCAGAAAAGATTCTCTGAATAGCGTATTAGCAATAACTCAGTGTTCACTGAAGGGAGAGAAAGAGACAGAGACAGAGAGACAGAGACAGAGAGACAGAGACAGAGAGACAGAGGCAAGAGACAGAGACAGAGAAACATAGAGGACAGAGAGAGAGATACAGACAGACAAAGAGGGAGACAGAGAGATACCTTCCATTCTCATGGGGAAGACAACACACATAAAAGAGAATTATAAAGGGAGAAGAAAAGTGTGACATCATGGAGACGAGGTGGCTTGTGAGGAGGTGAAGAAGTACAGAAAATGAGTTGAGTTGGATGTAAAATGAACATGGCTGGGTCCCCACTTGAAATGGTGGTCTAGATTAGGATCTAGACCTGGATTGCCAATCAGGAGAAGAGGCCACATGTGCAAAGGAGGCTATGCAGAATTCAGTTTAATTCAATTCGCTGGACTATCAATTGCTTATTGTGTTCGAGGGATTATAATAGATTCTGGGGTTACAAAAAATGAAAAAGCAATCCTGTTTCTGTCCTCAAAGAGTTTATAGTCTAGTGATAAGACATGGATACAAGTATAATGCAAGGTAGAGCATAAGAGGGTCAAAGAAGAGATCATTATAGACAAAGTCCCATAAGAAAATGTGAGGGACTACAGATCACTTTCAGCTAGAGAGATCAGGGAAGTTTTCCTGGAGAAGATGATGCCTGATGGGCATTTGAAGAATGAGAAGGATTTTGGTAGGCAAATATGAAGAGAGAGCACATTATGGACCCGAGGAACAGTCTGGAAGAATGTAATGTGGAGAAGCAAGAGGAGGCAGCAACATCTAATAATCCAACTCTTTGAGGGTAGGATTTGCTGCACTCTTACTATTTAGATCCTGAGAGCCTAGCACAGTGCCTGGCACAAATAATAGGAGCTTAATAAATGCTTTTTGATTAATTGATTGATCAGTTTTAGACGAATCTTGGGCATATGGGTCACAACCTGGAGTCAGAAAGACCTGAGTTCAAATCTGGCCTCAGATACTTATTAGCTGTGTGACCCTGGGCAAGTCACTTAACCTCTGTTTACCTTAATACACTGGAGAAGGAAATGACAAATCACTCCAGTATCTTTGCCAAGGAAACCCCATGGACAATATTGGTTCATGAGGGCACAAAGAGGCAGACATGACTGAACAACTGAACAGCAACAAGGGCACACAAAGGGGACTAATGTAAAACAAGATTAGAAGAATAGTAGGGAACTAGTTCACGGAAGGTTTTAAATACCAGGCTAAGGAGTTTCTATTTATCCTTTAGGTCAGTGGTTTGCAAAGCAGAGATGTACATACTTCAAGGATTGAGCAAGGCAACCAAATAGATTTAAGAAGAAAAAAATATTATTTACCTAGAAAAAAAGAAATTAATCTATTTAATATCTAAATTAACACTGATCCCCTCACGTGGTCTGAATGTCAGGGGATCATGCGTATTCCGAGGCAGGAGCCTCAGTTCCATAATTTGGAGGAGTCGACCATCATGCCTTCACTTATTTGTTCTCTTTCATACTGGAAGACACTGCAGCTTACATGTGTCCAAACTAACCCTCGCCAAGCAAACAAGTGACTTAGAAAGATTCTTGCAAAGAAATAGCAGATTCGTTGTTCACTTCATTGGTTATAATTCTTCTTTACAACTTGACTAATGTTTAATGTGAGGGTATTTGTAGAACCTATATCGGATTGCATGCCTCCATAGGAGGGAAAAGGGGAGGAGAGAGAGGGGAAGAAAATTTGGAACTCAAGGGATTGTGGAACTGAATGTTGTAAACTAAAAGTAAATAAATAAATTTTTAAAAAAAATGAAATAGATTGAAGATCATAATAGTAACAATGACAGCACAGATAAACAAGAAAATGACAAAAATCACACATCTCCTCCTAGGATGACTTCTTTGTCCTCCATATTACAAGGTAAACCATCCCTCCCTCAATGGGAATGAGTAAAACTCTTTAAAATATGAATTTACATTAACTATTGTTAATGTTGAACCTGGCCTGAAGCATAAGACATTAGCTAAAGATAGTACAAAGCCATCACAATCAACAAAACATTTAAAAGCAAAGCTTTTGTTGCCAAAAAATGCTACATGTGTTGGTTATAAAAATTCTTATATCTTTATACTTTAAAACCTTGGGAAAAGAACTTTCTAGTCTGATTAAAAATCTTGCAAACAGTTTCCATAGGCTTGGAACCCATGTGTTAAAAATATACCATAGAAAGTACCTTTTGATTCATTTTACAAAAACTACTGGCTGATATTAGGAAAGATGGAAATTTACTCACCAGATTTCAACAAAAATCTCTGCATAATAGGTGGACGGGACTGAAAAATGAGGATCACAATACAGCTAAGTGCAGCCAGGGAGGCAATGATTTCGTTTTGATCAGCACCTCTCAGTGAGGTCCCTTTGTCATTCACGTTAGTCTTTAAAACCAAGTATCAAAATAAACAACATAGAATTAGACCTTCCAATCACTGCATCTTAAAGTGCTAAATTAAGATTTTCAAAAATAATGAAGTCTATTCAATCACATAGCTCTCATTAAAAGTAGTATCATTAATCATTTTAACAAAACTGAAAAATTATATTTGTACCATTAATGAAAAATAAAATTATTTTAAAGTGTTATTTATCTTTATCTCGTCTTTTTAAAAATGTCTATTTTTTGTATGTTTTGTAAAATATTAGTGGATAGAGCAGCCCTGGAATCAGAAGAACCTGAATTCAAATTCAGCCTCAGACACTTACTGACTATGTGACCCTGGGCAAGTCACTTAACCCTGTTTGCCTCAGTTCCTCACACACACTGAACTGGGGAAGGAAATGACAAATACTCTAGTATCTTTGTCAGGAAAACCCCAAATAGGGTCATGGAGGGTTAGACAAAACCAGAACAACTCAACAACAACAACAACAACAAAGGTATATGTAAATAATTTATAAATAAATATGCACATATTGGGAGAATATGCTCCTATCTTTTCCGATAGGGATGCATGATTTAAAAGTTTGGAGACCACAAGTCTCGAAAACAGAGCCACTGGAGATTTTTGAACAGTGGAAATGACATTGTTAGGCCTGTGCATTAGGAACTTTATTTCACTAACTGTAAGAAGGATGGAATAGAGAATAGAAAGACAGGAAGAAGAGAGCCTAGTTTGGAGACTATTGCAGAGAGGGCAGAAGAAGGGTAAGCATACAAAAAAGCTCTCAGTCCAAGGAGAGAAGGAGGTGGGGTGGGAGGGTGGTGGGACGGGGAAGGTCGGGATACACAGCTACATGAGAGAAGCATGAGGTATGTGAAAAGAAGAAGAAAATGCAAATAAATAGAGTGTAAGCTACCTATGTCGACGGGACTCTGTTCTTTGCCTAGACATGGAATCAGACAGCCAGATCAGGGAAGAGAGCAGATGGGGGATTGGCTCCAGCCGCAGATTTTGTCCACTCACTGAACTGTTCTGGGTTCCTTTGTTAGAAGCCATATTGATTTTTACACTGGAAAGTGAATGAACAGAATATTACCCCAAAGACTTAAGATTGTAATTTCTTTGCTTTTCCCCAGGGCCTTTCTTAATAAGGTCACAATTTTGAATCTCTACATTCTGCTGCCCCCTCCCCTCCACTGCCCGAGGGTTTTTTTTCCTCAACATCTGTGCCAGTCTTTGCTGGTCCCCACTTTAGCTGCCATTTCTTCTGGTCCTTCTTGTTCAGGGAATCAGGGTGTGTAGGAGCCTTGACAAGAAGTTCAAATGAGATCATATTTATAAAGCACTTAATATTATGCCTCACACACAGTAGGCACTTTGATAAATATTCTTCCCTCCCTCCCTTCATCCCTAATCCTTGAGCCCTGTGTTTTGGGTGGTAGTGTTTGTTCTCAATGACTAAAGGGAACCCTGATGGCCCAATTCCCTTACTAGGACCCCTACAGGCTGCTCCAATTCCCTTCTCCATTGCCCATCCAGCCAACAGCAGGTAAGTAAACATTTCTAGACATAATTCAAACTGAAGACCTAGGGGTCCATGACAGCTGTTGAGAAATGATCCTAGAAATGCTGAAGAAAAATAGTTCAGGGGGAAAAAACATTATAGAAAGGTTAAAGGAAATGAGACCGTTTGACCAAGAAAAAAAGAAGAAGAAACTTCACAGAACAGTTGATTACAGAAAAAGTTATTATCTGGAAATACCTCCATGGGATAAAATCAAAACAGGCAGGAAGTAGAGTGAAACACCTAGACTAGATATGAGGGAAAACTTCCCATCAAGAGGGATTAGGAGAGAAGAAAGTTAAAGGTTCTCTTTCCATGGTACCTGGAAGCATATGGCAGATTTCTTTTCTGTCTGAGATAGTTTAGGAAGGATTCACCAGAGGAATGGGTTCTCTTATTTCTGAGAGCAGAGCTTATGGGACTCTGGGTTCTTTCATGTTACCCCTATCTCCCTGTACTTTCCTCTTCCATGTATTAGAGTATAACTGACTGTCACTCACTGAGGGACTTTGGGCAGGTCACTTTTCCTCTTCAAGACTCAGTTTCCTCACGTGTAACATAAGGGGATTAGATTAAATGATCTCTAAGGTCCCTTCCAAGGTTACTTACCTGTACAACTTTGGGCATGTTGTGTAACCTGTTCGATTCTCAGTTTCCTCATAATGTAAGAGGAAGAGGTCTGGCTACTGGGTCCCTTCATACTCTCAATCCCAGGATCCCAATACTAAAGTCCTACAATTTATGCTCGGTCTTTAAGTTGCTTTCTCCTTTCACTTTCCAAAACTGTCTCAGAGTTATAATCTAGGCATCCTTTCTCTCCAGTAAGTTCAACCTACAACGACAAGGGGAGGATTTCAGTCCAAATACTCTCTATCATTTATCACGAAAACATTTTGGTCTCTAAGAGGCCAAATTTACTAATGTCAGGACCCCAAAGTCAAGCTGACACTAAAATCAGAGTCAGAATTAATAGAAAACAAGGAAGTAAGGGAACCTCCCTCCATTTCCCCCAAATATTTTTTGCCTTTCAGGGCTCTTTAAAATATCAAGTCCATTCTCTGTGATCCTCTTTAATAAAGTAGCCCAGCAGCGGTGAGACCATTCCTTATTTGAGATCTGTGCAGTCTCATTAAATTTGATGTGTCACAGAGGGCTTGGACATGTGAAAGGGAGGCCGCAGGAGCAGGAGTGAAGGTTGCCAGCTTTACTAAAGAAACGTGATTCATTATGGCTTTTCAAAATGGACGCCCCTCTGGCTTCCTGCTCCATTGATTCCCCCCCCCTCCTCTTTGCAAGTAACAAGTGAAGGACCATCCCAGCCTGCAGATTTAACCCTTATTAACAGCTGTTTAAATTAGGGATGCAGTTTGATCGGGGAGATAGGAGCCTTGGTGTTTTCTTGCTCAAAGGAAACGGAGACAAGATGATTAAAGATGAAAGCCCAGAATGGTTTGGTGCTGGTGAGGCCCGGTGCAGAGCAATGGGACAGGCAGACCTATTAGGCAGTTTATCCAAATAATGTGCTTGTACTTTTCTCTCCCATTTAATATTCATGACCTGTTCCTTCCTTCCCCCTTTGAAATACTAAATGGAATGAAAGTATTTACTATGCCCCATGGGGTGGTGAGAGCCGGACAACAGAAGACTGCCAGGCTTTTAGCTTTGGACCTTGAATGTTGTCTCCTTCTCCGGAAGACTGGTTTCCAGCTCCTGGGATGACCTGCCCAGGCCAGAGATTCCAGAAGATCTTGGAATGACACTAACGGTTGCTTTGGTGCTTTCATTTAGGAGGACCAGAAGGAAACCACCCTCTACAAGGGACAGAGAGTATAGCTGATGCAAGAGGAAGCCCACTGCGCACAGATCACAAATGAATATCAGAGGTAGATTTATGGACTCCCCTCTCTGAATATCTCTCCCCTACCTACAGTGAAGGTCTCTTGAAGCCATATAAGATTACAAAGAATAGATATAGGGAAGGAAGAAATCCTAGGGGTCATCTAACCCAACATAATTTTTTTTTAACAGATGAGAAACTGAAGTTTAGTGATTTAACCAAGGTTACTCGTATAGTGAATTGAGCTCAGGTGTTAAGAAAGAGCTAGGAATTCAGACTGGTGTCTGTGGGGGAGAGGGAGTGTCTTTTTTTTTTTAATACTGGGACTCCCTATTTTGTCCAGGCTAATTAGATACCTATCTCACCACTTACTCACTGATCCCACAACTGATTGGCCAAGGAGTTTTGACCTGTTCAGTTTGGGACCTGATCCAGTCAGTTCCTTCTTAGTCAACCTGGTGACCTTCCACCCCTGGGGAATCATTGTATTAGTGCCAAACAATGTGGACATTCAATTGGTATAGTCCACTGCAGCTCAGAACTCCAGCGCTCAAGAAACCTGACAGTTTTAGCTTCCCAGTAACTGAGATAGCAGGTGTGGACACCACCACAAATTGTGCTCAATGGATAAGGAGCTGAGTATGGTGGGGAGAGGGAGGGGGAGAGATGGAAAGGCAAGCCCTTAAGAAAAGATGTCAACTAACTTTAATTCCAGACTCCCATGTTTGTCCTCAGGTAAAATCACTGGCCCTTTTGTCATTTATATTCCTTCAGTGTGAGAGTTAGATGTGTGAGGTAAGCAATGAAAGGTTTTTAAATATATATATATTTTTTTAATTTTTCCCCAAGACAGAACAAAGAAATGTCAGCAACTTGGTGGGGGCTTTGTCATAAAGACTCTGGATGGCTATGAAGAATGGAGGCACCATTTTCTTTTGAGGGGTGGAAGAGAATACGGAAACCCAAATGGAACCAACAGCCCACTTCACTCCTTGGCCTCATCAACGCACATGTACCACCATGGAAACACTCCGTGCAACAGGCACACACATCGCCCATACATAACCTCTATCACCTTTCTAGTTCTGAAACCATAGTAAAATTAATTCTGCCTTTGTTTCTGAAAAAGATATGTTAACCTACTCCCCTACGACTCCACTTACCATCCCTATACCCAACCAAAACCAGACAATCTCACTCTAGTCACTCCTCCTCTATTTATGTTGTCTCCTTCTTTTAGATTATAAGCTCCTTGAGTGCAGGAATGATTTTAGCTTTTGTACTTCTATTTTCCATGTTCATCACAGTGTTTGACACATAGTAAACACTTAATAAATACTTTTTCTTTCCTTCATTCATTCACAATTCAGGAGTTCTGTTTCCTCTCCCCTAGCCAAGCCTCCCCTGCCACACACAGACACACACACACACACACACACACACACACAGACACACACACACACACACACACACACAGAGTCCTTGCCACATAAGGAGAGGGGTGGAAAAGAGAGGGGAGGGGACAGAGCCTTCAGGAGTAAGACTGTGAAAATTGCCCCCCTTGAAGCCCCTGTAAAAGAAAATCAACAGAGAGATAATACAGGATTTTTCTTGTTTTGTAGCAACTAAATCAAGGAACCCAAAAGAGATAGGACAGAAATACAAGACAAACCTGAGTACAAAAGACTTCAGCATTTACATTTTAAGAAGGATGGCAGTTCCTTGCTCCTGTTTTACTCCCCAACAAAATGCACAGAAGAAGAGTCTTTCTGGAGTCTAAATCTCACTGTAGCAGCTCTCTCCATCACAACTCAAAAAACATTACTTGGTGTGCCCTGCATGAACTCTTACCCCTGCCAAGACCAATGCCCACAAAAAAATGTCCTCGGGCTTTGTGAGAATCTCTCGGAAGCAGCAACAAGCAGCTGCCCCTCAGAGCTGATTTTGGTGAATGTTAGCCGATGTTCACATTGTACAAAACAACTAGGAATAAATACTTGCACAAAGCAACCTAGGAATAAACCACTTACTTCATGAGGAACTGGGTTTTTCCCAAAGCTGTTTTTAAACAAAAGCTCTAAAGCATTCACACTTTCTGTCAGAGAAAGAGTTCTCTCTCCCCCCCACTCCCCCACCTTTTTCTGCTTTCACAAGGAGGAGTGGAAATCATAATTCTTCCACTGCCTCCCTAATCATCAAGAAAAAGTAATGAAGGAAGAAGAGGAAACCCTGGACAAATGCACAGCTTAGGGGAGCTGCCAAGAACGTTAAGGTTCAGAACAAGTGTCCAGGCACGATGCAGTCCTGGCAGATCACTTCCCCTCTTTATTTTGAGAGGCACACATATTTTGAGGGAAATATGATCCTTGTGTTTCAATTCTCCCAGCACATACAGGTCTTGCTTGACATGCACGTACAACTCGGGGAAAAAAAAAGAAACTCACAGAGGAAAACTCTCTTGCCAGATGAAGAAAGAGTGCTTGCAGTAGAAAGAAGGCTGTGAGGCACTTTAGAAAGCATTTAACTCCTTTACACCCAGAAGTCACCGTAGTGGAGGAACAATAGTACCCTGAGCCTGAAAGAATAACAGAATTTTATAGCTAGGATGGTCCTTTGTATTTAGGCAAGTCATTTAACTTCCCTTAGCCTCAGTTTCCTCATCTATAAAATGGGGATAATAATAACACTTATCTCACAGGATTGTAATGAGAATCAGAGAAGATTACATGTAGTATATGATGAGAAGGTAATGGTCGCCTTCCTCTTGATTGACCCTTTCCAAAACCATATTAGCCAATTATACAAAAACAATACTCTTGTCCAAAGCTGGGGGGGGGGCACCAAGTATTGTCCAAACCTCCATAGGTATATGCTACCATGTCCTAGACTTCTCCCCAATCCACTGGTCAGCCCCTTAGACAGTAGCTGCTCCTTTCAAAATTTGACCCCACTCTTCATCAGCTACTTCTCTCTATTTTAGCACCTAATCAGATGGATTACACCAGAGAGTCCCCCACCCCAAAATGCCCCCTATGTTGATGTAGTCCAAAAGGTTGTGAGCACCTTGAACTCTCACTGCCCAATTGTAGTCCTCATGTCCCTTGGAGACACTGCCCATTTCTTATGGGAGTAGATCAGTGAATCTTAGATTGGAAGGTCACGCTGTCCAACTATCCTTGAACAATTGTCACCTCTATAATATCATTGAGGAGTGGTCATCTCACCTTAACTCCCCAGTAACATGGAACACACTGACTCCTTAAGGTGCTCATCCCACTTTTGGACAGTTCAAATTGTTGAAAAGTTTTTCCTTACATTCAGCTGAAATCGGTCTCTCTGCAACTTTTACCCATTTCTCCCCCTGCTCCCAGATCTGCCCTCTGCAGTTAAGTAGAAGAAACACACTATATAGTCGCCCATCTATAAACAGCTCTTAAAACACTTAAAGACAAACATCCCATCCCTCCACGTATTCTCTTCTCCTAACTAAAGATCTCCAATTCCTTCAATTATTCTTCCTATGACATTGTTTTCAGTCCTCTCACCATCGTGATTTCATTCCTCTGCACCTGCTCTATTATATCAAAGTCATTACTAAAATGTGACATCTACAACTGAAATACAGTACTCTAGAAGTGCTCTGACCAGGGCAGAGTACAGTGGGTCAATCACCTCTCTTATTCTGCACATTATACCTCTGTTAAGGTAATCTAAGGTCACATTAATTTGGGGACTGCCTTGTCATCCTGCTGATTCTCTATTCTTTCCCTGATATCCTATCCAAAGACTTCACTGTAACTTTTCACACCAAACCTAGAGAGGCAGAAACACTAAGTCATTAGGGAAATAAAGATCCCAAGTCTTCTGAGGTTCCTGATGTTAAATGACTTGCCCAGGTTCATACAACTAATAAGTATCTAAGGATGCATTTGAATTCAGGTCTTTCTGACTCCAGTCCCAGGTATGTATCCACTGCACCTTCTAGTATGCTCCTGCCATGCCTGGTCCTCAGTCTGAGGAATTATTGGAGAAAATAATTTTACTTTTAACCCATTTGGACCCATATGGATTCATCTATTTCAACCCCAAGAGATGAGAATCCATTTACGTCTCGGACACTGCAGGGTTTCTGTGGCACTCCAAATTGGCAAAGCTTGCTGATCATGAGGCTGAAATTGAGAAATTACCTCAATCAAGCCCCAGTATTTATTAAGCCCCTACTGTGTACAGGCATTGTTCAAGGAGCTGGGGATACAAGTACAAAGAATGAAAAAATCCCTATACATTAAGGAACATCCATTCCAAGGAGAAGACAACGAGCAAAATATCCAAGTATATACAGCATGATTTTAAAAGTAAATAAATATAAATGAATACAGAGTATTGTGGTAGTTTTGTCATTTGCAAGTAGTTTGCGAAGGAAGAAAGCGCTATCATTTGGGAGGTCTGAATGGTTTCATGTAGAAAATCATGCTTAAACTGTATTTTAAAGTAACAGAGAGACTCGAGGAAGCTGAAGTAATACGGCAGGACATTCCAAGCTCAGGAGATAGGCAGTACAAATGTATAGAAAAGGGAGATGGGGTATCATGCATGAAGAACAGAGAGGTCAACTCAACTGGAGCACAGGATGGGGACCAATGTCAACCGAGGCTGGAGAGACAAGCTTGGGACAGATTGAATAGGGCTTTAAAAGATAAACAAAGGAGGCAAGAGGAAACCACTATTTAACCTTTAAAGGCCTACCCCTCAAAATGGATAGAGCTCTTGGCCTGGAGTCAGGAAGACTCATCTTGAGTTCAAATCCAGTCTCAGATACTCACTAGCTGTGTGACCTTGGACAAGTCACTTAACCCATTTTGCCTCAGTTTCCTCATCTGTAAAATGAGTTGGAGAAGGAAATGACAAAACACTCTAGTATCTTTGCCAGGAAAACCTCAAATGGGGACACAGAGAGTCAGAAACGACTGACAGACAACAACAATAACAACAAACTTAATTTCCCATCTTTGTGCCTTTGTACTGGCCATCCCCCTTAGCGAAAATCTACCTCCTTCTCATTTCAGCATCATATTGGCCCTCTCTCCCTCTAAGATACACCTCAAGCACAGCCTTCTTAAATAAAGCCTTCCCTGACCCTCCCCCTCCTAACTGTTAATGCCCTTCCTCCTTAACAACCCACATTTCACCACTTTATATGTATTTATTTTTGTTCTACTATATTTCACTATTTGCATTTATTTGTATTTATTCATATTGTAATTACATTTGTACTTGTTATCTCCCTCATTAGAATGTAATTCCCTGGAGAGTTTAGATTGTTTCATTCTTAAACCATATGCCTGACGCCTACCACCGTGACTGGCACAACGGAAGTGCTTGTGATTGATTGATTGATTGATTGATAGTTTTTAATCTCATTGGATTGTTGCAAAAATCAAAAAAGTTCCTATATACCAAGCACTTTATTCTTCTGAAAGTTCTGTATAAATATCTATTATTATTCATTTTTTTGTTGTCTAGTTGTTTCAGGCATGTCCGACTCTGTGACTCATTTGGGGTTTTCTCCGAAAAGATACTGGATTAGTTTGCCATTTCCTTCTCCAGCTCATTTTACAGATGAGGAAACTGAAACAAACAGGGTTAAGTAACTTTCCCAAACAGGGTCACACAACAAGTAAGTGACTGAGACCAAATTTGAACTCAAGAAGATGAATTTTCCTGACTCCTGGCCCAGTGATTTATCTACTGTGCCACCTAACTACCCATCGTTTCTGTTTCTTGAACTCTTATCACATGTGAAACACAGAGAGACATGCTATTTTCTCAGTCTTACCTCAAAAGTCTTCTGCAGTAGAATGAGCATTAGATTTCAAGTCAGAGGATCTGAGTTCAAATTGTACCTCTGCTACTTCCTCCTTTGTGAGACTTTGGACAAGTGTCTTCAACTTTATGGGCCTCAGTTTCCTTATCTGTAAAATGAAGATGTTGGATTAGAAGACTTTTAAGATATCTTCCAGTTCCAAGTCTATGGTTCCATGGTTTATGATTCATTCTGAGTCATAAGTTACTTTCTTCTTCCCTTTACTTCCAACCTACAAACACTGATACCTAGTACTATGTGACCAGACAATAACTGTGTTTGTTTTAAACCTCTCCTGGTCCACACAGACTCAACATCATGCAGGTCATGGTGGTAGATTTCAGAGAACCAGAAAAAAGGGCTCTCACCCTCCAGAAGCTTCTTGTGCCTAAGGGAAAAGATTAAGAATCCATTAAGCACATGGAGAACAATAAAAGAAGATTATAATTAAGGGCTAAGTTGGTATTCAGAGAAGCTTGACCTTCAGCTCATAGAGATGGGAACCTGGGGACCTGTCTAATAGGTCTCCAGAACCCAAAACAAGAGTGCCAAGTCCAATGTTTCCATCCATCTGTACAACTCACTTCCTCAGACTCCAGGGGTGAATTTCTTGACTTTTAAGATGAACCTTTCCATCTATCTTTAACACTCAAAAAAGAAAAGCTTAGGCAATGATATGATATGATATGACCATTCAAAAGAAAAGAAAAGAAAAAAAAAGCTTGGGGCAGTTAGGTAACATAGTGAATAGAGCACAGACCCTGGAGTCAGGAGGACTTGAGTTCAAATCTAACCTCAGACACTTGATCACACTTACTAGCTGTGTGACCTTGGGCACATCACTTAATCCCAATTGCCTTGCCTTCCCCCATGCAAAAAAAAAAAACTAATGAGATGTGAGGTTGCATTGAAATGCACATGATCAAGGAATATTTATATCACCAATAGATGAAATTGCACTCTGCTCTGGTCAGACCACATCAGTTCTGAATACTACATTTGGAGAAAGACATTTCTTCAGAGTAAGGCAACCAATATGGCAAATGGCCTAGGCAGAGGTGGGGAACCTGTAGCCAGCCTCAAAGCCACATGTGGCCCTCTAAGTCCTCAAGTGCAGCCCTTTGGCTGAATCCAAACCTCACAGAACAAATCTTGGATTCAATCAAAGGGTTTCATTCAAGGACCTGAAGGGCCACATGTGGCTTTGAGGCTGCAAGTTCCCCAGCCCTAGCCTAAAGAAAAAGAATGGCCTAGAGCAGTGGTTCTCAGCCTTCCTAATGCTGCCACCCTTTAATATAGTTTCTCATGTTGTGGTGACCCCCAACCATAAAATTATTTTTGTTGCTACTTTATAACTGTAATTTTGCTACTGTTTTGAATAGTAATATAAATATCTGATATGCAGGATATATTTTCATTGTTACAAATAACCCACAAGTTTGAGAACTGCTGGCCTAGAGGATCAACCAAAGAAAGTGGGAATATTTGATCTGGAGAAGAGAAGATTTAAGACATAACTGCTGACTTCAAGCATTTGAAGAGCCTATCTCTTAGGAGAACAATTAGCCCCAAAAGACTGAAGACAGACAATGGGTAGAAGTGGCAAAAGGAAAGTGTAGGCTTTAGCTAGAGAGAGCTCTCCCAGTACTTAGAGCTATGGAATGAGCAGCCTGGGGGAGGTAATAGATTCTCCTTCACTAGGAGTCTTCAAGCAAAGCTTTATTACACTTGTTATTTATGTTACAGAGGGGATTTTCGCTCAGGTAGTGTTTAAACTGGACAATCTTTGAGGTTCCTTCCAAATCCGACAGTCTGTAATTCTTTGGTTCAACTAAAAAGCAGTTTATGCAGTCACGACATAAGGACATGAGTGAAGAAGAACAGGGCCACTTGTCTAATAGCTAAGTGCCAATGGATCCTTCTTGGGGAAAGCCCAGTGCCAGTACAAAGAAAGAATGTTGTCCCTGGGTAACAACTAGATGTGGTGTCTCCAATTACCATGTCTATGGTTCAGGAATTCAAGGCAGTCAAGAATTCCCCCATGCTCACCCCTCCAGGAAAAAAACATTTTCAGAATTATTATTTTGCAGCTTTTCAGAGCCTTTTGGAGGGGGCAGGTGTCAGAATTAACTGTATTTAAATTCTAATCTATTTAGCATCTAGTGAGCAGTTAGCATCTGCCAAGGGCTCTATCAACATGTTTCCTCAGTTCCCTATTCAGGTGCCCCTAACAACAGAGAAACCTCATCCTACTGGAGACTTGCCACACATGATAAGCAATTTGGGGTGGAGGAAGTGGATATATAGGGAGAAGGGGTTACATGGAAAGTTGGGGGTTGAAGATTGAGTCAGAGCCAAGACAAGAGTTGTAAGACTGAACATGGCTGGCCTGTGGCAAAACTAAAGCACAGACCAAGTTCATCCTCCTCCCTGTTCAGTAACATGCTACAGCCTTGTAACATACTCTGTCCACACCTTTACTGGGGCCCAAATGTCTCCTTGGTAACAAAGGTACTAATCTCTGTGTCCCCCAGACTTTCCTTAGGTATTGCCCCAAGTTCTGTCTTCTGCCCTTTATAAAAGCTGCTCTGGCTAGCTCACAGCTTGGAATAGATAATTCACCAGAAGGTGTAAGTAGATTGGAGTGTGTCAGAGCCAAGTAGAAGAGCCTCTAAGACAGGAGCAGGGAACCTGTGGTCTTGAGGCTACATATGGATTTCTAGGTCCTCGGGTGTGGCCTTTTGACTCAGTCCAAGACTTACAGAACAAATTCTTTTATTAAGATGATTTGTTCTGTGAAGTTTGAATTCAGTCAAAGGGCTGCACTTGAGGACCTAGAGGGTCACATGTGGCCTGCCTCAAGGCCACAGGTTCCTCACCCCTGCACTAAGACTTTGAGAAGCTGTTAATAGGAGACAAAAGCGTGAGTCCAAAAAGAGAATCTGAGGAAACAGAGGGTCTGAGGGAGCAGGTGGAAGCAACAATCCAGCATGAACCAAGTTAACCACAGTGGAAGCCTTAGAGAAGACCTAGATGAGTAAGGTAAAGACGTGGGGAAAACCAGAACAGAGAAGCCACAACAGAAGCCACAGGAGGGCTGGACAGGAGTACAAGAAGCTAGGTCATTGTGGAAACAAATGGTTGCAGGATGAGGTATGCTGGTCACTAGCCTTTTTTTGGCACCTGGAGCAAAGTTCGGTCATGCCTAATCTGATATCTTAAAGAAACCTGAAATTAGAAGGGCAAGATTCTTAAAAACAGGTTAACCTTTGAGGGGAATTTGCATTTTAACAAAGGAATAAATGGAATGTTCTAATACAATATAATGGTATATCCCCTGATTGCCAGGCTCTTTTCAACTTCATCCTGTCCTCTGTACTGTAGAGTAGAATCATCCCCTCTTACAATGTCAGAGTGCTCTGTCTCAGTCCCATCCCCCTCAACAGGTACAGGCATGCATCTGTAGATTAGGTTCTGGACCACCACCTAAAGTGAATACTGCAATAAAGCAAATCACAGTAATTTTTTTTATTTCCCAGTGCATATAAAAGTTATTTTTCTACTATACTGCAGTTTATTAAATGCATAATACTATCATGACTAAAAAAAGTTATGTCCCTTAATTTAAAAATACTGCAAAAAAAAAGAAATACTAATCATCAGTTGAGCCTTCCACAAGTTATAATTTTTTAGCTGGTGGAGGGTCTTGTCTTGATGTTGATGCCTGCCGACTGACCAGGGTGGTGACTGCTGAAGGTCAGGGTGTGTACGGCAATTTCTTAAAAGAAGACAACAATGAAGTTTGCCATATCTGTTGACTCCTCCTTTCACTTGGACACTCAGAGCTCATTGTAGGGTTATTAACTGACCTAATTCCAATATCGTTGTGTTTCAGGAAATAGGGAGACCTAAGGAGATTGGGAAAGAGATGGGAAAGAGGCAGGTGGTTTTTTTTCAATTTACCACTTTTATCAATTAAGTTCACTGTTTTATAAGGGCACAGTTTATGGCACCCCGAAAATAATTATAATAGTAACTCCAAAGATCACTGATCAGAGTTCACCATAACAGATATAATAATAACAATGAAAAAGTTTGAAATGTTGCTAGAATTACCAAAATGTGACACAGAGACACCATGGGAGCATATGCTGTTGAAAAAATGGCATCAATAGACTTGCTTGATTCAGAGTTGTCACAAACCTTCAATTTGTAAAAAAAAAAAATGCACTATCTGTGAAGCACAATAAAGCAAAGAGCAATAAAAGGAGGTATGCTTGTACTTTAGTAAATATTCATTGAATTGAATTAGAGCTTAATGAATGAAAGATGATCAAAGGATTGTCTCATTTTTCTTTAATTATAATAACTAGCTTTAAGGTTTGCTAAATGCAGAATCACATTTGATCCTCATAACAACTCAGGGAGATAGGTGTTATTATCATCTCCATTTTAAAGATAAGGAAACAGAGGTGAAATGACTTGTTCAGGATCACACCGCTAGTGAGCTAGTGTCCAAAGTTAGATTTTAATTGGAGTCTATCTGGCTGAGCCACCTGGCTGCCTGCTTTGGTTACTTCTCAGGACTTAATAATCTGTTCTTCACAGTAATCACTCAATAAGTGCTTGTTCTACTGAAGTGAATTAGAATTAGTCCATTGTCCACTTTGCAAATGGGGAAACTGAGGCTTATAGAGGTTAACTAATTTGTCCAGAGTCAAGTCAACTAGTTAGTGACATAGAGGGGAATGATCATAGCCTTCTCTCTATTATCTAGATTTACTGTCCAATTTACTGTATCATAGATTTAGAGATGGACCTTGAAAGCCATCAGATCCAAATCCCTCATTTTACAGAGGAGGAACTGATGGGTAGAGAAGTTGTGAATTGCCCAGGATCACACAATTAGTTAATGCCTGAGGTGAAGATTGTCCTCCTAGCTATGAGTCCACTTGTTTGTTGTTCATTGTTTAGTCACTTTTCAGTCATATCTGATTCTTCACCACTCCTTTTTAGGATTTTCTTAGCAAAGATACTGGCGATGAGGAAACTGAGGCAAACAGGGTTAAGTGACTTGCTCAGGGGCACACAGCTAGTAAGTGTCTGAGGCCAAATTCAAACTCAGATCTTCCTGACTTCATGCCTAACACTCTAACCACTGAACCTTCTACAAGTCCAGTACTGCTATGTCACATCCTGAGGTCAGCCCAGTTTTGAAGAAGAGTGTCCAGTCTGGGCAAAGGGGCTTATTTGATCTGGAGAAGAGAAGGCTCAGTAGGTCATAATAGCTGTGTTTAAGTATTTGAAGGGCTGTTGTGTGAAAGATGATTGCCTTGTTCTTTTTGACCCCAGAGGACAGAACCAGCGAAAATTAGTGAGTTACCAAGAGACAAATTAAGACTCTGTTTCAAGAAAAACTTCCTTTTTCTACTTTTTCTTTCTAACTTCCTTTTCTGTTTAAAGAAAAAAAAAAGCTCCCTAGAGTCATTCAAAAGCCAAATGCACCATATGGGGTACCAATGAGGGTACCCCATAATTGGGGCTCTTCAGACAAAGACTGGCTAGCAACTTGGGTCATGTATTATCATGACGATGTTTTGGGGCAAGGGGCAGGAGGAAGGGACGGAGAGAAATACAGGTTAAATGAGATGGCGCTGAGTTGCCTTCCAACTCTGAAATGGCTTTGTGATTCTACAATTCTCCTGGGTCTTCTCCTCTATAGACTGTTCCAAACCTACCAGAATGTCTGCCAGAAAGTAAGCAGGGAAAGAAAGAGGAAGGGAAACCAGAATCAGTTCATTTGACTACTTGTTAACAGCTATGGTTTAAAAACTCTGTGGGAAGTGAGGTTAAAACTAATAGCAAAGAGGAAGTTTTGAATTAGCCATGATTTCTATTACTTGTTTCCCATTACCATCAACAACCAAGATTTTTCCTTAAAATTCTCTCCCTTTTCCTGATGACTTAGAGTAACTGCCAAGTGAAGGCTAAGTCCTCAAGGGAGAGCCATGTTTGACTCTTAAATATCTCATTATGCATTTGTTGTTGCTTTTGAATCGTTTCGGTCATATCAGATTCTTTATTGATCCCATTTAGGGTTTTCTTGGCAAAGATACCAGACTGGTTTGTCATTTCCTTCTCCAGCTCATTTTACACATGAGGAAACTGAGGCAAACAGAGGTAAGTGACTTGCCCAGGGTCACTTAACTAGTAAGTACCAGAGGCCAGATTTAAACTCAGGAAGATGTCTTCCTGACTCCAGGCCCAGCACTCTCTCCACTGTGCCACCTAGCTGCCCTCATTATACACAGCTTTTCATAAATGTCCATGATGGCTTCAATATTGCCGTAAATACACACATGTGGACCTGATATCGGCTGTGGTCACCTAGAATAAGTGGTTTAACCTTTCTGTGTCTCCATTCTCTCCTCTACAAAATGTCAGGTAACAATCCTGATGGACCTCATTCTGGGTAGTAACAAGATTAGAAGTGATTTTTTAAAAGCAGCTGGTAGATCTGTAAGTTACATCTACATAGGCAGGACAAGTAGCTATCTCACCAGCCATTTATTGAACTTGATCAATGTAAATAACCCATTGAGAATCGTTTTTGAAAATCCAAAACAATGGCTTTTTCTACACATCAGACGGTTTTTTTGTCCCCAAAGTCAGGTAACTAAACTGCCTCGAAACTCTAGCAATGTACAAATATAGACTCATCAAGATGAAATCCATGGGACATCAAAATTGTTTTTATAGTGGAATTTTGTTAAAAAATGATTCATTGGTAGAAACCCCATTTCCTGTCTACAGGAGCTGGAGATAAAACACAGCTGTTCCCAGCATCTCATCAGTAAATCTGAAAGAGCAAAGAAAATCTTTGAACCCAGTAGGGGAAGAAGGGAGGTGTCACACACACTCTACCCTTCACCCCCTTTCTTCCTCTTAGCCTCCTTGATCATTTGGTGAATTATTTAATTTTGTTGGGTACTTTGGAAGTTTAGGAGGCCTTTGTTTAAGTGACTGATGTTTGTGGTGGGAAAAGATGACAACTTGAAGGCTAATTATTACTAGATGGGGTAGGTGAGAGGAATGCTTCCTTCCAGGGTTAGATAAGGCTTCTACCCTACATTGACAAAAATGGGTGGATGGAGCCAAATGTGCCTTCTTACCTTAGACCTCATGCTCTAGGCCCAAGCAGCCAGGGAGTTGACAGAGGTCCCTTGTATAGCATAAGTCAGATGCAAAAGAAGCTGAAGATGCAGACAGACAGATATTACTTCTTGCACTAGTGTGGCAACCAATATAGTTCTATCTCTGTCCAATCCCATGCAGCACAATATAATAATAATAATAACAATAATAACAGCTAACATTTATGTAGCACTTACTACACACCTAGCACTGTGCCCTTATTATCTCATTTGATCTTCATAACAACCCTGGCAGGTAGGTGTTATTATTATTCCCATTTTATAAATGAGGAAACAAACAGAGGTTAAGTGACTCACCCAGAGTCACATAGCTGGTAAAGGTCTGAGGCCAGATTTAAATTCAAATCTTCCTGATTCCAGGCCTGGTACTCTATTCACTATGCCACTATAAAACTCAAACTTGCTTGCTGACATTTCACTAGTAAATAATTCTTTTTTTTTTTTTAATTTTTGCTTTTCTTGGAGAACAATTGGAGTTAAGTGACTTGCCCAAAGTCACATGGCTAATAAGAGTATCAAGTGTCTGAGGCCACATTTGAACTCAGGTCCTCATGACTCCAGGGCTGGTACTCTATTCACTGTGCCACCTAGCCGCCCCACTAGTAAATAATTCTTATAGAAAGTGCTAGGTACTAGGACAAAATTGGCAGTGCAGCCTAAGGAAGTAATCTGCTAGCCTTCATGTTAGCAAGATTTGACTTCAGGTCTTGACTCTGAAGCTGCTTGTGTGACAGTAGACATGGCATTTCATTTTTCAGGTTCCCTGGCAAATCTATAAGACTAAATTACAGATGAGCTATTCAAGGATGGTAAAGAGAGTTTCGACACCTGAGGTTTCCTCTACTAATGAAATCACTGGTCTAGAAATCCTCCTTTCTGCCCCTTCCCCTCATTTTTGAATAGTATCTTTGCAAGGTCAAAATGTATAGAACTTTTTAGGGCCATTAGTTCACTACCACCACCACCACCATCCCTTAAAGCAATTTTGAAAGGTGGGGACTACAGAAGAGAACAGAAATACCAATTCCTCTCTGCGCAGAGGCCACTATTTAAATATATAAATATGTGTGTATGCTATTTAAAAATGTGTATTTATATATAAACATTTTTATATAAATATATACTATTTAAATATATAAATGTGTGTATATATGTAGATATAGGTATAGATATAGGTATAGGTATAGATATAGATATAGATATAGATATAGATGTAGATATGAGCTGTTCCACAAATGCCATAGGATAGGGTTGGGGAACATGCTGCCTCAAGGCCACATGTGGCCCTCTAGATCAGTACAGGCCCTTTTACTAAATTCAAACTTCAGAGAACAAATCCCATGAGGCTACAGGTTCCTCACTCCTGCCCTGGGACATCAAGAAATTTGACTACAAAATCACCAAATAATAATTCTGGCTTTGGGAGCTTTCTCTTAGAGCATTATTCAAGTTAAAACCAGATCTTGGGTGGGAACAGCAGTCTAGGAAACATTGAGTTAATTCAGTCAGTCAATGAGTATTAATTAAGTACTCATTGTATGCCAGGTATTGTGCAAAGAAAGGCAAAAACAGTTCCTTCTCTCAAGAATCTCAATCCTAAAAATTAAAGGATGAGAAGTGCTCAGAGAAACACAAATCAAGGATCCTTTCTTAGAGAGCAAAGCCCTAAAGAATAAATTCAAGTCAGAACATAAGAGATCCTGAAAAATCCTTCAAGAGTATCTTGATTTCCATCATACTTGAGCTATTATCACTGAAAGCTTGAACTCTTCTAGACTTCATGATCTTTTTTATTAATTTCCCCAGCAGAGACAAACACATGGACTTTTTATTTTGTGCTTAAGGAATAGTTGAAATTGTTCATGTTGGTACATTGATTAATTTCCTTTTTCTGCCCTTCCCTCCCTTAAAAAAATAACTTTAATGCAGATTTGAGAGAGAATGGACTGTTCATTTAATAATATGTGCCTAAATAGAGGAAAATGTAACAGAGAACAGTATGAGATAGAGAAATAATTCCTCCAAAATATTTTTGCTTGTTGTTTCTTAAATTTCAATAACCTAACTGATAGGGGACAGAATTCTTACTCAGGGTTTGCACTAGTGAAAGTGCAAAAGAAGAATACAAGGCTTAGTAACTAAAGATATTTTAACAACTGTCTTTTCATTCATAAAACAGAATGATGACCAAATGTTCTCTACTGCCACTGAATACTGAACCAAAATTGAATATAACTTGAAGCAGGAGACATAAAGGCATGAGTAACTATGTTTAAGTAATTTGGGTGTAGCTGTAGAAATTAATGGAAAAAAAAAACCTGCCAGTTCCACCCTGCACCCTAGTATTGCTAAATAAAGTGCCAAAGTACCTGGCAGCAGCAGGTAAGAACATGACGAAAGTTGAAAGGAATTTGCTTACTCTCCACATCTCCCAAACCGCCCCCCCCCAAAAAAAATATCCAGAAGTCCTAGAGAGTTCTTACTGAGACTGAAATAACATAGTGAAAAAGACAAATTTGACCAGAGGAATTCTTGATGTGCTGGCTGTGTATGTTATGGGTATGACTCACAAAAGAGCTGAAATAGCCTTCAGGCTATAGGATGACTCACAAAAGATTTGTAAAACACTCTTGAGGTTGTAGTAAAGAGGGGAAAGGGAAAGGGAAAGCTACCTAGTAGTTTCAATTCAACAGAGAAGCAACAGATGGCAGTAGTGACTCAGCAGATAAACAACCCAGCAGTAATTCAGAAGGGAAGGAGGTTGAGAAACAGTAGATGACAGCTTACTGAAGGAAGCAGCTCAACAGATGACATCATTGACTCTGTAGAGAAGCCATAAATGGCAGCTTTGGAAGCAGAGAGATACTTCAAACAGCATGAAATTCTAGAAGTATGAAGTATTTGGGCTAGAGAATGGTAAGTATTTTCTCTTCCAAATGTGGCATGGGAATCTGTGGGAGAGTGTATCCTTGCACGTACATGGGGATGATTTGCCTTGTTTTTCTATTTTAATGAATTGCTACTATTAAGGAATTCATAAGTCAAATCTGGTTTGGTCTTCAAGAGAATGAATGAGATTGAAATTTGTGCCAGAGGTTTTGTAGAGATGCTGATCCATAACTTGAACCTGGCTATAGTTTTTTCAGAAAACCACAATGGGCCCAAGATACATATAACAAATTAGAATGTCTGTCTAGGACTTAGAGAAAATTCTCTCTTAGAGTATTTTCAAGAATTATACAGCTAGGCTAGTTTAGAGTAGTCCTGATACAACTAAGTATATCTAGTGAATTACCTCTATTTTCTACTAAATGAAGAGTCCCCTAGAAGAAAATCAGGTATTTGTCCACTGGTCAGTGAAAGAACTAGTTCTCTTTTGTTTTTCATTCTTAGGGTAGAAAGTAACAGGCAGCAGGCTAAGATCCACTAGAATAAAGGTTAATGATGCTTTGGAACTATGGAGACTTGATCATCTTGGTTCAGGAAAAATACACCCTCCAGGATTCTGTGATTTAATCTAAATTCAAGGACCAGCAAAGATGTTTTCAAAAATGCCACCTTAATACAATCAAATATGACAACTTTGGAACAGATGTGCTTAATTTATTACGTACTTTAAAAAAAAAAAAGGATGATTCAGGATTTCATATGCAATCTTTTTTTCCTGTTCTTTTTTTGTATATGGAAATGTTCATGTTTGTTGATGTTTGTCAAGTTCAGAATAAAAAAATAATTTTTAAAAGAAAAACGTTATCATCAAAGGAGCAAGGTATTTACATGAAAAACTGTTTCACAAACACCTGCTTCTCGGCCATCTACTATGTGTGAGACAATGGAGTTTTCACTTCATTCTAAGCTTTTTCCTCCTTTTCTAATGAAATATTACAATTAACCCTCTACTGCCTATATATATATATATATATATATAGTGATAATTGTCTGGAAACACAGTAAAGAACATCCTTTCCCAAAGTCTGCAGTTTGTTCTTCCAAGATCTTGAACTTTACACATATCCTAGAGAGGTAAGTGCTGTGTGGGACTAATTAAACACTATAATTATCCATGAGCTGTAGCCTAGGAGCAGAGAGAGAACCTAACACATGACTGATTGTGATATCAGGTAAATACTCCAGACGTGTGACTGGTAAAATGCAAAATATTCTATTCATTTAATATTCTTGATGAATAGTGAATTAGTCTAATCACATTAGCTATTCTATTCATTTATTAGCTGAGAGTGATTAGAAGTGAATAGCTAGGGAAAAATCCTCTCAAGTTGCAAAAATTAAACTTCTATAGTTTTATTATGTTTATTTTCAGCTGAAGGTAATTGTTGCTTTCTCTGAGATGAGCCTTCATCCCCCCCTGCCCCCCACCATCTCCCTTCCTTGAGAAACTCATGGCTAAGTACATGAGAAGAGGGAACAGATGAGGCATTTGCGGAGCTGGAACATTGACTCAATATTTGATGACTCTCCATATCTGTATCAAAGAATATGAAATAAAATGGTGGAGTTTCAACAGAGAGCCACATTATTCTTTAAACAGATCTTTGTATAAAGTACTTTTGTATTCATTTTTTCCCCCGTGATCAACAACAGGTCATAAACAACTTATTTCTAAAGGTCATCTAAGCTGAACATGTCTCCAAATCACTTAGATTATCCAGTCACCTAAAGTGTTATATACAGTAAAATACAACCAAGAAACAATTAGTGTCAAGAGGGCAGAGTAAGGGAAAGAACTCACCTGAACTCTTCCAAATTCTCCTCTAAGCAATTCTAATATAATGCCTTGAATCAAAATCTGGAGTGGCAGAAGCAACAAAAGATTAGGGTGTAACAATTTTCCAGCCCAAGACAATGTATAAAGTCAGCAGGAAAGTTCTGTCACACTGGTGTGGTGATTCAACCAGAAGTATTACAGCAGATCAGCCTAAACACCAAAATGCCAGCAGGAAACCTTGGAGGTGACCGCAGCAGCAATAGCAGAAGCAGCAGCTTCAGGTGCTCTTAGCCCACAGATGGCAAAGGGGTCAGACAGCTGGTCAGAAAGAAATTACAGAGGATCCTTTACTGGCTCTGGGTTTAGGATGCTGTTGCATTGCCCTGGTCTCAGCTCCAAGGCAGAAAGGAGTACTAGCACTTGCAGCCACAGGAGAGCAGGGAACTTGGTCACAGTTCCAGGGCTCAGAGGAGTGCTAGTGCTTGTGGATGAAGGAAAACAAGGTCCCTCCCTGGATAAAGACCAGAGCACAGACCAAGAGAGCAATGGCCACACCTCTCTTTAGATCATACCATCTTGGCAGCACTGAAAATTTATAGATCCCTAGAACTAGTTCTGAAAACAGCAGCATGAAAAACTTGAAGCTTGAAATATTCCCTCCCTACCCGAGGAGCAAAGCTCAATTTTAACATAAGTAAAAAAAAGTCAAGAAATAGATTAGGAAAAGGAGCAAGCAACAAAAAGAAGAAAAGAAAAAAAAAACTGACCATAAAAAGTCATGATGGTGCCAGGAAAGATCAAGATACAAACTCAGAAGAAGAAAATGATGTCAAAGACAACTATAAGCTGTCTTGATGTCAAAGAAAAATGTGAATTGGACACATGCCCCACAAGAATTCCTGGAAGAACTCAAAAAAAGAATTTTTAAAATCAGATAAGAGACACAGAGGAAAAAGTGGGGGAAAATGAGAGTGCTGCAAGAAAATTATAAAAAATGAGTCAACACCTTGGTAAAAGACACAAAAAATACTGAAAAAAAAAATAACACCTTAAAAAGCATAATTAGGCAAATGGTAAAAGAGACAAAAATCCACTGAAAAGAAGAACTCCTTTAAATGTAGAATTGGCCAATGGAAAAAGAGGTACAAAAGTTCACTAAAGAAAATAATTACTCACAAATTAGAATTGAGCAAATGGAAGCCAGTGACCTATGAGACTTCAAGAAACAATTAAACTAAATCAAAAGAATGAAAAAAGAAAATGTAGAATATCTCATTGGAAAAGCAACTGAACTGTGAAGTAGATCCAGGAGAAATAATTTAAGAATTATTGGACTACCTGAAAGTCATGATAAAAGCAAGAAAAACCTTGACACCATATCTCAAGAAATTAAGGAAAACTGCCCTGATATCTTAGAACCAGAGGGTAAAATAGAAATGGAACTTCTATTCCCATCACCTCCTAAAAGAAATCCCAAAATAAAAACTCCCATGAATATTAAAGCCAAATTCCAAAGCTCCCAGGTCAAGGAGAAAATATTGCAAGCATCCAGAAAGAAATAATTTAAAAATTGTGGAGCCACACTCAAGATCACACAAGATTTAGAAGATTCCATATTAAAGTATCCAAGGGCTTGGAATATGATATTCCAGCAGGCAAAGGAACTAGGATTACAACCAAGAATAACCCACTCAGCAAAATTGAGTATAATCCTTCAGGGAAAAAATGATATTTAATGAAATAGAGGACTTTCAAGGCTTCCTGATGTAAAGGCCAGAGTTAAGTTGAAAATTTGACATTCAAACACAAGACCTAAAGAAGCATGAGAAGGCAACCATGAAAAAGAAATCATAAGGGATTAAATAAAGTTAAACTATTGACATTCCTATATGAGAAGATGATGCTTATAACTCCTAAGAACCTTATTGTTTATTTTTGGAGCAGTTAGATGGAGTATATATAGACAGAGAACGTGGCTGTGAGTTGATTATGAAGGAATGATTTCAAAAAAATAAAATCAAGGGGTGAGAAAGAGGGATGCACTGGAAGAAGGGGGAAGGGAGACATAAGATGGGAAAATTATCTCATAAAGGAGGAACAAAAGAATGAGCTTTTACAGTGGAGGGGAAGATGGGTGGGGGGAGTGGGCAACATTTGAACCTTACTCTTATTGGAATTGGCTCAAAGAGGGGATAACATACACGTTTATTTGGGTATAGAAATCTATCTTATACAATAGGGAAGTAGGAGGGGAAGGGGATAAGAGAAAGAGTGTATGGTGCTGATAGAAGGGAGGATGGATTAAGGGTGGCAATGGTTAGAAGTAAAACAGACTTTTGAGGAACAATAGGGGAAGAGAGAAAGAAAGAGAGAGAGAGAGAAAAAGAGAGAGAGAGAGAGAGAGACAGAGATGGAGAGAGGGAGAGAGGGAGCGAGGGAGGGAGAGAATAAACAAGGTTTGGAAAAAAGGATGGAGGGAAATATCCAGTTAGTAATTATACTGTGAGTGTGAATGTAATGAACTCACCCATAAAATGAAATCAGGTAAGAGAATGGATTAAAAACCAGAATCCAAAAATACACTGCTTGTAAGAAAGACACAGGAAACTTAGAGACACACACAGAGTAAAAATAAGGAGCCAGAGCAGAATCTATTATGCTTCCACTGAGGTTAAAACAAAAAAGGAAAGAAAAAAGAAGCAAGGGAAACAATTAGACATTATTAAAAGTTATCGAGGCGGCTAGGTGGTACAGTGAATAGAGCACCAGCCCTGGAATCAGGAGGTCCTGAGTTTATATCCAGCCTCAGACACTTAACACTTAATAGCTGTGTGACCTTGGGCAAGTCATTTAACTCCAATTGCCCTGTCTTCCCCCCTCCAAAAAGAAAGCCAAAAAATAAAAAAATAAAAGATATCAGCAGATAAGGGCAAAACAGATACATGATTTAGACATAAAGAATGATATCATAAGAAAATTAACAAAGCACAGAAAATTTCACCTGTCAGATCTATATATAAAGGAAGAATCTATGAACAAACAAGAAATAGAGAGCATTACAGGACGTAAAGTGGATGATTTTGATTACATTAAATTAAAAAGCATTTGCAGAAACAAAAATAATGCCACCAAAATTAGAAGAAAAAGCATTTTCAACAGAATGAGAAATTAAGCCATGATTGTCTAGATTTAAGAAAATGCTAATAACATATATTTGACTTAAAAGTGAAAAAAGAAATAATTAGAAGCCATACTTTTTTTTAAAAAGTGCTCTAAATCATAATTGAGGTTTTACCTTAAACCCATCAACTGGGCAAAGATGATACAAGATGGAAGTAATCAATGTTAAAGGAACTGCAGGAAGACAAGAATGTGAATACGCTGAACTTTAAAAATATTTGGAATTATTTAAGAAAAGCCACTAAACTCTGTTCATAACCTTTTACTAAACAATTACACTATAGGATAAAGGAAGTAAAGACAGAAAGAAAGGTCCCACAGATACCAAAATATTCATATCCACACTTTTTGTGGTAGCAAAAATTTGGAATCAAAATGGATGTTCATCAATCCAAGGATGACTGAACAAATTATGGCACATGCCTGTAACCTAGGGCTCTACTCTGAGCATTGGCATAAGACTCTCTACATTGGCAAGAATGATTACTAAGTTGGTGAGACCTCAGGAAAGAAGAGTTATTCTTCTAGCTTCCATCTTTGAAAGAGGACACACATCATTCTAGTCTCTCACCAACCCATCAAAGACATGGAGCAATGAGTAACCATTCTCTTCACCAATGAAGAGAGTCTTATGGCAATGCCTGGGCTTGAACTCCAAGTTATAAATGTAATGAAATTATTGCATTGTAAGAAATGACAAAACAAGGAATTCTGTGGAACATGGGAAGGCTGATATGGAACAAATAATAAGAACTATAAATTATTTATTAAGAAGCCTTTCATTGCATCCCCAGAATTTAGCACATAATAAGTGTACCTGGCACATAGTAAGTACTTAAATGCTTTCTGACTGAGTGACTGCAACAATATAAACAAAAATAGCATTAATTGCAGCTGAATACAGATTAAATGTTTTGATCTTGGTGCCAGAGGATAGATGACAAAATATATCTCTTGGTAGAACCATAGTGTTCTATTGGTGTAGAATGTTATGCATACTATCACATACATTCATTATGCTGATTGGTCTCTTTTAAAGGTTTGGTTTTGTCTTATAATAAAAGGTTCTATGTGGAGTTTAGAGGAAGTATACTGGGGAATGTCAATAAAGAAAAAAACAAAAAGCATTAATAAAATACTTTTTAAAAGAGGTCGTGAAGTATCCCTTTCTAGAGATTTTAAATTCTTGCTACAAAATAGTTCTTTAGGTCTACTCTAATTCCTTCTTGTTGCAATTCTGGCCCATCTTTATGCCAATGTTCTTGACAAATGGTCAGTCTTATGGCTTCTTTACTTATGATCAGAGGAAGAACGAAGAAGGGCTACCATAGGTCCACTCATAGGAGAAGATGGTGTAAGGTTAATGGATGTCCAACAGAAAATCGAATTCCTTGATATATATAGTAGCAAGAACAATGGACCATAAGTCAGAAGATTTGGGTTGTTGTCCTGCCTCTGTCTTTAACTAGCTACATGATCTTGGCCATGTCTCTTTACTTTCTAGGTCTCAATTTTCTCATCTGGAAAATGAGAGACTGAATTAGATCTTAAACACTGGTCTGTGGTATCTTTTTAAAATCACAGAACCTTCTCATCTGAAGGAACTTCAGAGGACTTCTATTCTCATCCCTACCTGAAGAGGAAGGCCTTTTACATCCTTGACAATATGGGTTTTGGTTCCCCAGCTGTTCTACTAGTTCTTCACAGGCAGGGATGGGATCTTCTGTTTCTTGATAAGTCATGGATATAAAACTGAAAGGAACCTTAGAGGCTGTCCAATTCGACTCCATCATTTTATGGACAAGGAAATGGAGGTCCAAAGAGTTTAAATGAATCACCCAAGGTCACCCAAGTTGCAAATGACAGAGCCTAGCCTCAGGTACAGGTCCTCCAACTGGCTATAGTCTTTCCCATCTTGATTTCTTGGTGAAACAGTTCAACTCTACCCTATCCTCTTCTCTTGAATCTTTTGGCCTTTGATCCTACTAAAGATCCTACTCTGTCATACCCCAGCCTTGAATCACTCCAACCATCTGCTGCCTTTACTCCTACTGGTGTGTTGCTAAACAAAGCTGGAGAAAAAGCATGAAACCATGCTATCTGAGCCCACTATAAATGTAAATTACACAATCTTAACTGAGGCAGCAAGGTGGTACAGTGGATACAGCACCAGCCAGGGAGTCAGAAGGATTTAAGTTCAAATCTAGTCTCAGACACTCTTGATCTATGAGACCCTGGGCAAGTCACTTAACCCTAATTGCCTCAGTTTCCTCATCTGTAAAATGAGATGGAGAAGGAAATGGCAAACCACTTCTGTATCTCTGCCAAGAAAACCCCAAATGGGGTCATGAAGAGTCAGACATGACTGAAAACAACTGAACAACAACAAACGTGTCAGAGACAATCCTAGATGTTAGTGGTACAAAAAGAAAAATAAAACTGCCCCTGCCCTCAGGAAGCCAACATCCTGTTAGGAAGGAGAATGTAAACAAAGATAAGTACATACAAAATCCATGCAAAATAAATATAAGGAAATGTGGGAAGCGGAAGAAAGCTCCTTATCATAGGAAGTAGTATTTGAGCTGCCTTGAAAGAAAATAGGCAAAGGCCTATTTTTAGAGGCAAAGGCCAGGAGAGAGTGCATTCCAGGCATGGAGCCAGCACTGTGCCAGGCTCCATAGGACTCAAAACTAATGCAAGACACTCTCTTTTCCCTCAAAGAGCTAAAAGTCACTCTGAAGAGACAATATACAGACTCTAAACTCCTAGAGGAAAACATAAGGAAGGTTTCTGAGCAATTTTGGTCTCCAGTTTCCACATTTACTCTTTGGGGAGCCCAAGGTCAGCCACTCCACATTGAAACGATCTCTATTTCCTGGTCTTCTCTTAAATAGGAGATGTGGGAAGCAAGAGGAAAGGATGGCTGTTGACACTGTAGTTGTATGTTTGGGGTGATTTTTTAAGGTTTTAATTCACTATAATTAATTTTTATTGCACGGAGGCTGATGACTGGTACAGTGAAAGGCAGTAATTTCCCAAGTCAAAATAATAAATAAGTAAATAGAAATAGTTCTGAACTTTCCACAAGGGGAGGTAACAATTCTAGGTCTTAGCCCTCTGTGGGAAATCCAGTGACAGGGGCTGTGCACACCTCTGAAAGAAGCCCAGGGAAATCCAAAGGGGAGCCATGGCTTTCAGCTCCTCCTTCCCACCAGACTTTCAGGAAACCAATTTGTTTTCTGATCTATCCTCTTCCCTTCCCTCCCCGCCCCGCCCCTTCACCACACACTCATACATACACACCTCATTTTTCTAGCTTTTCTGTTTTAGTCAGCATGAAAGGTGAAGATTTTAAAAGAACTAAACCTTGGGTGTCCAAGCAGCACCCCAGTAAGGATAAGGGACCCCCGACACTGAATTGGGAAAGAGAAAACCCCCATTGGTTGATCTGCTGGGAAACAATGAGATCTGTGCACCGAGAGTCCTTTGTTCAGCTCCAGACTTACAGCCCTGGCAAGCCCACCGTGCTGGAGCGTGTGCTGGGTATTAAGTCTCATTTCAAAGATGTTTGTGAGGCTCTGCGGCGGAATGACATGGGAGCCGAGCTGGATGCTGGGATTGGGAGGGAGGCTGGCTCGCAGGGGTGATCTGCTTTGAGCCTTGTTCATCTGTATAAATCGGAAAGAACTGAACTGAAAACTGAAGGCCTTGGGCATTGGAGGCCATTTTCTGACACAAGCCCACCCCCTCTCTCTACTACCCAAAAGAGAACTGGGGAGGAAAAGGAGATTAAAACTTTCACAGCCAGGAAACTGTGTTGGGGCTTCAGGAGGGCCCTGAGTAATGACTACTGTTAAGTTTCTCCTGGAGGACTCATTTATCTGGGTGCCAGTGGGTGATTCCTGCTTCCTAAGCTTGAAAATTTAGATTTATTGGGTGCCAGAAATTGGACCGGCCACCATTTAATAGGCCCGGACACCATGAAGGTGAGGGCGATAAGGGGGAGAAAAGTCAAAAGAGCAAAATGGATGGTGTCTTGGCCTAGGATGGTAAAGCAGTTGTTAATAAAAAAAACAGTGAAATCTGATTAGCACCGTCAAATGTTGGCTGGGGCAGGTGGGAAATCCAAGACTGGAGAAACTGGTGGTTAAGACAAGAATAGAGATCAGATAACCCTTAGAAAGACAAAGACGGTGCAGGTTAAACAATTAGTCTCTGAACTTTGGTGTAGAGGAAGAAAGACAGAGGCCTGAGGTCTGGACTAAGACAGATGTGCTGTGACAGGAGGCAGGTAGATGGATGAAAAGCCATTTGGTGATTTAAAACAACAACAACACTTAATAACAACCATCACAACCACAACATATATCTTTCATTCCTTTGCTCCCTCTGAAAGAGATTTGTGAAATATAAATTTGCCAGAAGAAGTCCCAGAATATCTAAAAAGTCTGTAGAACCTCTACTGCAAAGAGACATATTTGCAGGTGGGAGTACAATGATGTGGAGTTGAGGAAAGATGGTACCATACTACCCCACTCCTGGCCCCATACAAACACACCTGTGCTCCTGATTCCTCAAATGAATGTAGGCAAGTAATACCACCGACAGCAACCCTCCTGATTTACCTCCAATTATTCATATTTCACCATTCTTGCTTAACCATTTCCTCTCCCAAGGTAGAGGGACAGGAGACAGGGTGTAGAGAGAAAGAGAATTGTCAAAGTGACTGCTCAAGCCCTGAGACATCTATACAAAGGCCACAGCCTTATTCAGTCTTGAGGTCAACTGAATCTGTTTTCCCACACAGGAGTGAGTACATGCTTTTGTTCACTCAAGGAACATTTTTTTTGTTTTTGTTTTTTTGTTCAGTTGTTTAAGTCATGTCCGATTTTTCTTGACCCCCATTTGGGGTTTTCTTGGCAAAGATACTGTAGTGGTTTGCCATTTCCTTCTCCAACTCATCTCACAGTTGAGGAACTGAGGCAACCAGGGTTAAGTAACTTGCCCAGGGTCACTAGTAAGTGTCTGAGGCCACATTTGAACTCAGGAAGAGAAATCTTCCAGTCTCCAGGCATTCTATTCATTGTGCCACCTAGCTGCCCCCAAGAAACATTTACCAAACACTAAACACTTATTAGGAAGACAGCCCTGCACTAGACACCCATTTATATATGCACAGACAGCTAAGTTGGGACTACATGGTGCCAGCTGGCCTGATAAAGTTACCAAAATTCAATCAAAATTCCAGATGTTCAGTCTAGATGATAGTCCCTGGACATCGGATGTTTCCATTTTGATCCAAGGGACCCTTAGAGAGAGTTGCCCATTTATATACCTTGCAAATAAATGCAAATATTTACTGTCCCAGAATTACTTCTCTCAGAGGGACACTCATAGTCAAAGATTTTTAAGTGATGGGCAGTGTGTCAACATGAGTCATCCTTTGCCCTTGAGAACATAACAATAGCAAGACTTTAACCATTATCTCCCTCTAACACCCCACCCCAATCCTTTTCTCAAGGCTGAAAGACAATGATTCAGCCTTTCAAGCTAGAATGATTTTTTTTTTCAACAAATGTGAAACCTGTAGACTTGGTACTATAGTTCTGCTGAGTTCTTCACATTAACAAACATCCCACAAACACTAAGTACAGCTGTTAACGTAAGAAAGGTTCACCAAAAAAAGAGCTCATTATAGCAATTGATGGGTTTCAATATAATGGGATCTTAGATTTGGAGTTGGAAGAGACTTTGGAAGCTATTTTGTTAGATGAAGAAAATGAAGTTTAGGGAGTTTAAGTGACTTGCCCAATTCACATAGTTATTAGAATTAGGACTGAAAATATCCAAGTCCAGCACTTAACTCACCACACCACATCCCTTTTGACACTTACCCAAGAATCTGAACCCAGATCTTCTGCTTCCAAACCCAGAGTTCTTGTCACTATACTAATGAGGTACCATGGTACATATGTATACAGACACGTTTGTGTGATTCTGCATAAATTTTAATGTCTACAAAGATAAATCGATACAGGATTGATTCACTTGATAATCGCTTGTCGTTGAGTTGTTTCAGTTGTGTCTGACTGTTCGTGACCCCATTTGAGGTTTTCCTGGCAAAGTCATGTCCTTCTCTAATTCATTTTACAGATGAGGAAACTGAGGCAAATAGAGGTGAGTGACTTGCCCAGCACCAAACAGCTAGTAAGTGTCTAAGGTCAGATTTGAACTCGAGAAGATGAGTCTCCCAGACTCCAGATTCTCTACTGTACCCAATGCGCCTCCTAGCTGCCCATTGTTAATAGCCCTCTTTGCACAAAACATTGTGGTGTATCTATTGCCCTTTCTGTAACATCCTTTCTCCTTTTGCTAATCTTCTACAAGGTCCAGTGACTTCACAAGTTTTCTCACATCTCTTATCAAGCCCTAATGTCAGGTTCTTCATTCACATCCACATGCTTGAAGTATTTAGGATTTAACACATAGCTTCCAACTTCCTCATTTTCTCTATTAGAAAGCACTGGTCGAGAGAATAGTGACTTGTTTGGGGTCACAGAGTAACCAGGAGAAAGGGGATTGCTTCTAACCCAGGTCCTCCAACTCCAAATACTCTGACAGCTGGCAGGTGGTGCAGTGGTTAGAACACTGGGCCTGGAGTCAGGAAACTTATATTTGAATCCAGCCTCACATATTTATCATGTATTTTTTTTTTGGCTTTTTTTTTTGGAGGGGGGAGGGCAGGGCAATTGAGGTTAAGTGACTTGCCCAAGGTCACACAGCTAGTAAGTGTTAAGTGTCTGAGGCTGGATTTGAGCTCAGGTACCTTTGACTCCAGGGTCGGTGCTCTATTCCCTGTGCCATCTAGCTGCCCCAGCCTCACATGCTTACTAGAGCTGTGACCTTGGCCAATCACTTGACCTCTCTATGCCTTGGTTTCTTCAATTATGAAATGCTGACAATAATAACACCTATCTGAAAGGGAATGAGTCAACCTTACTCTCACTGAATTTGGCTTAAGGAGGTAATAACATACACACTCAATTGGGTATCTTACCCTACAGGAAAGCAGGGGGGAAGGGGATAAGAGGGAGGATGATAGAAGGGAGGGCAGATTGGGGGGGAGGGTAGTTAGAAGCAATCACTTTTGAAAAGGGACAGGATCAAAGGAGAAAATAGAATAAGTGGGGGGCAGGATAGGATGGAAGGAAATGTAGTTAGTCTTTTACAATATAACTACTATGGAAATGTTTTGCAAAACTACACATGTATAACCTATA
>CM053588.1:210967572-211000549 GCA_028646515.1 Pseudochirops corinnae | reverse complement strand
GCCCTCCCCTCCCTCTTCTTTTCCCTTTCCCTCTCCCTCTCCCTCTCTCATAGCGTCGATGTGTCTGCAGCGCTGGGGAAAATGTCACTGGGATTTCCAGACCAGTGCTATAAAACGTTCTTCCACTTAAGCTGTTAGCGACTCGGCTGCCTGACTCGCAAAGTAAGCAGTTTTATGTGCCAGTCATCCTTAACTGCTTGATACCAGGCAGCCCTGCACACTGCCCTCCACGGGAAGGGCTGCCCGCCCTCCCCTTTGCTCTCCCTCCCGTCTCTTCTGGAGTCTGTGTAGACTTCACAATCACCGCAGGGTGTGCAACCTGAGCAAAGCTGTTATGTCTTGCTGGTTGGGTCCGCTCCCTCACCATATTTCCATTGTCTCGACTCCAGCTGTAACCCACACCTTCTTATAACAAATGAGAAAGTGGGGATGGGTTTGTCCGTATAGTTTAACACACACACACACACACACACACACACACACAATTGATTTCTACTGGGCTAGAGAATCGGCCCTCTTATTTACACCCTGGAGGGGGCTCAACCCTAGCCAGATTCCTAACTTCAGAGAATTTGTGGCTCAGGTCCAGAAACATAAAAGAATTTCTCCTTGCAATCAGAGCACTTCCTCAGACTACAGGCAGTTTTAACCAATTAACATCTCTGGTTGCAAAAGAAATATTTTAGGAGACCCAGAACAACCCTCCGGGTTTTGTATAACGTGCCTTTGTCCCGATCCATAGGAAGAATTGATTTGATCATTGATTAGACCCTTGCTGATCTCGGCTACTTCCACTGTGCATACTGGGTGGGGGCAGGGACCAAGGCTAGGTTTGAAAATAAAGGGGGAAGGAAATTCAGGAAAGTGTATTTCCCTTTCTTAAATGAGTGAAACAAGTCCCAACCCTGGCCTCAACGCCCCATGGCACAGATCCCACCACTGAGCTCCAAATTCTGATCTCAAATTGCTAGCTTCAGGTGACATACAGGGTGCAAACCCAAGTTCAAAAAGAAAACTCCCTGTGTTTGGCAGGGCTGGCTTTAGACAGCCTGAATTTCAAAATAAAAGCCCTTGGCCAGGAGAGCAGAACAGGAGGTCTCCTAGCAGCCTTTGACAGGATCTTAGGGACTGCATTTCAGCCTGATCTTGACTCAACCCTCTCTGGGTTCTCAGTGTCCTAAAACCCCAGTGGGCCTGCAAAGCTGCTCGGACTAAAATAAGTCAAGGACTCCAGAGGCCAGTGTCAGTGCATGGAAAATATACAGGAATGTGACAGGCAGGCTTTGCAAGAGAGGTAGTCAGAGAACATGTTGGGATGAGGAGCCCAGTGGGACAAAAGACCCTAGTAAAATAGGCAGGGAAGTGAGTTGGTGGCAGCTCTCCTGTGCTTAAACTCACTCATTGATTAGTTGGCACTTGGGGGAGAGAAGGAGGGAAGATCTAGGGAATGTGGAAATGAAGCTATCTGGAAAATGATACCGATCGCAGGGCAGCTCTTAGAGTTTTCTTGTCTAATATTGAGGTGGTGTTTAGGAAATGTCCAAGAGTTAACATCAGGTTTCCAGAGGTATCACTTTAAATTGCATTTATTGAACTGTAAGTTTGGCAGATATAAAATTTAGATAAAAATTAGTCCCTGCTCTTGTTAAGCTTACAGTTAAGCAGGGAGATTATTAGTTATAACAGAAAGAGATGCATGATGAATAAATATGAGAGGTTCCAGGAAAATGCTGTGTGAGGTCTAAAGGAGGAAAGGTCATAGCCAACCAAGGGATGCAATGCATCTTAAGGGACTGTTGTTGTTCAGTCCTGTCTAACTCTTCATGACCCCATTTGGGGTTTTCTTGGCAAAGATACAGGAGTGGTTTTGCCATTTCCTTCTCCAGCTCATTTTACAGATTGAGGAACTGAGGCAAACAGGGTTAAGTGATTTACCCAGGGTCACACGGTTAGTGTTTGAGGCCACATTTGAATTCTGGTCTTCCTGACTCTAGACCCAGCACTCTATCTACTTGACCACCTAGCTGCCCATCTTTTAAGGGATTAGGATCAGAGATTTCCAGAGGGAAGAGCCCCAGGGAGGCCAGTTAGACCAACCCTCTCATTTTCCAGTTGAAGGTCCTGAACCCAAAGAAATTCAGAGACTTGCTCAAGGTCACAAAGGTAGTAAGCAGAAGAATTAGAATTTGAGACCAGTTTCTCAGACTGTAATTCCAGCACTCTTTTGAAAAAAAAAAAAGTTACTGTTCTTTCTATTTTTTGCACTGAGTTATAGAGGTCATTTGCTTAGTGTCACAAAAACAAAGCAATGTGCCTACAACTGGGAAGAGGCCTTGAAGTCCCTCATTCTCTGTGTCCCTTCTCTGAACATGAAACCACACTCCACCCCCATACAAACTTTAGAAATGAGTACATTTTCATTGCCAATAAGTTAACTATAAACTAATTATGTTTTCCTGCAAGGGAAGCAAATTATATTGATTGCACAATGAGAGCTATTGTCATTCCCAGGATATTCATCATGACTCAAAAAGATGCAAAAATATTGACTTGCTCTAAATAACCATTTCCCTTTTTTCCTTCAGCCAGCAGTTTTTAAGACTCAAAATGGCGAAAGGTGTTTTTGTTAACTGGTCAAAGGAAGGAAAAGTGACAGTAAAATCTAGAGCTATATTCTTAATTCAATCCACCCACTCAAGGCAGACTTAACTATCTAAAAACAAAGTATATATTTTCCTAATTTTATAACAAAGCTATCTAGGCTAACATATATATATATATTTTAAAACCCTTCCCTAAAAACTACAGGCAGTACCTACAGCAACAGGAAAATAATGAGGCCCAATGACATCTTTGAAAAGAAGGTGATTAATTAAAGTAATTAGGCTGCACTGAATTATTAAAATATGAAGTCTTCTGTGGGAACAACCAAAAAAGGCAGGAAAATTTTGCAGTACAAAAATTAAAACCATATTCCAGTTCATTAGCTAAGATGGGAACTCACACGTTTTAGCCTACAATCTTATTCACAGATGCGTAAGTGTCTAATATTTCACACCTTTGTAATGGCTCTAGTAAAATTAAAAAACAACAACCTGACTTCAATTATTTTAACACTTGTGGGGCAGGAGAGGTCTGGTGGAGGGAATGTCAATGAGCCTTAGAGGTTTATTTCACAAATGCCCCCAAGGCTAAGATGCCAGGTGTGATGGGATCTATGACCCAATGCTAGCCTGAAGACCAATACAACATACATCTCAGGGATATACTTCAAAAACCTTCAATCATTCCCTGTTTTCTAGTACATCAAGTTAAAATTATGCCTGAATTTCTGCCCTTCATAATTTGTCCTAAGGACATCTATAATAGCAATAACTCATATTTATATGAGGTCTTTAAGGTTTACAAAGCACTTTACACATTATCTTATTTTATTCTCACCATGACCTTGAAAAGTAGGTGATACAAGTGTGATTCCCATTTTGCAGATGAGGAAAGCAGAGTTCCGAGATATGAATGGATTTATCCCCAGAAAGTAACAGGCTGACATTCAAATCTGGGTTTTCTGGTGTAAAGTCCAAGGCTGGTTCTATTATCCCCTGCAGATTCTAATTTCATTTACAGTTTTCAGGATTCATTCCCTGCACCTTTCAAGCTTATCTCCTTTTTGCACCCTAAACCAAAAGCAGCAGACAATAAGGCCTGGGAAGTATAGTTAGGAGAGTCATTAGGCTCAGGTAGATGCAGCACCTGGCAGCTGAAAGCCAGACACAGAGACCAAGACTCTGGATTCCATCCTCTGCCTCTAGTGCTTGGAATGCTCCCCTTCACCATCCCTATCTCTTTAAATTCCTAGCTTACTTCCAGGCTCAGCTCAAGTTCCATCTCTTTGAGGGGAGGGACCCTATCCTGATTCTCTCAGTTCTGAGTGCCCCCAACAACACCATGCATTTATTGTGTACCTGTTCTGTATTTACATATCTGTGGACATGTTGTATCTCTATAATAGAATTTAAGCTCTTTGAGGGCAGAAACTGTGCCTAGCACACCATAGGTGCTTAACAAATGCTTATTGTTCAATTGATTGGTTGATTGTTTCCAGAAATACTGGCACAGGGACAGAGTAGGACTTCAGTCCTGAAGGAAATGAAGTCTCAGTCAGGGAAATCAAAAAAGAAGGGCTCAGACTCAGAGGTATTAGAGGGGGACTCTAAGCTTGTTGAAGCTGCAATAGCCTCCTAACTGGTCTTTCTGCCACCCATTTTTCTAGCATTTTATCCATTCTACATGCAGCTGCCAAATTAATATTCCTAATACACATATCTAACCTTGTCACCTCCTTCTTCAATATCACCCAAATCTTCCGTGGCTCCTTTGTGCCTCTGGGATAAAACACAAAATAAGGCCCTCCACAATCTGTTTCCCATTCTTCTACCCACTACAGGGTATTGAGTCTTTGGGATTTTTCAGTTTTGTCTCCCAATAAAGTACAGACACACCAATTAACACCTTACTAAATGAACAAAAGACAACTTTTTGATTAGATCTCAGTGAGGGCTGCTCCAAGATGAATTCTTTGGTCTGGAGACACCCACTTGGTGCCTCCTTGGGAAAAAGTTTCTGGACTAAGGCTGCCCCTAAATGAACTGATTAGCTTAGATATTTAGGAGAATGGACTTTTATGAGAGGAGCCACTTCCTTTGTTCTTGCCTATAAAAATGAGCTAACACACCTATTCAACTCTTCTGCAGGGGGAGGTGTTCTTTTTTTTCTTCCTTCTTCCCTTTTTTTTTTCTTTTTCTTGCCTTCAAGATCCAGAGCAAGCAACAAATCTAAGATCTGACCTGGGTTTGGTGGAAGCCTGTGTATGCTCCATCCTCCTCACTAGGAACTATTAATGACCACCATGATGCAGAAGCAAAAGGAAGATGGCTTGTCATATTCTCCCACAGATTTCTGCACAAAGATCAGAGACCAAAGACTTGATACTCAAGAAATGGCAGCAGTCAGCAAAGGGGTAGATGAAAAAGTGAATAGGAACTGCAAATATTTGCCACATGGAACAAGATAGAAATCCATGGACAATGTGATTCCTGAATGCCTGCCTCTCAATTAGAGGAAGAGATTCTCTGGGCAGCTAGCATGATGCTAGAACCTAGTCTTTTAGCTGAATAAGAGAGATTATGTGGGAAACACTAGGCTTGGGAGTTGCCCTGTTAATACTGTCCAAATTTGAGAGTTTGAAGGTATGGTCTTCTAGGGAGATAAGAGTTCTTGGGTAACCTGTCTCTTGGAGAGATAAGAGGACTGCTCATATCCCCACCTACCACCTCCTCAGCTGGAGATTTATTAAGGAACCAAAGCTACAGTATAAGATCAAAGCAGATCTTAACCTTACCATCACTGCCATGCACATTATGATGAATTATTCTGACAGTGTAGTTTCAATAGGAAGTGGATTGTCTATCAAATAGTCCCAAAGAAGGTTTGCCCCCCAGAGAGAGTGTAAAACACAAGATAGCACTACAAGTCTGGAAGGGTGTAGTACTCAATGGGAGAGTTAAGGATTAATGGAGATTAGACTTTGATTAGGTTTGAAACATAAACCTTTCCTCTGTGAACTTGCCTCTGTATGTGTTGATTCTTTATCTTCTCTTACTTGGCTAATAGAAATTCATTTTGAGCAACATCATCTTTATTTTAACTGGGTTAAAGGAGGAAATATGGCCCATTCACATCACAGGGTCAGAACAGACCCAAGAGGATGGGAGCTTCTTCAGAGCAAGGACAGTTGTAATTTTTTTCTTCGCATCCCCAACTTGTAACAAAGTATAGTGCCTTGTATATATGACGTACTTAATAAATACTTGCTCAATTAAATTAAGCATAGACAGGGTAGTGCCTCAAAAGGGTCGGGCATGGTTGTGGCAGCGACTAAGGAAGGGATGAGGATTTCTTGGGACAAAGCTGAGCTGGATCTGCTATAGTTATGGGGACTACCTACAACCTCAAACCACAACCTGGCCATTCCATCCCATTCTGCTCTACTCTTGTCCTTGTCTTTTTACCAGTCCTCAACAAGGGAGCCACCTGACACGGTGAAACCTTCCTTTAGATCTCCTGACATTACATTGGGACCAATGAAGTACTAAAGTTGTCCATTGCTTGCCATCACTATTTCACCAACTTTCTTTCTTTTCCAATCATACATTTCCGAGGATATCCTTCACCCTGCTTTCGCTGTAATAGGTCATATCTTATTTATGCCCACCACATTAACTGTTGTGACCGCTAATATCCTCACATATTTTTTCCTGTTTCCCTACCAGTTCCCTCTTTAAAGGTAGAAAGAAATTGAGAAGTAGAAGAATCTGGTAATCACTAGGAATCTATCACTTGCATTCTGTTCCTATTCCTTGTCCCTTCTTCTCTTGACTCTGTCTAGATCCTGAACCTCTGGTTCTTATACTTCTTAATTTTTTTAATCACCCTCTATTATCAACCCTCTAAGGGGAAAGTTTGTTTGGTTTGAGTTTATTCCCTCCATAACTCTATTCTCTCTTATTTCCCCCTTCCTTTTCTCTATCCCCACCAATATCCCTATTGAATTTAATGTTTTATTACCCCAAACTCTGTGCGTGTGTGTGTGTGTGTGTGTGTGTGTGTGTGTTCTAGTCTCCTTAATCTAGTTCTCATCAATGAGGTCATGAGATATCAGATCTTTCTTCCCCTTCTTCCATGTTTATATATTTTTCTTATGTAATCCATTTATTAGTAAGTTCTGTTATGCCTTTATTTCATCTTTAGTGTATTTCTTTTACTGTCCTTTTTATTTCTTCTCTCTAAACCATCAAAACAGAGTAAAAATATACCCAGGCTCTCTGTTTGTCTTATTTAGAACCCTCTTTGACCCTTGAAGATATAAGGACTCTAAAAAATATTTGTCTTTTCTTCCCCATTAGAATATAAGTACTTTATTATCATTTGACCCATTCCGATTAGTCAACTAAATTTATTAATATTTCTTTTGCGTCCCATGTTTGCATTTCAAAGTTTCCATTCAGCTCTGGTCTTTTCATCAGGAATACTTGAAAATATTTTATTCTGTTAAAGGTTCATTTCTTTTCCTTTGTAGGATCATATTCAGTTTATCAGGGTGAGTTATTTTTAGATATAAACCTTTATCTTTTGTCTTTTGGAATATAGCATTCCAATATTTTTTCTCCTTCATAGTAGTTTCTGCCAAGTATTGCATGATCTTGACTATGGTTCCTTGGTACTTGAATTATTTCTTTCTGACTGCTTGCAATACTTTTTTCTTAGACTCAGAAGCTCTGAATCATGGATATACCATTCCAGGGCATTTTCAGTTTGGGATTTTATTCAAAAGGTAATTGGTGGATCCTGTCAATAGTTTTCTTCTATGGTTTCTTAAAATATGACACCTAGACTTTTGGTCTAGTTAGGGAGCCTATTAATTCTTAAATTATCTTTTCTCATTCCTTTTCCATTAGTTGTTGATTACAGAGACCTTACATTTTCCTTTTCTTTTCCTCTATCTTTTGGCTTTGTTGTAATATCTCTAGTTTTCTCATGTAATCATTTAATTTTGCTTCCTGTATTCTATTTTTCAGGGAATCCACTACTTGAGTAAGAGGTTCTACATTGTTTTTAAGCTATTTGATCTCCTTTCAATATTTTCTTCTTGAACTCTCATTTCATTTATCAGCACATTTTTTATCTCTTGCTTTATTTTTTCCAAATACTATTACAGTCCTTGAAACCAAATGGTTTTCTGTTTCCCCCTCAGAAGCTCTGGTTGTATTTATTGTGGGGCTACTCTCTTCTTCTATGACTACCTGTTACGCTTTTCTTAACCCATTGTATTTCTAAATTGTGTTTGTTATTTTCTTCTCTGTTATTCATAATATTAGCTTCAGTGCTTGTCTAAGGCCAGTCTCCTCTAGTACTCTTAGGTGGACTGGGTAAGTTTTTTTTTTTGGTCCTGTTCCATCAATAGTCTGGATGCCATTGCCATTGCCCATCTGAATGGTATTAAGCCCCACACTCTGCCTCAATCCTTAGCTTCTGTTTCAGCCTTCTGGTGGTCTGCTGTTTGTTCTGGTCTCAGGTGGTCTCCTCCTTCTCTTTGTATGATCCTAAATCAAGAGTTGGTTGTATACTCTGCTGTGGCCATGATAGGCCCCAGTGGGAGATTGGAGATTATGTTGGTCTCGAGCCTCCTGCACAGACCTCTCAGCACTGGCCCTCACCGAGTTAGAATTGTCTTCTACTTGGCTCTCAAGAGCTCCAAGGAGGGCACAGCTGGGTCCCCTCCCTGCTCGGTGATCCATGGAGAGCATATCTATCCCCAGTTTCGTTCTGATGGGGCACAGCCAGGATCTGGTTTCAGGAGTTTAAGGACTGGGGCTGGCTCTGGCTTTTGATGCCCCTCCTTAGAGTACTGACTGACTTCAGGCCCATTTCCAGAAGGTCTTAATATGTCCTTTCTCCTCACCACTTTTACCGATTTCCAGATGGGTCACTGGAATTCAGGCTGGTTTTGCTGGCATAACCCTCAGCTACTCCTGCATTTACCAGTACTCATGCAGGCTTCTTCGGTTTGACCCCTCTGCTTCTCTCCACCTATGGCCTGGCCCCTTTGTTTTGTAAGATTCTGGACTGGATGCAGGTTTTATTTGGGGGTTCTTTTATCTTTGGGTTTTCTGGAGCCATCTTCAGATATTTGTTAGAATTTATTTGGGACCATTGGGTTTAATTATAAACCTTGCATGTTGCTATCTTACCTAGGAGTCCCCAGATCATTTGGTCATCTGCTCTCTAAGATATGTGTGATGATAGATCAGCTATGTCCAAAATCTAGGCAAAAGTGAGTCATCATCCTCTAGGTTTTTCCTGTGTGGATAGTTAGGTTGAATTATTTCTAAGAATCATGAATCTCTTAGGAGGCACTGCAATATTTCAGTGTTTCATGCAGTCAACACATCTTTTGAAGTAAGAAGGTCAAGAAATTATTCTCGTGTCTCCATTGCTGAGTCTTATTCATTGGGGCCTCTTAGATAATATATCTTGACAAATCAACTTTAGTGGGGTTTTTGGTTTGTTTTTGTTTTTTTAGAGGGGGGAAGGCAAGGTAATTGGGGTTAAGTGACTTGCCCAAGGTCACACAATTATTAAGTAACATGTATCTGAGGCCGAATTTGAACTCTGGTCTTCCTGACTCCAGGGCCCATTCTCTATTCACTGTGCCAACTAGCTGCCCCAAAACAGCTTTAGTGTTGATAAATATTTCGGCTTCTCTCTGAAGATGATTAAAAACAGGAATAGACATCCTAGTCACAGTATCTGTAAGACAGAACTAAGGGACAACCAATCCCTGCCTCACTTCAATCCCAGGAGCATGGAGACGAGAAGGAAAGGCAGTAGGAGTGTGCCTGACACCTGGCACCTTGTCAGTTCAGGTTCGGTATTAGGACAAAATGAGGCACTTCTAAGTCATTGAACAGTCAACCAAAGGAGATTTACTTAGCACAAAGATAGCAAGGATATGCTACAAGGATAAAGGGTCACCTTGTTTTTATAGCTGCAGTTCCTCTTGTCTCCATATAAAAACCCATTTAGTTAATAGGACAGAGTATAGTGATTCACCCAGCCTTCAGATTTCCATCAAGTTGGAGCATCACTGACTCCACATAGGTAGGGCCTTTTACATCCCTAGGTGACCAGGAAGGCACATCAACACAGGGCCACTAGAAAGTTGTGTCATGGGAGGTACAACTTGAGCCCCGCCCTAACCCCAGGCCAAACAAATCCATGGGGGGGGGGGCAGCGGGAGGGGAATCCTAGTAGATGTTGGTCCTATGATACCAGGGCAAAATAAAATGTTTGAGGGATATGACTAAATTCCAGGGAAGTTGGTGGACACCATTAAGAAATGTGACAATTAAAAAGGTTCAAGAGACATAGTTTCTGGGCAATTTAATCATTTTATTAATAAGGCCAGCATGTTATTAATAAAAGGATGGCCATTTGGCCATCTATCTTAAACCAAAGACAATCATGGCAGACCAGCTCACAGTTCATGCACCCTTCAAAGAGTAGATGTTCCTGAGGGGTGGCAATCAATTCTGATTGGATAACACAATAGAAAACGAGCTATATTAAAATGAAGGGCTGCAAGTGATATCATGTCACCCTTGCACAGAGAAACTATCTCTATACCCAGACTACCCCCAGCCTTGGGCTACCTAGACAAAGGATCTGTCTCCACCCAAGGTTGAGTTGAACACAAGGGGCTTCCCCATCTTGGATTAAATTCCTTGTCAGGTTAGTGGGGTCTGACCAAGATTCAGGAGAGTTAATTCAATCTCATGACCAGTAATGTCCTTTGAGAGACTGAACTTTTTTACTTTTAAAACTCAGAACTTTAGACAAAGGAGTTAACTCCAGATCTCCCAAGATCATCAGTTATTAATAATCATTTCTCTCAGAAAGCATCATAAGATTGACCAGTAAAAAGAGACCATGAAAGAAGCCTTCTCATCCCATCACTAGCCAAAGCATGAATTCTCTTTACAATCTCCTCAATAAGTAATCATCCAGCCTTTGCTTAAAGGTGTCCAGGAATTGAGAACTCCTCTCTACCTTTTGAGGCAGACTATTCTACTTTGGGGTGATTCTAATTATTGTAAAGGTTTTCCTGATATTGAGTCAAGATCAATCACTCTCAAAAAACAAAAAATGAAGTTATGGGATGCTTTATTATCTAGTGGGAAGGGACTTGGTAGGGACAGAGAGAAAGTAAAGGAATATGGATCTTAGGAAATTATATTAGGAGGAAAACGTTTCTTCTTTTTGAGTTCATGCTCTGAAATGAGAGAGATGCCTATGACTAAGGGAAAAAGTTGTACTGGTTTAAGTGAGACAAAGTAAACAAATCAGGTTGGGTACATTCATGTGATCAGAGGTTTAGAGCTGCAAGGTGCCTCAGATGCCATCAATCCAGGGGTTCTTGACCTTTTTGACAATCTGGTGAAGCCTATGGACCTTTTCTCAGAATGATGTTTTTAAATTCATAAAATAAAATAGAATCACAAAGGACTTCAATTATGAAATATAGCTATAATATTTCTTTAAAAATCCACCAACCCCTAAGTAAAAACCTCTGATCCATTTCAATACCCTTCATTTTTACAGATGAGAAAACTGAGGCCTAGGGATATTGCCCAAGGTTATACAAGTGATAAGCATCAGAAGTAGAATTTGAACCCAGGTCCCCTACCTGAAGTCAGTACTTTCCCCACTTTACTACATTGCCTCCTCATAGTCACAGAATGCCAGACCCTTAAGCTGTTTCCATGGGCTCAGTCTTCCACTGTCCTCTCACATCATTCTATTCTCTGTCAAGTCTCTCCCAGAACCCTTAATGTCCATTCTGCCCCGTAGGGGTATTCTCTCATACTAGATGCAACTGGTTCAGAGATCCCCAGGACTAAAGGGATGCCAGGCTGGCACGGAGCCACTCAGTGGGCATTTCTGTGCATCCCAGAGTAGAAGAGTTGAAGTCATCCAAAATTCATCTCAGCAGAGTCTTTTCAGCATCCCTTTGGCAAGACATTGCTTAAAATGCAACAGGGAAGGAAAGCTGTTTCTCTAAGCCAGGTGGGAGCCAAGGCCAGTAATTAAGAGGTAAATAGGGCTGGAGAGGCACCGGAGAGGGTGGGCAGGGAAATAGCTTAGCAGATGGCAGGGGTGTAGGTACCATTATGCTCTCGCCAAATGCCCTTGTGCAAGGAAATGTCATTCTGGGTAAATGTCCCAAGGATGGCTTCAGCCCTTAGGCACATGCATGCCCAAGTCACTACATGAAACTGCCTGTGTTAGAAAGAACTTTAGAAGCAATGGCATATCTGCGGTAGGGAGTCTCCTTATTTAACAATTATTTCCTTCTGCTAAGGTTTGGTCAAGATGGAGAGAGGAGGGAAATTAAAAGCTGGGCAACCCTGCACCCCTCTGAACCATGTTTTCCTCATCTGTAAAATGGAGATAAATACTTGTAAAGAGTTTGTTTTCTGGTCAAGATCAAATGAAATGGTATATGTGAAAGGCTTTCTGCAACCTGAAATCACATGTAAACATAAAACAGGGAGTTAGCATAATATAATTTTAAAAATTCTGGTCCTAGAGTCAAGAGACCTGAATTCAAGTTTGGGCTACATAATTGTGTTTATGTCAGTGAGTCAGTTTCATTATTTATAAAATTAGAATAAAGAGCAGCTAGGTGGCACAATGAATAGGGCACTGGCCCTGGTGTCAGGAGGACCTGAGTTCAAATCCAGCTTCAGACACTTAATACAAAAAAGCTAGCCGTGTGACCTTGGGCAAGTCACTTAACCCCAACTGCCTTGCCTTTCCCCCTCCAAAAAGCAAAAAACAAAATAGATAGGAATTAAGCAATCAGTCAAAAAAGCATTTTAAAAAATGAGAATAACAATGCTTATATGCCTACCACAAAGAGCTATTGTCAGGAAAGCACTTCATATGTGACTTCAATTCAACACATAAGCATTTATTGGGCATCAGCTAAACACATGGCATAGTACTAGATACTAGAGAAGCAATGGCCAAAATGATTCTCACTATCCCCTTTACCTATTTTTTTCCCCCAAGTCTTCTCCACCTGGTCTATCGTCTCCCACAAACCATTTGTCCCTTATGACTTAGATGACACCTAAATCCTACCCTTCCATGAAAATTTATATTGATCAGAGATAGGTGGATTATCCTTTGGAGTCAGGTATTTAAAGGATTGTCATGCGGAAGAGTTGCAGTAGCTAGGTGGCACAGTGGCAGGAGTTGGGAAGACCTGAGATCAAATCTGACCTCAGACACTTACGAGCTGTGTGACCCTGGGCAAGTCACTTAACCCTTCTTGCTTCAGTTCCCTCAGCTATAAAATGAGCTAGAGGAGGAAATGGCAAACCACTCTGGTAAGAAAACCAAGAAAACCCCAAAAGGGGTCACGAATGGTTGGATTTGACTGAAATGACTGGACAACAATACGTGGAAGGCTACACTGGTTTTGCTTGGATCTGGACCCATTAGACCATAAGCTTCTTGAGAGCAACCACTGCCTTTTTTCCTTATATCCCCAGTACTTATCACAGTGCCTGGCACATAGTAGGTGTTTAATAAAGGTTTACCGACTGACTTAGAGGTTAGGAAATAGTAGAAGCTAAGGAGAAGAGCTGCCGAAAGGCAGATTTGGGATTGGTACTAGAAAACCTACCCCCCACCCCCGACAATAATAGCTATTACAGACTGGAATGGAGTGACTTGGAAAAAAGTGATCATAAACTGGAGACTGGATGACCACTTATAGGTTATGCTATTGAGGGGATTCTTGTTTATGGGTTGAACCAGATGGCCTCTGATCTCTTCCAAATCAGATTCTGTGATTCACCTTGAATGTAATCCTAGAAACTAATTTCCCCATTCTTTATCCCAAGTATGTACCTTCCTTGTCCTTACCAAGTACTTTGAAACAGCCTATGAATGGACATTATCTTTGTATTGTTGCCTGTGTGTGCATATGTGTTTGCATCTGCCAGTCAAGTTTAGATGGAAAGATCCTAGAAGATTGCTGTTTAGTTGGTTTAGTCGTGCCTGACTCTTTGTGACCCCATTCAGGGTTTTCTTGGCAAAGATACTGGAGTAGTTTTGACATTTTCTTCTCCAGCAAACAAGGCTAAGGGACTTGCCCAGGGTCACACAGCTAGTAAGTGTTAAATGTCTGAGTCCAGATTTGAACTCAAGTCTTCCTGACTCTAGCCACTGTGCTGCCCTCCTAGAAGACAGGGACCCATATTTTGGTGGAGTTTCTTCTCACACAGCACTCAGTACTTTGTCACACATACACTATCACCTAAAGGCTTTGGGTTCATTAAAGGGATGAGGAGAAGACAGATCATTCATTTTTAAAGGAGCTCGTTAGCATTTCTACGCTAGATGCTATAGAAATACAAAAAAAATTATAAGATATGGCCTCCAAGAAATTGAAGAGATGACAGTTACACATGCAAAGGTAAAAAACGGTGTGAGGAAGTCTGGGACTGAGTGTCTCTGTGATTAGTACAGACAGTAAGTACCAGAGGGGTTTGGAAGGAGGACGATTCACTTGGCGAGCACTGCCTGAAGGAGCTCTCATTCAGAAGTTAAAACCAGAGGAATAGAGTGCTAAGATTTAGATCTATGAAGAAGGCAGTGGGCATCCGAGCAGATCCACCACCAGCTGGATGTGGAGATTAAAGTGAACAAGTTGAGTTCATCAAAATGGGAACATCAGCCTGGCTGAGACAGAAAATTCATTATGGGGCTTAATGAGAGAGAAGGTTGGAAAGATACATTGGAACTCAACTGAGGCGTGTTGTTGGTATGATGTAGTAGAAAAAAGGCAAAAGCCAGGAGACCCAGAGCCACCACTCACGGGCTGTATTCATCTATAAAATGGGGATAATTATTCTTCCACTCCCTACCTTACATGGTTAGGAGGAATAATACTTTGCAAACCTTAGAATTCTAGGTAAATGAAACTTATTTTGATAAATTCATTCAATCTTCTTGAAGACAGAAAGCTAAGGAAATTACCCACATGATTGAGACTTGGGCCCATGCACAGAAAACAGCTAAGTTTCAATTTGTTGTGCTTAAATTTCCAAGAAAACAGTGCTATTTGTCTCTCTCCCCTCTTTCCCCACTTCTTTTATCTGTCTTCATGTCTCTTATGTGGAGAATGAGCATGGCTTGATATCATTTGAGGGTCATGAGAGGCCTTATGAAATCAGAGGTAGTGTGATACAAAGGAAACAGTTATAGATTTGCATTCAGAAGACCTAGATTTAAATCTTCACCATCATTGCTACCCAGGTAACCTCGGAGGAGTCACTTAGCCTCCTTGGCCTCAGTTTCCTTATCTGTACAATGGGGAGGGGGTAGACTGGATTTCTTCTATACTTTTGCTAACTCTAAATCTATGATCCTATCTTCCTTCTCTACCTTATTCCTGTGCTTGAAGATGTTCAATTTGCAGGTGTGAAATGGGTTGACTGAGGTACCCCTAGACAGTAAAAAGTCCTATACCATTTTATGCCATGACTTATTTATTGCATGTGTATATGGCTTGTTTCCACAACGAGATTGCAAGTTCTATGAAGGAAGTGCTAGACACATCCTCTTTCTTTGTTTTTTTAATGAAAATTTTTTTTTCTTAACTTTACAAGCACCTACTTCTTTTCCCTCTCATCATACTGTTTCTCCCAAATTCCCTCCCTCCCTCCCTGCTTCTCTCTCTCTCCCTCTCTCTCTATCTCTCTCTCTCTCTCTCTCTCACACACACACACACACACACACACACATATGCACACATGTACACACACACACAAATGTATAAATGAATGAATGAATGAACAAATAAATTAACCTAAAAATAAAAACAAAACCCCTGCAACAAATATATATTCAAGCAGTTCCTACACTGGCCACGTCCAAAAAATTTGTGTCTTCTCTGTATATCTAGACTATCACCTCTCTAGAACGTGGATAGTATTCTAAGTCATCTGTCTTCTGGAATCACAGTTGATCATTATGTTGATAAGAGTTCTTAAGTCTTTGAGAACTGTTCATTCTTACAGTTATTATTATAGGATAAATTGTTCTCTTGATTCTGTTCACTTCACTATGCATCTGTACAAAGTAAGGTTCAAGTAATAAACACTCCCTCTACCCCTTCATTTGTATAAACTTCTACCTGTGCTCCTAAGTGGGTGAGATAATAAGCCTCACCCTAATTTTCCCCTTTTCTTCCTTTGTGTATTCTTTCTCTCTTTCTTCTTTCCTTTCTTCTGTTAGGTCAGATTATCACAAGATAACAAAAATCATTCTCAGACCCTCCATCTTATTTGACTCTCTCTACAACCCAAACTGACATTACAATTCTCAGAGGATACTTGTATAATCTCCTCAGTCCCCATTAAAATACAAACATTTTGTCCTTATGAATTCTTTTCTGATTGCTTGCTCGTATTTACCTTTTTATGTTTCTCTTTACTCCCATGTTTGTATTTCAAAGTTTCTACTTGGCTTTAGTCTTTCTATCAGGTATGTTTGAATTCTGTTTCACTAAATTTCATTTCTCTGCTGTATTCTTAAGTTTTGCTGGACAAGTTATTCTTGCTGCAAACCACCATATACTTTTTGCTTTTTTGAATGTCGCAATCCATATTCTCTGCTGCTTTATAGTAATAGCCGCTAAATTTTATGTGATACTGACTGTAGTACCTCAGGAACTGAACTCTTTATTTCTGTATGCTTGCAGTATTTTTCTTTGACCTGGAAGCTCTGGATTTTGGCTGACATTTCTGGGAGTTGTCTTTATGGGATTTCTTTTAGGAGGTGACTGGCGGATTCTTTTTATTTTTACTTTGCCCTCTGCTTCTGAACTCTAGGCTGTTTTCTTTCATATCTTAAAATATGATGTCTGAGCCTTTTTTTTTTTGGTCATGGCTTTCAGGGAGCCTAATGGGTCTTAAATTATCTCTCCTTTGTTTTCTAGGTCAGTTGCTTTTTATATGAGATGTCTCATTTGTCTTTTTTTTTTTTTTAACATTTTGTCTTTGTTTTAATATTTCTTATTATTTCATGGAGTCAACTTCTGTTTGTTCCATTCTAACTTTCAAGGAGTCTGTTACTTGGGTGGATGTTTTTTTTTTTTCTTTTGTGCTGCTAAATTGTTCATTCTCTTTCTAAGTCTCTCCTTCATAGCTTTCATTTCTTATCTAATTCTTCCTATCACTCTTATTTCATTTACATCATTTAAAACCAAGTTTTAAACTCTTAAATAATTTGTTTAAGGAATTGACCTTGTAGGCAAACCTTTTTTTTTTTTAAAGGCTTTGCTTCTAAATGTTTTGGAAATTTTCTCCTCTTCTAGGTTTCTGTCTTGGGCATCCTTGCCCTCATAATAGCACTCTCTTTCTCTCTCTCTCTCTCTCTCTCTCTCTCTCTCTCTCTCTCTCTCTTTCTCTCATCAGCTATTCTTCCAGAAATCTGCTCTGAGCAGCCTAACATTGTTGGCCTAGCTAGGGGCTATAGTGGCAAACACTGTAATCCCCACTCCATGAGATCCTGGACACTACTCTCCTGTATAGGAGGCTGAAAATCTGCTCTGAGAGACTTTGTGTTTGGGGCTCTTAGCACTGATGCCCTTGGGAGTCTCTGGCTGCTGACCTGAGCAGAGACCTTGAGTTTGAGATGAAAAATGGGGATCTCTCTGCTCACAACTCTACTCACTGAGTCTGTTATCCAGACCCATCCTTATTCCACAGCTTCTACCCTGGTTGGTCAAATGTGTGGTCTTAGACAGAAATGATAATCCAAAGTGATTTCTCCTTCAATTTACTAATCACTATTGGTCCAGTATTTTTCTTAGATAATTGTTAGAGTAGTTGTTGGGAAAGTTAGGCTGTTACTGCTTCCTCCTACTCTCCTATCTTGGCTATTCTCTTGGACAAACCCTTTGTAAAAACTCCAATTGAAACTAATCCCATACAGTCCCTTACTCTTCTTATAAATCTTCCTTTTGCCCTTAATCTGTCTTTCCAGATATACATATTTCACATTACTTCCCTTCCCATACTCTGTTTTTCAGCCAAATTGGACTACTTGTTATTCCCTGAATTTGTCGTTCCATTTCCTGTCTCTGTAGCTTTTCACTGACTGTCCCTATGCTTGGAATGAGCTCCCTCTGGAACCCTTAGCTTCCTTTAAGACTCAGATTAAGTGCTCCCACCTCTGGGAAGCTCTCTTTGTTTACCCTAGTCCTCAGTGTTCTCCCCCTCTCCCAGTACTGCATCCTGGGCCATCACCACTCATCTTGACTTCTTGCCACTGGACTCTGGAGGAGAGAGTGAGGCTGATGACTTTGGGCAACTCTGCCTCACTTATATTCAATTCACACACAAGTCAAGACCACTCTTGTGATGCCATTGTCCCCTTTGAGAATGAAGAATCAACAACGGCAACCACCACCTTACATTTACTTATATGTGTACATAATGTATCTCCCACTAAAATCAGAATCTATTTAATTTTGTCTTTGTATCTCCAGCAACTTGCACACAGTAGGAACATAAGAAAATTGGTAGAAGTAGAATAGAATAGCCAGCATTGGATAAATCATTCTCCTCCTCCACCTTCTATTGAACATTGACTTGTTGGGGTAAAATGCACTTTCTGTGCTTGGGGAGTCATGTAAGGACTGGATGAAGAGCAGTGGCCTGATGCCCAGGACATTTTCCCTAGTGCCTGGCAGACTTAAAATGTACCAGTCCAATACAGTGCAGTAGTGTGAGTAAGCTGTCAAAGGAACCCAGAAATTAGAAAATCCATGATCACATCACAAGGCAGTTAGCACCGTGGAGGGTCGTGGTGACAGAAGGAAACTCCTGGAAATCCTTAAGTGAAATTAATTGTAAACTATCTTTCACCTACAGATGGCCCCAAGATTCACTTAATAAGCCATAATTGTTGTTTACCTTCGGCTATTCAAGAAAACTTGGCTTGTCAATGTTTCCTCCTCTCATTCCACCTTTAAGGTCTTTAATCAATGCATCTATTTATGGGATAACTCCAATCTCTGAATTCCTCTTTATAGAATGTTGTGAGGACACCTAAAGAATCCAGGTTCAATAAGACTGAATGCTTCAGAGACGGGTCTATCCTCCTTAATCATGATAATATTCAGTACTTAATTGTTTATATAGAACTTTACAGTTTAAAAGGCATTTTCATAGCCATTATTTTACATAATTCTCATGATAGCCCTGTGGCAGAAGAAAAGTAGTTATCTTCATTTAAAGACAAGGAACTCAAGAAAAAGATGTGAAGAGACTTGCCTAAACTTTCTCAGTTAGGCAATGGCAGTGGCAATGATGGAAATCATATCTTTGCACCCACTTAGTTTTGGGCTACGTCCTTCTAACATCCTGACTTTCAACTGCCATCTTAATCTATCATTAAATTAGTATTTCCCATTGGAACCCCATATCAAGGGCACCTTGGTTCTCCTTTATCAACGTAACCCGAAAATTCATTTCCCATCCTTAGATGGCAAAGGAGTGAGGGTGGCAGGAAGAAAGGGAGAGAATATTTCCAAAACAGTAATCAAGGAAAACACTGCTGGAGCAAAAGCACCAACAAGCCAATACAATTACCTAGCCATCTGTTGAGTGAATTTAAGATGGTGATTTAGTAATTAAGATGGAACCCTGATTCCTATCCTGGGCCCTCCCATTAAACTACCTTGTGTACTGGGACTGGTTCGTGGACTTCTCTAAAATAATATACTGGCCCATAAAACAGAGGTGTATTTGCTTCTATGAAGATGTTGACACCACTGGTAAAATAAAGAGTATCCAAAGCCAGACTTACAGGAAGTCACCTATTTACCTCTTACAGCATGAAGAGAGTAATAGACCTGGAACCAAGAAGTCTGAGTTCAAATTCAGCCTTCAGTGCCTTGTAGCTGTGTGACTGTGGGCAAGTCACTTAATTTCTACCTGCCTGATTGCCCATCTGTAAAATACAGATAATAATAACACCTACCTCCCAGGGTTGTCATGAGGATCAAATAAGATAACATTTGTAAAATACTTTGTAAACTTTAAAGCCTTGTATAAATTCTAGCTATTGTTATTCTTATACTTGATTAATATTTACAGCTAAATGGTGGATCTTCTAATGAAAGCAATGATCTAAGAGCTCAGTATGATTGGATGATTTACAACTCAGCTACGGTTCCCAATTACTCTGCTGATATATCCTGGGATGTCAGAAGAATAGGAATAGGTCCTGCTTAAAAGTATCTGACAAACGTCTTCCCCAAGGACCGCCACTGTAGGACCTACTTTGCTCACTTAGTCAACCATGTCTAAAATACACGTAAACTAAAGATGAATACCACAAAAGGGCCAATAAGATGGACTTTCTAGTGCCTTTTTTATGTCTGGTGGGATTTGAATTTAGATCTTCATGAGATCTCTTCCTCTACCTAATATTCAGTTTTCCATGCTAATAGAGAGGATTGATGGCAGAGAAATAAAAATGGATGATAGTTCTTTTTTTTTTTTAAAGCATTCTGTTTAGTTTTTATTTATTTGTTTCCTACATTAAAGCCCTGACATGATAGCTCATCATGATGTAGAGGTGATCCTGGGTTCTCAATGTTGTTGTGTTCATTCAGTTGTTTCAGCTGTATCTGACTCTTTGTGATCTGGGGTTTTCTTGGCAGAGATACTAGAGTGGTTTACCATTTCCTTCTCCAGCTCATTGTAGGGACGAGGAAACTGAGGCAAACACAGCGAAGAGGCTTGCCCAGGGTTACACAGATAGTAAGTGTCTGAGGTCACATTTGAACTCAGGAAGATGGCTCCATGCCTGACACTCTATCCACTGTGTCGTGTAGCTGTCCCTTGGGTTCCCAAAGGCTATACCAATAAATCACAAGCTCTGAAAGTCTCTAAAAAGCTGGACAAATATAGGCATAGCAATAGATTATATACCTGCTATCCAGGTACCCAACTGGATAGTTACAAAAAAGGCTCTCTTGTGAAAAGACTGACCACCAGGTGACATTTGGAGATGGGGTACATTGCAACTCCTTGTTGTGTTCCTTAAACATAGTTATTTTTTGGACAAGCAAGCTACCAAAGTAGCTAAGGAAAATTATGTTGAAATTATAGCCACAGAAAACCCATAAAATAGATAACTGAGACTGACCTGGAATGTGTGTGCGTGTGTGTGTGTGTGTGTGTGTGTGTGTGTGTGTATTTTAAGGTGGGAAAGCTGATTTGATATAGACTACAGGTTACATAGCAAACAGTGTTGGATTTGAAGTCAAATGATCTGGGCTCAGTTCTGCTCCTGCTAATTACTACCTGTTGGGTAAGTAATTTAGCTTTTCTAAGTCTCCAGTTCCTCATCTGTAAAATGAAGGAATTGGACTAGACCAGAGGTTTCAAAGTTAAACAGAAATAGGGCCACCAAAACAAACATAAAGATCCCTGTTTGTCACATATTAATTTTGAAAACCACATATTAACATTATCTATGTTTTGTTGTATTTTCATTTATTTTGTTAACTCTTTCCCAATTACATTTGAATCTGACTTGGAATGCACTTGGGAGTGTTGTGGGCCAGATGTGACCAGCAGGCAGTGTATTTACTGTCTCTGAACTAGCTGACCTCAAAGAACAAAATCTATCATCTGTGACTAGTGAGGAACATAATCCCATTATGCTGGCCTGCTTGCTATGCAGCACCATCGAGATCATCAGAACAATTCTCATTTATAAAGTGTTTCTAAATATTTTGCTCACAATTCCCCTGTGAGGTATGGATTCCAAGTACTACTATTCCCATTTAACAGATCAGGAAACTGAGGATCAAAGAGATAAACTGATTCACTTACAATTATATAGCTGACCTGGACTCAAACTCTTATCTTAGGTTCAATGCTCCTTCCAATTTATCACAGGGAAGAGATTCTGGAGGAGGGAACTGTGGTCGTTGATATCCCATATGACATCACTAAGAAGCCACACTTAATGACTAGGGGTTGTTCCTACTGTTTTTCCCTCAAATTGCCTCCTTAGGATAATGTTTAGGCCACTCAAAAACATGCTTTTCTCTCTCTGGAATTGTTCATTTGGGTAGAGGAGGCGATCTCTGAAAGACCTGAATTCAAATCCCACCTCAGATACTCACTCTGAGCCTAAATCCTATATTACCTCCTAGCCTCTTTCTTCATCTGTAAAAAGGAGAGATTAATAACACCTCATAAAATTGTTGTTAGGCTCAAATGAGGTAACATATGCAAGGTGCTTTGCAAAACTTAAAGCATTATATAAACCTCGGCTGTTATTATCTTTTTCTGCCTCCTTGTTCTTTCAATTAATGACGGCCTTGAAGAAAGGTCCTGGCACAGCTACTTTGGAATAGAAACTCCCAGAGAGGGAGTGAGATAGGAACAACCTCTTATTAAAGGCCTGTGCCAGGCCCTTTACAAATATTTTATCAGTTGATCCTCAATAACCCTGTGAGATAGGTGCTGATCTGCCAATATCAATGTATTCACTCTTGTTTTCTATCATTCCTGGCATAACGCAGTGATGCCCAACATATAGCATTCATTGGCTTTTGGGCAGGGAGGCAGGTATAGTCATTTTGTCTATTATCCCATCAGGCACCAAAATCCCACAGACACAATTAAGGGACACCCTCTCAGCAGGCAATTCGGTACAGTGGAAAGAGCTCCATTTGGAGTCAGGAGGCCTGTATATATTTGAGTTCTGGCTTGAGCCTGAGCTTGGGTAAGCTCTTCCCCTCTCTAGGTCTCAGTTTCTTCATCTGTAAAATGAAGGGGATGGACCAGATGGTCCAGATCTATGAGTATCAGGTCGATAGTTTCCTTAAAGTTGTTGTAAAGGCAGAAGAAAGTGGGAAAGATTAAGCAGAAAATTGCCTTATTGGGCAGCAGACCTATGAACTTGAATAATCAGATGAGCTCATGGAATGAGCCCCAGGCTAGCAAGCAGGGGATCTGGGTTTTAATCTTGCCTTCACCACTGATAATAACTTCTATGACCTTGAACTAATAACAACTTCTGGGTCTCACTTTCCCTGTTTTTAAAACATGGAAAATAACTCCCACCATTCCTTTCTCCCAAGGCTGTGTGACAATTGAGATAATGGGTACAAATGTGTTTTGGAAGCAAAAGTGCTATATAAGGGAAATTCAAGGAATGATTCTTATTTTTAATAATTTAATCTCAGTAATTTATTTTCACTGGCAAAGATTAAAATTCCCCAAATAAAAGGCAGACTTTGCCTTTCCAAATTCCACAGGGGTTCATGGTTGCTGCTGCGTTGCACTGAACAGATGAGTTTGGGTGGAATGTAAGAGGAAAGACACTCTGACCTACCTTGGCTGGCTCATTGGGAGGTGGCTGGCTCAGTAAGTCGTCAGTGGGAGAGGAGGGAGGAGTGGCTGAAAAGCAGGAGAAAGCTTCTAAGCATGAGAGAAAAAAACGGGGAAAGGGAAAGGTACCCAGGGCTAACGGGGAGCAAACCAGTTTTAGGACATGTTGAGCCTTTTCTGAATCTCAGGGATGTGGACTCCTCTGAAGGAAAACTGGCATTTCCCCATCATGCTCTTATAAGTTCATAGATTTAGAGCTGGAAGTGGCCTCAGAGGTCCTCTAGACCACTCCCCTTATTTTATAAAGGAAGAAACAGAGAAGTTAGGTGATTTGAACAAGATCACATAGGTAGATGGAGCAGCTAGATGGCTCCGTGGCTAGAACTATGGGACTGGAATCAGAAGATCTGAGTTCAAATCTGCCTCCGACACTTAGTAGCTGTGTGACCCTGAACAAGTCTCTTAACTTCTGTTTGCCTTAATCCACTAGAAAAAGAAATGGCAAACCACTCCAACATCTTTGCCAAGAAAACCCCATGGACGGTACAGTCCAAGGGCATCACAAAGAATCAGACAGTCAGGACAACAGCAAGATCACAAAGGTAAGAAGTGTCAGAAGTGAGAAGCAAGGCTTATTGCACATTCCTTCTCTATGTTTTCTACACAGACATCCTTTGAATCTTGTGCAAGATTTAACTCTGATCTTCACCCTCCATATGAAAGGCCCCACACCCTTAGACAGGGCACCCTACCTCAAATACACACACAGACACACCCACCCCGTCCTATTACCCATGCACAGGCACATACGCAGCCTCCTACATCATCAGGTGTTTCAACCAGGGCGTTTCCCAGCATCAAGGTGGGCCTCCCTCTGAAGCCAGTCTGGGATTTACTTGATGACCTACAGGGAAGTCTGCATGTTTTGGACTTGAAAAGAAGTGGCAGTGACCTGAGGGCCCGGCCACTCCACCCTCTGCATCATGGCCTGGCAAGCTTTGAAGTGGTGTCTACCCTGCCCAGGTGCTACCATGGGGGGAAAGAAAAGGCCTTTCCCTCTTTCTCCTCAAATCGAGCCCCACCTGACAAGATGGCTGCTGGCTCTGATTGTCCAGCAGATCCAGACAGAGCTCCAGCCACTCGCTCCCGTCAGGCAGGACATTAAGCATCTGTTAGACGGGCGCTGGCTTTTGATCATTGCCATGTCGAGCCAGAGACCTGGAGGGGAAAGGCAAAGTCCCCCGTTGTCAGGCTAGCAGGAATCTCACTAACTTTCTGCGACCTTGGGAGAGGCACTGGAAGAATTTGAGCACGGCTTCAAAAAAGAAAAGAAAAGAAAAGAAAGAAAGAAAGAAAAGGGAGGGGAAAAAATTGGCTTGGCCGAGCCTTCTCCACACAGAACTGGGTTGTTCCGTCTCTGCTAATGGGGGCAAGGTGCTCTTTATCGTTTAAGGGTTTGCGCAGGAAGACAGCTAGGACTCCTGGGTTGTCTTTCCACATTATGCAGGCCTGCCCTGCAGCCCCGAAGGAGTCCTTTAGCCTCGCCTGATCCATCTGTAAACGCCTGCCCCAGCTTGGAGAGAGGGGCCCAGCGACTGAAGGTGGGCAGCCAGCCTCCAGCTTCCTCCCTCTAAAGACAGACGCTAGGAGATGGAGAGCGATAAATGGCGGCAGCGGGGCTGTTTACAAGACACTTGTGGAATCTAACTCGTCCCCGTCGCCAAAATGCCAAAGAAACGGGCTGAAAGGCTGCAGGACGCCTTCCATGCTCTAATTGTGTCATTTGGGGACTTGGGGTTGGTGTCCTTAGGAAACCCAGCCCGGCTCTCTGGAGCACGGATGGCGCTGCAGCAGAGAGGCCGGCTGGAAGCCGCGGGTTAAAAGTGAGCAGCCCCCCTCCCCTCCCGAAAGGCAAGCAGAGCATTAAGGAGAGACCCAGCCACCAGACAGTGCGTGTTTTGTGTCTTACAATAGCAGCCTACGTGACTTGAAGTGCTCTTCTCTTAGAAAACAAAATGCCCACCAGTTTTGCTTATTTGCTCTAACCTTCAAAGAGTCCAGAGGTCCCTTCCTAGTTCAACAAATAAATTCAGCAGTCTTCAGCCGACAAAGTTCTATTGTTCCTCCCTCCCCTGAACTTCCCCAGTTCTCCCTCTCTCCCTCTCTCCCTACCCGCTCCTGCCCCCCCATCCTTCTTTTTTGGGGGTAACTTGACCTCCAGGATTTTTTATTCTTTCAAAGGATTGGAAATGTTGACACCCCCCCCCCAAAAAAAAAACCCTTGCCTCTGATGTATAGTTAGACTTCAGACGGCTGTGTTTGAACTCATACTGACGCAATCAGAACAGATTGGGTTAAACCAAATATTACAATTGCAAGAACTCATCTGGAACAAATCATTTTGAGGCCACCGAAAGTAAAAGGGCCCAGCTTTCAGGATGGCCGGCAGGGAGACCAGGCCGATGCTGCCATCTACCGAGGTGGGCGGATGGGACAGGGAGCCGCCTGCCTGCCTGCCTGCCTGCCTGCCTGCCTGCCCGCTGCTGCTGCCGCTGCTAGTGTAGTTGCTGCTGTTGCCAGTTTTTGTTCATCTACTACCAGGTCCTGTACAGACATCTTATCCAGCCCAACCAGGTTTATTTTAAAAGGCTTGAGCCCTCTATATGGAGATTACACGTCTCTGTTTCTGCCCATTTTCTAAAAATGACAACTTTCCAATTATGGAGCACAGGTTGGTTACAAAGAATACTGCAGTTGGGGCTACATGAGGTCTACTGTGTCCCTTCCATTAAACTGGTCGTTTGCCAGTGTTTCACATAGATGGAAGTGAAATGAGTGTGTGTGTGTGTGTGTGTGTGTGTGTGTGTGTGTGTGTGTGTGCGCATCTGGAGTGGATGGTTGTTGGGGTTTGTTTTTTTATGGGGTGGAGGGAGGCGGCAGAGGAGGGGGAGACACTAAACTCTGGGTTATGTCGGCACGTTGCTGAACTGCGAGTCACATGCCAGGCCCAGAAATGATGAAAACATCTGTTTTGCTTTAGACGGGCAAAGGCGCTAAGGGGATTGAACTTGCTCGCGAGCTCCATCTGCTGGGACTGGTGCAGTAATGCAGGCATTCCTAACAATGCAGGTTGCCACCCACTCAGAGAATGATAGTGGTCAACAGGTGAGGATTGCTGACCTTGAGATCTGTGGCAACTTTGGGGCTTTCCAGAATCTTTTCGACAAGATTATCCTGCCCATCCCTCAAAAAAAAAGGCGGAAACCCTGGAATCTCTGGGCCTCTCTGCAACAAAGAGCTCTCTCCCTTAGAGAAAGCTTTTCGGCAGAGGACAACAGAAAATGCCTGGTAGAGGGTAAAGAATACTGGTTTTGGAACTCCTAAGGCATATGTGGAAATACCAGTTGTGTTACTTACCATCTGTGTGACCTTGGGCAAGTCACTCAAAATCTGAGCTTTGGTTTGGACTCGCTAAGGTTTGGTTTGGATTTCTAAGTTTCCTTCTAGATCCAAATTCCATGATCCTAATATTTACTGCATTTTTATTCTGTTCCCAGCACTGTGAACAATACCATGATTTCACGAGTTAAGTTACACTACGTGTATATTGAAAGTCATTATATAATGAAGTGTTTTGTGACATGTACACAAGCATTATCATGGGACTCGGTTGTCCAGATTCTAAATAATTGACTGGGTGCATTGACTCAGACCCTATGTTGCCTAAACATACTCCATGCCCTAAATCCTGGATGTACCCTCTGTCTTAAAAGCTTCTGCTGTTCTCTCAGGCTCATAGAATGTTAGAAAATCAAGGTAGATTAGAGCTGTAGATTTAGTCTAATCCTTCATTTTATAGATGAGGTCCAGAGGGGTTAAGTAAATTCCTCAAGGTCACACAGCTACATAATAGTAGAGGATGCTCTGGTCCAGCCAGCCATACTGCTTCCTATCCCATGAGGGGGATTTGTATTTGTGAACTTCATCAATATTTTAGGAGTGATTTGTGATTAGTTTAGATCTCACAAAGGGTTAGTCCAACGGCAAAAGACCTGGGGTGGAATATGTATGCCAAGACTCTCTTTTAAACACTGCCAAGCACCAGCTGGGTAACACTAATCCCTCTGTGGCACTCATATACTAAAGAGAAATTTCATAGTTTAATCCAACAATTTTTTTTAGCACCTACTATGTGTATGACCTTGTGTTCAGAGCAGGAGATAGGAAGATGTGAAATGCCGCAATTCCTACCCTCAGTTTTCCAAGTAATGGGTATTGAGAGGAAGGATACAATGTACGCAAATTAATGTGATACAAGAATGTGATGAGAGTACAGGAGAGATACAATGTGCTTGTGCTTGTATTTTGTGACCTAGGATCACATTAGCATAAGGAACATCGAAACTCCTTCCACCAAAACCATTCGACTGCAACTAATAAGGAAAATTTGAGGAGGGAGAGACAACTTTGAGCAGGCAAGGGGCAAGGAAAATCCCTTCCTCTACCTTCTTGCAAACTCTTTGGAGAGAAATGTACTCTGTGAGAATCACTGCAATGAGCACAGTGTTGGGAGTCTGGGGACCTGGGTTCTAATCCCAGTTCTAATATTTACTACCTAACTGATTTTGGACAAGCTACTTAACCTTTCCTAACCTCAGTTTCTTCATCTGTAAAATGAGGAGGTTGGATAGTGATGTCTAAGGTCCCTTCCTGCTGCAAATAGAGGAGCCTAAGATTTGGAGATTCAGATATTAGCTCTTCCACTTACTAGCCAGAGGCACTTAGGCAAATCACTCTACATCTTGAAGCCTTGGTTTCCTCATCTGAAAACGAAGACAACAATACTTGCATTACCTACCTCACAGGATTGTGACTTGTCTTCTTCTCCTGGGTGGTCATATTTCCATTTATGTGCCATAAAGGCTCTATCCAATGTGCTACAGCCCTTCTAGTTCTTTTATATATTCAGTTCCAAAGCAGAACTTGGGCTGATCTTTGATCCTTCTTTCTTGCTATATGATCAGCTCAAATCTTTCCCCACTTCTTGATGAAGTCATATACACTATATCTCCAACACAAGTAATCACTAGTCATGGGCTGTGCACAGCCTACTCACATCCATTATGTGTCTTTCCATTGCGATTTGGGAAAACTTCAGGTTTTAGTCTTCAGAGGTTGTTAGAGGATCAAAAATCATAATGTATATAAAGCACTTTGTAATCCTTAAAGTAGTATATAAATAAACATTGTTATTAGTTATTAATTATTGTGTTTGAGTTGTTTGGATGAATGGAGCAAACCCGATAGGATTAGTCTGCCTAGTTGTCACTGCTGTACTGGTGGAATGGGAGCTCTCTAAGTGAAGGGAATAGAAACCACCATGGCCAAAGATTCTTAAACCTCTCCTGTGCCAATCCCTCTCCAGTAAACCTAAAATGAGCTGCCCTATACATGGTTATAAAAGATTGCTCTTCCATCAAGGGGATCAGAGAATAAGGTTCTTTGTTCCCATTTTATAGCTGGACAAACCAGATGAAAGTACAGACCAGTCCTCACCTCCTACGATTCCTCCTCCACTTGCTATCTTCCTGCTGGCCACATCAACAGCATCTGTTTCTATAGGATCTGTGTACTTAGGCTTTTGGTCCCTTCCCCACCCCCAAAAAAAGATCTTCAAAGCAGCCTACACATCAATCTGTCACCTGCAGCTGCTCAGGCTCAGAGGGGAATGACAAGGCCAAGGACACCGGACAAACCAACAGGATTAAGTTTCTTTTTTTTTTTTCCAAGCCTGGAAGCCTCTGACCTTAAGACTTCATTTTGGTCTTACTCAAAGCCAGCCAGAGCTAGGGCTGCATGTTTCCAATGGATTCCCTTTGTTTTACAGAAATAGGAGAGCTGGTAGCTGACTGAGCCCCTCTCTTTTTCTTGCCACTGTTTCTCATTTGGATCTGGGTTTGTCACATAGACAGGTCCCTGCTTTGATCAGTTGGAGGATGGAGATGGCATTTTTTTCCCTGTTGTAGCAACACTTTTGATCTCAGGAATCAGGGCTGTTTTGTCAACAGTCAGCAAAGCAGTGTCTCGAGACTGGGTTCAAACAATAGGGGAAAAGTATAGGAAGGGAAAGGGTGGTGTACAAATTAATATTGGTGATTTTGCACCCCACTGGGGTTATGGAACCCACTCTTCCCAAATTCTTTCTGAAGTCGGATTAAAGTTCCTTACACTTTATTCATTTTTGCCTAGACCTAGAATTACATCGGTTTAGGGAACACCCAATATAGAAACTTCCTCCACCAAAGCAGTTTGACAAGCCCTTTGTAACTTAATAGTCTTATAGAATTGCCTTGAGCATTGAGAGGTTGCAGCTCTCACTTGTTCACATAGTCAGCATGTGATAGGACAGAACTCAAGCGCAGATCTTTCTTTCTCCAAAACCAGACCTATCCATTATGTTTCACAGCCCATCTTGTCATTCATAAAAAGGTCACATTTATATTGAAGTCTATAAAATGTTTACCATACAACAATCCTCTAAAGGAGGTAAAGTATTATTATCCTCATTTCATTTTATTATAGGAGGGAGGTATTATTACAGCAGTGTAGAGGACTCCCAGTGTGCAAATTCCCTCCATTGATGTAAAATTGGAACCATTCATTCAGACTGGTGAAAAATTTTAGCTAAGTAATATATATGTCAGAGGCAGCCCTTGAACCCAGGCCTTCCTGACTCCAAGGCTAGCTTTCTATCCATTACTCCTTGCTACCTATTCATCTCCATTTTATAGATGAAGAAATCAGTGCCCAGAGAGGCCCATGATCCCACAGCTAGTAAGGGTTGGAGCTGATATTCAAGTGATGGTCAGGCTTTGGAGTAAGGACTCTTACTGCTCCACCACATTGTTTCATTATTAGTAAAGCAATCTCCTATCCCCACCCATAACAATGTAATATGTACATTGAACGCAGCGTGTTTGTAGTTCTCAGTGCGTTAGAGGAGTCACCTCCTACTGATCCCAGCCTGGACTGAATTCTGCAGCATCATTGTCTGTACCCACATTTAGCACCTTCATTCAAGGCTGTGAATAGACTGTAATCCAAAGACTGTTCCCCAAATAGAGGTCTCTTTTATGCTTAAGAGCCTAAATATACGAAACATTCCTTCGACTGATACTCCCTTGAGTTAAATCGGATTTGTGGGAAACACTGCAACCTCATAAATCTGGAGCTGAGCTGAAAGGGTGGGCAGACTGGGGAGCAGATCGGCTTCCTCTGTCTGGAGAGCCCTCCAGTGGCCAAAAGAATGCCTGCCGCAAACAAAGACCGGCAAAGCAAGGGGCTACAACAAAGACAGAGAGAAGGCCCAACACTCGCTTCCATTTAAGGAACCCCTAATATCCGCTCTTGTGTTGATATAACAGCTGCAGGTTGACAAAGCAGTTTACCTACTTTATCTCATTTGATTATCACCAAAGCAGCAGCATAGGGAGGTGGGAATGTTCACTGAATGTTTAGTCAGAGGACCTGGGTTTGAATCCCTGAGAAATTCTGTTACTCCCTAGATGAACTAAGACAAGTGACTTCCCCTCTCCCCCCTGCCCCAGGCTCTGGGGCTCTGACAATATTATCTGTAAGGCCCTCTCCAGTTCTAAATGATAAGACCACTCTGTGAAGTTACGGGGGGAGCCTTCTTACCACCATTTTACAGATGAGAACACTGAAGCCCAAGAGGGCCTAGAATCATAGGTCTAGAGTTGGAAGGGGCCTTATCATATACTCCGGGATTTGATCATCTAATCCATCTAATTCAAATCCCTTATTTCACAGATAAGGAAGTTGAGGCCCAGAGAAGTGCCAATATCACATGGGTTATAAGTGTCAGAGCCAGAATTCAAACTGGGTTCTCTGATTCTGAATCCAGTGTTTGCCATCCTGCTTCTGAAGTGCCTTGTAAAGGAATTGTTGTCCAGTTGTTTCAGCTGTTTCTGACTCTTTGTGATCCCATTTGGGGTTTTCTTGGCAGAGATACTGGAGTGGTTTGCCATTTCCTTCTCCACTTCATTTTACAGATGAGGAAGCTGAGGCAAACAGGGTTAAGTGACTTGCCCAGGGTCACACAGCTGGTAAATATCTGAGGCCAGATTTTAACTCAGGTCTTCCTGACTCCAGGCCCGATGTTCTATCCACTAAGCCACTTAGCTGCCCTTGTAAAGGGGTCCTGCCACTGAATGTCCTGGAATTCTAGGGCATGATGCTTCAGAGAATGGATGCACCGTTCCTTTTTCTACCAAGCACATGAATGACTGGGATGCAAGAAACTCTACTTGGATGCCCTTCTCCCATTCCAGCTAGAGCCCAGCTTCTCCTGGAAAGTTTATTTCATGTTATAATGAATATATTTGAGGTGTGGAGGTTTTTATTGTTATTTGCCTCATTGGCTGTGTTTTAAATCAATTATCCAGGTTAATAATTCACACCTATGCTCCCTTCCATCACTAGAGGAAGCTGAAATTAAGACAGTGTGGTGTGGTGGACATGGAGTCAGGTTTGGGTCCTCACTCTGACTCTTACTAGCTGTGTGTCTTTGGACATGCCTCTTGACCTGTATGAGCCTCCCTTTACACAGCTATAAAACAAAAAGACCAGCACTCACTGTTGTGAGGTCCAAATGAGAATATATTCAGCAGGGAGGACGGAAGGAAGGAAGGAATGAAGGAAGGAAAGAAGGAAGGAAGGAAGGAAGAAAGGAAGGGGGATGGAAGGAAGGAAGGAGGAAGGGAGGGAGGAAAAAAGGAGGGAGAGAAGGAGGGAAGAAAGAGAAAGGAATGAAGAGGGGGGAGGAAGGAAGGAAGGAGGGAGGGAAGGAAGAGAGGGAGGGAGGAAGGAAACAACCATTTATACAGTACTTGCTAAGTGCTTTTTCAAATATCTCATCTGATCATCACAACATCCCTGGTTTGTTGTGCTATTAGTAACCTTTTAGATTTAAGGAAATTGAGGCAGAGGTAAAGTGACTTACCCAGGGTACCATAGCTACTAATTGGACGAGGCTGGATTTGAACTCAGGTCTTCCTGATTCCAGGCCCAGAGCTCTATCCACTATGCTGTGTAAATGTAAATTATTACTGTATCTTCATAACCTGCTTTGAATGGGTACTTTCCTCTGTATGGGGAATAAAGGATAGGTAATACCTGGTTCCTAACCTTGAGAGGCTTATAATCTGGTTGGGGAAGTGATGAGTATCTAAATATATCTGAGGAAAGTGCTTTGTAAGCCTTAAAGTGCTAACTAAATAACATAGGAATAACTAACTGAGAGCTTGAGCACTGCTCTGGTATCCACAAAATACTAAGGAAACCAGAGGAAGGCCTTCAGTTAGGTGGGTCCTCCATGGACGCCTTGTGAAAAGAAAGGGATAAGAATCCTTTAAGGATAAGAGGGCATAGCCAGTCTCCATATGTCTCCATATCCATACGAATGAGCTTGTTGTCACATGGAAGTGTTTAAATATATCTCACGATAGAATGCAACCTGTACTAAATGCTGAAAGTATCTGCTCCAACCTAAGTAGTGACAGCTAACTGAGCTTGGCCCAGAGGAGACTGCCTTATCAGGAAACCCTACTACTATCTCTATTATGGATCGTTTCTGGGATGCAGGGTACAGGGGTGGAGAGGCCAGCAACTGAGCCAAATTGGTGAGACCAAGGCTCAATGGTGTCCAGTGACATAAAGGATTACTGCAGGCCAGTAACCTGAATGATCTGCTGTAGACTATTAAGGGATTTATATGCATATATATGGGATAAGAATTGGACTTAGGTAGTTTTTCTCTCTCTCTCTTTCTCTCTCTCTCTCCCTCTCTCCCCCCTTCTCTTCTATGTGTCTATTTGTCTCTGTGTGTATATAGAAAGACATGT
>CM053588.1:210924438-210967072 GCA_028646515.1 Pseudochirops corinnae | reverse complement strand
GGAACTGAATCTTGTAAACTAAAAGTAAATAAACAAATCATTCAAAAAAAAAAAAAAAAGAAGAAGATACTGCCAGGAAAGGCTTCTCATAAAATATGGGATTTTAGTTGGGACTTGAAGAAAGCCAGGAGGTAGAGATGAGGGGGAGTTTTCCAGGAATGAGGGACAGTTGGGAAAAATACCTGAAGTCTAGAGATGGAGTTTGTTGTGTGAGGAACAGCAAGGAGGTCAGTATCATTGGATGCCAGAGGAGGGGAGATAAGGAATAAGAACACTGGAAAGGTAGGAGGAGGTCAGGTTATGAAGGGCTTTGAATGCCAAACAGATTCCTGCACTTTGAACCTGGAGGAGACAGGGAGCCACAGGAGTTGATAGAATGATGAGGAGTGTGGTGCTGGTGACATGGTCAGATCTTCACTTTGGGAAGATCAATTTGAAAGCCTGGTGGAGGATGTACTGGAGGGGGAAGGGACTTGAGGTTGGGAAACTAACCAGCAGGCTCTTGTAATAGTCCAGGCATGAGATGATAAATCAATAAACACTTAAGTTGGGAAGTAAAGAGTGGACATTATTTTAAACTAGCAATAAAGATGCTTTGTGTTCTCTTACAAAATGTGAAAAAAAAAAGGTGGTTACCATGTCAGCAGAGAGCAGGGCACATATACAACAGATGTTACTGTAATGGGTGAACTTCTGAAATAACTGAGAAAATAAAGACTTGAGCTTCTGGGCAAAAAAAAAAAAAGTTATTTTATAAACAAAGTAAAGCAATTAAGCACAGCTGTGACCTCATTTGAACATACATGACACATTCCACACAAAACCTGTAGCTTCCCCACCTTGATTAAAAAAAAAAAATAGAAATCTATTTTTCCTCCCTTTTACTTCCAGCCTCTATTTGATTGAAAAAAGAAAAAAACAAAAGTAGACACAGTTAGAGTAACTGTGGAGTATAAGAAAAACAAATTCCTTGTAATGAAAATGAATGTTCAAACAAAATAAATTTCCTTATTGACTTTGTTAAAAAAAAAATGACAATTCTACCTAAATTGAATTAATTATTCTATACCATACCAATGAAATTACCAAAAAAAGTTATAGAGTTAGAAAAAATAATAACAAAATTCATCTGGAAGTCAAGAATGTCAAGGTAATCAATGAAAAAAAAAATGCAAAGGAAGGTGACCAAGAAGTACCAGATTTCAAACTGTATTATAAAGCAATAATTATCAAAACAATCTGGTATTGGCTAAGAAATAGAGTGGCAGATTAATGAAATAGATTAGTTACAAATTTCATTATAATAAATGACCAAAGTAATCTAGTATATGATAAACCCAAAGACCCAAGCTTTTGGAACAAAAACTCATTATTTGACAAAAATTGCTGGGAAAATTGGAAAATAATATGGCAAAAACTAGGTATACACCAACATCTCATACCATATGCCAAGATAAGATCAAAATACATACATAATTTACACATAAAAGGTGACACCATAAGCAAATAAAGAGAGCATAGAATAATTTATCTGTCAGATTTATGGTTAAGGGAAGATATAGAGGGAGCATTAAAAAATGTGAAATGGATAATTTTGATTATATAAAATTAAAAAGTTTTTGTATAAGCACAACCAATGCAACCAAAATTATAAGGAAAGCAGAAAACTGAGAAAAAAAATTTGCAACAAGTATCTTTGATAAAGGCCTCATTTCTCAAATATATATAGAACTGAGTAAAATTTATAAAAATAAAAATCATTCCTCAATTGATAAATGGTCAAAGGCTATGAATAAGCAGTTTTCAAAGAAATCAAAGCTATCTATAGTCATAGGAAAAATGCTCTAAATCACTATTGATTAGAGAAACTAAAATTAAAACAACTCTGAGGTACTACTTCATCCCTATCAGATTGGTTAATATGACAAAAAAGAAAAAATGTTGGATGTTGGAGAGGATGTGGGAAAATTGGGACACTAATGCATTGTTGATGGAGTTGTAAACTCAACCAGCCATTCTGGAGAGGAATTTGGAACTATGTTGAAAGGGCTATAAAACTCTGCATACCCTTTGATCTAGCAAAACCACTGCTAGGTCTATATCCTAATGATATAAAAAAAAGGAAAAAGGCCCATTTATACAAAGAAATTTATAACAGTTCTTTTTGTGGTGGCTAGGACTTGGGAATCAAAGGGATGCCCATCAATTGGGTAGTGGCTAAACAAGCTGTGATATATGATTGTAACAGAATATTATTGTGCTGTAAGAAATGACAAGTGGGATGATTTGAGAAAAACCTGGAAAGACTTTACATGAATTGATGCATAGTGAAGTGAACAGAACCAGGAGAACATTGTACACAGTAACAGCAATATTGTTTGATGAAGAATTGTGAATGACTTAGCTATTCTCAGCAATACAGTGATCCAAGACAATACCAAAGGACTAATGATGGAGAATGCTATCTGCCTCCAGAGAAAGAACTGATATTGTTTGAATTCAGTCTAAAGCATGCTATTTTTTACTTTCTTTCTTTCGTTTTTTCTTTTACTCTCGTCTTCTTGTACAATATGACCCATATGGAAATGTTTTACATAATTACACATGTATATAACCTTAAAAAAATAAAGTAGATCAGGGGACTAGATTAGGTGTATAATACACAGCAGTAAGTGGTGTTTGATAAACCCAAAGATACAAGCTTTTGGGACAAGAATCCATTATTTGACAAAAATTGCTGGGAAAATTGGAAAGTAATTTGTTAAAAATTAGGCATAGACCAACCTCTCTAGCAGTTTGGCAGAAACTAGGTATAGGCCAACTATATACCACAATAAGGTCAAAATGGGTATGTGAGTTAGCTATAAAGGGTGATATCATATGCAAATTAAGGGAACATAGAAAATTCTACCCGTCAGATCTATGGATAAGGGAAGAATTTGTGAATAAATAAGAAACAGAGATCATTATGAAATGTAAGGTGGGTAATATTGATTACATTAAATTAAAAAGGTTTTGTGCAAACAAATCCAATGCTGCCAAAATCAGAAGGAAAGTAGGATACTGGAGAAATTTTTTTACATCAAGTTTCTCTGATAAAGGCCTTATATCTCAAATATGTAGAGAATTGAGTTAAATTTAAAAGAATACAAGTTATTCCCCAATTGATAAATATCAAAGGATATGAAGAGGCCATTTTGAGGAGAAGAAACCAGTGCTATCTACAGTCATGAAAAAATGCTGGAAATCATTATTGATTAGGTTTTGAAGTTCATGGCTTCATCTTCCAATCAGATAGAGTATAGTGATGAGATGGAGTACCAAGGCTTATGGAAATTTGGATGAGGATGAGTTTTTCCTAATTGAGCTTCCTGGAGGCATGGTGCACAAGTCAGAAAAATTCTAAAGTGGTGCATGGAAAATCATATTTGTACTACCTACCTCATATGTTTATGGTGAGAAAAGTCCTTTGTAAAGTATAAAACTCTACAAATGGGGCACCTGTTATTACTTAGCACTACCCTGGGGTCTTTGGTCATCTATACTCAAATTCCAAGGTTTATAAACCCCTACTGATATTTATTTTTATCAGGTCATATCAGATGACCACAAATTGAAAATAAAGACATTAAAAAAAACTAAGTAGGCAAAAACAAGGAATTAAATCAGGCGTTAAGCATTCTCCCACCCATTCCTAAATGGTTGCCACTTCTATATTTCACCTGGGGACTGCTGGTCTCTGCTATTAGTTAACCACACTGTCCCCTCAACACAATGGAAATGGAATGCATTAGTACCTCATATAAAGCTTCTAGGGAAACTCCCAGGCAGCTCTAGGGCATACCAGGCTTCTCTGCCCAGCAGTTAAATCATCACTGAGACCCCAGCCAGGCCAGTAGCACTGCTTTTCAGTTCTAGAATTGGAGGACATGCTACAGCTCTGAAGGGCACTACCTTTTTCTTCCCATCTCTCTTTGACTGACTCATGTACTTATCCTTCTAGAGAGTTCCTCCCTGGCCCCTTGCACCTATTATCATGGATATCTCTCCAAAATTTTAATCTTTCCTGTCTGCTCTCTTATTAGATGATAGTTATTCACAGGATGGCCAGCAAAGGCAACACTCTCAGGATGGATCTCCTCTGGCCTGGAAAGGAGAAGGAGGAAAGGTGCTAGGTGTCCTTGTCTTCCTGAGATTTTACAATAAACAGTTCAAGAAATGAGAATGTTTGGTTTGTTTTCCTCAGAATATGGTTAGAGTTTGTCAGAAACTCGGTATAGACCAACATCTCTAGCAGTTTGGCAGAAACTAGGCATAGACTATATACCAAGATAAGGTCAAAAGGGGTACATGATTTAGATATAAAGGGTGATATCAGAAGCAAACCGGGGGAACATAGAAAATTTTATCTCTCAGATCTATGGATAAGGGAAGAATTTATGAATAAATAAGAGACAGAGAGCATTATGAAATGTAAGGTGGATACTATTGATTACATTAAATTGAAAAGGTTTTGTGCAAACAAATCCAATGCTGACAACATTAGAAGGGAAGTAGGAAACGGGAAATTTTTTTATATTAAGTTTCTCTGATAAAGGCCTTATATCGCAAATATGTACAGAACTGTGTCAAATTTATAAAAATATAAAATATAAGAATATATATTTATAAATTATTAATTATAAATATATATAAATTTATAAGAATATAAAATGACAAAAGACCCTCTGATATTGTGGGGAGGGGACTATAGTATAACCTGATGGGTAATTTGTATACAAACTCAGACAATATCCTGAGATCCTATTACACTGAATAGATTTTTAGGGACTAAGTTCACTGCTATTCTCTCCCTCATTGAAAAAACGTAAATGGCCATTTCTCCTTCTGCCTCCTCCCTAACTCCTTCTTTTCCTTCCTTCCTTCCTTCCTTCTTTCCTTCCTTCCTTTTTCCTTCCTTCTCTCCCCCTTTTTCTTTCTTCCATTGTTCCAACATTACTATGTTACATATAGAATGCTGACACCAATTTTGAAAATAGAGAAAGCAGTGGAAGAGGTCAGAGGCTGAGAGGCAGCCTGGCTTAGTGGCTAAAGAGGTGGCATTGAAGATAGGGAGATACGAGTTCCTGTTTCTGACATATACTAGCTATGTGACAGTAAGCCAATCACTTCCACCTCAGTGTCCCAGACAGCTCTCTGTGACTATAAATTACACATTATTTGCCATCGGTGGAGAGAATCCGCACATTAGGACCAGTAAAGTTACAGAACCAGGCCAAGTAGATCAATTTTTCTGCCCATCAAAAGAGTTAGATCCAATTAAGAAAATTCTATTTGAAGCCGAAGAGAATTTATTTGGTAGCGGAACCCCAACACTTAGAATATGGTTTATTATTCTTATTCCTGATTAAGATGCCAGATTTTATCAAGTATTAGCCTATAGTAAATGCTTTCCCCATTTATTAGAGAGAATATAAAGTGCCACCAACTTGTAAGGGTGGCCCTGTGTTGGCTGATGGCATAATTCTGACATCTTGGATATTGGTGTGGGGAGTGGGACATGTAAGTTTGGTCTCTGCAGAGAGTTTGAGCCCTTGGCCAAGAACCATGGCCTTGCCAATTCAGGGTGGTGAAATACTTGAAGAAGGAATTAGATTTCCTGCCAACATGGAGACTGTAGCCTCCCTCCTTCCCTGGAGTGTACCACCAGCCTGGGGGGATGGACTGTGGAAAATGATCATGCCTCAGGCAATGTCGGAGCCTGGGGAAGGCATTGGATGCATGTGTGTTTTCTCACAGAATTGTAAAGCCCGGCCTAGCTCTCAGTGCCAGAGCCTGCCTAGAGTTTCTGTGTTTTTCTACTATTCATTAGTGATTACATACCCCCCTGAACACCTGCAAGACCAATTCATAAAGCAAGCATTCATGGACTTTGGCAAGGGCTTCATGGGAACTGCAGGGTACGGGGCGTCAGTCATTGTATCTCCAGATAAAAACCATTCTCTTACCCAGGCTGCTGAAAATAGAAGCAGGCTGCAATTTCAGTTTGACACCGCAGGGTATTAAAAAGAAAAGTGTTACTTCACCTCGTCCCTTTATAAAGTCAGCAAACTGTGGGGCTGGGGTGTTATTGGACAAACCCTCATTGGGGCCCTTTGCAGGAGTGAGAATAGGGGAGTGGTGGGCACTGCTCTGATTGTAATACACTACCACCCAGCCGGGACTCCACAGTGCCCCAGCATATTATATTGCACGGTGCTCTGATTTATAGCAGGATAACAGGAAATACTGAACTTGGGTGGCCTCCTGTGTAACTCGGGGTGACAGATTGCTGCTGCCACTTATAAAAATGGTGCTATAATTAATCTGGAAAGGTCAACATAATAATAAATAGCCAACAAGAAATAACATCTTTGTAAAAAAATATATATAGGGTTGACCTTTAAAGTGAGTTCTTTTGCATTCACTTTTTCCTTTTAAGTGTTTTCTATTAAATGACAAAATAGTAGGAAAGGGAGCAGGGAGACTCCTAAAACCACAGCTGGGAGACTATGGTTCTGCCTGCCCAGGGAGACGGATATTGCCTACTCCTGAAAGTTTATTTGAGAACCAAAGTGAGCTCCATTTTATAGCATGGAAGTGCTGAGGCTCAAAGGATCTCAGTGTCTCTTCACTTTGAGAATCAGCTGGGAAGTTTAGAGTGAGCAGTAAGGTCCCTTACGTCAGGAACCCCATCATATCTGAACCTTGTATTGTCCTCAGCTCTTAGGATAATACTCTGTAAATAATAAAGGCTTAATAAAAGTTTTTGATTGAATCAAGTTGAATTAAAATTGAATTAAGTCCATTTTTTCAGTGTTTTCTAGATATTTTGATGGCCAGAAAAATGGATCTTCTTATCTGGATCTATGATTTTATTGGCATAGAAAATGCCCCCCAATAATGCAGAAGGTAGTGTGGTACAGTGGGAAGAACACTTGATATAATGAAAGGCAATCTGGTAAAAAGAAAAGAAACAGTTGATTGGGTTAAGTGGCATTGGGCTAAGAAAAACTGGTTTCAAATCAATTATTGTCTTGTGACCTTGGACATTTCACTTAACTCCTGTTTGCCTCAGTTTCTTCAACTGTAAAATGGGGCTAATAATAGTACTTACCTCTTAGAGTGGTTGTGAGGATCAAATGAGGCAATAATTGTAATGTATTCACAGTGCCTGGCACATAGTAGGTTATACACACGCACACATAATACTTATATACATATATGTACACACATATAATATATATATGCTATTATCAGCTATTATTATTATTCTGTACCTCAGTTTACTTATCTGTAAAATGAGAGGTTAGTCTAAATGATATATCAAGTTCCTTCTATCTCTATATACTACTATTATATGATCAGTGAATTTAGACTGTGCAGATCATCACGATTGGGCAGTTCCCTTAGCAGGAGGGTAGCTCTTCCTTTATGGCAGGTGAGGGGAAGAGAAACACCAACTTTAACTTTCCTTTGCTTTCACAAGTACAGCTTCTAGTAAGTATCTCACCAGCTCACACATTTAAAATGGGCCGTGGTATGTTTTATATGCCCATGCATAAACACACGCTATCACAAACTCATTTAGCTTGGAATGAACTTCTAATGGTACATCTGGCTTCCCTCCATTTTCTTGTGTCAAGGCAAAATGGATTCTATTATTAATATCCTACAGCAGCTATCAGGATGCCCAGAATTAGTGGCTAAATAGACTTTCTTTGGTCCCTGGTTATTGATTCATGCACACATAAGACAGCAAAAAGACAATATTTGAATGTAAGGAGAAGCAGTCAGGAATTTCATATACTCCATTAGCTTCAAAGCTCAGCAAAAGCTCTGGTGGTCCAGCCAAGAGAAAGCTCCATAAAGTAATGCCACTTAACATGCTAGCAGAGAATGACAATAATAAAACATCTTCTGCCTTCAAGTTGTGTCTCTACAGGTAACCTGAAGTGGGGAAGAGTTGAATCCCATTAAGATACATGCTTTTGTTAGGACTTGGGCTAGAGATCTCTGCAGTTCTGTGATTTATCATTCAGATCAAGGGCTGTTGAAGGACAGTTGTCCAGATCCTCAATTGATAAGATCTGCACTTGCCTTTGTAGAAACATCCTCTCCCTGTCCCCCCCCACCCACCCATGGCTATGTGGGAACTTGGTTTTCCATACTTTTTTGGATTATTTTATTAATGCTCTGGTTATATTTTTGTGTGGTTGGCAAACACAATTTCCCAAGGAAACTGTCTTCCTCTGCCAACTAGCTAACTATGATTGAGGTCAGTGATGCTTTTTTGGAAACAGGAGCTAAAAAATAAAACAAATAAACATACATACTTTGATGGATCCTTGATCTCAATGATTTGTGTACCCTTTTCACCCATCTTTATTTTCTTATCCTGTATAATTCTTTCCTGTGTCATTTTGTATCTGTCCAACATACTGAAGGGTCTTTTTCTTGTGCATAGAATTTAGAGGTTGAAAGGGGTCTTAGAAATAATCAGTCAATCAATCAATCAATCAACAAGCACTTATTCAGCGCCCACTATGTGACGTGAACTGTGATGTCTTTTGCCTTTCTTTGTATCCTTAGTGCTTAACACAGTGCCTGACACATAGTAAGTAGCCACTTAATGAATGTATGTTTGACTTACTAACTGCTAGGCACTGGAAGTACAAATATAAAGAAACAATTCCTGTTTTCAAAGATCTTTCTTGCTAATAGGCAAAATAATAAATACATGTATAAATATATAAAGAACAAATATAATGGATACATATAAATAAGATCAAAGTAGTTGAGTATAGAGTAGTTAGGGAGGAAGGGAGGGAACTAGTGTGTGGGGGGGGGAAGGGCAGAACTGAATCAGAAAAGGAAATAGTCCAACCCGCTTATTTTACTGTGAAGAAACAAAAACCTAAAGTGCTTAAGTGACTTCCTCAAGGGCACATAACCAGTAAATATTGGAGCCAGGATGGAAATCTAGGTCTTCTGTTTTCAAAACTGGTATACTTGTTTTCCCCCTATAACATTTCATAGATACCACTGAAATATTTTGTATTCTCTCACTCATGTCACATGACCAGTTTATCTCTTTTTCTGGTCATACATGTCCTTAAAGATACATTACATACCATTTTTGTACAAGGTCATCACTGGTAATATACTGTAACTTTCTTACACCCACCATATCTTTTCTCTTGCCCTTGGTGTCACCTATAATTGTAACTCTTGGGATAGCACAATATTCCAATCCCTCAAGCATTTGGTGTTAAAAAAAAAAAAAGATGGGTTTTTGCAACAATGAACAGCTGGAGATCATTGAAAGTGATGGACACTTTCCCAAATATGATTGAATCTGATCTATTCCATTCTGCACCAATCTCATTGACCATGCCTAGTACTCGTTTGGTATTTATGTATTGTTCAGTCATTTTCAATTGTGTCTGACTTCATGATTCCATTTGGGGTTTTCTTGGCAAAGATATTGGAGTGGTTTGCCATTTCCTTCTCCAGCTCATTTTCCACATACGGAAACTGAGACAACCAGGGTTAAATGACTTGCCCAGGGTCATACAACTAGTGGGTGTCTGAGGCCAGATTTTGATTCAGAAAGACGAGTCTTCCTGACTTCAGGCCCAGCACTCTATCCGTTGTGCCACCTAGCTGCCCTTTTTTATGTATCTATGGATTATTTTAATTGGTTGTCCAAAATCATTTTATAATCTGGGTAGTATCTTTTCTTCATCAACTTTGTTCTTCCTCTTTGAAGGTTTAGGCTTATCTTTCTTAATGATTGTGAATGACATTGAGGAGACCCTGTGCTATTGTAGGGCTCAATGCAATCTGCCTAATGATATTCTCATCCAAGAGCATACAGAGAACCTTTCTGTCAATAGGAATTGCTTCTTCCATTTTAATTTTGTGTAGTACATTCTCCATGATGCTGCCAAACATCTTTAGTGAGCATATATTACCTTGTTGGATACCTTGCTTGGTATCAATACTCATGGACCATTAGACAGAGTTATGTCCATCATTATGTCTGTTAAGAATTCCAGTATGACCTTTATATATGTGTGGAGAATAATGACCTTGTTAAATGAGAGTCTTTAAAACTGACTTTTGTTCTATTAAATAAAAAACTATTTTGTAATAAGTAAATAATAGACATGTAGAATTTTTTTATTCTCTGTACTTCTCATCTTGGAGTAGCTATGTGGCACAGTAGATAGAATACTGGGCTTGACGTCAGGAAGACCCATCTTTCTGAGTTCAAATCTGACCTCAGATATTTACTAGCTGTGTGATCCTGGGGAAGTCATTCAGCCCTGTTTGCCTCAGTTTGCTCATCTGTAAAATGAATTGGAGAAGAAAATGGCAAACCACTCTAGTATCCTTGCTAAGAAAACCCCAAATGGGGACATGAAGACTTGGACACTACCGAATGAACAACATCAACAACAACATGCCTCTCATCTATGATGGAGCAGAAGGAGTTCTGGATTTGGGAGGTCTAAATCCTAGTTCTGCTAATTAAAATAGCTAAAATTTATATAGTACATTAAGGATTGAAAAGTGCTTTACAAATACTTTCCTACTTTGTCTTCACTACAACCCTGGGAGGGAGGTACTATGATTATTAATACCTGCATGATTTGGGGCAAGATCCTAATCTTCTCTGGGCCTCAGTTTAAGTACCTAAAAGTGAGAGAATTAGACTAGATGATCTCCAAGGTCCCCTCCAACAATAAAACTTGTGATCTTATGAACTTACGATCTTACGAACACAAATGTATCTTATGATACGTTTGTGGTTATTTGGTTTGCTACAGAATATTATCTATCAAAGCTTGCCTTTTCCCATCTCATATTTTCATCAAGGATACCTTCCATGTATGTACAGACCATTCTTAGCAGTTTGTAGAGCAGACATCACATCATTAGCCATAATGGCAACATATGAATCATAACTACCTTCTTTCTTCCTGGATGATTTCTGAACGATTTGATCACTGCAATAATTTAGACAATAATTTAGGTTCCTTCCAAATCTTATTTTCATGTGAGCAGTAAATGTTTTTTATCTTGGATTATCTGGTGGATTCCCTTAGCTTCCTCATTTTATATCTTGTGTAAGACATAGCCACGGCATTTGATATATGAAAGAAGGACTGAATATACAATGGGACACCATCATTTTCTTGTAGTTCATGCCTTCTTTAATTGTATGTCTATATGGCTAATCTTGGTTCTTGTACCCAATGTAGAGGACTCCCTCATTCAAATCAAAGTCAACTGCAAATCATGTCATCATTTCCCTGATGCCATGGTCCTCTTTGAAAATGAAGGACAAACATGACAACAACAAAGAGGACCAATATGGATAATTTCTGTTGATAAAAACACCCCAAATCATGCTTTTCTTTCAATGATCTGGGCAAATTAGGCTAAAACATTTGGGGGCAAGGCTGGGGTCCTAAATAATATAAGCCATTATAATGGCTACCCAGAAATATTCTTATCCTTGGGCTTCTCCCACTTGAATCATCCTCCACTTCCCTTAATGTTTAATAGACTTGGACTAAGAATTTTGAGCCGTTCTATTTGCAACCTCTTGTGGAAGTAAAATATTCCAATCACCCCCACTTTCTCTTTTTTCCTTTTAAAGAACACAGATCCAACTTTCAGAGAGCTGGGAGGATGCTGGTGCTCGACTTGGAAGATCTGTAGCAAATTTTCCCAAGAGACACAAACAAACACATGCATAAATGGAATATCAATGAGGTCTTTTTAGAGGAGACACATTAAAATGCAAAGCAGGAGATAATGAGATAGGCAGCAAGTTACAGGTTTCTTAATTCCAGCTCGAAGCTAAGGGGAAAAAAAGAAAAAAGAAAAAAAACCCACCAAAGTAGCTTAGCAATGAGATTTGCTGAGCCTGGTATTAAGCCTTCTTGGTGAGTATTTTCACCAGTTATCACAGTGGCACAAATGGAATTGAAAGGGATTGTATGAGGGAGACAGGGAAGGTATTGGGGCCATGAGCAAACAGCTCTGGCTCCAATTTAATGCCTGCTTCCCACCTCCTCCTTCAACACATCCAAATCAAATGCATGAAATCTCTTCTGTTTCCTGGACACATGGACCATATGTTTGTGGCTTGACATTTCTCTGCTCAGGCCAACAGAGCCACAGAAATTAAACATGAGCAAATGTCTTTGTCTTCTTGGCATCAGTAATGTAAAGAAGGAAGGCACTAAGCTGGAGACTGGAGTTACCCACCATCAAGGGGCATTCAGGATCTAGCTTCAACTGTCCAAAGAATTCAGTTAAGAATAGGTGAAATACCTCCTCTTTGGCCCAGTTTCTGTAGAGCCCTAAAATTAGTGGGCAATTGATATTAATCTTGAATAATTGAGAATATCCAAATATCCAGGGCCAATCCAGATTATTCAAGACCAGTCAATAAACATTTTTAAGTAACTGCTGCATGCTAGGCTCTGTGTTAAACTCTGGGGATTCAAAGAAAGGCAAAAGACAGTCCCCTGCTCTCAAGGAACTCATGGTCTAACGGAGGAGACAATATGCAACCAATTCATACAAAGAGGGTATATTTATGTATATATATGTGTGTGTATGTACACACACATCATCAGTGAGGGGAAGTTACTAGCATTAAGGGGATCAGAAAAAGTTTCTCCTAGAAGATGGGATTTTAGCACATCTGTTTGTAAGGTAGCTTTTTAATCCCCTAGCCTAGGTGACTCAGGGGTTCCCTTGAGACAAAAGGACTAGAAATTCTGTAATGTTCCATAGGATTTTCATTCCAGGCTGTTGTGGAAAACTTTCTCTATCCTAGAACAGACTACAATGAAGTACAAGAGATTGCTGATCATTCTCTCAGTTTAATGACACATATCCACCATTGCTCAGTATCTATTTTGTTGTTTAGTTGTACAGTCATGCCTGACTCTTTACGACCCATGGACCATAGCCTGACAATACTTTCCATGCACTTTTCACGGCAAGGATGCTGTAGGGGTTTTCCATTTCCTTCTTTAGAGGCACACAGAGGTTAAGTGACTTGGCCAAGGTCACATAGCTAGGAAGTGTCCAGGCCAGTTTTTAACTCAGGTCTTCCTGATTTGAGGCTCAGTGCTCTATCCAATGAGACATATAGCTGCTTCAGTATCTATTTATATCAGGTAAAAAACCCTCTTCTATGGAGTACATTTCACTTGGATTATCCAAGGGAGCATGACTGTGCGTACATAGGCAGAGGTGAAACGTGGTATATTTGTGACCAATTATAGAATCCCATAGTTGGAAAAGACCTCAGAAGTCACTGGGTTGAATCCACACCCAAACAGGAATTTCTTCAACAACACATCTCCAGTAAGTGATCATCCAGACTTCATTTGTTATCTTCTGCATTTACGAATACAGAAAATAAAGTACAATAAATTCAAGTGTCTTAAGAACTTTCAAAAAGCAAAACCTGAGACCTAACAAGGCCAGATCAAACCAAGAACATTTAAGGATGAAATCAGAAAGGGGACAGTGATGTTGGAATATGAAAAAATAAAAAGGATTTCTCAAGATTCCTGTAACAGATAACTTCTTTCATGACAATATAGCCACAACATCAGGACTCTAACTTTGTTAGCACTTAACACAGTGCCTGGCACATAGCTCATGATTAAAAATGTTTTTTGATTGACTACCTAGTCTCTGAAGCAGAGATGACAATAAAGAAAATAAAAATGGGAAGAATAGATGGACCAGATTAGGAATATACAGATAAAATTCATACTGAGACCAGACAATTTTGAGGACACTGGGAGACCAATTATAAATGTTGTGTTTCCTTAGGTACTTATGATGGAGGGGGCCTATCTCTTTACAGACAAACTTTAAAGCAGGTGCAGAAATCCTTTGTCTTCTTCCTGTTGGTGATATCTGTCTTAATTGGCTTCTGAGTCTGGACTTTGTGGATATATTAAAGGGGCAGTCATCAGTCAGTCTTCTTGCTGTCCTTGAGATGTAAGGATTCCTCTCTGAGCTCCAGAGGATCCAAGGGGGTGTGTGGGGGGAGGTGCTCTTTCCCTTACTGGGCTACGAGCTGTGAGTTCATTGCCTCCTGGGTAAGCCTGTGTCTGGGATGGGGCTGCCTCCTGTTTGTGTCTTCTTTTCTTTGGTACAGGGTCTAGTGAAATCTTGAAAGGTAGTGGGTGGTGTCTTATTACCTTTCTAGGCACCCAAGCAGCAGGGTATTGGCTCTCAGAGAAGTTTTAGTGTCAACAGCAGCAGCAACAGAGTCAGTAAGAGATAAGTCAAAAAGGATAAGAATAGCTGAGAGAGACACAGACACAGAGATAGAGACTCAGAGACAAAGAGAGACAGAGACAGAGCAATCACAAAAGAAAAGAACCCACTTGGTATTGATTGGGTTGTATTGAGTTGAGTAAAATTTAAAGTAGCTAATGAGCATCCCCATGGTCCCAACAAGGTTTGCATGGTAGCCTTTCTACTGATTGAAATTATTCTGATTCTTTTATTGCTTAGCATTCTCTTTCTGTGTGGGAATAAAACTGCCTGTTGTATAACCTGATACATATTTGTACTCTGGGTTCCTTTTCTCTCCCACCTGCTGGGGAGGAGTCCTTAGACTAGTTCCAAAAATAGAATTCTTTCTCAGGAATCTGAGGTGGGAGGTAGAATTAGAGCAGTAGGAAGCTTAGTTCTCTTACTGAGAAGACAGGCAATCCCAGAGCAGTGAACCTAGGGAAAACCATAAGGGCAGGTAAAGGACATGGAATGGTGAAGGTTTCCAGCTACTGTGGCCTCAGTCCAATGGTACCTGGCTAGCCATAGTGAGAGATGAATCTATCTAAAAAAGGGAAAATATTGAATGACTGGAAAAATTATGGATATTATAAAAATAAGATTGAGATATAAAAGTTATTACCAAATCACATACCTATTTTTTCATTTTTATGTAGTGGAGATACTTCTGGCCTTTGGGTCACACCTAGAAAATACTTCTGAAAATGTTTAGCACACCTATCAAGGGCATCATTGATGAAAAATACTAGAAGGGAGCAGATTGACTTTCAGAAACAATATTCTACAGCAAAGCATACTTTCATAGTAACGTCAGCAATTGTAATTGACTTGAAGGTACAGTGAATACAAGATCCAACTTTATTTATTGTTTACTATAAAGAGGCATTTAACTCGTTAGAACAAAATGCAACCTTAAAGGTTCTCCTCCAAGAAAGCATCTTTTGTGTATATATTTAAATCGTTCAAGATTGCTTTTAAAGATTCAACAACAGAGATTGTTTGAAAACCCTTTGATTATTATTATCAAGCAGTGCATAAAACATGGAGGTCTATGCCTACTAAAAGTCTTTGCTACTGTCATGGAAGACATCTAGCAGGGTCTAAATGGAAGATTTCCTTAAATGTGTGCTGAAAATATCTAGAGGTTCCTGTTGATGAATTCCACTGCACAACCATAATCATTCTCAGTACTTTATCGTAGATGAAGAATGGCTGTTGTCCAGACCAACAGGCAATTGGATGGACAGCCCATAAAACTCGTTCATCAGGATTTATATCTTGGACCAACAGTGCAGAAAGATGATGATCTGGGCCCATAATTGAATAGGAATAAGTAAGCAGGCTAGATTATATTTGGGATCTCGTGCCTCTTTTTTCAATGATTCCCACTCTTCTCCCTGAAACAAAATCTCATTTTTGTTAATATCAATATTTTTCCAGTGGTATTATATAGTCACAAATTGAGGAAAACCCAGACTCAGGGAATCAAAATTACAGGTCACCTAAAGGCTGACAGAGAAATGTGGGGTGGGCTATGCCCCATTGCTACTACCCTGTCATACACACAAAATGGCCTAATAGATAGCAATTGGAAGATGTATGAGTAGAAGAGGAGGTAGACTGGTCACAGAGAGAGCAAGGGAAAATAGATGTGCTGAATCACTACACAAAGTAATGTCAAGTCATCTAGAGGAAAGCTCCAGTATAGTGGTCAGACTATGGGGAGGGAATGGACAAAGTCACAGAGGATAAGAAGAAATGGTTGTCTTGAATTCTCTAACAATGGAAAGAGAACCTACATCGCAGATTCACCTAAGTATTAAACTCTTTGGATAAAGCCAAAAAGCTGGGAATAAAGCTTAGTAGGCTCACTCTTCTTCAGCCTGTGGTCTTGAGGAGGCATATCACCACTCCCCATTAACCCTATGCCTCCTCAGCTAAATATTTCTAGTCTCTAGGACTAGATAAATTTTAAAATTTTTATTATTTATTTATTTTTAACGCTTTAAAAACATTTTGAGTTCTCTCCCTTCCCTGCTGCCCCTCACTCATTTGAGAAGAGAAGTAATATGATATCAATTATACCTATGAAATCATGCAAAACATTTTTCCATATTAGCCATGTTGAAAAAATAAGCAAGAGAAATAAAGTAAAACAAATGATACTTCAATTTGCACTCAGAATTCATCTGTTCTCTGTCTGGAGGTAGACAGCATTTTTAGATGATTGTTTTGCAAAGTTGGCTACATTCTCACTATAAAGGAGTGACTTCAGACAGAATGAGGGCCACCATTCAAAACTGAAGATACTTTTCACCAACACTAACAGATATATTACATTTCTACTTAGGAGTTTTTCTTCATACTCAACCCTTTTTCTCGGTTGGACAACAGGTCTTGGTCATCTCAGGAACCAGTGATCACATATAGCTCAGATTCAATAAGGAAATCATTATGTATCCTTTATTCCAATGACTTTTGGGGCCTGGGAAACATCCAGTCAGCTCATGTTCTACAGATGCCTGGCCTCCATTAGCCTCAGATGGTTCCAAAATGATTATCCTAACTGAAGTTGTCTTGACTCTACCACGTGAACAAGGTGAGGACCCTGAAAAAAATCTGAATGAGAACAAAGGACCCCAAATAAAGAGTTATTATTTAACTGGACCCAGCTAAGGAAGAAAGGATATTTTCATTTCTGCCAAGTGCCACATGTGATTGCCTGTTGGGTGAAGGCTTATCCATAGCTTTCTGACGGAGCCAATAATTCATATCTGATTCAGAAGCTGACTTGGGTAGATTACAGCCCTACAGCTGTTCTTAGTGGAAATGCAGCTCCTCCCAATGGGACTCGTAGCAACACGTTTCTTTTATAGAACTCATATGCAGGGGCTGGGAGACCCCAAATGGTAAATTAGAACCTTGTGTCTCTATTCCTTTGGTACATACAATTCCAAATCATTTAGACTTCTCCAAACAAGCTATTTTCACTAGGAAGGAGGGAAAAAAACACAATTGAAAGGAAACAGATCTTTCATATTCACTCTTCCTGTTGCTGGTAGGAGGTCTTGAAATAAACCTAATAATGCAAATAAATCCAAATGAAACGTTGAGACTTTGGTGAGACTTGGGGTGTGTGTGTGTGTGTGTGTGTGTGTGTGTGTGTGTGTGTGTGTGTGTGCGTGCATATATTTGGGGGTGGACAAAGGAAATGAAGAGTATGGGGCTTTGATGTAGTTGAAGAAAACCTCACTAAAAAAAATCCTAACCACAGATCCACATAGGCAAGGGCAAATTGAGGGTCAGTGCAATTATACAAAGCCAAAAGAATCCTCTTTGGCTGTATTGTGGAAAAGTGGACAACATTGGCCTAGTATTAGTCAAATCTCTGTCCTTCACTAACTTCTCATATTCATCCAATTTTATATTGAGTGAGAGTTGAATTATCAACAAGGATATGGGATAATAATGAAACAAGGCAGCAACTGCAACCAGATGAGCAAAGCAGGGTGAAGAATTGAAAAGCTCATCTTGGATCATTCCCCAGTGCCTCAAAGTCCCTCCTTCTAGTTTCTATGCCAGGATTACTTAAGTGAGCATCCAACCTTAGCATTCTTTACCTTTCCTAGTACAGAAAGAAATATGATTACTGACAGTCCTAATGATAATAATAACATACTTTTGCTGGCATAGACTTTAATCACAAACTATTTATTTTATCAAGGATGGTAGACATTTGGACATTTTAACATCACAGTCCCAATGTTCTGCATGAGGAAATAGAAATAACATTGAAAACAGCACAAATGGAAAAACATCCAGATACACAGAATATGATGGAGGTGAGATCAGTTTTTAAGGTATATCATAGAAGAGAGGATACTGAACACTTGAAAAAAATCAGAATTCTATTATCACAGAAAGCAGGCTATCAAGAAACTGTTTACCAGCCCTTAGGTATTCAATACCTCTAACTACCAATGAATATACCTATTTTCTCATTCGTATAAAACTTTTATGAAAATAATCTACTGGGGCAGCTAGGTGGCTCAGTGAATAGAGCACTGGTCCTGGAATCAGGAGGACCTGAGTTCAAATGTGACCTCAGACACTTGACACACTTACTAGCTGTGTGATCTTAGGCAAGTCACTTAACCCCAATTGCCCTGCCTTCCCCCCTCCAAAAAGAAAGTGAAAAAAAGAGAAGAGAATCTATCTACATATTGCTGGCATCCTTAATGAAAGGGTGTTAAAGGAACAGGAAGACTTTCATTAATGATATTCTATAGTATAACATCATGCCGATCAAACAATTGATAGAAACTTACAAAGAATCCAAGATTCCACTGGGCTTATTGTTTGTTGTTTGTTGACTGTGAAAAAAGTGGATTCAGTAGAATAAAACAGCAGCATTAGGTTTTTATCTATCAAGGCATCTCCTACCTGTATGTTAGAATTCAACCTATGTTGAAAAATGAGACAATATGCATAATTTATTTATCAGCCCTGTTATCGTTGATATCAAATGTATATTCCATAAATAAGGGAGGTACATACTAGCTAAAGGATTTTGCCACTGCCATATAAGATGGCCAGCACAGAGTACCAATAGAAGAGGGATTCCCCATTGATAGTTAAGACTTAAATATTGCCATTCGAGAACTACATTGTGCTGATTTGATGAAGCCCCAGAACACTGAAGAGTATTTTACGTGAGCACCATAGTCACTCATTGCTCAGACCATGGTATGCAGTTGGATGAATAGCATCTAGGCTCATCCATATATGTATTTTGGACATGTACTGTAGGTAGGTCACAAGCTCAAAATTGAATAGGAGGAAAAGAGTAGGCTGGATTGCATCAGGGAAACTGAACAATGATTGCAAACTTCTATTTCAAACAAAAGCCCATCTTTTTACACACGGCTTATTTTTGTGATACTGTAGATTATGAAATACCATGGTCTCTAAAGAATTAAAATTGTGAGTCTCCCAAAAGGGCCATGAAGAGACATGTGGTGGGTGTGAATAAGCTATAGCAGATTACTACAAAAGCTATGTAAAAATATGATGGTAGAGATGAGAAAATGTATGGCTGGAAGAGGGTGAGATGGACAGTCTATGTACTCCATTGGTACTCACACAATATCAAGAGATTTAACAGAAGGCATATTGAGTATCAGATTTACAGGTGAACATGGACAAGAGTTGCCAAGAAGATCTGGAAGACATTGAGATCTGCACAACTGGAGATCATACCAGGCATGGGGAACCTGAGGTCTCACGGCCACATGTGACCCTCTGGGTCCTCAAGTGCAGCCCTTTGCCTGAATCCAAACTTCACAGAACAAATCCTTTAGTTAACAGGATTTATTCTGTGAAGTTTGGATTTAGGCAAAGGGCTGCACTTGAGGATCTGGAGGGCTGCACGTGGCCTCGAGGCTGCAGGTTCCCCACCCCTATATAGACCATTTACAATATGAAGATATTAGTTTTTAGTTTTTTACAAAATTGATGCCACTGACACTCCATTAGTAGTATATTTATTCATTAGCATCACCTATATGAACAACAACAAAAACACCCTTATTTCATACCTACTCTGTGCTGAAAATAAACCTGATTTGTACAGATTAGGTGAAAAAGCACTGTTCTAGCTCCTGAGGGAGGCACAAAATAAAAATAAGACATGGGTCCTGCTTTATGAGAGCTTATGGTCTAGTTTGGGAGAAACATACACACCAGAAACAGTGCACAGCCTAATGATAGGATAAAATCAGGGAGAAGAGGAACACATGTACTAGTTTTAGTTCCTACCAAACTACCTTGTATTTAATGACTTTGTATTTATTCTCTCTCTATATATATTATATATGTATACACACATATACACATACATGTTTTTGTTGTCTCCTCCTTTAGAGAGAAAGCTCTGCACTTGTATCCCCAGCGCCTTGCATATTTGGCATATGGTAGATACTTAATAAATGCTTGTTGATTCATTGACTGAGTAGGGTGGTGATAGATGTGATTCATGAGGAAGAACAAAAGGAATAGAGACTGGAGGCTTTGTGATGAGGAACTACGTGGGAGAAACATGTGAACTGGGAGCGGAGGGCTAGACTCTGGAACACATAGCATCGAATTGAATTTTTTTTTTTTCCTCTCCTATTAGACATGGGTTATGCTAAAGTATGTGGATGAGTTCTCTGTCCTTGTCCCCACTGTGCCCAATGGTACTGATTAGCAAAATGGTTGGTTGGGATTGATGGGATTGTTGGGGCTGAGGAAGCCATGGAACCTGGGTCCTGCTTTATGGGAGCCAATGGGGTCTAGTTTGGGAGAAACATATACACCAGAAACAGTACATAGTTTAGTAGTAGGATAAATGCCAAAATAAGGGAGAGGAGGAGTACATGAACTAGTTCTAATTCCATTTCTGCCACAATTAGCTGATTAACCTTAGGCAAGTGCAACACAGGCTGTCAAACAGTTTTTCACTCTATAGAACTAACATGGGAGTGAACCGGGACCTGAGTTTCAGTAACACCATGCTCTAACCATTTGTTTTATACCATCTAGGTCCTCTGTCTTTTCCCTGTAGCAAAACTCTCACTTCCACATGAACCATCATGGACTCATGTGGCCAAAGCTAAGTACCTTTGGCTCATAGACAGGGTTATAGAAGGGACCTTAGAACAGTTTTAGTCTGAGCCCTTCAATTTGCATATAAGGAGACCAAGGCCCAAAGAGGCTCAGTGGCTTCCCCAATGTTGAACAGGTAGGAAGTCTCAGAGATGGAATCTGATCCTGGCTCCTCTGACTTCAGAGTCATTTTTCTTGACCTTGTACCATGTTCCTTGTCTCTGCTTTTTTCTCTGCTTGCAATAGTCTCCCTCTTCTTTGCCTATCCTCATTCTATTTATCCTTTAAGGACTAATTCACATTCTGCCCTCTCCATGAAGCTTTCCTGGGTGGCTGAAGACCATAGAGGCTACTCCCTCCTTTGAGTCAGCCTAGAATATTAGAAAGAACACTGGACTTGGAATTAGGAGGACATGATTCTTGGGACTTCAGTTTCTACATCTGCAAAACAGGACTTGGGGAGGTTGGACTTGAAACCTCCTGGCTTTCTTCAAGTCTCAGCTAAAGTCTTATCTTCTGTAAGAAGCTTTCCTAGACCTGCTTAAGCCTAGATTTTTCTCTGAGAATCTGCTCAGTTTTTCTGTCTCGTCTGCACATCATTGTTTGCATGTTGTCTCCCCCTCCCCCTGCCACATTAGACTCTGAGCTCCTTGAGATAAGGGATTGTTTGGTTTTTGTCTTCTCTTCATATCCCCAGCACTTAGCACAGTGCATGGCACATAGGAGACATTTAACAAATGCTAATTGACTGACTGATGATCTCTGAGGTCCCTTCCAACTCTAAATTTATAGACTTATGATGTCATGATTTTGTGGTATTCATTGTCTGTAATACTAATGAAACATCTGATTGTGTTGTGACTTTTTTTTTTGCTTTTTGGAGGGGGGAAGGCAGGGGCAATTGGGGTTAAGTGACTTGCCTAAGGTCACATGGCTAGTAAGTGTTAAATGTCTGAGTCTGGATTTTGAACTCGAGCTGGTGCTCTAATGTTGTGACTTTTTGAGACAATGTGGGGATATTGGAGAGAGCACTGGTCTGGGAGTCAGGAAGTATGGCTTCTCACTTTTGCCCTCCCACTAAGTTACCTAGGACCAGAAACTTCTTTCTGAGGCTCACTTTCTACCCTGGGTTTGACCTCTGGTGCTCTGATTCCAAATCTAGCACAGTTTCCCCTCTGTATTACTGCCTCCTGATTTAGGTAATGGAAGTTGTATTTTACTTGAGTGAATTGTTGGAAGGCAGCACCATATTCCCTGGCCAATTGCGTATTGCCCTACTTCCCTTTACTTGTGTGGATATGTATTCTGGAGGTGCTTTGCTTTTGCTTTTTCGACTGACCCATCTGGATAAATGCTTCAATCCTCTGCTTGATTTCGTTGGTAGATACCAAGCCCTAAATCCCCATCAATACTGGAGAGGAAGCATTCCCTGCCTCACAGGGAACAAGGGAGAATTAAATCTGGTCAAAGGGCAAAGCATTATATTTTGAGAAAATGTGAGAATAAAAAAAAAGTACAGCTGATGCCAAATCTTAGTTCAGTCAGAAGTGGAGAACTGGCAGTTATCCAGCGAATCTGGAGTGTATAGCTAGACAAATGGGATTATATAAGACAACCTCCCAGCCTCATGAGTTTTCCCTTGGTTATCTGGGTTGTGTGGGGCTTGACTTATTTATTCAGAATAGTGTTGGCTGGCTGGAATAGCCTTGGGATTGACATACTGTCTACATCATCTCCTCTCCCTCATCCAAGGATGACCTATAGCTACCCTGGAGAAGCAAAGTGAGGAGCTGGAGTTACCTGCCAAATTTGGCCCAGGCAGATACCAGTCTAGATCATTAAGGTTAAACAAACAAACAAACAAACAAAAAAGTGACCACCCTCCCTTCTTTCTTCCATAGCGAGTTTCAGAGACTGGCAGCAATTTTGGTTTGACATAACGAAAAATGTCCTAACAATGACTGTTATCCAAAAGTGGAACAGGCAGCATTCGCCTTCACTGGACTTCTTCAAACAAAGAATGATTGACTACTTGTTAGTTCCTTTGCCCAGAACATTCTTTTGTAGGTATAGGTTAGAGGTTCTGAGGTTCTTTCAAACTCTGAATTCTGGGACTCTAATAGAACTACTGGAATAACCGCTTGACTTTTCCCCTTTGCTCTGCCTTTAGAAGCATAGTCATAGGCAAAACCAGGAGGTAGGGAAAAACAATGGTGGTGGGGTTTTTTCCCCTTTTAAATTTCCCTTTCCAGATGTCATCTATTTAGTTCTTGCAATATTAGCTGGCAACCATATTCCATTTTAGAAGTGTGCAGAGTACTTGAAACCACAGAAATGTTTTACTTGTAGAACCAAATGTTGAAAAGGGCTTTGGTAATAAAAATGGAGCAACAAGGATATAATTCTTAGAGGGTTTCAACTTTTATGTTTCCAGTGGGTTATCAATCGCGGGCAGACATACGTACATATGTATTTGCTAATGTCAGTGGTGTGTTCCCTGTGCATCTGAAGCCATATTTATGCACAAAGCAATCTAAAGGGTTCCCCTAAACAGTGGCTCCCCTAATCCCACTGTCATTAGGTATGTTGCTTTGAACCTGTGGCGCAAAAGTATCACAGTCTAACTTTCCAGTGGTACAGTATGTGTCAGACTGGGACAGATAGCTTGACAAGATAGCCACAGATTCTACAAGTGCCCTTAGGGATACATGATTCTGGTCATCTTCTGGGGAGGAGCAGCACACTGTGAGAAAAGAGTATCACAAACTGGGGAAAAAAATGATGCCTGGGGACCCAAGAATAGTATAACTGCCCTACTTCACTGCTATAAATGTTGAGCCATTCTTTGTCTCTCCTTACACTAAGTCATTCTTCCGCTATAAATTATGAAAGCCAACCTAACCAAATACGAACAATGATAAGCATTGTTTCATTCTGCTTAAATAAGACTGACTATGCTCCTTGGCAAGAAGAAAATGCAGTACATTCTTCCGGTTTATTGATCATACCTGTTTCCTTTCCATTGTTATGGTTCAGAAGTGTTACTCTTTCTACTGTGCTGGCCACAGGCACCTCCACTTTCTGTGTTTCTGCTATTGGGGGTTGGGGAAGGGGAATGAATGAGACCTCTCTGGATACTTTTGGTAAAACTGGTTTATAAGTACCGGCTCACAGCTCATCATTTCTGGTCTGATACGCCATTGCTGGCCTGTCTGACCACATTTCTCACTGCCTCCATTTATCCTCTGCCTTGCCAGGAAGTCTTAACTCCTCTTGCTTTCCCTGTTTTCTTTCACAGTCCCCACAAACTCTGCCGACTCTATAGGAGAAGTATGGGGGAATCAGCATGACTCTCCGTCTTCCATTTCATCTTTTTGCATAGCTTCTCTGTGTCTTGACTCAGTGGTTTCCCATTGCAAGGCACTCCTCTGTGGTTAAAAGGACCAGACACTTGGGAAATCTTGGATAATACCTGCCTACCAGCATTCATGTCCCACCAAGATCCATGGCAACATCTTAGGTGGGAGCATTGCAAAGGTACATTAGCTGTTCTGCTTTTGGAAAATAGACGGGTAATTAAAGTGCTCTGTCTGTACTCAAGGCTTGTATCTCTTTCCTGAATGCCTCATCTATTTCTTCCTTTTGTCCAGGTGGTCTGTAGTATACTTCAAAGACAATATTGTTTCTCTTAACTGTCACTATTTGTCTTCACCCAAATGATCTCCGTTATGTTGTGCCTTCTGGTTTCTGAATTTTCTCACATGATATATCTTCTTAATATATACTTTTACTTTCCTCTTTTACCTATATTGTTTCTTTTGAATAAACTCTTTCCAGAGCTGAGTCTCTGGAATACCAATAAAGCTCAATTTACCTCTTGAAATTAGAACCCCTAGTTCAGGTTGCTGGTTGCCTACACTTTATACATAGACATTTGAGGCTGTCTCTGTCTTTGTCTCTCTTTGTCTCTCTCTCCTTGAATTTTTGGGTATTTCAATTATGATTCTTCTTTTAATACTGTAACTGTTGTCTGTGGCAGCAGTTTTCAAACATTTTGGACTTAGAAACCCTTACTGATCTTAAAAATTATTGAGGAAATCTTTATGTTATTATAAATTATTGAGGATTCCAAAGAGTTTTTGCTTATGTGGATTCTATATGTCAATATTTACCATTTTAGAACTAAAATGGGCAAGTTTTAAAATGTTTATTTATTTATTCATTTAAAATAGCAATAAAACCATTGCATGTTAATATACTTTTTATGAAAAATAATTATATTTTCCAAACTAAAAGAAAACTTAGTAAGAAGAATAACATTGTTTTACATATTATATATCTTTGCAACTTTTTAGTTTCTGGCTTAATAGAAGTCAGCTAGATTCTCACATCTGCTGTGATATGTTGTTGTGGTATGTTGTGATATGTTATTTGAAGTATATGAAGACAATTGAGCCTTACATAGATATATACTTGGAAAAGGAAGAAATATTTTAATGTGCAAATAACATCTTAGAATTATTATAAAAAGTTTTGACTTCACACATCTCCTGAAAGGCTCTCTGAATCCCTCAGGGGTCTGAGAACCTCTGATCTTTGGTGTCTAACTTAGTGTATCCATATAGGCAATTTTCTCCAGCAACCTGAGCAAGCATCTTCAATGAAAAAAACAGTCTTATACCTCCACTTGTCCCTTAAACTCCCAAGGTCTTTGCAGCAAGACCAAGACTTGCTGAAAGGTTGTTACACTTTATATACATATAAATATACATATATACATGCAAACTCAGATGTATATATACATATGTATATTTATCCTAGTCTCCAGTGCTTTCAATTAAGTCTTCATTCTGAGGACTAGGCAAGGTTCAGAATGATGACCGAATCTCTGTAGAATTTCAATTATGTTTAGTATATGCTGGTATTCATGTTCTCATGTAAGTGCCTCTTCCCCATTACTTCCATGTTTTCTTTCTTTTCCTATCTCCTTCACTGGCTTTGTTTTGATCTTGTGGTGTTCTGTGGGACATCATACTTATGTTCCCTTTCTCAGATACCAGCACTGTCAGGTGTGAGTTGATTCAGCCAAGCATCCCTTACTGGAAGGGGTGATGGACCATTGGAAAAGACAAAAACATACCCTTGCCACTTCAGTCAATCAGTCCATCAATAAACATTTTTTTAAGTGTCTGCTATGTGTCAGGCCTTTTGCTAAGTGCTGGGGATGCAAAGAAAGGCAAAAGATAGTCCCTGGCCTTGAAGCATTCACAGTCAAATGAGAAGGCAACATGCAAGCAACCATATACAAATCAGATGTGTGTGTATGTATATACACACACACATATAAGTATATATACACACAATTATATATCACATATAATTATATTAATTAATTTCATAATTAGTAATAATCTCTATATAATCATATATAATATACACACATCTATCTGCTGCTGTTTGTCCTTTGTTCTCAAAGAGGACCATGATATCAGGGAGGTGATGCCATGACATGCAAGTGAATTGGATTTAAGTGAGTGAAAGGTTGTACAAAGGCACCAGCCTCACTTTCTCCTTCTAAGCCATCTGGGTCCAGTGGCCAAATATAGATCAGGATGACTGGACTTGGCCCAGGATGCAGATTTCAGTTTGATTGAGGCAATGTCCATTCAATGATTAAAGCTTAATAATAATAATATATAATACACATGCATATCTATCTATCTAGAGAGAGAAGGAAAAGAGAGAGAGAGAGAGAGCCTATCTTGACACTAGACTATATAAGACAAGTGACTATCATTTTGACAGGCAGAATCCAGTACTGGTCTCCTCCCCCTTCCTGCTCACCTCCATTCCCCATGTCCCCTTTTCATAGTCCCAACTCTAATTAACTTTGAATAACTGTACACAATATTTCTTTGTTGGAAAAGATACATTTTCTGAATAGAGCACTGGTCCTGGAGTCAGGAGGACCTGAGTTCAAATCCAACCTCAAACATTTAACACTTACTAGCCGTGTGACCTTGGGCAAGTCACTTAACCCCAATTGCCCTGCCTTCCCTCCTCCAAAAAAGCAAAACAAACAAACAAACAAAAAGGTACATTTTTGGAAGTTATTCAATGCTCAATACTTTTTTTTTTTTAAAGCACATTTAATGAAAACCTGAAAAAAATAAGCACACCTCTACTGACAAATTTTCCCATTATAGCTAAACTCATGCCTTCTCTTCAAAATGGATTTTCCCTCCTGGCCCTTTACACATGCCATGCTCATTCCTTCCTCTGTGCTTCTGTTCCTCTTCCTCATTGTGCCTTGACCTCCCCCCCACATCTAGAATGCCGTCTCTCCTTCCCCTCTACCCTTCAAGTTCCACCCATCAAAAGACCTGGCTCAAGTCACCTTCATCAAGTCCTTGATGATCACTCCAGTTCATATTGATATGTGCCTCCTCAGAATATCTGTCTCACTTTCCAGAGAATCTTAGATTTGAAACTGGAAGGAACCTTAGAAACCATATGCTTCAACTCTCTCATTTTTCAGATGAAGAAAATGAGGCCCAGTGAGCTTAGGGGACTTACTCAAGCTCATGCAATAAGGGAGTGATGCCCTTTGAACAAGAATCCAGGTGTCCTGAATCCACATGCCACATTCTCAAAGGAGATCAAAAGAGATAATATCCGTAAAATGCTTTGCAAATCTTCGAGCACTATATAAATGCTAGCGATTAGCAATAACAATTATTATTATTATCATTCTATTTCCTGTCTGCTCTTCCCACTCAAGTCTTTCCATAACATCAAGCTGTTTCTATTTACTAAATACTACTTAATTTTGCCTCTTTTTGCAACCACAGAGCTTAGCACAGTGCCTGGAACATAATAGTTGCTCCATAAATATTTATTGAATTGAATTGAATTTCAGAGATTCTGCAGATGAAAGGGACTTCGGAGATCATCTAGTTCAATTTACTCATTTTTAGAGATAAGGAAGTGAGGCCCAGAGAAGGAAAGTGATTTGCCGAAGGTTATCCAGATAGTAAACTTCATGGCTGGTATCTGAACTCAGGCCTTCTGATTCCCAGTGCAGTGATTTTTCCACTACATCATTAATCTCTTCTATACAAACCTTCTTCTACTGCCTCATTGGGGCATAGAGGTCATCTTGGTTTCTCTAATTCAAAGCCATTGGGGTTCAGGCTCTGACAGGTCCTTCCAAATTGGAAAGATATTGACTGTAGTCCCAGTGACGTACTGTTGTCTGAGATCCAAACTAGCTAAATTTGGAGAGGTCAGTGACCACATAATGAAACTTTCTGGCCAGAGCAACTCATTAAATCATCTTCTGAGGCCTGGAGGGGTTGTGATACTCCTTGGTGAAGGGAGGGTCTACCCCAATGACATCACAACTCTTTTGACATATTAATGTATGAAAATCTGTGGTTGGATTAGACCTCTCTTGGAAATGTGACTTATAGCTGGAGAAATGCTGCCTCTCCAAAGATATGACAGTCTTATTACTACTATAGCCAAGATGAGTTTGGTGTTAACTCATTATAACAGTATGTGTCTTATTGGCTAAGTATACGTCCGTGATGTTATTATTGATTGCATTAATTTTATCGTTAGCAATAATGATAATAATTATTATTCTGTCAACTCGTTTCTTTTGAAAATTGCCCCTTTCTTTTAGAAAATAGCTTATGAGGAGACAGATTTAAAGATTTCTGGAGAGGTAGGGTTCTCACTATTCTTTACAGTTGGCTAGACCAGCAGCATCTGCTTTTCCTCAGTCAAGGTGACATGATTTGGGCAGCTGAGAGGTCTGGGAAACAGCAAGTTTAGCAGTTTGGGAAGGAGTTCATTTTCTACGGCTTTTAGGGAAAAATATTAACTTTCAAAGTGAAACAGCATTAAGAATGGAAGAGAAAGCTGGGTCTTTGTTTTGCTGCTGATCACACAAAATTCTACAGTGAAGTATCCCAAATTAAAGATATGTTTATCTTTTATTATTTAAATTGACTCTCATCCAGATGTTTTCACTTGTCCTCACCCCCTCCCATATTTCAATATTTTAAGTGAGGATCTGTGATTTTGTCATTGGGGGTACTACTTCCTTCTCCCTTCAACACTGGTCCCAGTCTTTCTGTGATATGATAGGTCACCTCCAGGAATTGTTATGGATACAAAATAGCCATCCTATGGCCAAGCTGGTGATGAGCAATCCTGAGGTTAGTTGAGCTGGTCCTCAGATAATAGACCCCTGATGGACTTGTGTTTGCAGCCTTTCCTGCTTGGTAGCGTTTGCCAGAACCCAACCCTTCTGCCTTAACCTTCAGACAAACCAGGGTCACCTCTTTATCATCATAATATCTCAGTGAAGGATTTCACTAGAGGCTTTTTTTTTTTTGACTAGGAGTTCATATCTACCTTGGAGGTGGGGAAGGGGAGGAAGGCTGGACAGTGAAGCTACACTCATGACACCAACTCAGACCATCAACAATCAGCTTTTGGAAATGTTTGGACCAACCTCATAGATTCATGACTTTATTCTAGTAAAATATAATATCGTTGAGAGCAGAGACTCTCTTTATTTTTTTCCTTAATCCCCAGTGCCTAGCACCTTTTTTTTTCTTTTTTTAGACTAGCTCTTGGGTATAGGGAAGTTCCAGTAGTCCATAGTCTTAGAGAGTTGTTTAGTGTCACTGAGAGGTTAGCTGACATGCCCAAGGTCCCATAGTCTAAATGGTTGAGGTGGGACTTGAACTCAGGTACTCAACTCCTAGCAGGCTCTCTATTTTCTACCCTGGCACATATTAGTTACTCATGAAAGGTGAATAAAGTAGAACAGAATAGAACACAACAGGAGAGGAGAGGAAAGAGGAGAAGGGAAGGGAAAGAAACGAAAAGAAGGGAAGGGAAGGGAAGGGAAGGGAAGGGAAGGGAAGGGAAGGCAAGGGAAGAGAAGGGAAGGGAAGGGAAGGGAAGGGAAGAAAGGGAAGGGAAGGAAAGGAAAGAAGAGAAAGGAAAAGGAAATTAGAGGAAGGGAAGGGAAAGGAGGGAGAAGGGAGAGAAGATAAGAGAGTGGGAAGGAAGGAGAAGACAGGAGAGAAAAGGGAAGGGGAGGGAAGGAGAAGAGAGAATTCAGTCAGATTTGATCAAAAGGGACTTCAGACATCATGGGGCCTAACATCTTTCTGTGGTTGAGAAAAATGAAGCCCAAGGAGGTGAAGTATCAGGCCAAATTCCAAAGAAAGTTAATAGGCAGACTATGTCGTTTAATGCCTAGTACAGTGCTATTTCCAGGACACTTACACTGCCCTCCCCAAAGTGCCGTATCTATTTATATAAAAGTTGTATTTTACCCAGCTAGGTGGCACAATGGATAAGGTGCTGGACTTGGAGTCGGGAAGACCTGAGTTCAAATTCAGACTCAGACAATCGATAGCTATATGACCCTAGACGAGTCCCTTAACTTCTCTCAGCCTCAGTTTCCTCATCTGTAAACGAGGATAATAATAGCACCTATATCCCAGGGCTATTATGGGGATCAAATGAAATTCTGTATGCAAAGCACTTGGCAAACCTTAAGGCCCTGTAAGTGCTAGCGATCATTATTACTCCCCCTCCACATCGGATGTGTATTAGCCCTCAGTGTGGCTTGGAATCTTGTTAATTCTACAGATACAATTTAAACCTCTCTGATCTCCCAAGTGACAAGAAGTCCCCTGCTGCTGGTGCTTCAGGTTAAGGGAGGTGGATCCTTGTGGTCAGCAGTGGCTGCTGTGGCCACAGCCCGAGGCTTGGAGAGAGAAGGACTGCTCTGGACGGCCCCTCCACTCCTTCTCCCTCCTCTGCGTCCTTGGGGTAGCTAGGGGGAGGAAATCCACAGAAGTCTCCGTCTCCTGGGCCTTTGGACTTTGTTTGAAGGTTCGAGCTGGCTCTCTGGACATTTGTATCAAGGGGTCAACCAGTGAGCGCGGAGGGAGGCGGTCAGTGTGGTAGGTGGAGTAATATGTGTTCAGTCCAGAAGATACGAGGTCACCTCCTGCCTCGCGTGCTGGTCATGTCAGCCCTCTCAGCCTCAGTGTCTTCATCTAGGAAATAAGGGAAAGGACGGCGTCTCCCTCGTGAGGTTATTATAAGGTTAAAAAATTTACAGCCACGTATATATGTGTATGTCTATGTATGTATACACACACTAACAAAGACTCGCACTTTAAGGTTTGTATAGGATTTTATATATTTATATTATATGTTATAGATTTATACATATATGTATATATATACATTGCATATACACGTATATTACATACACACATATACATACATGCATATACAGTTATATATACATATATGCACGCATGTATATGCATTTATACATACATATATGTATATACACATTGCATATACATATATATTATATATACATATACATACATGCATATACAGTTATATACACATATATGCACACATGTATATGCATTTATACATACATATATGCACACACATATATGCACGCATGTATATGCATTTATACATACATATATGCACACACGTATATGCATTTATATATACATATATATGTATATATACACTGCATATACACGTATATTATATATACACATATACATACATGCATAGTTATATACACATACATGCATGCATGTATATGCATTTATACATACATATATGCACACACATATATGCATATATACACATATATGCACACATGTATATGCATTTATATATACATATATGCACACACGTATATGCATTTATATATACATTTATATGTATATATATATACATTGCATATACACGTATATTATATATACACATATACATACATGCATATAGTTATATATACCTATATGCACGCACGTATATGCATTCATACATACAGATATGCACACACGTATATGCATTTATATATACACATATATGTGTATATATACATTGCATATACACGTATATTATATACACATATACATACATGCATATACAGTTATATATACATATATCCATGCATGTATATGCATTTATATGTACATATATGCACACACGTATATGCATATATACATATATGCATGCATTATATACATTTATATATACATGTATGCACACATGTATATACATTTATATAAGAGTTTGAAATTTGCCACAGAAGCTGCAATGACCATTCTTCGAATTGATGATCTCATTAAGTTACATCCAGAAAGTAAAGATGATAAAAGAGGAGGAGAGAGTTATGAAGATGCAGTTCACTCTGGGGCTATTGAAGACTGATCTGATTTTATTTATAACAATGTTACTGATTAGTTTCATCCTGTACCATTTTGTCTGGCACTCTGTGTATAGACATAAAAATACAACAACCTGTTACACTGACTTGAGTTTTTATAAGGGAGATAAATGAAAATAAAACCTCTTTCCTCTGCTATATATATATATATATATATATATATACACACACACATATATATTTGGTAGTATATATGTATATGTAATATATAATAATATATAACGTAATAAAAATGTATATATAGTGTTGTTATTTGGTGTTTCAGTAGTATCTGACTCTCTGTGATACCATTTTGGGGGTGTCTTGGTGAAAAAGTGGTTTACCATTTCTTTCTCTAGCTCATTTTACATTTACACAACTGAGGCAAGCAGGGTAAAGTGACTTGTCCAGGGTCACACAGCTAGTAAGCGTCTGAGGCCAGATTTGAACTCAGGAAGATGAGTCTTCCTGATTCCAAGCCCACTGCTCTATTCAGTGTGATACCTAGCTGCCCCATATGTATGTATGTATGAATGTGTGTATATACATATACACACGTAGGTATATACACACACATATATGTATATATGTATATGTGTGTATATCTCCCTTTGTAAACCTTAAAGTGCGAAGTCAATGTTAATTATTACTTGATGGACTAGTGAACTCTCCAAGTTTTTGCAACTGAAACATTGCAGTAGGAATCCAGCAGGACCCAAAATTTCGTGTTTCCAGATTTCTAACAGCAGCTTTCCAACTGTACTATCAGGATTCACTTTCTTGATGTGTAGAATGAGATAATATTTGAAAGTGTCTTCTAGTTCCAAAATTCCATCACCCTCTAATTGCGAGGAGGGGATAGGATAAGACTAGATTGATGGAGAGTGGCAAATGAGAGAGGCCAGCCTGTCTGTATTAGATTCTTCTTCAGCCATAAAGAGCACAGGTTTCCATGTTTGTTTGGTTTTTTTTGTTATTTTAATATTTAATATTTTCCTATTATCCTAGGTTCCCTTGTGGTACAGTGAACAGGGTAATCAATTTAGAATCTAAGGCCCTGAGTGTTGAACTTACCTCTGCCACTTCCTTATCTTAAACGGGTCACTCACCCTCTCTGGGTCTTATTTTCCTCATCTCTAAAATGAGAGGCTTGGATTAAATGATCTCTGAGGTCATTTACAACCCTAGTTTTATAGTCATTTGGCTTGCTCTAATGCCTTGCATTTGTATATGGAGCTCACTTACTTTTAGGAAAAATAATTAATTTCCTCTCTCAACGATCAGTGATTTCATGTAATGATTTGTTTGTATTTATATACACACATAAATACATACATACATACATATATGCACACATACATCTATATCTATGTCTATATCCATATCTATATCTATATCTTTATCTATCAGTTTAGGGATATATCCTGAATATATTCAGGGAGAAGCCTCTATTAGGAAGAGTGTGGTAATTTTGTCATAAATAGGATTGGGTGGGGATGTATTTTTTCATCTGCATTTTCCAACTTTTTCAGTGGATTATGTTTGAAATGGGCCTCTCTGACCTCTATTATTTATGAAGACATCACGGTGTGGTCAAATAAGAAGGCATTAAAACAGAAAGCTGTAGGGGCCAATCGTGGCTTGGTCTCCAAGGACTGAACTGGATGCCCCAAAAGATATTTTTCCACCTCTAATTCCCATGATTTACCATGAACATTCATGGACTGTCAGAATGAATGATTAGGTTTCGTTAACTCTAGTGTAACTCATGCCTTTTTTAGTTCAAAATGTGTTCTCTGTACATGTTACTCCTAACTCGGGTGCCACAAAACTTCTTAGAAAAAGGAGAAATGACCCTTGGATGAGGATCTTTCTTGGAAGCAAGGGCAAGGATTAGAGATTCATATTCTTCTCTGAGGCAATGTGGCGTAGTATATAGACAGGCAAACTCGGTATTGGGAAAACTCAGAGTTGCATCCTACTCTGGAACTTACTAGCAGTATAGTCATGGGCAAGACAATTAGCTTCTCTGACTTCCAGTTACCTCTTCTGAAAGATGGCAATAATAATATGATTTGCCATTTAGTATTGTGTTATTATCAACAAATGTTTCTCATGATGCTTCTGACATAAAAGCATATTTTTAAAATAAATTTTTATTGATATCCTTCCAAACAAAGTTGTTATGATGCTCAAATGATGAAATAAATCCAACGGGCTATGTAAACTTTAAAATCTACACAAATGTCACTTATGATTATGTTAAAACAGCTCTTTGAAAATTTGTCTAAGAAAAATATTAAGTTTTAGAACCTGTTACAGTCTCTGAGTTGCGGCCTGGTAAGACCTGTCAAGCAAAGTGAGTTGGCTACTTGGAATAAATGTTTGCATTGCTTGTGGCATGAGATTGAGAGGTGTGAGAGGAAGGGGAGAAAAGCACTTTGCGTGCGTGTTTGGGGAGGGAAATTACTGTATTTGCTTTAATCATCCAAATGGTTGACATTGGTCACATTTGACAGATTTTGCAAAATTCCATATTTCCTTTGGGCAATTTAATTAGCAATTGAGACAATTATCCAGATTATTCAGCTAATCTGTATGCTCTGCATACACACTCATTTATGTATTTATATACATATATGTATATAAAATTAAGATAAATACATGTATAAACATGCAAGTCTGCACAAATACAAATAAGTACATATTATAATACATATGTATGTATAATACAGCCATCAATACAGAATATACATATTTATCTTGAGTACACATATCTGTCTATCTCTCTATCTATCTATCCATCTATCTATCTGTCTGTCTGTCTGTCTGCCTATATGTCTGTGTATATTTCCCAAATTTATCTGGAAAATTACCTTATTCTTCTCTATCATCTCCCCATCTTCTTTACTTTTCCAGTGGAGCCTTGGCTTTGACTTTCGTTATTTTTTTGTCCAAGAGGAGGAAGGGCAGGGAGGTGATGTAAAACTAATATTTTTGTGTGGAATAACTAGTCTAGTTTAATCCATTACTTGCCAACCTCCCATTCCTCAGAGAGCCAATCAGAAAATCCCCTCCTTCTTTGCTCCTTTTTTATCTCAAAAGCTATGGACTGAAAGACCCTGGAAGAATCTTTAGGTCTTAACTTTCTTTTTATTATACATCTTAGCAGGACCAGGTAATAAATCACTTGAGGAAGAACAGAAACGGAAAAGGAATATTTAAAGTGAGTTATGATGTAAAAGAGATTACCTGCTATTATGTTGTATCAAAGGCAGACACTAACAAGCAGAATGTAATTCACAATGCTTAACCAGTATGACTTTAATTGCAACAGAGTCATTAAGCTAACAGCATCATTAAAGGCATTAAAGGAGGTAGTCCAGGAGCTCTCAGGAATGAAATAAGTCTCTCCCCCTCCCCACTCACCCCCTTCACCTATTTAACTGAAATGGAACTTTGCCTGAGTTTCTAGTATAGCCATCTCTCCCTTCCCACCCATACCCTTCACACCACGTTACTGTGACTACATGCAAGCCCATCCACACTGGCTAAGTGTATGCTGACACCAGGAGCCAGCAAAGCCAGAAATGAAGGCAGACAGAAGGCCTTCGTGATCGAGGATTCACAAGTCCCTAAGGCCCTCACAGGGCTGCCAGATGAAACAAGGGACCCTGATAAAGCCTTTTGCTGGCCCTCCTTCCTCCCTCTTGAAATCCCTTTATATTACTTTGTACACTCTTTGGATTGACTTAACTATGGTCACATGTCTTGACTGCCTCAGTAGAATGGAAACTCTTTGAAGGAACCACTTTTCTTTTGCCTTTTGTGCTTCCACTGCCCACCACAGTGCCTTGCACACAGGAGGAACTTGGTATATGTTTATTGAACTGAAGTGTTGTCCGTGAGAAATAGCCTAAACTCATGCACCAATTCATCAAAATACAATTAGCCGTAAATTTTTCTTCAGCTAATTCTGTACAACTGAAGGATGTCTATGAAGGTGTGGTATAGGATAAAAAAAAAAAAAACCAAGACAAAAAAACAATACTGTATTTGCTGTGATTATTATTATTTCATTATTATTTACTGTGAAAGAAAGTCACTTAGCCTCTCTGTGCCTCAGTTTCCTCATCTGTAAAATTAGAGGGTTAGAATAGATGATTTTTTAAAGTCCCTTCTAGCTCAATCATTTATTGTCTACTACGGACCAGACAGTATACTACAGATACAAAGACAAAAATGGAGTAATCCTTGCCTTCAGAGGGCCTCAATGCTATTATGAGAGAAGACATATATGTGTATAAGTATAGAAAAATAAATACATGTGAATTTTTTTCTAGGGGTAGACACTTGTAGCTAGGGTGGGAGGGGAGCTCAAGAAAGGTATTGTGTAGGGTGGTGATATTTGAGCTAATTTTTAAATTAACTTTTGTTTATTTTTAGTTTACATCATTTGTTTCCACAATATTTTGAGTTAAAAATTTTCTCCCCATCTTTCCCCTACCCTATTTGAGCTAATTTTTAAAGGTTTTATAACGATTGTCTCTGGGAGGCTACTAAACTGCTGGAAAAAGAAGATTGGACTCCCAAATCATCCATAGATGGGTGTAGTAGAAAGGAATTGAATCTTTAGATTCTCAAGTCACCCATGTCCAGTGGTCCCCATATTGCCCCTCACCCTACTGCTTCTTTTAAGTCCAGCATTCCCCATGATTTTCTAAGGTATTCAATTATTTTAATAATGGAATGTAAAACTATAGTTATGTCTACATATTTTCCTCTCATGGAATTTTCTCAGGCTTTAGGGAAGCATATGGAAAAATCTATATTTCTCTTCATCAAGAGAAGTCTTTGTTAATTGGAAGGGGAAATGCTGTTGGCTCAGTTATGACCTGGGGAAAAATGTGCTCATGTCCTTTACATGAGGTTTTCTTACCACACCTAAGTTTTACTCATGAGGCCCTGGAAGGTCTAACAGTACCTTTTGCCTTTGGAATTTCTTACGCAGTTGAACCATCTGAATTGGAAAAGAATAAGTGAAATCCTCTTTGGGAGTAAGAAATGTTTCTATAATCAAAGGAGAATAAAAGTTTAGGAAATTTTCTTTTGTTGGGTTCATAACCCAACCTTATAACACAGAGAGATATACCCCACGTTAAAAAACAAAAGTTTTATTGATGGCTCTTTTTAAAAAATACTATGGTTATTTTCTAATGTATCCTTTCCATCTCCTATGGTGTCTTTCCCTGTTAAGAAAGAAAAGAATAATTAAGTGGAATTTACTAACACAGTGTTCACATCTGACAGTATACAAAACATCTGCCCCTGTAAACCTCCTCTTTGGACAGGAGGAAGCTGTATTTCATCTATAAGCATATATTAAGGGCCTATTATGTGCCAGTGGGCAGCTAGGTGGTACAGGTTTGGAGTCAGGAAGACCTGAGTTGAAATATGACTTCAGATATGTACTAGCTGTGTGACCCTGAGCAAGTCACTTAACCCTGTTTACTTCAGTTTCTTAATCTGTAGGATAAGGTGACTGGATTCGATGGCCTCTGATGTCCATTGTAGCTCTAAATCTATGTACTTGATTTTTTCTACCTTTTAGTTCTGTTTTCATTTATTTTGTCACAGTCATTGTGTAGTTAATTTTCCTGATTCTGCTTACTTCACTCTATCTACTTCAGTTCATAGAAGTCTTCCCAATTTTTTTGGGCTGATTTTCTCACATTCATCATTTTTATGACACAATATCATTCCATTACCTTCAAATGGCACAGTTTGTCCACCCATTTACCCAGTATACATGCTTCCACTTTGATTCCAGGATTTTGCTTCCACAAAACATGCTACATGACTATTTTGGTAAATATGGGGACTAATTCTGATCTTCTACAGGGGTGGGGAACCTGTGGACTCAAGGCCACATGTGGTCCTGTAGGGCCTCAAGTGTGGCCCTTTGAGTGAATACAAACTTCACAGAACAATGGGAATTCTGTCAAGTTTGGATTCAGTCAAAGGGCTGCACTTGAGGACCTAGAGGGCTACATGTGGCCTTGAGGCTGCAGGCTCCCTACTCTAGGGAGTTTTAGGAAAAAATAGTGGGATTTCTAGATCAAAAGGCAGGGCATTTAGTGACTTTTCTCGTGTAATTTCAAACTGCTTTTCAGAATTTATAAAAGAGAACAACTTCTCCTTCAATTGTCACCTACATACTATATAGAGTGTCCTTGATAAATGTTTAACAACTGGGTCTCTGGGAAAAAAAATATTCATTACACTCTTTTAACTTTAAGCTGTACTATTAACATTTTCTACATCATTTTCTTAAGTCTACACCATCGGCAAAGCCATAAATCAAACCCTGGTTTGTAGCTTTTGACAATTTTGAGGTGTAAACAACACTGAAAATTTAACAATCAGCCTTTCTGGAACGAGCTGGCTCCAGAATACCACTGCACAACAGTTTCCCAAAAGGCCCCTTTGATGGATCAAGGTTGTCTTCATAGTATACCAGTCATGGTTTCCTGGGTTTCTTTGCTTCTTTTGGCCAGTTTTAAACTTCTTTTGGCCTGAAGAGTGAAAGTCATGGTAACCCTTACAGAGAGAGGAGGGAGGATGGCTTGTGTGTGTGTGTGTGTGTGTGTGTGTGTGTAGTAAAGCATTAACTTTAATTGTTCATATAAATGAATTTTCTTGGCAACCAAAACTTATCTCTTTAGGGACCATGACTTTTACAAATATTAACCATTTCTGACAGAAACTGTTCTAAAAAATATTTCATACCTTCCTACCTTCTAAAATAGGATGTCTAAACAGAATTTTCAAATGAATCTGCATTATTATTGTAAACATTAATTAAAGTGACATTTTCATCATACAGTGATGTTGCAGTTTTTGTGTCTTTCTTCACTGTCATTGTCATTTCACGCAGCCATCAGTGTCTGTGCCCCTTCTGGTGATGTCTCCTCTATCTCCCTTCTCATTCTCTGCTATGACTTGGAATCAGATAAAGAAAAGTGTCAGAGAGATTTCTCTGAGTGAGGGCTCAAGGAGCCCTTCCTTGGGCAGAGGACTGTGACATCTGGTCTGGCTTGCAGAGGCCTTTTGGATTTTCTTGTAAGCAGTGTTCTAGTTTGCTACAGTTGTCAGAAAAGGGGTCTCTGGATAAGCGAGCTCTTAATCTCTCTGTCAAATGTCATTGGGATTTAGGAATATGGATTAATGCATGGATGGACCGGTTAATGACTATATGTGGAAGAAAATGTCCACTCTTTCAACAGGGGATCATAAATATAATTTAATCTATGGTATTTGGCAATATTTCTTTTGCTGGGGGGGAGGGGCGTGGTGCTGTGGATAGAGAACCAGGGTTGGAATTCATCTTTCTAAGTTCAAATCTGTCCTCAGGCACTAGCTATGTGACACTGGGGAAGTCATTTAACCCTGTTTGCCTCAGTTTCCTTATCTATAACATAAGCTGGAGAAGGAATGGCAAATCACTATAATATCTTCACCAAGAAAATCCCAAATGGGGTCATGGAGAGTCAGACACAATTGAAATGACTGAACAACAGCAAAGAACTCCCTCAGTAACTTGTTTGTAATTTACAGTTTCAGAGAGTCATTGGAAGACTGAGGAGTTAATGACTTGCCCAGAGTAACACAGCTTATATATGCCACAGGCAAGACTTGAATCCAGGTCTTCCTGGCTATAAGGCTAGAGGACTATTCACTACCATGTACTGCATCTCAAGATAATGGTCAAGATCAATGTATAAAATCTTAAGTCATCTGGAGGATTCGTATGAAGGTCAATGTCAATCCCTGCTAAACTGACTCATTGATATGATGAGGATTTTGCCTTTAGATACCGGCTACTCACAGAAGATCTGACATGGCAAAAGGTGGTTTCACTGTGAAAACCTATTTTACCATAATTTTTCTTGGCCACTACGGTTGTAAAGGTTTCACTCTTTGGGGGAAGTTTTGGTAACTAGCTTTAGGAAGGACTAAATACTGCATTCCACCAATAACTATGACTGCACCAACCCAGGCAGAGTGAATGAAGTAGAGGTAATCTTTTGGATAATTCATGGTGGAGTGGGGAGGAACTAGAAGACATAGAGCTAAAGTCACTTGTGTCCCTCTCTGTCCTACACTGGGAAAATGCCAGAGTTTTCACTTCATCGATAGGAACACAGATTTGACGGTGGTTAGTACAGAAAAGCAGGGAGAGGGACAACGGGGCACAGAACAAAATGACCTCCATTATTATTTTTTGCCTTTAGTTCTTGTTCAGGAAGAAAGAGGGGCTGGAGCGGTGAAAAGAAATGGCAGAATGCAGGGATTGGGAGGACTGGAGACCTCTTCCCCCACTCAGACCTCCTTCCTGCTACCACTTCTTCACCTCTCCCTTCCTGTCATCATTGAGCAACCTTTCTTCTTTGGATTTGCAAACTGTTCCCTTCATTTTCCCTATCCAAATCCCAAAGACTGGACTCTATGGGTCTCCAGTTCACACTCTCTTCTACCTCAGGGAGTTTGTACCTGGCTCAAGGTCTTCTCTACTTCAAACCCTTCCCTCATCAGTAAGGTCTTCAGTATTCTCTCTGATGTCCTCTTAAGCATTTGGCCTCCCAGTTCAACCTCACGAGCATCCATAAGCTCCTGTTTCATTCTATCTAATTAGCCCAAACTTTTGACTTCATGATAACCCATAACTATAACATCTTCATGGTGTTGGACATCGGACTTTTACCCTCTGATCATAGGTTTCTACTTTTAGGATCATAGGGTTTGAGCTGCAAGGGAATCTTGTAGGACCTGATGGGGAACTTAGAAGTCATGAGGTCCAACTCTCCATTTTACACATAAGGAAACTGAGACCTAAAGAGTTAAAATGGCTTCCTCAGGGTCACATATATAGTAAATGATGGAGCCAGGATTTGAACCCCAGATTTTCTGATTTCAAACTCATTGTTTTCCCCAATACTTTGCCATGCTGCTTCTCCCCTTTTAAACTTATAGATCTCTCTCAATCTGGATCTCCTCCAACCGTTTATCTTTTTGTTTCTACTTCCAAGGTGCTGAACACTGATGGAGAAAGTCACATAACCATGTTGACTAGGTCTGCCAAGAATTCATGTCATCTCATGTCAAGCTAGCCCTCAGACTGCCCACACAGAAAACCATATAAGCTGAATGGGTTGATTCCTATCACTCTTCCTGCAGAACTAGTTCCAATATATAAACAGAAAAGTACATAAAAGATCATTTGAAGAGGAGGGAGCACTAAGGAAGGAGGGGGCATGAAGGAAGCAGGAAGGCTTTTGTAGGAAGTGACACCTGAACTAAACCTTGAAAGAAGTTAAGACCTGACCTACTTTCCTCCATATTTTCAAGACAGCTGGAGTCCAGAGGCTTCCCATAGAGCTATGTGACTTTGGGCAAATCACTTCCTTTCTGGTGAGCCTTTTCTCATTCTCTGTCCTTTGGAATCTTCTTTGAGTGTCAGCTTACGTGCTACCTCTTCCATGAAGTTTTCTCTGATATTTCTCACGTTTTTAGTATTCTCATCCTCCACAAATTATCATGTATTAGTTTTTCTCTTTATATCTCTCCAAGTAGAATGTAAGCTCCTTGAGGGAAGGAATGATTTTATTTTTGTCTTTGACTTTCCAGTGTCAAACACAGGTGCTTTGAACACAGGAGGAGGGGGCGAAGCCAAGATGGCGGCGTAGCAGCAGCAACATATCGCAGCTCTCACATAGCCACCCCAAAATACCCATAAAACAGGACTCTAAACCAATCCTAGAACTCCAAAACGCACACAAGGATACTTCCCACTAAAGTCAGCTCGGCTACGAGGAACCATACCAGCACTGCAAACCGAAGCCAGCCGGGCCTGAAGCCATGGCTGTGCTCTGGGGGCGGTGGAAGAGCCTTTCAGGTGAGCAGATTAGCAGCAGCTGCGCGTGGGGATTGTGAAAGGGGGAGATAAGCAGTCCGGCCTAAAGGTCTCCAGAGCGGAAAAGCGAAAGGCAGAGGTTTTGCACCCGCCTCCGCATTGTAGCTTCCCGCCCGTGGCCTGCAGACAGCAGGGGGACTGAGCGATTGTTTTCAGGCCAGGGCTCTCGTGTTGAGCGGCCTGGATCTGGATCGTTGTCTTGGGCCTCGGTCTTGGAGTCTTCATTATCCAGTCAGCTGGAAGTCTACAGCAGCCGGGAGGACCCCAGCGATTTGGGACAGAGCTTTCCCTTCTAGAAGCAGAGCCCCATAGAGATTAAAAAAAATAAAATAAAATCACGGTCTGAACAA
>CM053588.1:210888936-210923938 GCA_028646515.1 Pseudochirops corinnae | reverse complement strand
ATGCAAACTATAATAAAATTAAAAAAAAAAAAAGAACACAGGAGGAGCCAAATACATGTTTATGGAATTCAGTGGAACAGAGGTTTTTGAAAAGGACCTTGGAGCTTGTTATCTTTCTGAAGAGTCTAGCCATGTGTTTTGGAAAAAGGAGCTCTTTGGCTTCCAAGTTTCCAGTATGGAACTCAGTACAGAGTGCCAGCTAGGAAGAACAGGGATTATTTGAGGCACAAATGGAGTGTTTTTCTCTTTTAGAAAATGTAACCCAATCATGAGAGATATTCTCTTTCAATTCTATACCATTAACCTCCTACAACATATGTTTATCATCTGAGTGACTTCCAGACAAATCCAGTCCCAGGTTCTGCAGGAAAGTGGTGAAAAGAATATTCAAAAGATGAATAGAAATACTTATACTCACTCATTCATTCCCACTTGATCCCTCCCCTCAATTGGACTGATATTCTGTTCTGACTCCAGGTCTGTTGAGTTATAGAAGCAAAAAAAAAATTAATAAGCTGGATACAATTTCTGATTTTCAACAGGCTTTCATTTTTATCCCAAACTGGCATACTGTCTAAGTATGCTTTCTTAAGTGGGAAGGTGTCCTTAACACCTTGTGCTTTCAGCATTGGTCTCAAAGTAAAGAATCTGGTTTTGAACCCTGAAATCATCTAATTGATTTGTTGTGGGATTCTAGACACTATACTTAATATGGAAATCATAGACTGATGTAAAACTGGAAAGAGCTTAGGGCTCATCTAGTCTGCCCTTATCATTGTGTAGATAAGGAAGCAGAGGCTTAGGGCAGTGATTTGTTCAAGGTCAGCATTCTTCTGTGTAACAATGGAAATAGTAATATCTACTAAGCCTTGTAGAGTTAAGAGGATAAATGAGGATGGCTTTTGAAAATGAAGGTCCTAAGTAAAGATAAGCTATATTTGAAGTCAACTCAGGCCAGTTAGGTGGCATAATAGAGTACTGGGTCTGAAGTCAGGAAGACTCATCTTCATGAGTTCAAATCTGGCTTCAGATGCTTATTAGCTGTGCAACCCTAGGCAAATCACTTAGTCCTGTTTGCCTTAGTTTCCTTATTTGTGAAATGATTAGGAGAAGGACTTCACTCCAGTAGCTTTCCCAGGAAAACCCCAAATGGGGTCATGGAGAGCTGGACAAAACTGAAAAGACTGAACAACAACAATTATCTATCTCAATTAACTACTTTGTGGATTACCCACAGGATTCTCTAGTCCCATATCTTCATGCTTTTGTGCTGCTACCCTTCATTGCTTATGAGTATACATTTGGATTTGGGGTAAGCAAGCTCATTTTAATATTAGCCTAAGCAAAACAAAATTAGGAAGGCGAATCTTCATGGTACAGTGTAAAGAGCCCTGGGTCTCCTATCAGAAGACCTGGATTCAAATGCTACCTCTGATATTCTTTACCTGAGTGACCTCAGGCAAGTCATATGAACTCTCTGTGCCTCAGTTTAGTCATCTATAAAAGGAGGGGGTTGGCCCAAATACCCTCCTTCCCTCATTGCCTTTGGGTTCTATATCTACAATCCTATGCTGCAAACGATCACTTGTACATTTGCCAAGACACACGAGAGCAGGTCCTCACTGGTATGGCCGCTAGGTGGCGCAGTGGATAGAGATCTGGGCTTGGAAGTAGAAAGACAAATCTTCATGAGTTCCAATCTGCCCTCAGATACTAGCTAGCTGTGTGACCCTGGGCAAGTCACTTAACCCTGTTTGTCCCAGTTTCCTCATCTGGAGAAGGAAATGGCAAACCATTCCAGTATCTTTGCCAAGAACACCCCAAATGGGGTCACAAAGAGTAGGACACAACTGAAAATGATTGAACGACAACAAAAAATTCTATGGCGTGTTCCTTTAAGAAAAGATCCTAGATTCAGAGCAAAGTGAAGGGACTCGCTGGAGGCCACAAAAGTAGTAAGTGGCAGTCATGGGCCTTGAGCTCAGTCCTGCTGGATTCCGGAGTCAACAGTGTTCTTTTCCATTGGATCCTCTGGTGTGATACAGTGGGAAAAAAACATGAGACAGAGTCAGAAAACAGAGCTCTAAATTCTATCTGTCATTGACTAGCTATGAAGCCTTTGGCAAGTTCTAACCTCAGTCTTCTCATCTGTAAAATGGATGACAATACCTGCCTTCCACTTGTTTCATCTCCTGCCCGTCTGACTGCTCAGCCTCCTTCTCACTGGCCCTTGCTGGATCTTTAACCGTGTGGTGCTTGCCAGGCATGGGTGTCTCCTAAGGTTCTATCTTGGGGCCTCTTTTCTTCTCCCTCCATACCACTGTACTTGGTGATCTTATCAGCACCCACGGATTCAATTAACACCTCTGTGCAGATGATTCTCATATTTCTTTGTCGGGCCCTGACTTCTAACCTCCAGTCTTGCATCTCCAATTGCTTATTGGCCACCTCAAATTGGATGTCTTGTAGATGTACTAAACTCAACATGTTTAGAACTTAACTCTTGGTCTCATCACATCCCTACCTGCAAAACCCTCCCCTTTCTACAACGTCTCTATTATTGTCGAAGGTACCACCTCCATCTTTCCACCCCCATCAAGTAGAATGAAAGTTCCTTGAGAGCACATATAATCAGCCTGAGAAAACAGGCTGGGACTAAATTGTGAAGATCGTTTTTATCAGACTTGCTCTGCATGGCTCCAAAAGGCATAATTCAGAGTAATCAGTAAAAGTTGCAGAGGCAGGTTGAGGAGAGTATCTTGTGGGCAGAGGGTGGGTGGAGGTGTGTGTACTATAACAGTATTTGGGGATTTGTTGTGGTTGAAAAAATTCGTCATCTGGTAGTCAACCTTCTGGTGCTAATTCCCTTAGAATTTGGCTAGGTTGGTCCTTGATGGACTTACAATCCATTGCTAGGCTGATACTCAAACTCTTTCTGACCAGGCTGAACTTTTCAGAAAAAGCATAGCATTGTCATAGCCTTGGAGAGCCCAAGATCCTCCTCAACACTGAATTTTAGAACTGGCATAATAAATAAATAAACAAATAAAAATGTAAAGAAATAAAATAATAAATTGAGGATTACAAAGCACTTTTTATACACTATTTCCTTTAGTCCTTTTATAAAAATATTTTTTTTTGCTTTTTTGGAGGGGGAAGGCAGGGCAATTGGGGTTAAGTGACTTGCCCAAGGTCACATGGCTAGTTTTTTGTGTTAAGTGTCTGAGGCCACATTTGAACTCAGGTCCGCCTGACACCAGGGCTGGTGCTGTATTCACTGTGCCTCCTAGCTGCCCCTCCCTTAGTCCTTATAACAACTCTGTGAAGTAGGCACCATAAGTACTAATTTTATCCTTATTTTAAGGATGAGGAAACTGAGATTCAGAGAAATAATATGCTTCTGACAATACAGCTACTAAGTATAGGAGTTAGGATCTGAACCCAAATACTACTGACTCCAAGTTCAGCATTCTAGACTTGGAATGAGAAGAACTAATTTGAATCCTCTGAAACTTACTCCCCATATGACCTGGAGCAGATCCCTTCCCCTTTCTGAGCCTCAGTGGCCTCATTTGTAAAGTGAGAGAAAATTCTTGATAAAACCTGAGAATTAAAGCTTTCACCATTTTATGGAAGAGACTCTGCTGATACTTTGAACAAGGTAATCAGAATACCAGAGTTCTTTGATAATGCAAAATTCGTTGCTGTGAAAAGCAAACTGAATCATGGAGAGCTTATATAACTCACCAGATCTTAGCACCCATCTAGTCCAAAAAAAATTTGAAAAATGAGACTTTCTATAGCATACCTTAAGTTTTGCTTGAAGACCTCCAATGTGGGGAAAACCATGACCTCATACCAGGATAGAGGAATGGGAGGAGAATTTAAGCAGGCAGACAGGGGTAATTATGGATCCTAGATTTAGAAAGAAAGAGGAAAAGCCTGAAAAATTGCATTGGATATCCATCTTTTAGGGCAAAAGGAAGCTATGTTGGAATAGGAATTGAAGTAATCTCAATAAATAGCTTCCTTGCTAGGTCTTGTGTTGAAGAGAAGAGACTCAGCCAAAGGAAAGAAAAGGGAAGAGGGGGGTGGGGTGGGCAATCCAAACAAAGTAACTCCTCCAGGAATCCAGTGTAATAGACCTTCTGTGGGGGGTAAGGAATTGGGGGAAAGGGAGACCAGGGAGGAAATTAAATAATAGCCTGAAATTCCCAGGTGTGGATAGAAATGAAAAACAGCAATGCCTTCTAAAAAAGGAAGTCAGGAATGTGTCTTTTCGGAGCCTGGGGGAGTGGAGAGTAGTAGTAGGGGCAGTGTTCTGTGAATAGAGAAGGGACAACATGGGAAGTGGATAGCTTCTTGGCCTTTGGGTTAAGGTCAAGTATAGTCCTGTGTATTGGATGTAGCAGCAGTTAAGATCTAGGTGGAAATTGGGTGGAAAAACAAAACTGTGAAGTGGTGGAAGGAAAGAGTCACTGGAACAGCATCTAAGATGATCCAAGCCTGAGCTACACCGTGGAGAAAAGAAGGATGGGTGGAACAAGGATGGAAAAATAGAATTTCAGAGCTCCAAGGGTCATGAGATCATTTCATCCCACCCCCTTGACTTATTGTGATTTTGACAATAAGTTTTATTTATTCCTTTTTGGTTTTGTGTCATTGTTATTTCTAAATTTATATAGCTTCCTCATTGTCCACCATCCAGTGAGTCTTCCCTTGTATTAAATAAAAAGTTGAGCAAAACCCACTGACACAGTAATATCATTTGACTGTATATTCAACATTTTATCTCCAGAGCCTCCCACCTAGCTACTTAAAAAGGAAGAAGGCACATTTCCCCACCTCTTCTTTAGGTCTGGGATCAACCAATACAACTAATTACCCAGGTTTGACTTCATTTGAGTTTTTTCATCTACCCTGTTGTATGCATCTCATGAATCATTTTCTCGGTTCCGCTTATTTCTCTCTGCTTTAGTCCATACAGGTCTTCCAATGCTTCTCAGAAATCCTCATAATCCTCATTTCTTACCATGTTACAGATATTATTCTATACTATTCATATACTATGATTTGTTACATGGTCTTCAGTGGAAGGGCAACATTGTTTCTAGTTTCTTACTAGAACAAAAAAAATGATACTATGAATATTTCAGTATAGAAACTGTCTTTCTGTCTCTGACTTCCTTATAATTCCTTCATTTTCTAGAGGAGGAAACAAACTGAGGCTCAGTGAAATTGAAAGATTGGCACATGGCTAGTTAGTGTCACAGTCAGGATGAGACCCCAGATCTCCTGATTCCTAGTCCTTTTCATGGCGCTATCAATCTACTGTTTTCTCCTTAATGGTCCAGGCAGCCCAGAGGAAGTCTGCAGTCAGGCACATGTGCCATCTTTTCTGGGGGAACCTCTGAAGAACTAGTTACAATTGATTACAGTCAATCCAGTGGGATGTTGAAGTGCCAATGACATATCACCAACATGGATCCCTCACACACAGATGCATGGTCTATTGACAGCTAACAAACATACATTTTTTGTATTCAGCAGATGCAATACACAGGAAGCTCTCAAAACATATCAGAATAGTGCAAACACATAGTGCAGGTCACGGCTCAAAATTGTCCTTCCCAATTAATGTTTCCCTCTTTTTATCAAAGGTGCTAGTCTACATAAATTAAGTATAGGAAAAATAGACACTAGGGATTTGAACTGGCTACTTGCCTTCACTTATTCACAAGTTTTTCTTTTCTTTTTTAAACCTCTTTAAAATTTTTTTTTGGATTGATGTCCTTTATTTCTCCCCACTTAATAGTATTTCATTTTTTTCCCAATTACATGTAAAGATAGTTTTCAATATTCACTTTTATAAGATTTTGAATTCCAGATTTTTTTCTGCCTTCCTCCTCTACCCTCTCCCCAAGATGGCAAGCAATTTGATATAGGCTATACATATACAATCATATTAAACATATTTCCACATTAGTCATGTTGTGAGAGAAGAATCAGAACAAAGAGGAAAAACACAAGAAAGAAAATAAACAAAAAAGAGGAAATAGTTAGCTTCAATCAGCATTCAGACTCCATAATTTTTTTCTCTGGATGTGGATAACATTTTCCATCATGGAGTCTTTTGGAATTGTCTTGGCTCATTGCACTGCTGAGAAGAGCCAAGTCTATCAAAGCTGATCATCACACAATGTTGCTGTTACTGTGTACCATGTTTTCCTGATTCTACTCACTTTATTCAGCATTTGTTCTTGTAAGTCTTTCTAGGTTTTTCTGAAATCTGCCTTCTCATCATTTCTTATAACACAATACCACAATACCACAACTTGTTCAGCCATTCCCCAATTGATGTAAATTTTTTTTAAAGGAAAGAAATTATGAGTCAAATGTGACAGCAAGAATGGAGGCAAGTCCCTTTGGCTTTGCCTAAATACTAAGGACTTATTCCCATCTTTATCTACATTTTTAGAGAACTCTGCATGCAATCATTTCATCCATCAACAAGCACTTATTACACAACTACTGTGCACCAGGCAGGAATAAACCAATTTCAGCTCACAAGGCAGATATTCTAATGTGGGCTCTTGATAGAACATACCCTGCCGCTCATATGTCAGGGCTGGATGAAGCATCCCAACATGTTACTCTTAATCTCCCATATCCATAATTTCTTATGGTACAATGACATTCTGCTATATTCAGATATCTTGATTTAACTATAGTCCAATCAAAGTATATCCACTTTGTTTCCATTTTTTCTACCAAAAAGTACTGCTATGCATCTTTTGACATTTAAAATTATATTACACATGGATGTGCCTATTTATACATATGTGTATATGCATATCTACACATGCATAGTTATTGATATCTATATCTACCTATGTGTGTACGTGAATACATATATATATATATATATATATATGTATATATAAAACAGAGTGACAGAGAGGAAAAGAGATGAGGGAGGGGGAGAGAGAGAGAGAGAGAGAGAATGTGCTCATCCCTGTTTTCTCAGTTCATCTCCCTCACTCTGGCTTCACTTACTGCCATGCCCAACCTTGGCCCCATTCGGTTCAATTCAACAAGCTTTTACTAAAGGCATACCAAATATAAGGCTCTGACATTTTGTACTATTCATACATATGTGTGTGTATATATATATATGCATAGATACAGATATCTATATCTACCTATGTAGTATGTGTGTGTGTATATATATATATATATATATATATATATATATATATATATATATGTATATATAAAACAGAGAGGGAGAGAGGAAAAGAGAGGAGGGAGGGAGAGGGAGAATTTACTTATGCCTCTTTTCTCAGTTTGTCTCCCTCACTCTGGCTTCACTTACTACCATGCCCAGCCTTGGCCTCATTCGGTTCAATTCAACAAGCTTTTACTAAAGGCATGCCAAATATAAGGCTCTGACATTTTGCACTAGTGCTCCAGGTAAAGCTCTAGGGATAAAAGACAAAGATAGAAAAAGCATGCCTGTCCTCAAGGAGCTTACTACTTTAATGATTCACTAGTCACCTCCTTGGAAGTCTTTGTGCTTTAAATTTAGCTCTTCTCAGCCTGCAAATCTCCAACCTTGGCTAGCCTGTACCATGCTATTTCTCTGTGTTCTTATGCTGCACTGGAGAAAGCCACTGATGTAAGCTGATTTCATTCATACAATCAGAGTGTACAGCCTCCTCTCAGTCCTTATTGCTACTTAGAAAACCTTCCATTCCACTCATTATAGAGTCACAGTGCCTTTTTTTTTTTGGTCTATTTGGAGGGGAGAGGGCAGGGCAATTGGGATTAGGTGACTTGCCCAAGGTCACACAGCTAGTAAGTGTTGTGTCTGAGGCCATACTTGAGTTAAGTGTCTTGAGGCCAACTCAGGTCCTACTGACTCCAAGGGCTGGTGCTCTATTCACTGGGCCACCTAGCTGCCCCTACAGTGATTCTTTTTAGCCCCTTTTTTTCTCTTCAAGCCCCCATTGCCTTGGCCTGCCTCTTGGACCTTGCTCCATTAGTTATAGCCTCTCTCTCATGTATCTTCATTTTCCCCGTATCTCTGTCTGTGTCTCTGTGTCCCTGTCTCTTTGTCTTTGTCTCTGTGTCTATCTCTATCTCTCCGTCTTTTACTCTTCTCCCTTACCCCAAACCCTTTTTTATCTTTCTATAAATACTTTTAAGTTCTCCCCCATCCTAAAAGAAAATGCCGTTGACCTTTCTAATCCGTCCCTCTACTATCCTATTCTTTTGCTAAACATCTTGAAAAAGTTGTCTATACACATGCATCCACTTTCTCTCCTCAACCCCTTGTAGTCTGGTTTCTCTTACTAGTTCATTTGAATGAACATTTATTAAACATTGACTTGTGCAAGGCATCATGTTAGGCTCTGGCATTAACACAAACACTCCAGCGAATCTATGGTCTCATTGATTTAGATGTCTTCTCCAATGATGCAGATCATAAACCATCCATACCTGCCCATCTTGTGTGACTCTGGCCTATATCCTCATACAAATCTACCACAAGAGGCCCACCCAATATACAAGAGGCTTTCCTTTATTTCTCCTGAGATGAAAAGAGATAGCACTCTGGCTGTCCACCTGTCACTCCTCCCTATAGCCATGTGGTGGTCCATCTTGTCTTCCTAGAATACAGTTCCTTGATGACATCTTTTATTCCTCTCCAGGCTGCACTCTTGACTCCCCAGATTTTCTCTCCCCAGAATGTCACTGAAAGTCTCCATTCTGGAGGTTCATGCTACCCCTGGACTTTCCACACAGGAAGTATCCTCGACTCCTGCGGCCTCTTCCTCTCACTTGGCCAATTCCTCCCAGAACCTCCATTTTCAGGAGGATATCTAGGCCAGCCATGTCTTCTTAATTTTACTCCAGGCTGTACTGCTGACTCTCGGGACTTTCTGTGTTATGCTCCAATAAGACTAACCTCCCCCTCTTTTCAGCTTCCTTTTGTATGTTATCTTCCCTCATTAGAGTGTATGTAGTAAGTGCTCAATAAACACTTATTGACTTAACTCACAGTTTTCTCTAAGGTTCCTCCTTGGTTTTATTTTGCAGTCTGTTCACATACTCTATGCTTCTCTCCATTGATCCTCATTTTTATTCTTTGGAGACTATTGTGTTGTATCTCTTGCAGCCGTATCACAACATCAATAGAATCTTGGCATTAAGAATATGAACTTTTCTCACTTGGGGATTGGCTTATTCCTGTGCCATAAGAAACAATGACTATGAGAGAAGCTAGGGAAGACTTATGTGAACTGATTCAAAACAAAGTAGAAGCTGAAAACAGCATACACAATGACTACAGCAAAGTACTAAGAAAGAACAATGGCAGAATAATCAGAAATGAATGCTTTGAAATTGTAACAACAAAATTTGAACCCAAAGAAGAAATATGAGAAGACCTTTCTTCCTGCTTTTTTTGTAAAGGGGTATGTGTGTGTGTGTGTGTGTGTGTGTGTGTGTGTGTGTGTGTGTGTGTGTGTGTGTGTTGGGGGGACATTGTGGTTATAGTCTATGGGTGTGAAAAACTATATATGATGTCAGCCTTTTGGGATATGTTGGTAAGTCTTTCTGAATGGTTTCCCAGCTTCAACCCTGCTTTTTCGGGTATAAGGGATGGCTTTCTAGGAGAGGAATAACACTGGTAAATATAGGGGATATATAAAAAAAAAAAGATTTAAAGTTATTTTTAAAATGATGGACCTTTCTTTCTAAGAGAAGCTTGGGGTCATTAAACTAGCTTTTCTATTTCCTGAAGGCAATTCAGTCTGCTCTCCTATTTAATTTTGCTTTCAACCCATTGTCTATTTGTACTGTCTGTCTAAGATATACATACTGATAGACAAGTATTACAGGTTATCCATCCAAACACATCATGATCTGGGCCATAGATATCCACTTGGTCTTCTTTGTGGATGCTAAGTCCAAATTCTTTTAAGGCATTCTTTAGATAACTTCCAGGAGGTTCTGTAGTATTCCAGAATTTGATTCAAACAGTATAATGTTATCCACAAACATCTGGAGCATCTTGAAAGCCCTCACCATCCAGAGACTACTATAGATTATGCACTGAATCTCCTCTTTTATCATAGCAAATACCTGTGATGGGCATGTGTCTCTCTGTTTTATCTTATACAGCATCTGGTACAGTACCAACAATCCTCTCTTTTTGGATACCTTGTTCTCACTTAGTTACTGAAACACCATAATCTTTTGGTTCTCCTCTCCAACCACTCCTATTGTGTTTCTTCCATTTCCCCCCCAGTTTATTCCTAATCCCTTAAATCAGGTGTTCCCCATGGCTTTGTCTTTGGCCCTAAGTCATTTTTTCTCTCTTATTTCTTCCCTGTACATCTGAAATAATTTTATGGCTTCAACTATTGCCTCTCTGTCTCTCTCTCTATATGTATTTTTTGCCCAAACCTGTACATGCGAATGTCTCCAGGGCACCTTTACTTGGATGACCCATTGCCACATCAAAGTTAACATGCTTAAAGCAAAGATTACTTCCCCCCCTCCACCAAATTTGTCCTTCTTTCTGACCACCATTCCTATCAGTGCCACCATTTACTCAATCCCCATGTTTAAAACTTTAACATTTTCTCTGACTTCAGACTCCTCTTCTCATACACAAATAGTTCCCACATACTATTGATCCCATCTCTGTAATATCTCTCAAAAGCGTCCATTTCCCTCTATTCCCATATGGCCATCTTAGACCACATTTAATTAACTCTTGCCTAGAATTATGGTAGTCTCCTTACCAGTCCTCCCACGTGCAACCTTTCCATCTCCCTAGTCCATCTTGCATACCATTGGCAGATCTTTCTTTACAAATGTTGCACCTGGGCTAACCCTTCCTCTCACATGTGGGACCCTATCTCATACTCTATGATATGAATTACGTCAGGTTCAAGACACTCTCTAGGTCCAGGACCACTCAAAACAATGAGCTCCCATCTAGGTATTTCCTTTTTTCTTTAGTTAAGAAAAGATCAATTAGTTCAAAGGAAAGGCATTTGGTAAAATGACATAGTAAGGAAATTTTCAGCAAAACGTTTCCTCTACAACTGCTGGGCACTGTGCCCCATAAATATACACACCATTAGCATGAAGAATGAGCATGCATAGAGATCATGCATAAGAGGTCAACACATGGGGACTATGTAGGGAAAGGCAGCTCACATTTCTGAAGCTGCAGGATCACTGGTGGGTTTTGTTTTGGTTTTGGTTTTTTTTTAGTGACGGAATTGTTTTTCTCTCAGTAGACACATTCCCTACTGAGTATGGTATCTCAATTAGACACATTTCTCTACTGGTCCCAGCTGGTCTAGTTGTGACAACTGGGAATGTAGCAATCCCCTGTTCTATGGTGATGGCTGTGCATGCAGACTGTCTCTGCTAGTACTGTTTGTTAGTCTCATACTCTCAGCTGAGTGTTGCTCTGGAATTGTAGACTCTGTAGAATTCTACTTCCTTGTTATTACCTCCTGCATTCATCCCTTCAGGGCCACCCAAGGCATCACAACTTCAGTTAGCTAGACTATAGTGGCTATAACTTCTCCTTGATCAGGGAGGGCAGATAGCTCTCCAGTAATAGCTATCATACCCAACTAACAAACTCTCCAGGGAGATTGTCCCTAGGCTATGATTAAATCTTTTCCTATCTATACCTAAATCCCAGGAGTGATCAACGCATTCTATTATAGGTAACTTAATTTAGGATTAGATACTCATATATTCCTAAAACCCTCTCCATTTAGCATGTCAATGAATTTAGGTCAGAACAAAAGGTAACCCAAGGACACAAGGTCATTGTTCTTACCTACTGGGTCCAAAATTCTTTCTTTATCAAGGATATCTGTCAATAGTAGATAAGCCTGACTATTCTGGTGCTATATTTTGACCAGTTTTTACTCTCAATCTCCCTATATTCTCAAACCTCACTGCTTCCAACACTTTCACTCCCCACTAACATAGGAATCTGTAGTCCTGGCAAATTACCTGGAGTCATCTGTAAGCATACATCATAAGCAACATAAAATAATAGAAAAACCCAGCTATAGAGTATAATGCACCTGGAGATACCTAATTTGTGGCAATTGCCTTAAATCTGTTTACACCTAGCATTAGTGTATTGAACATAGCTTATGTCAGTTGTTGTGTTTGTCCTTTGTTTTTGAAGAGGACCATGGCATCAGGAAGAAGATGACATGACTTGCAGGTGACTTTGCTTTGAGTGAGGGAGGGCTGTGCAAGGTCACCAGCCTCACTTTCTCCTCCAGAGCCATCAGGGTTCAGTGATCAGATATTTATCAAGATGACTGGAGATGGCCCAGGATGCAATGGGAGGTCCTGGCCATTTGAAACTAAGGCCTTTTCAGGTACTCACTTAGAGTGAGGTAATGCCCATTCAGTGAATAGGATAATATGGCATATTATAAAGTTAGGGCAAATCTCAAAATGGTATAGAACATATAGCTTTATATGGTAATCAGATAAGAAAAAGAGACAGTCTCAGTCCTCAGAGGAGCTAAGCCATGTCCGTTAAGGATCTGAGGCCAGATTTTAATTCAGGAAGCTGAATCTTTCTGACTTCAGGCCCATCCCTCTATCTGCTGTGCCAGCTAGCTGATTCTGGAGCTGGAGATGCATGACCATAACAATAACATAGCAGAAACTGGGCTTGGATGTACAGTTATCTCTTCTACATCACAGGGGATAGGGGTGTGTTGTCTCCACGATCTGGAAAATCCATGTGAAATATTTTTGGTCCTCCATACTAGAGAAGTCTGATTTTTTTTCTTTTATGGGATGTTTACAGTACCTTACTATAAAATTTGGGTTAATTATTTCATCATAAGCTTGGTGTCATCTGCTGGCCTTTGTGTGTCATCTGCAGCTTCCACAAGACTCCCCCAAAATTCATTCAATTTTTTATGCTGACCTGTGATTTATCAAAACCTTGATGGGGAAAGAGATAACTGCATAGATCTGGGAATCATCTGCTAAGGTTCTTGCTTGAGCCAGTTCATATTATCTGAAGTTCCTAGATATGCAAATCACCTTGCTGCTAGATGGCATTCCTGCCCTCACAATGTTTATAATCTAAGTCTTCATGGTTTAGCATCAAGGGCTTGCCTAGATTTAGGCCTGAATATCTTGCCCAATATTGTCCCTTTCATCAGCCACAGCTTTAACCCACCAGTTACCTTCCTTTGGGCTTCTCCTGCAGTCTCCCTGCATCCCCATTCATCACTGCCCAGCAGTTCCCCCACATCGTTCCCCCCTAAACTCCCCAGTGGAGATTGGCTGTTCCTTGAACTTTCAGTATTAGTTCGATTTCCTCTAGTGGTACCACATGCTGCTATGCAAACATAACACGGGGTCCAGATGAACAAAGGAACATGTGTGTTACAAACCATCCCCCTATCACGGGAGAGTCAGAGCTCAGCCAGGAGAAGGGTAGGCCTGCATGCTATAATTTTTCACTGCAGTTTAAATACTGTAAGCCCCTCCAGGGAGGGGCAGGCAGGGTTGGGGTGGTGGGGGTTGCAGAGAGAGAGAGAGAGAGAGGGAGAGAGAGAGAGAGAGAGAGAGAGAGAGAGAGAGAGAGACAGAGAGACAGAGAGACAGAGAGACAGAGAGACAGAGAAGAGAGAAGTCAGAGTTTCTTCTTCTCAGGATTGCTCTGGAAATAGCAAATGAATGAACACTGCAGAATCCATATCCCCCCAAGCGGCTAAGATTTCATTTCACCTCTGACAAGCTTCATGGGGACACGCTCTTAAAAGATCATTCTTCCAGGGAGTAGACAGAGGGAGGGGGGGCTGGGACTATATACAGCTGTCAAAATGTTTCAGATAGGAGACCAGGCACATCTGGAAACACCAATCTAGGGCTGGCGGGCTCAGAGAGAGAGCCTGAAACACAACAATGTAATGGTGAACATAATTGCATTAGGATTAGTTATCTCCTCTGTCTCTGTTCATTAGCAAAAATGCCTCCATCCAGCAAGGAGGGGGCTGGAGAGGACTGGGTTTTAACAGACTATGATAATAGGATGGTTTCACCCAATTCGTTGCCCCTGACCTCCCCTCCCTTTCCTGAGTTTTACCCGAAGGTTTTACAAAATCTTCAATCTAGGAAAGAGTCTAATGAAAATGGAGGTGGTAGGTAGCTCAGTTATCCAAAGGAAGGCACCATTTTGTATTTTCTGACGGAGGAGAACGAGCTGGAATTCCTAGGTCCTTTTCTGGCCTAATTGGTTCAATATAAGAGCAGCTCACACTGCTGTGGGCTTCAAGGTCATAGGATCAGATATTTAGAGGTAGAAAGGACCTTAGAGGCCCTGGAGTCTAACTTTCATTTCATAGATGAAGAAACTGAGGCACAGAGAAGTGCTCTCTATTTAGACAATACAGCTATTAAGTCTATGGTGGGACTTAAACCCAAATCTTCCAGAGTCCAAGTCCACTTACTTTCTTCACGACTGTCCTGTGAGAATGAGGGCATGGATATTATTCTACTCATTTTTCAGATGACAAAATTGAGGCCCAGAGGTTTACTTTGAGTTACTCAGCTAGGAGGACGCAATGGTGAGATTCAAACCCGTTTTTCTCCAATTTCAAATCTCTCCCTTTACACTGTAGTACACTGTCTTTCTAGAGGCTCCCCTTCCTGTCTCATGCTCAGGCCTAAGGTGAAGAAGAGAGCTGACAATCATCCACTGGACTCAGGCTTTGTAACCAGTCAGCTCAGGAAATGCTGGACTCATCTTCCCACTCCAATTATAGGCTGTCAGGTAGGCCTGAGAAAGGGGTGGGGTGGAGAAAGAGGTGGGAGAGAGATCATCATTACCCTTGCTTTATCCATCAGCAAAATGGGGGCAAACCCCCCTGTTCTCTCAGAGGCAGACAATTAAGGTTCCCTTAACCCTCTCTGAAAGGGCTAGCACAAGTGCAAAGCTGTATCATAATTAAGAAAAGTATCAAACCCCATGAAAGACTAATTGCTGTGAAAATTTGATTGACGCCTGTGAGGACAAGATTTCCCTTAATGGGCTATATCTCGAGGGGCTATTTAATATTCTTCAGGGATCTTCCCCTATTCACATCACAGCGTCAGAGATCGCCTTGCAACCCATTAAGCACAGTGCCTAGTTCTTCAGAGGAAATGCACCCTGGCTCTCCTTAAATCATTATTTTCAAAATGGAAGAATTGCCCAGAGTTCAGAGTTCAGGCTTAGAAATGTCAGAAACAGGGTTTTATTTGTTTCCATCTCGTACAATGAATTGCCCTAAAAATGATGAAATAATTAAAATGCCAAGTACCACATATTACATTAGCTTTGCCAAATGTTGAATTAGGCTGTTATAAGAGGAAGATTTCAAAGCCACAAATGTTAGAGATTTGGGGCACTTTGGATTCCCACAGAAACCACCTATCCAGGGAGAACATGGTACAGATGCACAAACTTGTGACTGGGTCTGGTCCTGCGAATGTAGGTCTCACGCTCCTCACAGTGGTATCTTAATGAGCTTTGGTATATTTGGACTCTTGGGCCACTTAGGTGTAGCCCAAGAAACTCAAGACCACTAGGTATGAGCTCCCTCAGACTTACAAAATGTTGGAACTGGAAGAGACTTGAGAGATCATCTGGTTCAAACCTTTCCTTTTACAGATGAGAAAATTGAAGCCTACAGAAATAAAGCCACTCACCCAAAGTATATATACATATCTATTAAATATCAGAATTAATTCAAATTCAGTGATGTCCCCCCCTCCCCAAATACTCTCTTCCCTATCTTACGTCCTTTGTAACTTGGCCTCTGTTGTTCTATCTGTCAGGTTGCTGCAGCCTGTGGCTGCCAGGTGCCCACCACCTCTGGCCTAGGCACACCAGGGAGACTCAGAAGGTGATGCTAAGGATGCCACAATAACAGTATTTTTTGTGACAACCCTTTTACTGCGTAGGCTTTTGGAGGATGCTATGTTTAAAATCACTAGCAGGTCTGAAGCACTGGAGCAGGTGCAGGGAACCTGCGGCCTCGAGGTCACACGTTGCCTTCTAGGTCCTTGGATGCCTCTTCTTGACTGAGCCCAAATTTTACAGAACAAATCCTTTTATTAAAGGGATTTGTTTAAACTTAGACACCATCCAAAGGCTGCACCCAGGGATGTAGAGGAACACATGGGACCTTGAGGCTGCAGGTTCCTCACCCCTGCACTAGAGTTTCTCCACAGGGACACACAACACAGGGGAACACAAATTCACAGCGAGAGCCATTCAGGTAAACATATCCCCAGAGCAGCACTTTTCTTCCCCCCGGGGCTTTTTCTTGCTAGCCCTCAGTCATGGAATAAGAACCAATTTAACCCTGGACTAGAAACTTGTGTAGTCTCTCTTGTTATTGGCTGCCCAGGGAGGGGAAGGGTGGGGGAAGTGAGGCTGATGCCTTTGTTAGGCTGCTGGCAGTTGGTTATAGCCTTTCTGCCCAGCAGATCAATTGCTCTGGCTTCCTGTCTGTGATAACACCATCCTCTCTTTTCCTTTTGTCTCAGACGAAGAGGTGGCCTTCTCATTTCCAAGGTTATTCTTTTCACTTATGCCCTCAACCTCAAACCCTCTGGCTTCCCCTGGGACAAAACTTTCTCAATCATCCGCTCTCACTCTACCGTCTTCAGTTTCTCCCTTTCTACAGGCTCCTTCCTGACCTTCAAACATGCCCAGCTTTTCTTTATGTTGAAAAAGAAAACGTTCATTTGACCCCCTCTTACCATCGCCTGATCTGTGACTCTTGTCGTTTTATTGCCAGGCATCATAAGAGAGGGACTGACACGTACTGCTTCTATTTCCTCATCATTCATTCTTTCCTTAACTGCCTGCATTTTTAGCTCTGCCTTCAGAATGAAACTCCAGAAGTTTCTAATGCCCTCCTGACTGCCAGATCCAGCGACCTTTGCTTCATCCTCATTATAATTGCTGCTTTTGGTACTACTGACCAGTGTCTTGAACCTTGCTCCCCATTTGGTTTCCAAGATATAACTCAATTCTGGTTTTCCTCTTGCTTCCCTGTCAGTTCCATCTCTGTTTCATCTGTTTTTTTTTTCTTGACACTTGACCATCCCCTCCTTCTGGGCACTCTTTCCTCCCTGGATTTTTGTGACACTGCCCTGCCATGGTTTTTTCCTATCTATCTGACCCATCCTCAATCTCCTTTGTAGGATTATCATCCATGTGCTGCCCTTGAAGCTGGGTGGTGTAGTGGATAGAGCACTGGGCCTGGAGTCAGGAAGACCTGAGTTCAAAGGTGATTGCAGAGATTTACTAGCTGTGTGACCCTGGGCAAGTCACTTAACCTGTCTGCTTCAGTTTTCTCAACTGAAAAACAGACATCTTAACAGCACCCACCTCCCAGAGTTATGATGATCAAATGAGATATTTGTAAAAAGCACTTACTGCAGTACTTATCACATAGTAGGTGTTCTAGAAATGTTTCTTCTCTTGTCCTTTCTTCACCCCTAGATATACCCAAGGTTTCTTTCCTAAGCACACCATTTCTTCTTATTTTTGCAGTTTCATCAGCTCCCATCAAGGCAGCTTTCAACTCTAGGCAAATGTCTTTCAAATGGATATGTCCAATTCTCATCTCTTTCCTGAGCTACTGCCATGCATTTAAACATGTCTGCTATAGGCATCTTGACCTGAATGTCTCAGAGGCATCATAGCACCAACGCAATATTTACAGCACCCACGATCACGACCAAGACCATGACTATAAGTATCACATAGAAGGATTGTAAAATATACCAAACTCTCCAATAGAAGACAGAACTGAAGCACTTATTTAAACACCAGAAAACTGAACCCCAAAACCAGTAAGCCAACTCCATCACAGTACCAAAGATATTCAGAAGCCATAATAACGCTGAGAGCCACAGCCTCCTTCAGCCTTCCCACAAACCAATACAAGATCAATACCTACTCACCAGCCTATCTGACTCCTTGCCTGAGGTCCTCCTCTCTCCCACATCCTCTGTCTAGCTCTGACCACCAGCTTCCTGCTTCCCTTCGGCAAACCCCTCCCACCACAGTCTCCATGTGACTACATTCAGCCTATTAGGAGGCAGAGTTTATCTTCACAGCAGGGAAGCTTCCTGTGGGCTCTTTAGCAAATTCCTTCCATCACAGGCTCCATGTGATCACATTCAGCCTATTGGGGGCAGAGTTTCCTTTCAAAGCAGGGGAGGTCTTCAAACTCCCCCCTAGGTCTGTTAAGGGGCAGGGAAGATCTTCAAATTCCCATTCTCATTACAGCACCTCAAATTCAATTTGTCCAAAAGTAAGTTTGTTATCTTTCTTTTTACCCTGTCACACTGGCCTTCTAATTGTTCTGTTTCTGTAGAGGGCACCGATGCTTCCAGTTACCTTGGTTCTCATCCTAGGAGTCTTCTTGGGTTTTTTCAACTCTATGGCTCTCTGTTATTCAATTAGTTGTCAAGTCCTGTTGCTTCTTCAACATCTCACACATCGGTCCCGTTGACACCACAACTGCTCTAGTCTCTAGCCTCTCATTACATTTCACCTTGACTAGTTCAATAGCCTTGTAATTGTTCTCTTTGCCTCAAATCTCTCCTCTCTCTATCTTTCACACTAGCTGCTAATAAAATATTCCTAGAGGTCTGATCATGTCACACACACCCCCTTTTCAAAAAGCTCCAGTGGCTCCCTATTGTTTCTTTTTAAAAATTTTAAATTCTTTTAAAATATTCCCTCCCAGCCCTTCCCCTACCCACTGAAAAGGCAAACATTATTATATCAGTTATACATGTGAAATCATGAAAAACATATTTCCATATTAGCCATGTATCACAAAAATTTTTTTAAATAAAATGAGAAAATTATACTTCAATTTCTATTCAGAGTTCATCACTTCTTTCTCTGGAAGTGGATAGCATCTTTTTCATCATGAGTCCCTCGGAATTATCTTGGATTATTTTATCGACCAGAGCAACTAAGTCTTCCACAATTGGTCATCATCACACCATTGATCTTACTATGTACAATGATATCCCAGTTCCGCTCATTTCACTTTGCGTTAGTTCATGTAGGTCTTTCCATGTTTTCCTGACATCATCCTCTTTGTCATTTTTTATAGCATAATAGTACTCCATCACAAACATATGCTGCAACTTTTTCAGCCATTCCTCAATTGATAAGCATCTCTCTAATTTCTAATTCTTTGCCACTACAAAAAGAACTGCTATAAAAATTCTTGTACAAGTAGACCCTTTTCCTTTTCCTTTTCCTTTGATCTCTTTGGAGTATAGATCTAATAGTGCTATTGCTGGTTCAAGGAGTATGCACAGTTTTGAGCATAGCTTCAGGTTGTTCTACAGAATTATTGGATCAGTTCACTACTCCACCAACAATTCATTAATGTACCTATTTTCCCTCATCGCTTCCAGCATTTGTCATTTTTGATAGCTGTGAGGTGGTGCTACAGAGTTGTTTTAATTTGCCTTTCTCTAATCAATAGTGATTTAGAGCATTTTTTTTCATGTGACTGTAGATAGCTTTGCTTTCTTCTGAAAATTACCTGATCATATTCCTCAATTATTTATCAAGTGAGGAATGACTTTTATTTTTTATAAATTTTATTCAATTGCCTATATATTTGAAAAATGAGGCCTTTATCAGGGATACTTGTAAATTTTTTTCATAATATTTCATTGTTTATTGTACCTTTTAGTAAAATGTGGCTTCCCTGATTATCTCTTTCAATTAGGTCTGTTTTGCTTTTGTTTTGTCTGAGGTCATGATCACCATCCCTGCCCTCTTCACTTCAGTTGAAGCAAAATAGACTGCTCCAGTCCTTCGTTTCTACTGTGTGTGTCTGTGCGTGTGTGTGTGTGTGTGTGTGTGTCTGTGTCTGTGTCTGTATGTGTTGTGTGTGAGTCCTTCTGTCTCTTACACAACATATTGTTGGATTCTGGTTTCCAGTCCATTCAGCTATTTGCTTCTGTTCTATGAGTTAGCTCTTCCCATTCATATTCATGGTTATAATCACTTACTGTGCATTTCTCTCCATACCATTTTTCTGTTTATCCTTCTCTCTCTTTTTTTATCCTGTCACTTCTCAAAAGTCTATCTTGCTTCTGACCACTGTCTTTCCCAATCTGCCCTCCTTCTTATCATCCCTACCCTATATCTCTGATCTCCTTCTCCTCCTGTCTCCCTATTGGGTGAAATAAATTTTTATACTCAACTGTGTGTATATATGTTTTTCCCTCTATGAACTAGTTCCAGCAAGAGTGAGTTTAGAGCATTATCTGCCCCCACCCTTTCCCCCTTCTCTATAAAAACTCTTCCTTACATGCTTCCTCTATGTAAGAAAAATTTCCCCATTCTGCCTCTTCCTTCCCTTTTCTCCCGAGGCATCATTCCTTCCCATCCTTTCATTTTTTTTTGAGATCATCCCAACAGAATTGACTCACTTTCATGCCCTCTGACTATGCAGACTCCTTCTAACTCCTAATAGGGATAAAATTCTCAAGAGTCACATATATCATCTTTTCAGATAGGGATGTAAATAGTTTCACTTGTTGAGTCCCTTATGATTTCTCTTTCATGTTTACATTTTTATGGTTCTTTTGAGTCTTCTGTTTGTATGTCAAATTTTTTGTTCAAGTCTGTTCTTTTCATCAGGAATGCTTAGAAGCCCTCTGTTTCATTAAACATCTACTTTTTCCTTCTGAAAGATTATGCTCAGTTTTTCTGGGTAAGCTATTCTTGGTTTTATTCCTAGATCCTTTGCTTTCTGGAATATCATACTGAAAAATCTCTGATCCTTTAATGTGGAAGCTGCTAAATCTTGTATGATGCTAACTATGATTCCACAATATTTGAATTGTTTCTTTCTGGCTGCTTGCAATATTTCCTCCTTGACCTGAGAGCTCTGAAATTTGGCTATAATATTTCTGGGAGTTTTCACTTTAGAATCTCTTTTAGGAGGTGATCAGGAGATTCTTCCAATTTCTGTTTTATGCTCTGGATCTGAGAGAGCAGAACAGTTTTCCTTTATGATTTCTTTTTTAAATTTTTTTGGGTAGTCCAATAATTATTAAATTGACTCTCCTTGATTTATTTTCTAGGTCAGTTGCTTTTCCAATGAAATATTCCACATTTTCTTCTATTTTTAAAAATTCTTTTGAATTTGTTTTATTGTTCCTTGAATTCTCATGGAGTCATTAGCTTCCAGTTGCCCGATTCTAATTTTTAAGGAATTATTTTCTTTAGTGAGCTTTTCTACTTTTTCCCCCATTTAGCCAATTCTGTTTTTTAAGGAGTTCTTTTATTCAGTTAATTTTTGTACCTATTTTCTCATTTGGCCTATTCTTTTTATGGCATTCTTTCTTCCATGGATTTTTGTGCGTCTTTTACCATTAGGCTGATTTTGTTTTTGAAATGGTAATTTCAGTACTAGGATCAGCTGGGCAGAAGCTTGGTTGGTGTCAAAGACAGTGTGGACCTGATTTTCCTGAGAGACAACTGGGGCAGGGTGATTGGGCCTTTGTCTCAGGATGTTAAAGGAGGGTGCAGAAAACATTTTCAGTCTTTTAGCAAGTGTAGTAAGCCAAGTCCAATTTCTGTCCTTGATAATGGAAGGCATGAGGAGGAATTTAGTACTCCTCCATCCAGTCCTCCAATCAAAGGGAAGAGAAGACTGAGGAGGGTTGAATCAATCAAGGCTTACATTAATAGCTTGGGTACTTCTGGAAGGGGCAAACATTTCTTGGCCTAGTGAAAGGAATTCTCATAGAGAAAAGGTACTTCATGGCCCCCTGCCCTCTAGGTCTAAGAATGAGGATGTCCCAGGAGAAGGGATTTATTCCTTATAAGAAAATAGAATTCTTCAGAGTAACCCTCTAGACTTTTCCCTGGCCCCAATTTGTTTTGATGAAAAATTTGCCACTGGGAAAGTTAATCCCCAGAACTGCTACATTGCATAGTCATGAAAGAATCACTTTCTATAGCTATTGAGTTAGATGTGTGTGAGTGTGTATGTGTGTGTGTGTGTATGTGTGTGTGTGTGTGTGTGTGTGTGTGTTGTATAGAGTTGGGGGGAGGACTTTTGCTTTGTACTATAAGTCTAGTAGACTAGTTCAGTAGTTATCAAAGTGCTGTTAAGAAATATTGACAGAAAGATGTTTCATAAGGGTTTAGACAATTAAAGGGCATAAAATTGAAATCTTCCACATAGTAATAATATATAATATCCTTGGGTTTATGAATGCAGGGCTTCCGCTACAGAGCTGAAGTACTGCAGAGACATGAGATCTTTAAGGCTATGAATAAGTTATGGGACTATTTTATAGAGAGAAAAATTGAGGAACGAGAGGGCAGTGACTTACCAGTGCCGCCCAGTGAGTTGACTGATCCAGAGCTTCCTATCATTTGAAATGTGATGAAATCTGCGAAGTAGACAGGAAAAGCTTATGGAGTCTTAAAATGTTAGAAAGAGAAGGACCCTTTATGGTCATCCCATTCTTACTTTACCAATTCTTCTGTTGTGACGATTTCTACATATAGGCTGTTTGGCTAAAAATCATAAATGCCTATGGTCCACTGCTTTTTTTGTTATAACTTCAGTGTGATTTAAAAGTCCAAGAGAGCCTGACGTCATCTGAATTTATACAGGAGGCCTTTCAGGGGAAATATCCAAAGTGTTGGAAGGGGCCACATTGGTGACTCAGCTGGTGGGGCTGAGTTTTGCTTTGATCTCCTTCAGACCCTTCTTAAATTACATAATCTGGATGGGGAGAGAGAGGTAGGTCATGTGATTTTACTTTAGCAAACAAAGGGCATCTTTGTGGTTACTCAAAGGAGTTTAGAGAGAAGAAAGAGAGACCTAGGTTGGATTAAAGGAAAGTTTTCTGATTATATTATATGATGCTAGAATGGGGAACTATGGAATTTCTCTCTTCACAGTCCCTAGAGCTAGGGCTCTTAACCTATATTCTTCATGAACTTGTTTTAAAAATATTTTAAACTTTCTGTTTGGCTTCCTTTGTAATTATCCATATAGACTGCGACTCTAAGTTCCTTATGTATAAAATTCTCCCCTTTGATGGAGATTTTCCTTCCCTGATCACTCTATGTTTGGTGCCTGTGTGAGGGGCAGAGTTGGTAGGAGTTTGAGAGAAGAAAGATCTATCTTCTAGCTTCCAGAAAGGAAACGCTAGGTTCTAGATTCTCTTCAGTTTCCTAAAGGGAAAGATAAGCTTCTTCCCAGAGTCTTTCTTTCCCTTCAGGTGCCTGAAGAGAATCTGGAACCACATCTTCCTTCTGGAAGTCAGAAGATCAGAATCTTTTCACCCTAGCTTCTGTCAGCTCCACCCCTCATGTATTGAGTAATCATCCTCCATCAATAAAGACAGTCTTGTGCAAATAGACTTTGATTTACATATATATTTTATTTTGTGTATTAAAAAAACTTATTCTGAAGAGTCCATAGGCTTCTCCAGACTGCCAAGGAAATTCATGACACAAAAAAGAAATAGTGCCCTTCTAGAGAATGGGATAGAGTAAAAGGATTTAGGTAAATTCTTTCTGAAAGAAGAATAAAGCAATCAATCAACAAAATCAATTAATAATAATTTATTAAGCCCTTTATATTTGCCAAGCACTATGCTAAGTGCTGGTGATACAAACAGAAAAAAGAAACAGGCCCTGCCCTCAAGGAACTTACAGTCTACCTAGATAAGATATCCTCTGAGATGGTCTTCACATTTGTGATTTTTCTACTTCTTAAGTCCTTGAAGCCTCTCTGCTTGCAGGCCAAGATTCTGCCAAAGTCAGTAAGCCATTTCTTTAGAGCTTGCATATTTTTAAAGAAAGAAAGTAACAGCAATGACCTGAACTCCAGAGAGCCCAGGTAAGTGGTCTGGCCTCCTGGGGAAAATAAAAAGAATCATAAGATCCTAGGACAGAGGCTTGGAAGGGATTTTTTTTAAAAACTTTTTAGAGGGAGGGAAGGCAGGGCAAATGGGGACTTTTGTCCAAAGTCACATGCTAGTGTTAAGTGTCTGAGGCCGGATTTGAGCTCAGGTCCTCCTGACGCCAGGGCTGGTGCTCTATTCACTGTGCCACCTACCTGCCCCTGAAAGGGATCTTAAAGATCATTTTGGACAAACCTACATTTTATTAATAAGGAAATGGAAGCTTAGAGAGAGTAAAGACCTATTTAAAGTCACATAGTCAATAAAGAGCAGAGCCTGGATTAGAATTTGGAACTTCTGACTATTTCAATTATACCACACTGCCACCCCTGTCTGGATTTGGGACAGGGAGAGAAGGGAGTGGAAACACTTGACTCTCTCCTTTCCTTTCCAGAACAAAATGAAAAATGACAAGTTTACACCTTCAAGGATTTTTGCTGTGGCTCTATCTTATGTCCATTGCTCTCTGTATCCCAGAGCTTTCATTTCCTTTTGGTGGAGCACATGGACTCTGAAGGAAAGAAGCATTTATCAAGTATCTACTCTATACCAAGCATTATACTAAGTGTTTTCTAAATATTATCTTGCTTTATCCTCACAACAACCCTGGGAAGTAGGTGTTATTATTACCCCCATTTTATAGTCAGAAAAACTGAGATAAAGGTTAAGTGACTTGCCCAGGGTCACATAGCTAGCGTCTAAGGCTGATTTGAATTCAGTTCTTCCTAACTCCAGATCCTGTATTCTATCTGTTTTGCCATCTATCTGCCTCTGAATGCATTGTATCATGATCCCTCTTATAGCATAATCTTCTACCTTCTCCATGTTTCATTCCTTTTCACTTCTTTAATAATAATAGCAGTTATACAGCATTTTGAAGTTTGCAAAGCATTAGAAATATTATCTTGTTTTATCCTTACAAAAACCCTGAGAAATGGGTACTATTATCATCCCCATTTTACAAATGAGGAAACTAAGGTGAACAGAACTGAAATCCTCCAAATCCCTTCTTTAATATTTACTTTTTAAGTCCTAGAAGTTGGAAGTACTAGGTTCAATGCTTTTAATGTCTACTCACTATATGACTTTGAGCAGGACACTTAACCTCTTAGTACTACGGTCAAATTCTAAGATTTTAAGTTGCAGAGAATGTGCTTACATGTGTTGGTAGAGAGAGTTTCTTTACCTGGAAATTCCCCATATGAATGAAATCATAGATGGTTCTTGTTCCCTGCTTTGGGAATTTTAATTCTGGATGTTTACAGGTGTAGAAGAAGGCAGTATTTAAGTTACCTTCCTTTAAAACAGAATTCTTAACTTTGGATCTGTGAGTTTATTTTTAGAGAAATTCAATAACTGTATGCCAATATAATTGGATTCCTTTATAATTTGAAATGTTTTATTTTATGCATTTAAAAACATTATTCTGAGAAATGGGTCTATAGCCTTCAGACTTCCATGGGGTAAAGGATCTCTGTTTCATTACCATTTTTCACTTTCTTTCATTTTTTTTCTTTTATTCAGGTCTTCTTGTACAAAATGACTAATATGGAAATGTTTTACATGATTGCACATGTATAACCTATATCTGATCACTCACCATATCAGGAAAAGGTGAAGGAGAGGGAGGAAGGGGATAGAATTTGGAATTCAAGACCAAAAAAACCCTCCCAAATGTTAAAAAGTTGTTTTATCATGTAATTTTTTTTTTTAGGGGGGGGGAAGAATCTGTGCTTTAAAGGGATACTGCAGGGGTGGTAGGTAAGATAGAAGGGCATGGCTAAAAGATGGTCAGTCATATGGCAAAAGTCTAGGTCTGAAAAACCAGAGGTTTTTCTTCCACCTCACTTGGTTTATAATCTGCTACTTTCACTTTTTCCTGAAGGCTATTCCACCATCCTTGTCTGTCTACCATACTACTACCCCACCCCACTACAAATTCTTTAAACGTGGTTCCAAGAACTGAACACGAAATGTCAGCTATGGTCTAACCAGAGTATTAGTACAATAGGACTCTCCTTTGTTTTGGAGTTATGCTTGCTTCAATTAATTCTGGCTAAGATTCCCCAGAGAGGCAGTGTGCCATAATGGTAGAGAGGGCTGCTCTTGGAAGCAGGAAGACCTGGGTGGAGAAGGAAATGGCACACCACTCCAGCGTCTTCGCCAAGAAAACCCCAAATGGGGTCAGGAAGATTCAGACATGACTGAGATGACTGAACAGCAATGACAACAACAGTATTCGCTGTTCTGACCACCGTGGTAGACCCTTCACTATTACTGAGCTTTTAGGCCCCTATCTCCCTATATCTTTTCCACATAAACTTTGTCTATAGCTTCATTATCCTCTCCCTGGACAGGAGGCAATATGGTACTGTAGAAAAAAGCCATGTTTGGAGTCAAGGAACATAGCTCAGATCATCCTTCCAATGTATATTGCCTATCTGACTTTGCACCTCAGTTTACTAAAGTGTAAAAGGAAGGGGTTGGCCTGGAGGCATCTAGGTCCCTTCCAGATCTAGGGCTTTGATCCTATGAATTTATATCATCATCATCATCATCATTATTATATTATTATTTTGGTGGGGAACCAAGTTCAAATCCTGCCACTTATCAGCTATATGACCTTTAACATTCAACTGTTCTTTCTGGGCCTCAGTTTCCTCATCTGAAAAATAAGAGGGTTGGACTACATAACTTTTTTTTTTTTTTTGCTTTTTGGAGTGGGGAAGGCAGGGCAATTGGGGTTAAGTGACTTGCCCAAGGCTACATGGCTAGTTTTTTGTGTTAAGTGTCTGAGGCCAGATTTGAACTCAGGTCCTCCTGACTCCAGGGCCAGTGCTCTATTCACTGCCGCCCCAAGGACTAGATTACTTCTAAGGACTTTCCAGCTCTAAATCTATTACTTTCTCTAACTTAGAACTTTAGAGAGTCACCTATGCTGCAGAGAGGTTAAAGGATTTTCCCATGGTCACGTGTCCCACGTGTCAGAGGCAGGACGTGGACCCAGGTCTTTCTGCCTTGAAAGTTGTTCATCTCTCCACCACACCATGTTGCCATTTCCCTGTTAAATAAGGAAAGGAGTTTAGTCTGCCATGACTTCTTGATGAACCCATGGTGGCTTAAAGCCCAAGAGTGCTTCATAAACATTTGTTGAAATTTGTCTACAGGGTACTTCTAAGAAAAGCCACTGGCATTTCTATAGCAATTTCACTTTCAAAGCATGGCCAGAGCTCCAACCTGTACACAAAAGCCCTGGAATATTTTTTTTGAGGGGCTGGGGAATTTGTGACTCAATGATACCGACTGATTTACCCAGGACCGTACTCAATGGTGGAAGGATTGGCATTCTGAAGTCCAGGCCAGTGCTCTTTCCATTGAACCACACTGCTGTTACAGTTTGGACTCCAATGGGATCTCCCTTTTTCTGTCCTGCATGGTCCTGATTTGGGAAGGAGCTGCTCCAGCTAAATCAAGATCTCTTTTCCAACAGGCCTTCTGGCTTGTGCCAGGTTTACAAAATGGATCTGATGGAAACCGTATGTGGCAAAGAAAAAGAAAAAAAAATTGAAAAGTCAGGCCATCACAGCATCCCCATCCAATGAATAAACATCATGGACAGGCATGCAGGGAGCTCAAGTTACCTTTGCCAACTTTTTTTGACCTAAAGTTTGGAAGCAGTATTCTTTTTCCACTGAGCAGTAAACTATTTTCATTCCTCCTACACTAAACGACTCCTTGCAGGGTGATAATTTGATCTCAACCTTTCTTTTAGGAAATGAGAGTTTCTCATTCTTTCCTATACAAGAATAAGGGTTATGAAAAGAAAAAAAAATCTTTTCTGTCTTCCCTCTTTCCCACCTTCCTTCCATGCTTCCTTTTGTGCTTCCTTTCATGTGTTCTTTCTCTCTTGCTTTCTTCCCTCCCTCCCCCTCTTTTTCTTCCTTCATTCTTTCCTTCCTTCCTTCCTTCCTTTCTTCCTTCCTTCTTCTCTCCCTTATATTTTTTCTTTTCCTTTCTCTTCATCCTTCTTTTCTCTGCCTGCCCAGTTTTTCTCTGGGTCTTGATGAGTTTTTAGAGTTTTTCCTCTTTATAAGTTTTGGACTTGGTCCCTTCTCCATGCTCTATTTCTCTCTCAGCTGTAATCTTACTCTTCTATTTATAATTCTTTAACAAGATGAATCTCCTCTCTGTGTTCCTTTCCTATCTGCCAACCCCCCTCCACCCTCTAGGATTTGAGACATAACAAAGAGTTGGGGTGAATGGGGGAGGAGGAACCCTCAATAATCTGTTTAATTGCTCAGTGGATTCCCATAAAACAGCAGAGGGAAGTACTATCAGGTCCTGGATCACATCAGGGCTGCTACAAAGTAGCATCAAGGCCACTGGGGAGATGCTTTGAGGACAAAATGATGTGGAACAATTCCTTTAATCCTCTGGGGATGCTCCATTAGGCTCTGGAAATGGACAGGAAGCAAAGTAGTCCCTAGCCCATGGCCTGGCTGTTGTGATGGGCCCTCCTTAGACCCAGTTTGGAACATGTCTTTGCTACTTCATGGATCCTCAACACTTGTATACACAAAGCCCATTGTTTCACTCTGTGCTTAGGCTCTTAGACTTGTAGAATGTTGGAGCGGGAAGGAATTGGACAGAACATGAAGTCCAACCCTTTCATTGTACAGAGAGGGAAAGTTGTTCAAAGTTAGTTAGTGGCAAAATTAATGACAGGGAAGGGACTAGAACCCAGTCCCCTGATTCCCAGTTCTCTTTCTAGTCTACAGCTCTGCCTTTAAAATAGTTGTTAGTTTTCTTTAGAGACATAATTTAATAAATCATACACTTTTTTATGTCTTTTCTTTCCTTTGGATTCTCCTCACTTAGTTCTTGCCTTGGTATCAATACAGGGCTCTGCCCATAGGGGCATGTGACTGATTAATTTAATTACAAGAATCAGCCAACTAGTAAGCAAGGGAAGATGACAACATGCACTAAGCTATGACTTGAAATAATTATGCCACGTTTGCCTCCAGCAACTGGATCTCCTCCTTATTAAGTATACATATATATATGTGGTATATATATATATACATACACCCAATATATACTTATATGGTATACTATAATATGCTTATTTGGTACTATATACTATATATATATATAATATACTTATATGGCATAATATATATACATATATACCATATATACTTATATGGTATACTATATATAAATACATATGGTCTATATAGCATGCATATATATGTAGAGTATATATATAGTATGCTTATATATAATTATAGTAAATATTAAGTATATATTACCATTTCTTACAGAAAGTTCTATGAGGGCAGGAACTACATCTCATCTAAACAGTATATCTCCCCTAAGGGTTAGTACAATGTCCTGTACATTGCTGAAACTTAATAAATGTTTATAGAAGTCGTTGTAGCAGGCATGACCCAAGAAGAGTGGGGTAAGCCTCTGCTATGTTGTGATAGGGTCATAACTATAAGAAGGGAGCTGCTTCTATAAAAGGGGCGCCGGGAGGGCTGTGGTGGGAGGACTAATGATGAGAAATCATGCCATGAAGTCCTGAAGGCAGCATAAGAGGAGAAGGAGAATGTTGTCAGATGGAGACACTGAGTTACATGAGTACCTGAATAAAGGCTCTGTGCTGAAGGCCATTGCATCTATAGAGGCATGGAGCAGGTCCCAGCCAGAAAGACACCAAGACACCCTACGCCTGAAGAGAGGTTTGTAAGGAAGGGATCTGCCTCTGTGTGGTGCCTATAGAAATACAGCCTGAGGCAAGTGGGGTGTGACTAGAAACCAGAGTGACAGAATACTGAAAGAGAGAATCCAGGAACCACAGAATCAAGGACTGAATGGGGGACTGGAAGCAAGGAGCAATAATGAACTGTGACATAGAGAGGCAAGCCTAGCCCTAAATTCTATTGGTACTGTGAGTTATAAAGACTGTGCAGGCTCTCAGAGAGGAAGGTCAACTCTAACAATCCTGAGCCATGCAAGGGAGCACTGAAAAGCAAAAGGATGATATGCATTTCTCTAAAAAGTTTAAGACTTTTCTTGACTGTGACCTCAAATATGAGTTCTGTCTATGTTTAATGACTTGTTGGTACTTTAGGGTGAGTTGAGGGCCTTTTTTAGAAAGCAAAAACAAAACAAAAAATAATTCCCCCAAACCACCAGATACCGAAGTTGCCAGGGTTTCCTTAGGTGGGGGTACACGATCCTGAAAGACTTAGTGAAAGGCAACTCTTAAACTGAACATTGGGCTACATGTTATAGGTACCTCCTTATGTAGGGATTACATAAGAATGCTGTTAAGTGAATGGATATCTGCATTTCATGGCACAGTTGGTGCTGTTTCCTATCATAGTCATCTCAGTGATTCTCCTATGTCTTCAGATACAAGATAATGGTGCTTTCCTTGGCGTATACACAATCACTTATGTTAGGTCACTTTATTGTATCCCACCTAAATTTCACATAACATCATTCAGAGGCTACTTTAAATCCGGCAAATTCAATTGTGTTCCTACAAAGAACCAGGTAGAGAGAAGATTGTCATCAATGGTTTATTAAGGTTATCACTCCCCAAGCTCCTCTACATGCTTTCTTTTCTGTGTACTTTGATGTATGGCCTGGGGATCTCTGAGAAAGTGCCTGTGTTGATGAAAAATGAACTGAATATATTGAAAATACTTCACCTGATTCTCAGTTTTACCTCTTTTCCCTTGCAACAATAAGAAATTGCTTAGAAAGTGGAAATGATCCAGCCAGCCCTTCAATACTTATGGAAGAGATGTGAAGAACAGCATACAAAGTGGGGAGGAGGAGTCCTCAAAGTAAAGTCCCTGCTCTCCAGGAACTAACAAGATAGTACAGGGACTAAGATGGCACACAATTAAGTGTAGGGTAAACTATTGTAGTTATTGTCATTAGTAGGAAATAAAAAGTTATAGTACTACAAGAGAAAGGTCAATTCTGATTAGGGCAATCAAGGATGGCTTTATGGAGAGATGAAATTTGAGATGGACCCTTAAGAATCAGTAGATTTGGAGGGTTTGAGATAAAGGGAGAAGGCATTCCAAGCATCAATAATGACATAAGCAACTTAGAGAATTGAAGAGGAAATTTGAGATTATCTAGTCAGAATTTTATCCTACAGAGGAGGAAATTAAGGCCCAGAAGTGTTAAGCGATTTGTCCGAGATAACATTGGTAACAGAGTTGGGATTTTAACCCAGGTCCTCAGATTCCAAATCCTGGTACTCTCCACTATACTATACCATCAATATCAGTAAAGTACAATGTATTTTTGGGGAGTGGTAAATTGTCAGATTTGATTAAAACATAGAATATATAGGTGCTAAGACTTAAAGGTAGTTGGTGTGGTGGATAGGGTGCAAGACCTGAACTCAGGAAGACCTTAATTCAAATCCAGCTGCAGACATTTACTAGCTGTGTTACTCTCTCTGCCTCAGTGTCCTTATCATTAAAACAAGGAAAATAGTAGGACGCACCTCCTTGTTGTGAGGAACAAATGAACTAGTATTTCTAAAGTGTTTTATAAACTTTAAAGTGCTATATAAATGCTGACTGTTATTGTTAAGTCAAGCTGCCAAATGATTAAGTAGTTTGGACTTTTGAAAAGCAAAGGTAAGCATGGTGCCCCGGAAAGAGAATTGGATATGAAATCAAAGGTCCTGGGTTTGAATTCTGATCCTGCTGATTGCTAGGTATGCTACTTTGGACAAGTCACTTAATCTCCCTGAATTTGAGAGTTGGAAGGGGCCACAGACCCAGGTAGAGTGATACAGAAGGAATCCTCAGGATAATATATGACAAGTGGCTGTCCAATATTTCTACTTGAACATCTCCAAGTTCTTTCTCAAAGGAGGGGTAATCCACCACCTCTGAAGGTAACCTATTCTACTTTTGCATAGAGTTAACTATTAGGAAGTTTTCCTGACATCCAGCCTAATTTTTTTCTTCTCCATTTCAACCTGTCTTCTCTTATTCTATTCGTTGGCATCAAAAAGAATTGGTCTAACTCCTCCTCCTAGTGACAGCCTTTCAAATACTTGAAGACAGCTATCATGGTCCCCCTCAGCCTTTTCTTTTCCAGTCTAAACATGTCCAATTCCTTCAAACTTTTTATGTCTCGATTTTCTCATTGTAACTTGCAGAGGTTGGACTCAGTTGTTTCTAAGGTCCTTTCCAGTTCTAAAACTATGGTCATATGACAAGTTTGTGAGCAAGGGAGTAACACAACTAAAGGATGCTTTAGGAAGATTTATCTGGTGTCCTGGATAAATTGCATAGAAGATAGAATGAAATCAAGGTGACTGGATAGAAGACTATTGCAATACTTCAGGTAAAATCCCAAGTAAATCCAGAGCCTGAAGTTTAATAGAATGAGGAAATTTAAGAGCTAAAGCTCTTTGGGATATGGTGAAGTTGGAATGGTGGTGGGACTTCCATGTGGATGTATCTTGAGGGCAGTGAGAATATTAGGCCAGAGCTCATAAGAATGGTCTGAGTTGGAGATAAAGACTTGGGAGCCATCCATAGGGAAGTGGTAGTTGAAAATATGGGATTAAATGAGGTCATGAGAGAGTGAATATAAAGAAATCAAAGACAGTAATAAGTTCTCTAGAAATCCCATGCTCAGAAGGCAGGAGTAGTGAGAAGAAGTGTGGAAGGAGATAGAAAAAGATTAGCAGTAATCAAGAATTGTTCCAGAATTGCTTGCGTCTCTAGGTAATAGGAGAAAAGGGCTGAGAGTTGGAGGAGGCTTTGATTCCTCCTCCGGCACTGTCAAATCCTATCAGTCACCAAGTCCTGTCTTTTTCTTCATGTTGTGTCTTCAATCCCTCCCGTGCTGTCAGTACCATGGCTGCCCCTCTTATTTCAAGGTCCTTCTTCATATTATGTCTGAACGACTGCAGCGATGTTCTCACTGATTTACACCTTGGGGAACAGGGGATGATTTACTTTCCACCAAAAGCTTTCAGGCGATAATTACTGTAAAAGGACTTCTAGTTACCTTAGGTCTGAAGATGGATAGTGCAGAAAGGTCTGGATTACAATAAGAACTGACATCTATTTAGCGCTTTCAAGTTTACAAAGTGCTTTCCACTTCATATCTCTTCCAACACCCCAAATTCTGCAAGGATTATTATGCCCACTTTACAGCTCAGAAGAGTTAAGTGACTTGCCTATGGTAAAACAAACAAACAACAAACAAAAGCAAAAACTAGCAAGCCTAAGAAGTAGTGTCTGAAACTGGGTCTTGTTGCCTCAAAGTCTAGCACTCCCCTTTACGTCATGTTGCTTTTCTGGGTTGTGTTTCTTAAGGGTCATTGTGAAATAATGGAACGACTGAAGGGATTTCCAAAGTTTAGTGTTATACCAGGTACTAAAGAGAAGGAATGGAAATGTAGAACTTTCACTGTTATCTTTTTTTCCCTCCAGTTCTTTTCTTTTATCAGTGTGAGCAACTTCTAGTAAGTAGATTCCTTCTACTGATGGAGATCAGCGACTTATCTAATTTACGGTGTTTGAAAGCACCCTGACACTCTGAGAGCTTAGGCAATTTGCCCAGGGTCCAAACCGTAATAAACAAGAATGAATCCTTTTTTATTATGTAATGAACAAGAACTGTGCTCTTTTCTATACATAATCGTTTGCATGTTTCCCCCATTAAACTGAGTTCCTCAAAAGTAGGAACTGTCTTTTGTCTTTCTTTGTCTCCCTACCACCTAAGCAAACAGTGAGTGCTTAATAAATGTTTATCGACCAACTGACTTAATTAACTTACAGCCTTTGCTTAAAGGTGAGGGAAACTCCATTATTGTACAAGGTAGCTCTTTGAAATCTAGTTTCTTAAAGACAGGATCAGTCTTATTTTTTTATTTTTGTCTCCATTGCATAGCACAGTACCAAGCACACAGTAGGCATTTAATCCATGCTTGTTGACTTTAAAGTTCTAATTATTAGGAAGCTTTTCCTGACATCAAATCTAAGTGTTCCTTTTTGTAACTCCTTGCCATTGGTTTATTTCTGTCTTCCAGGGCCAAGTCAAACAAATTTCTTCCACATAGACTTTCAAGTACTTGAAGGCAGTTATCATACCGTGGTGCCTCCCCCCCATCCCCCAAATCTTCTCTTCTCCAGGCTAAACAGTCTTAATTCCTTCAATCAATCCTCAGATGTCAAGATTGCAAAGTCTCATTCATCATTCTGATTACCCTTCTCTGGACTTTCTCCACTTTCTCGCTGTTTTATAAAATGTGGTGCCCAGAACTAAGCACAATACTCCAGATATCGTTTGACCAGAGCAGTGTATGGTGGAACTCATCTTCCTGGTTAAAAAAGAGAAACCCTATTTCTACATGTACTCTGTCCATAACAGTTCATTAGTTATTCCTTAGATATCCCTTTCTCAACTCTGTATTTGTGTGTATACTGTCTGTATTTCTTTTTATTTTTATATATGTAACACCCCTGCCAAATCCTATTCACTGCAATCCCCTGAAAGGCTGACTGCTACCAAGGATTTGTGGGTACTCAGTGAGTCCACTCCAAAACATAACTTGAAATCCCCCACTGTGGTGTTTACTTCAATAGTAAATTAGTTGACACAATTATCTCAAAGAGAAGACATTTACTAAGATGCTATAGTAAGCATAGTAGCTATAAAATATTTCCCATAAACCTACAGTAAATTATTTTACAAATACACATATCATATTTGGAAATGAATTGGTATTATAACAATGGTAGAAAGGGTGGGCACATCCAAAGAGCATACCAGTAGGGAGGCAGATGTGGCCAGGGCACTTCAAACCTTTGGCCCTGAAGATTTCCAGTGTTCTTTTCTCATGCTACTTGCTTGAGGATGTGGTCTCTGTTGGGTTAGCTGAACT
>CM053588.1:210856640-210888436 GCA_028646515.1 Pseudochirops corinnae | reverse complement strand
TATATATATATAGATATCTATCTATAGATGTGTATATATATCTATATCTCTATTTCTCAGGTTTTTCTGTGTATGCTCAATTCTAACACGGGGATGCCCTTGAGGGACCGTTTGAGAATGTCCAATTTGTCTAACTGTGTCCCCTACCCAGCCTTCTTTGGCTGCCTTTGTCTTTAAAACTGGAGAGAGAGAGTCAATCATCCTCTGTAACTGAGGACAGTCATCTCTGGGAGTTTTTACTGCTCTCTTATTGGCTGTGCCCAAAGGATAAATATCCTAGTTCACCCAGAGTGAAGATGCCAATGTGAGGGGAAGGAACATCCTTCTCCTGCTCCCTCTCTTTTATCCCAGCTCCAAGAAATGTCTATTCTGTTTTGTGTTGTTTGTTCTCAGCTGTAGACGCCACAGGTGATTCTCACAGACACGGGAGCTAGAGCCATGTTGACCTTGCAACCAGCCTGACATGGAAGCCCTGAGAACCCAGGATTTTGGACTTGGAATTGGGACTGTGCTGTATAGGAGAAGAGCTAAACTATGAACCTAATCCCTTCCTCTTCCCTAGAGACTAAGGTAGCATAAGGGAGGGGGGCAGGGAATAAGGAAGATTATGCCTCCCATGCATAGGGGGAATAAGGTTGTATATTTATTACTCCTTTTGAAGTAAATATTTCTGTGTAAAGGCTAATTCAATTGTTAGTGACTGATGGAATTGAGATACTGGGGACCACCCATTACAACTGAGGGAACAGCGTTCCTGGAGGCTAAAGCCATTGGCAGAGAGTTTAGATACTCCAAATCCCCATCAGGGTATTGGAGAAGCCCAGGGGAGGGGTAAAATCTAACCATACCTGGCCTTCAGGAAGTGAGGGCCACAGTGGTTAGTGTTACATATATGTACATATACATATATACACATGCACACACAGTCACAGATACAGTGTTAACATATGTATATATGTATATTCATATATTATCTATCATATGTCTACTTAACTGTTTAATTCCTCTAGTAGAATGTAAATTCCTTTAGGGAAGGGACTGGCTTTTGTTTTGTCTCTCAATCTCCAGCACCCAGCACAATGTCTTTCACACAGTACAAGCTTAAGAAACATTTGTTGAGTCAAAGCAAGCTAGCATAGCAACCATTTATTTCTTTAAAATTCTTGGTGCTTTTTGTTTTTTCTGTGGCCTTCCTTTCTGCACATGTCCTTTCCCCCTTCCCTCCTCAGGGAGCTACCATCCTTTGTAACAAAGGGTAAAAAGAGAGGGAGAAAGCATGTCAGTAAAAGTGGCCAACACATCGCCCGAGTCTGCCAGTATAAGCCCCACTCTCCACCCATAGTCCTCACCCTCTGCAAAGAGGAGAGACACAGCAGTCTCAAATGAAGGATACAGCACATGGTGAAGGAGTATGCAATTGACAATGGCTTGTACCCTTTTCTGAATTTCTTTTACCTTTCTGCAAGGCTGCCTCCTCAATGCTGGGAGTAGAAAATTATGAGCATTCATTGGAAAGAGTCCATCCGCTCCTCGTTACATGACCCCGTGGGGAATGGCATTAGGTTCCCATCAGCAGGCTTCTCAGGTGTCAGAATGCAGATGTTTGTACTGGCCTGTCCAGGGGCTGATTTGGGAATATGGCAGCAGGAAAAGAAATCCCATCCAGGGGGCTCAGAGCAAGGGGGAGGAAATGAATTATGAGACAATGTTTGAAAAACTCATTTTTCACAAGAATGACAGTGTGGGTTTTAGGATAAATTGGCTAAGATACAGAAGTGCTCTTGAATATCCGTGCCAAAGGAGAGGAGCGAGGGCACTGTCACATGGATGACCCTAACAGCTCCTTTGAGTGGCTTTGAAAAGTTTGATACATTTTTCCCCCCAGATTTACCTTCTTGATTATATTTTCCTAAGGTTATTGTGAATATGCATTCCCTGAGCATAAGGCAATATGATATCTGTCTTCAAAGATTTGAAGGGCTGTCATGTGGAAGAGGGAGTTTTATTCCCAGCTCCTCTTGCCGCACAAATTCCAGCCTCTCAAGGAGCATACTGTCATTTGGCGGGCATAGTATATCAGGAAGCACACAAAATCAAAGCTTAGGAGACCAGGGTTCTAGGCTTACTTCTGCCACTGACCAGCTGTGTGACTTTAGGCAGGCTTCTTAACCACACTAGGCCTCAATCTTTTCTACGGTAAAAAAATGAAAGTATTAAATTCAGCATTCATAGTTATACATCTAGAGCTTCCAAAAGTCCTCAGGGGCCATCTAATCCAAGCCTCCCTTTTAAAGAGAAAACTGAGGCCCAACAGCAGGAGTGGAGAACCTGTTCTCTAGGCCACATGTGGCTTTCTAGGCCCTTGGGTGCAGTTTCTTGACCGAGTGCAAGTTTAACAGAACAAATCCTTTTATTAAGGGGATTTGTTCTGTGAAGTCTGGATTCAGTCAAAGGCTGCACTTGAGGACCTAAGAGACCTCAAGGTCACAGGTTTCCCACCCCTGCTAGGTTTAGCAACTTCCCTAAGGTCACACAGCTAGCAAGGATCAAAGGTGAGATTTTGAGCACATTACCTATGACTTCAGAATTTTTGCTCTGTCCATGTTGTCTGCCCCTTCCTCTTCTAAATCCAGACCTATGATTTTATTCTGCATTGCTCCAGAGGGCAGAAGTAGGATCAATTAGTGGATATAATAAGAAGCATTTAAATCAAAGTATAACTGTTTTAATTATTAGAGCTATCTGATAAAGGGATGCCATGGAAATAATGAGATTCCCATCACTAGATGTATACCTTGTCAAGGAAGTTGCAAAAACAATTTCAGCTTTAGGTGACTCTTTTAGACTCTATAGTCTCCTCTAACCCCAGGATTCCATGATGATGGGAAGACAGCATTAGATACATTTTAAAAAGCAGAGGGAAACCATCTTGTAGTTATAAAATAATCCTGTCTGTTAAGACTGTGATATGAAAGCTCACAGAGTAGCCTGATGCTTACATAGTCTTCAGCAAAGGGCACCAGATTGAATAATGATCAAGATTCCAAAGAAAAACACCAGTAAGTAAGTACCTCCATTCAGCTCAGGGTAGCACACAAATACACACTTAACAGACCTGAAGCTTGCCAGAGTTCTGACCAGGAAGTTGGAATATAAATAGGAACTTTCCAGGGACTAGAAGCCCACAGAATCAAACCAGAGATGGTCCAGGAGACTGGAAGTCCATAGAACTTAAACCAGGGAATCTTGAGGGCAGGTGTTCTTAACCAGGGATCTGTGAACCAATATCAGGAGGTCTATGAATTTGAATTGGAAAAAAAAATGTACATTTTCACTAACTTCTATCTGAAATATAACATTTTCTTTTTTTTTTAATGTAGATAACAATCCACAGTAGTATTAACTTTTCCCATTGATAAAGGATCTATGAAATAAAAGTTAATCCTTACTCTAGAACCAGCATGCTGAGGGCAAACAAAGTTGTGGGGGAGAGGGGTGAAGGAGGGAAGGAATGAATAAATCAGTGGTTAAAGTCTCAAAATTGGGGATAGGACCAGTCTGCTCACCATCCTAAATGAAAGTTAGAGAGAGGGTGGAGAACACAAATCCCAAACCGAGAACTCAGGCTGAAAATAGATGAACAACAGAAGCAAACAAACCCAGTAGGCTAAGAGACACCCAAGAAGCAAACTCAGAAGAAGAGAATAGGAGAATTCCTTTCACAGAATCTCAGAGAAAAAAATAATTCCTGGGTCACAAGATCTACACAAATGCCTAGAAGAAAGGAAGCAAGAGATAAATAAAAATTCTAAAAATAAAAGAAGATAAAGAAAATTGAAAGAAAAAATCCCAAGACACACCACATTGACAAATAAAACCAGGAGCTGTTTTGTTTTAAAGAAAATATAGATATGCCATTAAACAATAGGATTAAAAAAAAAGAGGGAAACAAAATATTCAACATCAAAAACAAAGAGGAAAAATTCCCAATAAATGAAAAAGAAACAAAATCATTAGATACAACTTCGCTCAATTATATGCCAGCAAAAATGTTAAATGAAATAGTGGAATGTTTAGAAAAATATAAAATACCAAATTAACAGAATAAGAAACAGAGAATCTAAATAAGCCAACCTCAGAATGCAACTGAACAAACCATAAGTGAACTCCCAAAGAAAAAAATGCTAGAACCAGAAGAAATTTAGTATATAAAATTTAGAAACAAGGACATACTAAAATCGGTTTGAAACAGTTCACTAGAACTGATTCGTAAAATTTTAGCATGAGTATTTACACTTTGGAAATCAGCAAGCACTTACAAATCAGGACTTGATTTATTGTTTTGTTGGGGGCCTACATTTAAGAAAGTGATGAAGAAAAAATTAATACTTCAGACTAAGGTGTGACTGAAATACTTTTTTTTCCCTGGAATAGTCATTAAACATTTACCAGGACACAGTTGTTTAGAAGCAAACAAACACAGTATATCTAAGTATATATAGGCACCATAATATAAAGCAAAGGATCCCAACAACTGGAATAAGTACTCAATATTCAACAAAAAATCTGGGAAAACTGGAAAGCAGATTGGCAGACATTAACTTTGATTAACCACTCATACTATATAGCATCATATTCTCCAAACAGATACAAGAACTAGATATAATAGGTCATATAATAAATAAATTGTAATTGTACTTTTTTCAACTATGGATAGGGAAAGGGATAGAGATTACAAAAGATAAAATTTTTATTAGATAAAATTGAAAAAAAAGCCTTTTGTACAAATAAAATCAATGTAATTAAAATTATAAAGAAAACAGTTAATTAAGAAAAAAATTGCAAAGAACTTCTCTGACAAAGGTCTAGTATCCAAGACATATAAGGAATTATTTAGAATACCTAAGAACAAGATCCATTTTGTAAATGGTTAAAGGATATGAATAAGATGTTCTCAAAAGAATAAAAGCAAGCTATACAACCTGTACGGAATATTTTCCAAATCGCCAATAACATTGAAATATTTCCGAGGTTCTACCTCACAAGTTGGCAAAATGAAGAAAGTGGAAAATGACAATTATTGGAGAAGCGGGTATGATAGGGCAGACTCAATGAAATGTTGGTGGAACTGTAAATTGGTTTGGCCATTCTGGAAAGCAAAACAAATTCACTAGGAATGATGCATGCTCAGCAATACTAATGCTAGGCATATACTCTAAAACAGTGAAAGAAAGAGGGAAAAGTCCTATATGTACAAAAATATTTATAGCAGTGATTTTTGTTATCGCAAAGGACTAGAAACTAAGGTGGGAGATGCCTTTATGAACATAATGGTGTACTATAAGAGATGGTGAAAAGGACAGATTCAAAAAAACCTGAGAAAACCTATATGAACTGATGCAGAGTGAAGTATGAAGAACAATTACTGCAACAACTACATTGTAAAGGGGGGGAAACTTTAAGAGACTTAAGAATTCAGATCAATTCAATGTCTAATCACAACTCCAGATGATAAATGCTGAATCACGCTTCTCACCTCTTGACAGAAAGGAGGTGCAAAGTGAGACATACATTTTCAGACATGGCCAATATGTGAATTAGTGTTATTTGACTATGTTTATTTGTTACATGGGAGGGGAGACTAATGTGGGTAAGAAAGAGGTGTCAATAGTGAAGAAAGAAAAGAAGGAAGGAAGGAAGGAAGGAAGGAAGGAAGGAAGGAAGGAAGGAAGGAAAGAAGGAAGGAAAGTGTGTTATTGGAACTTTCCTTAGATATATAGAAGTGAGCAGAAAAAAATTTGAAGAGAGACAAAGAGGACAGTTTTGGAGCTACCATATTGAATTGGACCTGACTTCATGTTAGAAATGTCAGTATATAACTGGAAGATGGATTGGAGACAGAGAAGACTAGAAGTAGAAAGGCCAATTAGGAGGGTATTATAATAATCCAGGGGAGAGAGCGTAGCAACTTAAACTAGGGCAGAGATTGTGTGAGTGGAGAGAAGGGAGCATATTTCAGGGATATTATAAAGGTAGACTCAATAAGACTTGGAAACTGAGAGGATGTTCAGTTGGGGGGGGGGTGGAGATGAGGTAGATCAAAGATGACACCCAATTGTGAATCTGGGCGACTAAAAGGATGGTAACACCCTCAACAGAAATAAGAAAAAAAAATTGGAGGAAGGATAGATTAGAGGAAAATATGAGTTTTGCTTTGAACATGATGATTTTGAGGTCCCTTCGGAATACATAGGTAATGTCCAACAGGCAGTTGGTAATGCTGGATTGGAATTCAGGAGAGATTGGTGATGGATATATAGATTTAGGAGTGATCTTACAGAGATAATTGCGTTTGTCCTTCATTCTTGAAGAGAACCATGACATCAGGGAGATGATGGCACGACTTGCAGTTGTCTCTGATAGGAGTGAGGGAGGGTTATGCAAGGACACCAGCCTCACTTTCTCTTCCAGAGCTATCCGGGTCCAGTGGCCAGACAGAATCCATAGGAACTTATAAGATCACCAAGAAAGACAATGTAGAAAGACAAAAGAAGCTGTTCCACAGAAGTCTTGGAGATGGTAGCAGGAGGAAGATGTAACAAAGAAGACTGAGAAGAAATGGTCACATAGTTAAGGAAACTCAAGCAAGAACAGTGGCATGTATATTATAGGAGGACAGATGAACAAGGGGGAACAGAGGACATGAAGAGGAGATGGCAAACAAGGTCAGAAACTGCAGAGAGGTCAAGTGGAATGAAGCCTGAGAAAAGATCATTGGATTTAGCATTATACATCACAGGTAACTTTTGAGAGAAGCTTCAATGGAGTGATGGGGACAGAAACCACATTTTAAGGAATGGGGGTGTGTGTGAGGAAGTGGTGGTGATCTTATGCTTGATTCTATGATTATAGGTTAACCTTTCTTTAATTTTGTTCATAAAATGGAGAAGAGATATTGGACGTTACCTTGAAGGAATAGCAGCATGAAGTTAGGGGTGTTATTTTTTCTAAGGATGGGGAGGGTTAACGACATGTTTGTAGGCAATAAGGGTTTTTAAAATTATTTTTTATTGTAAACAAAATAGTATGCATATATAAAATAAAATATTTCATATACATATATGTATGTATGTGTTAGCTATATATATATATACATACGTGTGTGTATTTAAAATCAGCAGCTAGGTGGCGCAATGGATAGATTGCTAGGCCTGGAGTCGGGAAGACATCTTCTTGAGTTCAAATCCAGCCTCAGACACTTAGTAGCTTTGTGACTCTAGGCAAGACATTTAACCCTGTTTGCCTCAGTTTCCTCATCTGTAAAATGAGCTGAAGAAAATGGCAAACCATTCCAGTATCTTTGCCAAGAAAACCCCAAATTGGGTCATGGAGAACCGGACACAACTGAAAAATGACTAAATAACAGCATATGTTTAAAATCAAAGAAAAACCGAAGATGAGACAAAGAAAGAGAATGTCTGGCCAGGCTCCTGAAGGAGAAGGTGGGGGGGAGGTCAAGAGCACAATTCTAGGGGGTGGTCTTGGCAAGGAGATGGGCTTGTCAGAGGAAGTAAGAAGGAAGGACAATGAAGAGGGATTTCTAGGTGTGTAGTAAGGAGAAGAAAGTGTTCACAACAATAGCTTCTGTTGTTCATCCTTTGCTCTTGAAGAGAACCAATGACTTCAGGAAGGTGATTTTTTTTTTTACTTTTTTTGGAGGGGGGAAGGCAGGGCAATTGGGGTTAAATGACTTGCCCAAGGTCACATAGCTAGTAAGTGTTAAGTGTGTGAGGCTAAATTTGAATTCAGGTCCTCCTGACTCCAGGGCGGGTGCTCTATTCACCGGGACACCTAGCTGCCCCAAGAAGGTGATGTCTTAACTGGATTTAAGTGAGGCAGAGTTGTGCAAAGTCATCAGACCTACTCTCTCTTCCAAAGTCATCAGAATCCAGTGGCAAGATATAGATCAGCATGACTGGAGATGGGCCCAGACACAAGGAGGGGATGAGAGGGCATGGGAAGGAGATGGGTGGTGTTGGAGGCTTGACACTTGTTCTGACTGGTCCCAGGGGAATAAACTAGGGCTGATGATTGTAAATTTCAAAGAAGAAGATTTAGGTTTGATGTCAGGAACCAACCAACCAAACACAAAAAACTTTCCTAACAATTAAAGTTATCCCAAAGTGGAATGGGCTGCTTCAAAAGGTAGTAGAAGCCCTTTCAGGAGAGGTTTTCTAACCCAGGCTGGGTGACTGACTTCTCTCCACACACTACAAAGGGATTCTTGTTCAGTTACAGGCCGAGGCCCTTCCAGAATCTGAGATTCTATGACTGGGTTACCATAAGAGGTGGTACCTACCATGAAAGCTGTAGGAATAGAGAGAAGGTAAGGTGATGGATGTGGGAGATCACAGAGGAAGAAGGGGCAGGATATGAAAACTGCATGTGTGGAATGAGAGGGGAAAAAATGGAAAAGACAGTGGCAAGTTCTGAGCATGAACAAATGTGGATCCCTAGAAGGGAGATTTAATTTTTCAAGAGTTAAAAGTCATGAACACACTAGTGTGCCAAATGCAACAGGCAATCAAGCTGGGGAAATTCAGTTTTTCATTGAAAGTAAGATGAAACTAAAAAGTGATGGCTCTCCTTTGCAATCATGGGTGTAAATATCTATGCACAGCATACATATTAGTTCAGTGTATTGAGTATCAAAAGCTAGATCAATGCCTGGATAACCAACACATCTACTGGGGAGTGTTCTGACAAAAATCTGAATTATTAGTATCTTTTCATTCAACTGGAACAACAACAAAAAGGAACCCCAACCGTAATACCCATACAGTACCAAATCCAACCAAACTTCACTTGAGAGCTGCCCACTTCAGGCACCACCTCTTCTATGAGCTTTTCTTTGCTTCTCTGGGGGAAAGTAATCCCTTTCTCCTTGAATCTCTCATGCCTCTGTTTATCTTTCCCATGCACTTCTCAGAATCTGTTATAGTTGCCTGTAGACCTGTCTTATGCCCCTTATTAGATTTTAAGTTCCATGAAAGCAGAAATTGCATACTTTTAAAAAAATTTGTATCTCTATTACCTAGCACATCACACTATAAACATTTGACATTTAATAAATGTTCAACTGAAATGATTGGAGAGGAAATTGTGAACCAGTCCAGTATCTTCACCAAGAAAACCCCAAATGGGGTCACACAGAGTCAGACACAACTGAACAGTAGCAACAAAAATCGAAATGAGCAACCCTAGGAGGTGGGCATAGTAGGTATCGCCATCCTCATTTAACAGATGAAGAAACTGAGGCTCAGAAAGGAGAAATTATTTGCCCAGGGTCATGTGTTGAGTAAGTAGCATCCAGTTGTTGTTGTTCAGTTGTTTCAGTCGTGTCTGACTCTCTGTGACCCCATTTGGGGTTTTCTTGGCAAAGACACTGGAGCAGTTTGCCATTTTCTTCTCCAGCTCATTTGACAGATGAGGAAACTGAGGCAAACAGGGTTAAGTGACTGGCCCAGGGTCACACTGGTAAGCTGGTAAGTGTCTGAGGCCAGATTTGCACTCAGCTGTAACTACTTCACCACCTAGTTGCCCTGGCACAGGGAGGGTTAAAACCCAGGTTATCTGACTTGAGTCCAGAAGTCTTCCCAGAATATTACATTGCCTTAGAAGACCTTGCAGGCAGGGATATGGGTAGAGGCCAAACTCTCATCAAAGAATGTGACACTTCAACCCCAGCTTTTTTTTTTCCCCTCAGAGTTGACTGCTCACTATTTTGAGCACAAAATGCCTTTGCTTTTATACAAATATTTCCAAATACTGCAATTTATAATTTTTGAATTAATAGGGTTATGACATGACAATTATATCATTTGCATTTTTAAAAGCATAACACTATTGTTCTACTGTAAATTGTAGCAGACTCAAATTATCCTACACCTAATCTTTTGTCTTCCTTTTTCTTTTTTTTCAAAGGAATGGGGGCACTGGCAAGAGACCCAGCCAAGGTGAGGTGCCAAGAAGTGGCACTGGCTACTGGGAGCCTAATGCCACTCTGATTGTTTGCTATGGAAATAATCTTTGTGGGGAAAAAAAAAAGAGAGAGCCTCCCTCACCTAGCAGGTAAATAAAAGAGAATAAGACATGCATGCTCTTCAACTCCTTCCCTAAAAGCAAAAGTTTCATTGTTCAGCTAAGCCAGGCTATATCCAGTCAAATTTCACGAACATTAATGCAGTGCTTACTGTCTGCAGAACACTGTCAATAAATCAGTCAAGCATTTAGTAAGCACTTAATATATTCTAGCCAATATGCTAAGGGTTGGGGATACTAAGACAAAATTCAACTGTGAGCTATTCTCTAGGACTGACATTCCTGATATAAAATTTAAATATCCTCCATGCTTTCAGAGAACCCAGAGTATAGTAAAAAACCAATTGACATTTGCATAAAGCTTTGTGCTTTGCAAATCACTTTCTTCAATCTATGAAAACACTATGGACCCCATTTTACAGATGAGGAAACTGAGGCTGAGGCTAAAAAGCTTGCTCAAGGTCACGCAACTGTTCGTGGTCAGAGTGGTGACCAAAAATCAGGGGTACAAATGCCATGTCCTGCGCTCTTTCCATTCTACTCACCACCTGCCTCTACATCACCCTCCCTATCCAATGTGAAACTCTCCAAAGTGAAATAAATCCTCCAAAGAGATATCCTTACTATCACATTCTCTGCATATCAATGTGTTTTCCAAATCCAGTAAAGCCCATTTATCTGACTCTGAAGAGAATGAGATGTTTCACACAGATTGCATGTTCCAGATCACTGAAGCTTGTCCTTTTAAGCACCAAAATTTTATCTTTTGCCATTTTTTATTGAAATCTTTTTAATATGCATTATATCCTGCCTTCTTAAAATGAGGATGCTTCAGTGGCTCTGTGATCTCCAAGGTCTAGACGTTTCCTCTATTGGAGCAGATCACAATTGCTCCAGGTCTCTGATTGTGCAAATCTCGCCTGTCTTTCCATAATCCTCCATAAAAGGCCTACCTGTTGAGGCTTCCCTCTGGCTCACTGACTATTTAACAAGTACCAGTCCAGCACTCAAGCTGTGTTATCCATTACTCTGGTCCCATGACCAGCTCAAACCTTTCTCTGCTAACACATACATGTGAGTACTATCAGTGATGCTATATGACTCATATGATCACAAACCTGGCACAGAAGATGGAGGCGGAGGAGGAGAGAACAAGCTTTTATTAAGAGTTTACCATGTGCTGGGTATTTTGCTAAGTGCTTTTCAAACATCTCATTTGATTGTTACAACCACCTTGGAAGGCAGGTGCTGTTGTTATTCCTATTTTTATACTCAAGGAAACTGAGGCAGAGAAAGGCTAAGTGACTTGCCCAGGGCTACATAGCTAACAAGTGTCTGACACCAAATCTGAACTGACGACTTCCAGACTCCACATTCAGCATTCTATTCACTGAGCCAAATAGCAGCATGGTGTATGAGGGATTTCATTTATTCAGTTCCAAAGAAGATGTCTCTCTGTATCTCTCTCTCTACCTGCCTAAAGCAGAGCAGCTGACAAAGTCTTGACTTAAATTAAATTTTGTATTTCCAAAAAGGGGGACCACAATAAAAACTATATACCAGATCCAATTCTGAACAAGGTGTAACTGGGTGTCAAGGAAGAAATGCTGGAGCGAAGTAACAGGCACATCATAGAATTCATGATAGAGAAGGAAAGTTGGGCACATCCTGAAACCTACCTTTCTTGCCCTAATCTCTCTGTGGATCCTCAATCTCTCATCTTCAGGTACGTTTCAGACATCTCAAACTAGATGTCCACTAGACAGCATAAACACACTCCACCTTTCCTGTTACTATAGAGGGCAACACCATCCTTCCAGGCCCTCAGGCTCACAACCTAGGAGTTACCCTGGATTCCTCACTATCCCTCACCTCCCAGTAACAGTATTCAATTTAGCAGATACTTAGCCCTTAGTAACTTAGGGCTGAGTATGGAAGGTGTGAGCTCTGTCTCCTGTTGCTGATGTGGCAGGAGGGTGTTGGCTGAGACAGGGGGCCAGTGTGTGTATATAAGAAGAGTTCTAGAGACAGAGAGACAGAATTAGGAATGTTCCTCCTGGTAGCTCCTGGTGGAGGAAACAGGATTGTCCCAGCATCTGGGAGCTGGGCTTGCTGAACTGAGAGCTGAGTTGGAGTTTTCTTTGAGACCAGAATCTAGTGAAGGCTGCCTGGAAGGCTGAGAGGGCTGCCTGGAAGGCAGAGATTTCTCCTGAGTCCTAAGGCCAGCTGAACTGCTGGAGGACTGAAGAAGCATGACCAGGATAAGACTTTGTTTGTAGTTTGGCAGATCCTTGGATTCCCGGCAACAGAAGTGGTGAAGGGTCTGAGATGTGCTGGACCCTGTGAATTTCAGTGTGTACCAGGGACTGCCTGGAGGACTGGACAAGGACCTAGGAGCTGTCTACCTCTGAGGACTGGACGAGAACCTGGGAGCTGTCTGCCCCTGAATCCAGGTGACTGTTTGGTGGATTCAATTAGGAGCTGGGACCATGGAAGAGGATCCAGGGAATCTGAGAGACCACTCTGAGTCAAGATGAAGAAAAGGCCTCCCCTTGTATGCATGATGAAATTGAAGACACTGAGGAGGGTTTATGTAATTTTCTAATGATTGTGTTTAGTGACTGATTGCTAGATAAGTGACTGATTAAGTTAATCTATGGTTGCCCCATGAGTGGAAGATTGATTATTGTATTGTGAATTGATTGAATGATTAAGTATTGATTATTGTATTATGAATTGATTGTGAATGTTTGCCTTGATTTGTAATGGAATAAATGGAGTGTTCACTATACTGTGTAATCAGAACCTTAAAAGCTGTTCACAGTAGCACTCTTTTGGGAATCTGCTTATGCATGGCGTTACACTCCCATATTCAATTGCCAAGGCTTGCCACTTTCACCTTTGCCCTTTCTCTCCTCTGATAGTGCCACCACACTGATGCAGACCTTCCTTACCTCATACCTGCACTATTGTTATAGCCTATTAGTGGGTCATTCTGAATCGTCTCTCCCCACTCTGATCCATCCTCCATTCAGCCACTACAGTGATTTTCCTAAAACTCAGGTCCAATCACATCACCCCAAATTCTCTAATAAACTCCAGTGGCTTCCTATTGCCTCCAAGAGCAAACACTCAATGTTCTGTTTGGCATTCAAAGCCCTTCATAATTTGCCCCCTCCTACCTTTCCAGTCTTCTTAAACCTTACTCTCTAATAGGTACTATTGGGTCCAGTCACACTGACTTTCAGGCTGTCCCATGAAGAAGACACTTCCATCGCCTAACTCTAGGCATTCCCTCTGGCTGGAGCCCATGCCTGGAACACTTTACCTCCTCTGTTCCAACTGCTGACCTCCTTGGCTCCCTTTAAGTCCCAACTAAAAGCCCCCCTTCTACAGGAAGGCTTCCTCAAACCCTCTTAAGCCCAATGCTCTCCCACTATTAATTATTTCCTGTTTATCTTGTATGTAGTTTACTTGGTATGTATTTGTTTGTATTACATCTCCCTTCCTAGATTGTAAGCTCCTTGAGGGCAGGGGCTGCCTTTTGCCTCTTTTTGTATCCTCAGTGCCTAGCATAGGGCCTAACACAGAGTATAAGCTTAATAAATGTTTATTGGTTGATGGGTTTCACAATTCTTAGGCACAGATATTGATAGCTTCTTTATCAAATTTACAGATAATATCAAATTTGGAGAAATGACTAATACATCAAAGGACAGATCCAGCATACAAAATGAGTTTGGTAATACTGAACAATGGGCTAAATCTACTAAAAATAAATTTAATAGGGATAAATACAAAGTCTCACATTTGGGAATGATGACTACTACACATGCACAGGATTAAAAAAAAATAACTGAGGGTTGTATTTGACAACCTAGTATAAACAAACAGTGTAATAAAGTATAAAAAATAGGTAAGATGACTGCAGGCTAGCTAATACATTAGGAAGTGGTAGCTCTGCTACATTCTACCCCAGAGTACATTTGGGGAGTATTATGTTCAGTTCTGGGTGTCATAGGTTTTTTGCTTTGATTTGATGAACAAACTGGAGCACAACCAGAGAAGGTGACCAGGATAGTAAGGGAACTTGAGATAATGGCATACAGTGGTGTCAAAATTCAAATAAAAACGGGTCCTTGTGGACTGCAAATTAACATAGACTACAAATTAAAATTTATTTTTATTTATTTTGTTAAAGTATTTCCCAATTACATTTTTACCCCTTTTGGGTCCACCACAGAGGTCGCTGGCCCTGTAGTTTGATACTTCTGGCACAGAAGCATTAGTTGAAGAGATTGAGGGGATTTAGCCTGAAGAGATAATTTCAAGTATTTGAAGGGCTGCAAAGTTAAAGGACAGTTAGGTGGTGTGGTGGCTAGACTGCTGGGCCTGGAGTCAGGAAGATGAGTTCAAATCCGACCTCAGTCATGTACTGACTGTGTGACTCTGGGCAAGTCACTTAAGCCTGATTGCCTCAATTTCCTCATCTGTAAAATGAGCTGGAGAAGGAAATGGCAAACCACTCCAGTATCTTTGCCAAGAAAACCCCAAACAGGGTCACAGAGAGTCAGAAACAGCAGAAACAACTAAAACAAGAGCAACATTGAAGAAGAAAAAAGATCTAATCAGACTGTCTAAAAATAAATAAATGTTTAATACAATATATGATAAAATATGTAATTTAATTATATAATAGGATTACATTATACAATACATAATATAATAAACTTAATTTATTACATATAATTTATACTATATTTAACACAATATGTAATTTAATATAATAAAGATAAAAATTTTTACCAAAAGTAAAAAAAAAAATAGTAAACCATCATTTACTAAGTGCCTCCTGTATGCCGGGCACTATGCTTAGCACTTCTACAATTCTTATCTGATGTGATCCTTATAACCACCCTGGAAGGTTAGGCGCTATTATTATATTACTTATTTATTTATATTATATAATTACATTACATATATGAGTTGAGGAAACTGAGGCAAAGGCTGACTTGCCCAGAGTGTACAGCTAGTGTCTGAGATCACATTTGTGTTCAAGACTTCCTGATTTCTGGCATGGCACTCAATCCATTACACCATCTAGCTTCATCTAGAGAAAATCAACTTAAGTCCCTTCTGGCTCTGAATCTAAGAACTAGGAAGAAAAGTAAAATTTGGCTCCATGTGAGGAACAACTTTGTGCCCAATCAGAAGTATGTGAGGATAGAATGGATTTCCCTAGGAAGCAGCAAATTCTCCTTCGGTGGATGTCTTCCAGCAATGGCTAGATAACCATTTATTGGGAATGCTGTGGAAAGCTTTCCTATTCAGATAAAGAGGACCTATGAGGACCTTTACACTATCACATTCTGAGAACACCATCTAATTTGCCTTTTCTTGATGACGATTCTGTGGCATCATTTTGAACATTAATTATTGCACTGTGCTAGAGTAATGCCCTAAATTTCCCCTAGACTGCTGTCTTTTGCATTCTTGTGGCTTTTTTTAAAGCACTTTTTTGTTCATCCCTCATTACTAGACTTATTACTTGTTGCTATTAGTGTGCTTGTCTTTAGTACCCTGCCTCCCTCTCTAATCAATCAACAGGCACGCATTAACCACCTACTACAATCCAGGCATTGTTAATCGACAATGTGTCTGAATAGTGGCGAGAGATGAGTGCAGAGGCAGAAGGAAATGTGGGTGAAGTATGCCGAAAGGCAGGAGATCAACGAGAGGTTTCCATTGTCCCATGATTACTGAGCATAGCTGTGGTAGATGCTTATGCAGCCAGGTTTACTGGTAGTCAAGGTCATAGATCACAGAATGTTAAGAGTAGGCAGAGACTTGAGTAACCTAGTCCAGCCCTGTTACATAGTGAGTAAATGGCAGATTCAGGACTCCCACCCAAAGGTTCCAAGTCTCAGGACTCCAAATTCAATACTATTTTCATCATACTTTGGCATGAGCACCAAAGGCACATTCATTGAAATCTAGGTTGCTATTATTATATTGCTTATTTTTATTATATGAGTTGAGGAAACCAAGGCAAAGGCTGACTTGCCCAGGGTGTACAGCTAGTGTCTGAGATCACATTTGCATTCAAGACTTCCAGATTGCAGAGGATGGGTGTGAGGATCTTCACTGAAAGTCTTCAAGAAAGTTTCTTGGCCATTTCTGGGGAGTTCCTGTTCAGGCTCAGTGTGAATCTGTTGGCCTGTGAGGACTTGCCCTAATATTACAGTCTATAGAGTGAGGGAGGAGCCAGGTAAGGTTGGCACGTATGGGTGAGCAGAAGGGACCCAGCTAGCTGGGCCCCCAAGTGTTTTTCACATATGGAAATGTATACTCTGATAATGACCTACCTTTACTTTGGGTACATGGCTTTGTGCTTCAATGCTCACTAGTAACTTCTATGCCCACCTGAGCGGGGAGAGGTTTTGGTGCTGTATCCCTATGAATATTTCCTGGGTCACTCCCACCCCCCAAAAGCCCTTTTTTGACCCTTACCTGGAAGAAACCAAAAAATCCAGCTCCTTCAGAACAGAGCATGCAGTGATCATAAAGAGAATGTGTAAGGGTTCTCCAAGTGAACAGATTTTAATGATTAAACTTGAATTTCCAGAAAACCCAGTGTTGGCTTCTTAAAGGCCTTTTGCTTACTCCTGGATAGCTGGTGGTACTCCAAATAGCTAAACTTGCTGGATGATTGATGACTTCCAGTTATGAGCTTATTATTAATAATTATAATTGTTTACATTTAAATCATGCCATAAGGTTTACAAAGCACTTTGCTCATAATGACTCAATAAATTCGGCAGGACGAAGATTGCTGTCCCCATTTTTTACATCTGAGGAAATTCAATCTCTTAAGAGGTCAAATAAATTATTTGACCAGTGTCACTTGGTTAGAGGCAATGTAGTGTAGTGGTGAGAGAACTGGTTTTGTAAAAAAAAAAAAAAAATCTGGATTCAAGTCTGATACACCTGGGCAATGCATTTAATCTCTCAAAGATTCAACTGTAGATTAAGTGCCAATTTACATTGGTATTGAGGTTTTCCTCACCTGGGTTTCCTCTGCCAGTGAAATAACAGGTACAGCCCCTACTGCTTTCATTTGATTGGTTATTAAATACCTAAGCCAGGACTTGAATCCAGATCTTTTAACTCAGACTACTGAGTTAAAATTTGCCCCATCCTCCCAATTTCCTATATTCAATAGTTTTCTATTATTCTGCACCTTTTCCTTTATTTTGTTAAGTGTTCATTAATTCTTTTCTTTTCTTCTCTTTACTGCTCACAAGACTATACTGAAACTTTCTGAAAGGTTTAAGGACCCATCTATACCTATGTGCTTTTTTTTCCCTTATATTCAAAAATCCATAGATTTGTTTTTGTGGTGTCTAGAGCTGATGTCTAAGCCTGAAAAATGCATTAATACAATCTCTTTTTGGAGCCTTAAATTTGCCTCTTAGCTAGTATAGATACAACTCCAAGGAAAAGTTCGGAGTTACTACCCCATTCTATTTATTTCAAGCTGGCCAGTCAAAACATGGCCCACCTCTCCCATTCTCCTTCTCTGGCAACGCAAAGACACAGTGTTCTTCACGGATCCACATCCTGAGTGATCTTAATAACAAAATTATCCCAGATCTCAGTGTTCTTGTATCTATGAAACAAAGATCCTTTCAAACCACACACATCAAATGGTGTTCAGAGACTGCATTAGCCATCTTTATTGCACTCAGAGGAATAACTCAAGACACATACGTAGAATGGATTTTTTTAAGCAGATGTTTTCTTGACCCAATTAATTTTTTATTCAGTGAAAAAAGTTGACAAAGACAAAAATCCTTTAAAATTGTGCGACAATATAGTAAAATCTTTAGCAGAAATCAGTGACTTAAGAAACTTATCAAGGCAATTTAAATTATAAACATCTAATGTTATTTTGGAAAGGAACAAATATAGAGTTTTGCTTAAATAAGAGCAGTACAGGATTTATTTGTTTTTTTTTCTGCAAATGCTTGTGAATTTGCTTAACATTTTAAATGATTCTTAACAGAATCTTTCAACTGAGAAGCTCTACGGCAAACAGGAGAGTAATGTTATTCCATTTCACCATTCACTCTTTCATCCCTCTAAGATACTATATATGAGACTAATACCATTCCTGGATTACTTGGCTCTTAAAATTTTTGATATGGCTGCTCTAAATGAGTGGGCAGAAACATATACGCAACTCACCCTCCCTCAGCCTCTTCTCCTGTTAAGTGGCGATGATACCTTTTTGAAAACATACCTCTCATCAGCATGCTGCCAATATGTCATCTTATTCCATCGCTTAGGCGTGCATAGAGAAGAACCTGTATAAACTCAATGTACTGGTTTCTAAATATTCAAGTTAAGACTAATTGGATGGCAGGAATTTCAAAGGAGAGTCCTAATAGAAGCTGTTTCAAATATTCCTGCCTAGATGTTTAATCAGTGTAAGGGAGCACTTGGCTTGATTATTTTCCTAGATGCCTTCTTTGTAGGGATTTTATTCTTTGCCAGTGAGAGATGAAACAGTCTGGAGGACCTGCAGTCAGTAGACAGTCTTGGGTGAGGGGTTCTCCATCAGTAGCAGCAACCTTGGGGAAGAAGGGATTGAACTGCTAGAATGGAGTTTCCCCCAGGAGGAAAATCTGGGGATGTATTTTCACAAGATACAATAACTAGTCTTTAAATCAACCTAAAGAATGATTGAATAAAGCAGGTGAGTGTGTGTGTGTGTGTGTGTGTGTGTGTGTGTGTGTGTGTGTGTGTGTGTTGGGGGGAGAGGCTTCCTTTCTCATGTCCCCTACATCTGACACTGCCTCTTCTCCATTCAAAAGAGGGGGCCTATTAGGCACAATCAGGTTAATTTATTGAGTGGACATTTAGGAATATACCATATGGATTACACATTACTGGAGGAAAAGAGCAGGAGATGGCTGAGCTTTCCCTCTGTCTTCAGTGGTAGTGATTGTAGGGATATCAAAAAGGATAGTGTGAATCCCTATAAACTCCTTTTTCAAGAGACAAAAGCTCCTCCCAGTGGCTGGCAGCATCATAAGAGTTTTCATAGACTAATTTTAAAATCAGCCACCAAGCTGATAGAGGCTTTTTGTTTTGTTTTTAACCTGGAAAGTTGGTCCATATAGACACGGCCTCCTCGTGGAACCCTCAGCACGCCTCTACTTTCCAGTCAGGATTCTGCTGAAGACCTCAAGGGAGGCTAATGTCACATAAAGTCCAAAGGGTTTGCTGTACACGCCACAAAGATGGTCAACTTGCAGTAGAAATTTTTTTAGATGTTGTTCCTTACCCCAATTTGCCCCCTTGCTCAAGTTCAATGATTCATTTAGGGTACTTGGTTCAAATGGGCATGAGAATTTGGTCACCCTAATGTCTATGGGAGGAAAAATGAAAACTCCCCACTCCCCCTCAAAAATGACAAACCAAATAGAGTCTTCACCAAGGCACGAGACCCCCTTTGCCAAAACACCCACTGACACTGGCTGTGTCACAGTGAGGGAAAAGATCCAGTCACTTGAAAAGGCCCTCAGAAATTTACTGCTATTTCCCAGTGCCACTTCAGCCACACTGGATCCTTTTAGACTTCATATATACATCCCAATTCCACACAACTATATGAAGAAAGCTGATGTGCTTCAAAACTCCATAAAAATATACAATTTACACATCGCTGCATCTATCTATATCTATCTTAGTATTCTGGAGCTGAGCTCTTTTGTTTATATAAAATACACTAGCCCTATGAGGCTGCTTTCTCTAACAGCACAAGGGGCATTATTCCAAGGGGAGAGGTGGTGGCCGGCATATTCAGTACTGTGCACACAGCATTGTGAGGCACTAGGAACTCTCAAAAATACCTAAACATTGCTGACGGAGACCTGATCTATACACGAAACTACCTACAGAATCAATGAAAACAATGTTTCTGAGCTCATGGGAGCCCTGCATGATGGTTTTAACATGACACAAAGGATTGGTGGGAAGGGAGGAAAAGAATCATACTTCCTAGTTTAATTCATTAAATTAAATTAATTTATTTAAGTTTAATTAATTCTCTCTTCTCCCCATCCCCTGATGTTTAATCTTTCAGCTACTTAAAGGAGCAATTAAAGGGGGAGGTGGAAGGCATAATCAATAATAAAATCCCAGCCAAGAATAGAGAAAACCAATAAAACTACTGTCTTTCAAAAAGAAACAATGGCCTGGGAGGAGGCTCACTTCACCACCACCACCCATTAAAAATGAGAGGAGTGGCCACATGGAGAGTGAAATTTCCACCGTTTCGAATATTCCTTATCTGAAAATAAAGTCAACAGTTTAAAAAACACCACTGGCTCTTTTTTTCCCCTCCAACACAATCCTTAGGAAGACTGTAAGTACATTTTGTTACATAAAACAAGATACTTTTGGTTAAAATAAATCAAATACTTGAGAGAAGACAGAGGTACCCTGCACCTAGCAGTGCTGATGAGGCTTCACAAAGCTTTGCATATCAGAAACACGTATTAAAAGACATAACTTTGGATTCTCCCCACAGGTCATCATTGTTCCTAACCTGGGAGGAAGTTTCACAGTGACAAACCACACAGTACAACCACAACAACGCCAGACGAGGATGCAGACGTCTCTAACTGCTAAAGAGAAGCGTAACAGGCCGCAGTGCATTCTACAGTAAATGGCCAGTGTTGTTTTTTTTTTGTTTTTGACACACAGATGAATTCATAAAGGCAGAGGAACAATTACAAATTATTTTTCAAAGAGAATGAACAAACCTCATTTTTGCTTCTACTGCTAATTCTGGTTCGGTGGCTCAAAATTTTGGATTGTGAGAATATAGCACTTTCTCTTTAGAGAAAAGAAGAAAGGAAGGAAGGGAGGAAGAAAGAGAGGGAGGGGGGAGGTAAGAGGGAAGGAAAGAAAAGAAGGGAGGGATAGAGGTAAGAAAAGAAAGGGAAGAGAGAAAGAGGGAGATAGAGGGAAAGAGGGGGAGAGAGGAGGAGAGACAGAGAGAGGAAGGAAGGAAGGAAGGAAGGAAGGAAGGAAGGACGGAAGGAAGGAAGGAAGGAAGGAAGGAAGAAAGAAAGAAAGAAAGAAAGAAAGAAAGAAAAGAGAGAAGGCACCAACCCAATCCAAAACAGCTGTATATGCCAAGTATTTTTAAGAACAAATATTGGCCACACTATTATCTTAAAATACAAAACTTAAAACTGAAGATGTATAAGTGGAAAAATAAGCTACTCTATTTGCCAGAACATTGATTGGTCATATATCACTGCATTGAGCAGGGAGCCAACTCTCTCTCACAGTAGAAGGAATCTTTTTTTCCCCAAAAGACTGCAGCAACGTGTAACAGAGCAGTATTTTCTTATGCCACCATTTCAGCTTCAAAAGTCATGTCTTGTACACAGGCAAATAGAGTAAAAGTCCATAGCTTAATATAAGCAAGAGTAAGCTTATGGTTGGCAAAATACACAAGCTGCAGCTCTGTCTAAATGAAACTGAGTGTTGGTTTCAAGTGTCTCTCCTATCAAATACAGTAACATTTAAACACGTTAGACTAAAACACGTTTCTTCAGGAATGGCAAAACCGATGCTTTTGTCCCACTCCTGGGTCCTGTGAGAGAGGAGGGGCTCAGTATCACATGCAATGTCACATAACCACAAAAACCTGGCCCCAAAGAGAGGCCCCAATAAATTAACAGGACAAAATAAAAGCGCCCTCCCCAACCCCAGCCACCCTGAACTTGCATATAAACAAAATCCAAAGAATATTTAAAAGTCGGTCACTACTTCAAGGAGAGGGGGATTTCACCCACTGTAGTTCTCCTGAAGTTATTAAATACATTTCTTTTGTCTTAGAAAAATAAAAGGGAATAGCCAATTTATTAAACCAAAAATTATCTCACAGACTTAAAAGCATGCCCAGCAAGCACAGCCCTGTAAGACTAAATTAATGTCAAATCAAAGCAATTTGATGACTAAGATCAACCTGGTTTCTTGTTGTTCACAGTTGATTACTATAAAGTTTATTCATTCATTTCTTTCTCTTTTTTTATGTTTTTGTCCTTTTTTTTGGCCCATATAAAAATAACGTATTGCAACTCAAAGTGCATTTTTTAAAATAAACCATCAACTATCTTTATCAAATAAAATATTTACACCATTTGGTTTACAGTGAGGAACACACTCTTCAGGCTATCACCATGGGGACGTCGTCTGAAAATCCCGTTATCATGGGGGCATCCTCGTCATCATCTCCTAAAAACAAACATAACTGTTGGTAAACCTCTCATATGCTGCCATTAATGATTTCACTCTCTCCCTAACACACACACACACACACACACACACACACACACACACACACACACACACATTCCCTCACTGTAAAGGACAAGACTGCAGTCTCCATGTTGTCCAGGTGCACCAACATTTTAACAACAGTAAATTCTCTATGTAGACATATAGCTTATACAATTCTGTAACACAGCCCTGCCTTTGTTTTGTCTCTCAACACATTGCTGAGTCACATGAAGATCACAGGATTCTATATAAATTTAGAGTCTGAAAAGCCCTTAGAGCTAACATATAAGGGAACTGATACCTAGATACGTCCAGCGCTTGGCATGGTGCCTGGCACAAGATAAATAAAGGTGACTGACTGACTCAAGATGTTCTAGAACCTAAGGCCAAATTAGTAGTTAAATAGCAGAATCCAGGCTGAATTTGAATCCAGGCCCTCTGACACAATACTCAGTATTCTGAAGGCACTAAAGAAATATATTTTGGTCATCAACAGAAGTTTAATGTGATTATGAAGGCAAATTTGTAGGAGGAAAAAAAAAATGGGCTGGACAGCATGATATTTTCATGGGTTTCCTTGTTACACCATCCTGCTTCCATTAATCAATCCAGAGTCACCTGCATCGCTACCTTCTCTGCTGGGCCCATAGGGCTCTCTTTAAACTGACATGAGAGGCAAAGACCCACAAGGATGGAGGAATGTAAATTCCTTGAGAATATTGGCCGTATTTCCTCTGCACTCCATGACTTGTGTCTTATACAACCTCTTGACTTAGAGAACGTGTGGTTTAAAGGAAAACCACCACTACAATCACCACAACAACCAGGCCATGCTTACCAAGATCGTCCCCTGATGAGAAAATGGCCGAGCCAAGCCGCGAGCTATAGTGACTATTGGCAAAGGCAGTGAAGCTATTCTGGAGCCTCCGATGCCGTGTATACAGGACTACAAACCCTATCCCCACGGTCACCAGCAGCAGGAATAATATGGGAACCACAATGGCAGCCACATCAGTCGACCTTCCAGCTTGGAATGCTGATGCATCCTCACCTGCCGAGAGAACACATCAATGAATAAGGGACGTGCCTGAGGGCAAGGGATGGAGAAGATGACCCCTCAAGTTTCCTGTCTGCACCAATGGTTCCTCCCCCCAACACATCTTTTGAGATGTGCAACCCTGAGCAGCCTCCTCGTATACATTCCCACATGACTGTTTTCTGATTGCCTGCCATGAGCTGACAGACCATAGGCCTTGAGAATGCAAATACAATAATTACATTAGACTCTTTAATCACTGCTTTGTTGGTTATTTAGATGATCTCGTGGAAAGGAGACCTTTGTTGGGGGTATCAACATTGATTTCATTAGCATTATTACTCAAGACCACTTGCTTGCCGTGTACAAGAGGATGTGAAACCAGACCACTAATTACTTGAGATTGCAATTATTTCCCCGACTTGGCACCCAAGTTGCATTGAACTGCAATTACCTGAAGCTCCGTTAAGTGATATAAAATACTCATTCACTAGAATACTGACTTATAGTATGTGGATTTTTTTTTTGCCTTTAAAAAAATAAGAACTCAAACTCTTCTATTAAAAATGTTTATAACCATCTATGGAAAAAATAACAACTTGAAGGTAAGATTTAGGCTCTAGGCTCTTTTTTTTTTTTTCCAATGTAAATGGAGCTACACAGATCAAGGGCAAAACATATACATGAAACCTTAACTTAGCCACGAGACAGGGACCAACCTTCTGGGAAAAAAATGTTAAATAAACCAGAACTCTCTCATCAGAGCCTGTCTCTGGAATGTTGTCACACAAAGCACTTTGATAAACAGTGACCTAACACAAGATGGGGCATGTGTGGTTTTTTTTTTTTTTAACTGTTGTTTGGTTTTAATCTATAATGAATCAGGGCCTTCTCACCCACCATGACCTAACTCAGTTATCAGACCACCTACATAGTGAGTGGTGAAGGAAAAGGGTAGGGAACTGGCATAGAAAGAAGTATGCATGTTTGTGTATCCGCGCAGTTCATACATACTACGCTGCAAAAGGCCAGAATACAATGCCTGCTGATTTTCTGTTGTTTTGGACTAACGGTGTTTCTAAATCCTCTACTCCCCCTGCCCCATCATCCCCAAGCCCTCTATTATGAGAGATGATGGGAAACTACTCTGTCAGGTGCTGACTGATTCTTTCTGAGCTGATAGCAAAGCTTAATTACAACATTAGAAAGGTATATGAGTAAGAGACGATGGAGCGACCTGAAGCCTTCTGAAAACTGCAGGCAGAAACCAATGATGCCGGTGACTCACCGAACCCTAACTCATCGTAGAGAAGTACTGCAGGCTCTCCACAGATCTGGCCACTGAGAAGGCATCTTGCTTGTACAGAGAAAGTATAATTGTGGCCCATCTTCAGATTAGAAATTTTAAAGAAATTGTCGGTGGTGTTCCCAAGGTACGCTGTGATATTCATCACGCTGTCATACATGCGTATCTCGTAACCCTAAGAGCAAACATGTAGACTTGAGCAAATATCACAAACAAATGCCATACCAAGAATGCTGGAGTGTTAGGGGGCCTCAAAGATGTTCTGGTTCAGGGCCTCAAGGCCACATGTGGCCTTCTCGGTCCTTGGGTGAGGCCTGTTGACCGAGTCCAAGTTTTACAGAACAGATCCTTTTATTAAGGAGATTTGGTCTGTGAAGTTTGGATTCAGTCAAACGGCTGTACTTAAAGACCTAGAGGGCCACATGTGGCCTTGAGGCTGCAGGCTTCTCACCCCTGTCCTGGTCCAAACTGATCATTTTATAGTGAAGGAAACTGATGAGCAAAGTGATCTGGTCAAACACAGGGATTAAGTCCAGGGCCAGCTAAGCTGGGATTAGAATTCAGATCTCTTGACTTTCTATCCTAGTGCTCTTTCCATAAAAGTAGAGGAAATGCAGTAGCTCAAAAGAAATATGAGATGTGCCAATTCAGAGACATCCACACCGCAAATGTTCACATGGACTGTGTGTGTTCGATCTGTGACAGGGACTCCCAAGCTCATAATCATCCGACCAGCCACTGCAGGGTACGCTGTACCTTGACCCCAACATAGTGATGCCATTTTGGTCCTCTTCAACAGAAAGGGCAACAGATCAGTAGGGAAAATGGTCTCATAATTGGAAAGTGGAGACATTAGGATAAAACCTAAGAGTTACAGTAACGGCAGTTTCACTGGTGTGGGAATTCCCTTTACTGATGCAAATGTAATCTGTAACTGAGCAGGTAAGCCTTGGCAGAAGGTGGGGAGTCACACAGCCCCTAAGGGTGAGAGTAGGGGTTTAAACCCAGGTCATTTGGATACCAAGTCTTGAACTCTATCAACTATGCCATACTGCCTCAAACATTTCAAGGTTACCACATCAGATAACTGACTTTCCTTAGGCCAACCAAATGCCTTTAAAGCTCAATTTGCTGCCACTTATCTGAGGAAAGAGAAGGGTGGATGAGATGACTGGCTTATAGGGCAAGCTGAATCCGCTGATATTGTTGCTTGGGGACAGCTGCTTACGTGTCTCTGAGAAAGGTATAGCTCAGTGGTCTGAGGCAGAATCACTCTCCTTCCAGCTCACGGTGTCTGCCCCAGCCCATCTCCCACTCTTTTTAAGTGAAGAGTTCAGGATGGAAAAGTGCTTAGCATGGTGATTTCTATCCTTAATGTGCCGCATAAACATTTCGCTAATTAGCAATCACACAGAAAATGGTCCTTTAATTCTCAAGTTCACTGCCTTGCCCTATTTTTCTGGCCTCCATCTATGCCAAGCATTCTGTTAACGAGCCTGTCTCTGAAAGAGCATTTCAACTGTATTCCCAAAGTCAGAGGAGAAAAAAAGACAATGAGAACGAATAAGGCACTTACCCTGCTTTCATTAAAATACTTCTCCTTTAAGGCCAGACTTTTCCAAAAGAGAAGAACATGGTCATTTTCTGTTATGATTTTTAAGGCATCTGGTGCAGATAATGACACTGAAAATTGAAGAGATGAGGACCCCCATTAGTGGATATATACAGGACCCGGACACCTTTTTAGAGTATGAGTCTTAGCTGGGGGGGGTCACTGTACCCCTGCCTGAGAGGGACCAAGGGGAAAGGGGTGTGGAAAGACACAGCACTAATTACCAGCACTGTTTCTCCGTTCTTGATTTTGCCCTGGCTGATCATCTATCCCTCCCCTAGGAGTGATGGCAAGACAGAAAGGAGGAAGTGTATGCTGAGTTGGGAGGTACCCAGAGAAGAAACTGCTCCTGTACCTCAGTTCATCAGTCTTTCCTGCTCCTCACATTCCCCAAACACGCCTGAGGCCCTTTACCCACAGATATCCCTCCCTGAAGCCAAAGAAAACACCCTCCTGCCTCTGATCCTGGTTCCTGAATTTCATTCTAGGACCTTTCCTCCATATTCCAAATTGCTACTGCAGCACACACACCTCTGAAATTCATTCATTTAACCCCAACTGCATGCAAAGAATTGTGCTAAGCTTGGGAAGACAGGGTGGGGTTGGGGGGGAGAGGTGAGGAGAAACACAGAGAAAATATGGCCCCTGCTTTCCTAGAGCTTATGACCAGGGTACAAGCATTTAACATAGATACAAAAAAACCACACCACGAATAATATAGATTAAATCTAGTAGAAAGGTGAGATCCTATAGGGGAAAAGCTATTGCCAGCTGGGAGTGGGTTGAGGCCTTCAGGGAAGGCTTCATGGAAGAAGAGAGTTAGAGAGCATTTGAGTTGGGCTTTCAAAGACAAGTAGGATTTCCACTAGTGGAAACAGGGGTAGGGAAGGGCATCGCAGGCATACCATAGAGCATGGATAGAAACAAGGAAGCCAGAAAATACAGAGCACATACAGGGGATAGGAGGTTGTTCAGCTTAGCCAAACAGAGGAGCATTTAGAGAAGAGCAGTGTAAAGATAAAGCTAGAAGGGTAGGATGATAGCAAATTGTGGAGGGCTCTGAGTGCCAGATTAAGCAGATCACACTTAATTTGGTTGATAAAATTTGACTGACTTTGAGTAGAAGAGTGGGTGACATGAAGAGATATACATACAGAATCAACCAATCAATAAGTATTTATTAAGCACTATATATTAGGCATTGGGCTAAGTAAGCTATGACAAAATTGAAACAATGCTGCCCTCAAGGAGCTTATTTTGTAACTGGAGAAATGACATATATAAATACATACATTGCACACACATGCCCAATAGAGGCCTTTACATTTTGTCTTAGAGTCACTGGGAGCCACTGCAGTTTACTTAGAGATGACATGATCAAACCTGAGACAAATCTTTAGGAAAATCATTTTGGTGGCTGTGTGGTGGATAGACTGGAATGGGAAGAGATATGAAGCAGGAAGTACAATTAGAAGGCCATTACAATAGCCTAGCCAAGAGGTGATGAAGGTAGTTGTATGAGTGGAAAGGAGAGGACATGTGCCAGAAATAGTGTGGAAACAGAAATGACAAGATCTGACAACTGACTGAATATGTGAGAGGAATAAGGAGTCAAGGCTGACACTTAGAAGAATCTGGCAGTAGTATATAAGATGGACTGGAAGGAGGTAAGGGGAGAGGCAAGAAGACCCGTGAGAGTACAGATGGGTGGCTTACAATGAAAACAAGGGGGAGTTCCATTGATGGGGAAAACCATTTAACCCTAACCTTTGCACTGCCCATCATCATGCCCACCCATATCCATCACTCTGCGAGTCAGAGAGATGGGTGAGGAGAGGCAGGAAAAGAGCTAACTATATCTTCCATAAAACTGTGGACAAATTCTAATTCTGGTGCCCTCTCAGCAACACTGTGAAATGTTTGCCAAAGGGGAGTGTAACTATCTCATGACCCTTGAGGACTCCCACTATCTCAAGGCTTTGGGGAAGAGCAGAATGACAATGTTGATTTTAGCCTAATGTACCCAATCCCTTCTCCCCCCAAAACTGTGCTCTTTCCTTTCCCAACTTGCTTTCACCATCATTTCCCTGTGGGGCAAGGTTAGACAGAGTCACAAAATTGGTCCATTCAGGGCTTTAAAAGACTTCACTCCCCCATAGCTGCTTTGTGTTAACTCAGGGGCTCCCTTTCACATCTAGTAGGCATCAGATGATGCAGAACTCCCTTGCTTACCTGTATTAATTTTCACAGTGGCTTCTTTGCTCATGTTTCCAAGTTGCACAATGACATGGTACTTTCCACCAGGTTCCAATTTATTAATCAGGTACTCCACTGTGCTATTCCGGGATTTCACTTTGTAATTCCTGTCTGTTTTTCGGATTAAATCTCTAACTGCCACAGCATATAACTGGAGGGAGAGAAAACCACATTGATACACATCAGCTGTTTCGCAATGTTTTTCCTCCTTTCTGGACATATGACAGATGATGTAACATGGGCATATGTAGCCATGGTGACCCTAGGCAACAGCATTCTGAACTACAGTATCCGGCTGCATCCTCTAAGGACCCATGAGGCCCAAGTAGGTCTCCACCTCATTACAAGAATTTATTAGTAGAACTCTGCCTGAAACCATCAAATATATACCAAGACCCCACTCATGACTCCAGGGGAGACTGCATTTATCAAGACACCAGCAGAACGGAACAGGGAAGAAAAGCATGAACTCGGGATTTAGTTCCCCTTGAAACAATAATAGCCAGACAGTGTGGCTAGGGAAGAAAGAGAAGAAAATCTATCCAGTCCTGGCGATCTGTACATTTGGTTGAAGCTCAACACTAGATCTAAGTAAATAAAATTAATTCTTCCAATCTGATTGATGCTACCTATGTGGCATGGAGGCAAAGAAGGAATGAAAGGAAAGAACAATATTCATAATGGAAACACAAATCAGGAAGGAGGAAAGCATGCATGTACTAGTATAATTTCTTCAATAAGAAATTATATAATATATATAAATATATATGGAAATATATATTTAATATATATAAATATATATGGAAAAAAATAAAATATATAATAATTCAATAATTCACCCTAGGAGAAGCCCACTTAAAAAGCAACCAGTTCAAGATAGTGACACTCTCTATGACCCTTCCTCTAACTAGTGGAAACAGAGGGCAGGGAAGCAACATTTAGTTCCCTATGAACTGATTCAGCACTTTAGTTATCAGTGGTTCCTGTTCACAGGGAGTTAAAGGTCTGGTTCAGGCATTTAATCGTCTCTGACTCTTCATGAACTCATGAACCACAGCATGCCAGGTCCTTCTATCCTCTACTATCTCCCCTAAAAATGTGAGGCAGAGGCAAATACATAAGGTGTCTTGATGGGAGAACCGGGAAACTCACTCCTTTGCATGGCCCTGATAAGGAAACTGCCTTTGGCTAGGCAGCCAGAAAGAAAAGCACAACCAATAAGAAACCACAGCAACTGGGCCAATGGTCAACTGGTAGTGCTAAAGAATAGTTTTGGGGGCTAAAACTCAGAAGGGAATCATATGCATTGCTGCATGTATGTCCTCTCAAGGAAGCACCTCAATTTCTCACGGGTTTGGGATCCAGAGAGAAGGCTTCAGAAGCACACTGCTGAGCTGCCAACCACTAAATCTTTGCACAGATATCCCTTCCACCCCAATGACACTGTCTGGTTACTGTATCCCCAGCCACTCTAGAGAGTCCTCTGAGGCCACCAGGCTGTGGGCAGGTAGCTGGCCAGCTCACCATATCCTGGTCGGGAGAGTCATATGGTGATTCCCATTTGATGACAGCTGAGGTCTTGCCAATGTCCACTGCATGAAGGTGTCGAGGAGGGAGCCTGTTATCTGGGATCATCTTCACCACGATGTAGTCAGAAGGTGGGCCTTGGTACGGGGCTATCACCCGAACCTGGAGATAATCACACCCACCCCAAACATGACCTGATTACAAATATTGTTACTCTGTGCCTTCTGATAAGATCAGTGGATTTCACAGAAAATGGCTCAGGGAAGCTCAGAGAGTGGCAAAGGCTACATCCCCATGCTCCAGATGGGCAAACTGAGGATAAGTAATTTGTCTGGAAGTCACAAAGCTATACTGTGGAGAGAAGAATCCAGGGCTCCAACTCCTCTGGATCAGGGGCTAATCAACTGTCACTTAGCTACCCTTTAAAAGAAGGAAGTTGTGAGCCAAAGAGAAACATACCAGAAATAAGTATTGCTCATCTCTGTTGACAATGACTGTGCTATTGTGGAATGAGGTAGTCAGGTTCTTTGGGTTTCGGTAGAGGTCAAGAAAGGATGTGGCATAGAAAACTCCATACACCTGGTAGAAGCCAGAGAACAAGACAGGTGATTAGTTCATCACCCTAAAGGGAGCAGGCTCCTTTTCCTCACATACTGTGTTTAGAAACTTGGAAACCAAATGACCCAGAGGGGGTTCATTAGGGGTATTAACCCCTAATAAGACTGCCATGTAGTCTTTTAAAATAATATTTTAATTTCCTCCAATTACATGCAAAAACAATTTTTAACATTTGTTTCTTTTTTTAAATTTTTAGTTACAAATTCTATCCTGCTCCCCTCTCCCTGAGACGGTAAGCAATCTGATATAGATTATACATGTACGTCCACGTAAAGCTTATTCCCATATTACTTATGTTGTGGAAGGAAGGAAGGAAATAAGGGAGGAAGGGAGGGAGGAAGGGAGGGAGGGAGAAAGGGTAAAAATATGCTTTGGTCTGTATTCAGACTTCATCAGCTCTCTCTGGAGGCAGATAGCGTTTTTCATCATGAAGTTCTTTGGGACTGTCTTGGATCATTTTATTGCTGAGAAGAGCTGAGTCATTCACAGGTGCTCATCATACACTACTGCTGTTACTGTGTACAATGTTCTCCTGGTTCTGCTCACTTCACTCTGTTATCAATTCATGTACATCTTTCCAAGTTTTTCTGACATATAGTCATAAGCATTTTTTTTCATTCATTCATTCTCATCTCCCAGAGGAGGAAAGAGAGAGAAGGGGATTAATTGATTTTCCCATTTTACGGCAGAGATTTGGTGTAGATCTTAGAACTCTGGACTTCTGGTTAGTGACCCTGCTGCTTCCTGCCAAGTGGTAAGTCCTTTGAATATAGCAAAGTGGATAGTAGCAAATAATTTTCTCCAAAGTATATAGAAAGGAGGCATAGAGACCATTTTAGCTTTCCCTACCATTGAGAAAAGTCCTCTCTACTTCACTGCGGTACTCAGTATTGCTGTCAGATTCCAGAAAATGTCCACAGTACAAAGTAAAATCCTAAGAATAAAGCTCTCCAACACTCTAGCACAGAGGACCTAAT
>CM053588.1:210756936-210856540 GCA_028646515.1 Pseudochirops corinnae | reverse complement strand
CTGCCCACGGACCTGGTCAGTCACGGGAGTACACCTAGCCAGTGTTTGGGAAGTTTCTCCCACTGACTCACCACATTCCTTGGCCCAGTCCAGGTGCACTCTACCGAGGTCTGATTGATGGCTTTGGCTTTGAGGCTAGGAGAGGGTGGACGAGTGCCTCTGGTCATCACATGCTCAAAAGCCAGAGGACTGTCACCCAGGTCTGTCTTGGCCCAGGCAGAGATCTCGTAGGAGGTGTGGGCAGTTAAATTGTTCACTAGAGAGAATTCAGGAGGTAGACAAAGAAAGTTAGGTTATAATTTGTATTTTGATATACAGACTCACTATAACAGAGCTCACACACTGTGAGATTTTAATCAGGTTGTCCATCCTATCTTATCTCTGAGAACACCTGATTCTTTACAGTGGTATTAAGATATTCCTCAGAAACAAGATGTTAGAAAGACCAGAGGATCTCCGAATTCAGTAGACTTGGGTTCAAATCCTACTTCCGATATGTATTAGCTGAGTGATCTTGGGTAAGTCAATTAACCTCTGTGTTTCAGGCAATTCCATGGGACCCAACTACAAAGCAAAACAGGTGGGTTTTAAAACAGGAGAGGAAAAAGGAGACTAAAATCCTTAGCAGTGGCATCTAAGAAAGCAAGGTACCTTCAATTGTCACCATTCTGACTGGCCATCAACACCCTTATGGGGAGTGTGCACATTAATAAGATCACATATTCCTTGAGGAACAGTCTAGGAGTAAGATTTTTTTCTGGAGCTCTTACTCTGTCTCCCTTTATTTTAACTTAGACTTGGTGGGGAAAGATAAGACCGAAGCTCAGATAATAACAGTGGAGTCTCCCCCCTCAGTTGTTCACATGCTAAACCACCATTTATTAAGTGTCTGTGTGCAAGGCATTGTGTTAGACTTTGGGAAGATATAATAATAATAATAATAATAATAATAATAATGAAATCATAGTCTGCCATCAAGAAGAGTGAAATAAGATTAATTATACCTTTTCAGATTCTTATTTCCCTAGACATTTTGTATCATCACAGTTTTAAGTGGTCAAAGGATAAGAACAGACAGTTCTCAGGAAGAAATCCATGCTAACAAAGCTAACAAGAACTATATAAAAATACTCCAAATCACTAATAATCAGTGAAATGCAAATTAAAGCAACCCTGAAGTTCTCCCTCACATACCCATTACACATTAGCAAATATGATAAAAAAGGAAAATGACGAACAATTGAGGGGCTGTGGGAAAAGGGGCACATCAATTGTACTGTTGGAAGATCTGTGAATTGGCCCAGGCATTCTGGAAAGTAATTGGGAACTAAACCCAAAGAATCAATAAGCTGCAAACTCTTTGGTCCAGTGACTCTACTACCAGGTCTACTCCTTTAAGAGATTAAAAAAAAGATAGGAAAAGGACCCACATATACCAAAAATACTTACTGAAATTCTTTTTGTAACACGGCAAAAGAATGGAAACTAAAGGATGCCCATAACTGGGAAATGGCTGAACAAATGATGATAATATAATGGAATGCTATCATCCCATAAGAAATGATGCAAGGATTCAGAACAAGACTTACATGAAACTGATATAGAGTGAAGTGGGTAGAACCAAAATAATTTATATAATAACAACACTGGACAGACAAATATAACTTTGAAAGACTGGAGAATTCTGTTCGGTACAATGACCGATCAATGCACCATGAAAGAGGATGGATGATGGGACTCCCCACTTCCCGACAGAGAAGGGATGGTCTCAAGATTAAGAACGAGATCGTTCTGGACACAGTAAAAATGGAAATTTATGTCCTTGACAGTGTATATTTGTTATGATAATTTTATTTTTCTTTCTTTTTAAATAGGGGGAGATCGGGAGATAAAATACGTTTTTGTTAATTAAAAAAAAATAAAACCGTAGGAATTTAGGATTAAAAGTAATCCTACATGTCATCTAATCTAGCCCTATATCAAATCCTACATCCCTAAGAAATGGTTAGCCAGTTTCTATCTGAAGACATCCGGTGAGGGAGCTCACTACCTCCCTGAGACAACCCATTTTAATCTCAGCTGAAATTATTAGAGATTTTCTTCTCAGGTCAAGCAAAACAAGTCTAATCCTTCTTTCTAAGTTTTCCCAAAACTTGGAAGATATGTATCATTTGTCTTCCAACTCTTCTCTATGGTGAACATCTCGAATTATTTTAGCAATCCTCTTAAGGAATAGTTACCAGTCTCCTTACCATTTTGGGCTCCTTCCTATGGACAATCTCTTGATGCTGAACATAATAGTAGAGATATAAGACATATAGTCTGACCAGGGAAGACTAAAATATACTATTATACTATATATTATGCTATACTATAATTATATGATTATATAATATAATGTGCTATTTTTATATTATATAATATACTATTATGTATTAATACTATTATTAATATATTATATTATCAGTTCCTTCATTCTGAATACTATGTACCTATTCAGCCTAATATCAAATTACTCATGTTACCTTAGGATCTGAGACAGGAGTTGTGGGTAAAGAGATGAACAGGGCCTAGAGAAAATGGGAGGAATTAGGACCATGAATGCTGGAACACTGCAATGACCCAAATGTCCCAATTCCCAAAGGTATGAAAGACATTCAAAGGGACTGGCTTTTTTTACTTCCCTTTTCCTAATCCTGATACTGAAGCTCCTACCCTAGACCTAGAAAGGAAGTAAGAGTAGCAACAAGGTGGCAGAAAGGGGACCAACCATCCCCAGAAGCATATTGTTAAAACAGGAGAGGAAAAAGGAGACTAAAATCCTTAGCAGTGGCATCTAAGAAAGCAAGGTACCTTCAATTGTCACCATTCTGAGTGGCCATTAGAATTGCCAGGCTGGAAAACTGTAAAGAGATTGAGAAGGGACTACCTCTTGAAAACAAAGGCAGAGTTATCCAGAGAAAAGCACAGTTCAGAGCAGAAGTAACTTCTATACTGTTGGAGGCTTACTACTTGTTTGGGGTCCTCTGGATTGGATGACCTTTGGTCCTATCCAATCTTAAGATTCTGTTTCTAAGTGACAGCTGTCAACTAGACACTGAGGGAAGAGTCAGAAGAAAAGACACATACACACACAGACACCACAAAAATCAGACACACAACCTCATTATTTTACAGTAAAGGAAGAGTTAAAAAAATTTTAAATAGTTTTGGCACCTGACTTCCATAATTTGGGAAATCCATTTATGAGACTACATCCTTAGCTAATGATGCAAGATAAGTGAGGGATTATTTTGGAGGGCTCTGAAAGAAAAGAGCTACCCACGTCAGTCCTTCACATTCCAAAGGTGGCCTCCCTCATAGAAAGTTCTGTCTTAGGTAAAAGGGAAAGCTTAGCTATGATCTGGTAGCCTCTCGTTAGTACACTTTCAGACCAAAAGCTTCATATTTTCAGGAATGAGTGAGAGCACCAATACAGATTTTTTTTTTCTCCAGAGATAAAGAGTTAAGGCCTTGAGCAAAGAATGCCACTTTGGCTGGTCAATAAGATATACCTAACCTGGAATTTAAGTATCAACTTCAGAGAAAGAAGTTTATAGGTAATGGTTTTCCTTTTACTCTCCAAACTTCTAACAGAAGCAGAATCTTAGGTCTATATGAGACTTCTAAGAGGTCATCTGGTTCATCCCTCTGCCTTCAAAGGAGATAATATTTGTAATGTGCCTAGAACAATAAATGGCACATAGCAGACCTCAGTCAAGCAAACCTTCCTTCCTTCTTCTCATTTCTTCTTTCCTTCCTCCTTAGTGAAGGGCATTCATTAACACTGAAAAACCTGCATTACTTGGAAATAAATACTTCATCCAACCTCGCTCCCACCTGTTGCATGTCAACTAGCTTCCACGCTTTACCTTTGTATGATGTTATCTCCCCATGCAGGAATAAAGTTCTCATCTCTTGTCTGTGAGTGTCGAAGGCCCAGAAGAGGTTCACCACATAGCCATTCACCTGACAAACACCAAGAGACAGAGTTATCATGGTGGCCATTTCATGCTTCTTGGTGGTACTGTGACTCTCTCCAATATTTGAAAAACTGAAATAAGCCTGACTGAAACCAAACCAAACCAAGGCTCATCTACTTCTTCCCTTTTAATGAAATTTCATGCTAATTAATCCATCAATCAATGTTTATTAAACATTGGAGGCAATGGAGACAGAAAGACAAAAAGAGAAAATGTGTATATGTGCACATTTAGGTATATTCAGAATAAATACAAGACAATTTTTTTATTTTGGAATAGGGAGGAAGCCTTAACAACCAGAAGAATCAGGGAGATCCTGATAACGTGGAAGGTGAGACCTGAGCTGAGCTTGGAAGATGCTGGGGACGCTAAGAGACAGCAGTGAGGAGGGAGTGAATTCCAGACTAATGGTGTTGGGTGGGTGGGGGCAGCCAGCACCAAGGCATGTCATACTACAAAGGGGCACTTCATTGTGAAAAAAAAATAAGCAAATGGCACTAGGGTTTTTTTTGGGTGGGGTTCAGTCTATAAAGTCTAGCTTGTGTTGCCATGTTGTCTGTAAGTTTTTGTTCCTGTCATTGCTCCTGAGGCAGAGATGCACATAAAGGATGTAAAGCAAATAAAAATGAAAATATTGGGTACTGTCCCATGAGCTCCAAAGCACAGAGGCTTTGTTACAGAGATAAGAGTTGAAAGGGCATGTAACAATCCAATCTACTACCCTGATTTTATAGGGGAGGAAACTGAGGCCCAGAAGAGGGAGTTACTTCCTCAAGATCACACATCAAGGCAGTGTCAGGGCTGAGACTAGAATCTAAGTTTCCTTAGTTCCACAAGTAATATATTCCATTCATTAAAAGCTGGAATGACAATGGGTCACCTTGAATGTCCCCATCCCTGGAGGTTCCTGCTTTTACTCTGTGGGCAGCCCCCCACCTCTTATTCATTCCTACTGGTTTACATTTACTAAGGATCCACAAGAGCCCATTATAACCCTCTAAAGGACATTCAAGGGTACGTCTCTGGTTACTCCTTGAGGTCTATACGGAAAGCAGGAACTGGGATGAAGAAGTGGTTGAACCATGGAAGAGTCTGTAGGGCTGAGGTGGGGGGCAGAGAGAGTGGGGAAGTGAGAAGAGAAATACATGGAATCTGTTTTTCCCTGGGAAAGTATCAGAGCCTCTCCCCACAAAGGCTCTTCTTCCACTGTGAGAAACACTGCATTAGCTCGTAGCACCAGGAAATCCAATAAAGCTGAAAATTACAGGGCACACGTTCTCTGTTAACACCAAGTCTTTATTTGCACTGTAGCTGTGAACCATTTAATTACATGGTTTAAAAAAAAAAAAGAAAGCACTAGGCTGAGGCAGGATAATTATACATGAAGATCCAAGTAATTTTTTTGCTTTGGGGTGAGGAATGTTGTGGGGGGAGTGGAGAGGGGAGAGCTGGGAGAGGTGAAAGGAAGGAAGCCAACCTGGTTAGGATATTACTACATCACCAGAGTCCTTCATTTCTCTTGATCCAACTGAAACTGTGACACACTGGTTCTCATGCTGGGCAAAGTCTATCACTCAAGGCACCTGAGTCAGCTCTTTGGGAATGAGTTGTCTCCCTGCTTTCCACCTGCCCTACTCCCCACCAACCACTGAGTATGGATTTCAGTATTACCTTAAAATTGCTATCCATTACCAGGGTGAGACTGAGAGAATTTTCACTGTAGCTCTCAATGTGGATATTTGGTGGTGGGATCACTGAAAACAGAAAAGAATTCAAAATGAGAATCCTAAGGAAGAAAAATTAGACAGCCAGCAACTCGGATGAGCCTTAGTCATTTCCTGTTCTATGGACAAAGTGATGTCTCAGTCTGGGCATGCAGGGGATTTCCTTTGCCTGATTCTGCCCACCTGTCATATCTCCCTCAGGTTCAGTCACCTAAGCCACCCTGGGAATTAGTCTGCACTAACTACATGCCATTCTTTTCTTCTTTTTAAAGAGGACTTTTCCTAACAATAATTACCTCAGCCAAGTTTCCAAAGGCACTGGGATCACAGTGGGTGTCCTCTTGATAGTAAAACCCCCATTTCTATTATAACAATTCACATTTATTTAACACTTCACATTCACAAAACAGTTTTATATTCCTTCAGGAGTCTGTATGCTAAGGTGATGGTGGGGGTGGTTTCATTTCAGTCATGTCTGACGCTCCATGACCCCTTTTGGAATTTTCTTGGCAGAGATACTGGAGTGGTTTGCCATTTCCTTCTCCAGTTCATTTTACTGATGAGGAAACTGAGGCAAACAGGGTTAATTGGCTTGGCCAGGATCTCATAGCTAGTTAAGTGTCTGAAGCCAGATTTAAACTCAGGTCTCCCTGACTCCAGGGCTGGTGCTCTATCCACTGCACCAATTAGCTGCCCTCTATATGCTAAGATAGAAAACTTCTCTCTATAGAGTCAAAAGAAATAGGTTCAAACCCCATCTCTGATCTTTACTACTTGCGCGGTTTATGGGCAAATAACAATGTCTGTGGGTCTCAGTGTTCTCCTCATCTGTAAAATGAGTGTTTGCCCAGATGGCCTCTGATCTATGACACTTAGGTCATTTGTTCCTTACAATAATTTCATATGGCAGGTAGTGTACTTATCATCCCCATGAGGATGAGATTTATTTTAGATGAGGAAATTTAGGCTCAGAGACTTACCCAAGATTTCACAGCTAGTGATGGGATTATAACCTAAAAATTTTCTGACTCCAGGGGTCCAGGGCTCTTTATCCTATCCCACAATGACACTCCCATTCTATAACATGGCAGGCTCCAAACCACTGAACAATCTGATATCCTGGAAATACTTGAGAATAAATCTCATACCATAGCTAAGAGACAAAGGGACTGAGAACAGAAAAAATGGTGGATAGCTCTCCACTTGAATGTACAGAGAGCACACTCATCATCATCAACATAGGTCTGTAAGAAAGGCGACGGCTTCTCCGGGCCCCTCCAGCTTGGAGACTGTTTGATTCTGCAACTGCGTCACCATGTTTTTCACAAAAAAAATTTCCTTTAAAAGACGCCAACAAAAGGTCATCCACCCTTTCCTTGAAAAAATTTAGTGAGGGAGAACTCGGTACTTCCAGGGGCAGCAATTCCGATTTTGATAGCTCTGATTGCTAGGAAGCTCCCCTATCCCCCACCTCACAATCAAACCTAAATCTGCTTCCAAGAAATGTCTATCTATTTCTCAAAATTCTGCTGTGGGCTCAAGAAGAACAAGTCCAATCCCTTATCCACAGGACAGACCTTCAAACAGATAAAGACAGCTATTCTGCTGCACCCTCACTGCATTAAAGGCTCTCAGGTCATTCCTCCCTTCCTTGTATGGCACAAACTTGAGACCCCTGACCATCGTGGTTGCCCTCCTTTGCATACTTCTCTAGTTTATTAATGATCTTCCTGATAGAACCTGAGTTTAAATTTCAGCTCTGCTACTTATTACATGAGACCTTAGGCAAGTCACTTATCCTGTCTAGCCTTCAGTTTCTTTATTTCTATTTATTTATCTGATAAAATAATCTCTAAAGTCCTTTACAACTCAAAATCAACCAGTAAGTATTGAGCAACATGTGCCATATGTGGTGATAAGAGCTAAGTTCTGAGCCACTGTGAAGTCCATGGACCCCTTTCCAGAATAATGTTTTTAAATAACTGAAGGAAATGTTCGACTTCAGTCAGAGGTTAGTAAAAATAAAGATTCCCTCCCCACCACCTAAGTTCACAGACCCCTTACAATCTACCCATGGATCGATCTGTCATCCATGGATGATGAACATAGTACTGTTGACACAGGCCAGTTTTACCTTTCCTACCCCTGCCCCTAAGGAGAGAAGGTCATTCAGGATCAGTCACAGATCTAGAGCTGAAAGAGACCTCAGGCTGTCTAAACCCAAACTCATCATTTTATAAACGGGGAAACCAAGGCCCAAGGAGGTTAAATGAGGCATCCAGTCACACTGGTAGCAACTATCACAGATGGAATTTGAACACAGTTCCACAGCTAGTGCCTTTCCATTGAAAGATGATGTTGCCCAAAATAAATGCCATCTCCAAGAACTTGGATCTGCCCAGAGCACAAGTCACATGAACACCACTGCTTTTTAAAAATATATCCTTTTTTCGTTGTCTTTAAAGACTGGGTCTCCTTATTTCATCCAAGTTAAAAGCTTTTCACAAACCTAATCCTCTACTGACTGGCTCAAGAGCTTTGACTTGCTCCATGTCTAATCTGTGCTGACCTCATCCCTTGTTAGGCAACCTGATGGTCACCACTCCTATGGGTTCACCATACTGATGCCAAACTTAGTGTAGATACTCATTCAGCATAGCCCACTACAGCTCAAACCTCCTGAGCTCAAGAGATCCATTAGCCTCAGCCTCCCCAGTGGCTGGCATTACAGGTGAGCTCAATAATATGTCACTTTTTAATGGAATATAAAGGTGTCTTCTGTACATGCTGTATCTGGTTCACTTGTGTGTAGCTGGGCTTCAACACTACCATATGGAGTAAGTTTAATAAATTAACATAAACAAACAAGTTTAATAATAACAATGGCTCAGGATTTTAAAATGTGGAGTTGGGTTATCTTTTGTCTAAGGAATCTCTAGAGATAATGCTCCTCCAGCTAACTTTATTTATTATGAGTATGGTGAGATTTATGTCTCTAACTTTGTATCTGGTTTCTTTTTTTAAGGAGGGAGAGAGAGAGAGAGAGAGACAGAGAGAGACAGAGAGAGAGAAGACAGAGAGACAGAGAGAGAGAGAGAGAGAGAGAGAGAGACAGAGACAGAGAGAGAGAGAGAGAGAGACAGAGACAGAGAGAGACAGAGAGAGACAGAGAGATGAATAAATCCAACAGGCTTCTTTGAACATCTAGCTCATTATTCTGCCCCACACTTAACTAGATTCCCTAAATTTGCTTGCCTTATTAAAACATATTTTTAATAAAAATCAATGACTCTAGATTTTAGTAGGAGGCCAGGTGTCCAAAAGGCATTGCTAGAAACTTTTTTCTCACTAGTCTGAGGTTTTGAGGCAGGTAAACTCCAACCACAAGAGAATTTCTTCTCTGATTTTAAAAGCTGCAGGTGAGGATGCTTGGTTCTAAGGTGAAAATCAGGAACTCAATTAGGAAACTATTTGCTAGAGAGGACTTTAATTTCAGTCCTTATTTGGCTCACAGGATCATGAGTCAGCGACCTATGATGGATATGACAGTCAACTAAGCCTAATGATGACTTTTCGGCTTTTAGCCCTGAACACAATCACCACCAGCATTAGCATTACTGGGAGATTGTGACAAAGGTTTTTTTTTAAGGGTGTATTTGTTTGTGAATTGTAAAATAAAGTAGACATAATACTCACCATTTCACAAACATATAAAACTTTAGGAACAAGAGCTGTTACATTATTGGTCCCAGGATTAGCTCCAAGCCTGACTAGAGATAAGGAGATATCTATCTACCTTTGAGGATATCTATGGGTCCTGTCTATCTCTGGATGATAAGAAACGCTCCACTTAAAAAGAAGAAAAAAATGATCATGAATGAGAAACACACCCAAACCACTACCCTAAAGAAAATATTTATAAATCATCATGAATAAGCCCAGGAAAAAGCCGGAGAGGCGATGCTAATCTGTTTCTTCATCCCCAGGCCCATTTCAAAAGGGTTTCTACCTTGACCACATCTGTAGGCACTGGCATCTTTTACCTTTTCCTTTCATGGTGGTGATGGATTTTGACTCACTCCAGTTTCCTATTCCACGACTGGTAACTGCAGCGACCTTATAAAATCAGAAGTGAGTTAGTATGAAATAAGGGCAATGCACCAGAAATCAAGGACACCTAGTGAGCTACAAGGTTAAGAAGTGACATAAGGGTGCTATTCCTCTGAGGGCAGGCAAATGAAATGGGGATAAAAAAGTAGTGGCCTGGCAGGGGCATTGAAGGGACTGTCAGACTCATGAGAAAATGGAATGCCACCGACTGGTGTGCCCAAGGTCTTTCTAGAGAGTGTTTATGGATAGCTAAAGGAAAAAGGCCAAAGAAAAGACTCAGTGTTATGGAGTCATTAGTCTGTATATGGGGATGATCTCATATTATTAATACTTTGTACAAATATGCCCTCTCTTCTTTAAGGTCATCAAAACACCCGAGTCTGTTTACAAGTGTAACATGACACAGCTGCCCCTCACCCTGTGGTGGAAAATGAGCAGGGGGAATAACATGGAAAGCATGTGAGTCTGGGGGCTAAGAGAACACCCTGGTTAAACTCTGGAAAGACGTGTAATACAAGTCAATGCCATTTCCCGAGGTAAAACCCACTTTTAACTTCTGCTGGTGAAAACCCCAAGGGTGGGAAAGTTAGACAACTTTCTAGCTCATTCTAAACCAGATGCTATAATGGATGGGGGTAATTTAATTGACATCAGAAAACCTGGGTTCAAATCCCATACCTCAAGTATTTACTACCTGGGCAACCCTAGGTAAGTCTCTTTACCCCCATGGACCTCGGTTTCTTCACCTGTAAAATGAGGAAATGGGACTCAACGGCTTCTGTGGTCTTTTCTGGCTTTAGAGCTATGATTGAGGTTTCTATGATTTTTTTTTCCTGGGGGGTTATGTGTTCCCAGAGAAGATACACTCATACTTTAATGGAAGAATTGAAAAAATATCCCAATGCCTTTTGGTTATAAAGTATTCTGGATCATCCATCCACTATAGGGACTTCATTAGATCAGATAAGTGAGAGGTGACTATATCATCAACACAGCCAAGTGACTAAGATTGGGCCATGGCGTCAGGTCATGGAGTCTCCTCCTGCCACCATGGTGGACACAAATACTCTCCCTGGTCCTAATGAAGTTCTGTGAGTGAGGAGAGATGACAGAATGTACCCTTGGCTGTAGTGAAAAGACCAGAGCACTTGACCATCTGAACTTGCCTTGCTATAGCTTGACATTCTCCCAATGAGTGTCATAACAGGAGGGGCTGGGCTCCAAGCTAGTCCTGAATGGGAGGGTGGGGGTGGAAGTCGGGAGGTAGTAAAAGCCTATGACATTCAAATTTCGGGGCCTAGGCTTTCTTAAGATTTTGCAGACACACCTTAAGGGTTCTCCAAAAGGAAATTAAACCTCTGGGCTCTATGGTGGATACTCTGTAGGTCACTCATGTGGCTCCTCCAATACAGACAATAGCAAGGCACTCAAAAACTGGTAATAACATTGATAGGTTCTTAAATTTTAAAGCAGGCATTAAAGATAAAGATAGCTGGCATTTACACAGATAGCACCTCAAGGCTTGCAAAATACTTTGCACATATCTCACCTGATCCTCAAAACAATGCTGTGAAGTAGGTGCTATCACTGTCCCCAATTTTATAAATCTGGCTTACAAAATACATGTCTCACTTGATCCTCACATGTGAGGTAGGGGCTATTGCTGCCCCCATTCTACAGATGAGGCAAATGACTCATAGAGTCACAAATGTCAGAAGTGGGATGTGAAACCAGTTTTTTCCTCACTCCAAGCCCAGTCTTCTCTCCACTAAATCATGCCACCTTGTCATTTATCAACTCACTCTTAAGGTATACAAAGTGTTGACTAGTAAGTTCTTTATTTCAGTGTAGTTACTAGGTGCTCTCTGGGAGGCCCACATCTTGGTACCACTTCTACCATATTCCACCTAAGGTCAAGAGAGGAAGAAAAAAAAAGCATATAGTCAGTAAAAAAAAATATTTCCCAAAGGTAAAAAGACTGGCCCATTCTAAATAGGTAAGTACAGGAGAAGTGGAGAAATCAAACAATCTTGTTAACTGGTAAGAGGGAGTCCTGGTCATAGAGATTTTCCTTCTACCCCAGCATGCCCAGAAGCCTGCAGCTCAGGATGGAGGAGTGCTTAGCAGGTACTCACAATGTATTCTCGGACAAGTCCGTGGGTATTGGCAGGGGGGGCCCAGTGACCCACTATCACACCTTCAACTTCCTTGTGAAGTGACAACTGGAGATTCCGAGGAGCATCTGGAACTGGTAAAGAGAGGGTCTGGGTTAAAACCAACTTGTAGGCTAGAGAGCTGGAGGGATTTACTGCCTAAGAGTCCACCTGATGCTGCCACTGTGCATAACCCCCACAAAGAAAACTGAGCTGCTACAACAGTTATGCCCTTTCTTTTGTCCCAGATTCAAGTTACTTAAAATTTACTGTGCCCCTACTCAGAATATGCTTTAGAACAAAAAGGTCTTTAGAGGGTTAAAGACAATGCTTCTTAGAGACTATTATGCACAAATAAATTCCCCAAATACTAGATGGTACGACTAGAAAATGTGGAGACTTTTGAAACAAACAAGCCAGATCTCCTATATCTAAATGAGCTCTGCCCCTTTCAAAGTAGTCATCTGTACATTTATTTTAACAAGACTGCCTGGCTCAGAAACTCTTCAGAATTCCCCTTTTGCAACTAGCCACACAAGAAAACCTATTTTCTTTCTCATCTTGTACCAAAAATAATCTGCAGTTTGACCTGCTACCTTATTTCTCTAGGTCTGATTCTAAATGACTTTTAGCTTGTTTCAAAATATCTAACCTATGCCTAGAAGACAAAGGTGTGCCCTCACTGGGAATATTTAAAGGAATGTGTTACAGGCTCTCACGGAAATTCCAAAATGGTAATTCTGGCCGTGTCACTGCAATCCATGTTGACTACTTTGGAGATAGTCCTGTTTTATAATTTTAGGTTTTTTAAAAAAAAAAGACCATCAGACCCATCTCTTCAGTAATGCAATCAGTCAATTCAACAGTACCAAGCAATGGGGAACAAGCCAAAGGAACAGAGTGAAGGTCATGGGGGGAAAAAGCAGAAAAAGAAGAAAGATCAGAAAATAAATCAATGAATAAGAGTGGCACAAGGCTGATCCATCGCTCACACAGGCCATCCCTGGGGAGTGGCCTGTCAGCCTACCACACTTACGCCCTTCTGGGGTTCTGAGGGTGACAAAGTCATTGGTGTTGTGCACTCTCGTCAGACACTGGACTTGCACTTTGACTTGATAGGTGGTGTCAGGTTTCAGGACTTTCAAGATGCTGATGGTTTTATTGCTGTTGGTCTCCAATAGTTTCCACATGCTCTCACCAACCATCCTGGGTGAGAAAACAAAGGTATTCCAGCCCTGAACTCTGGCAAATGCGCTTTTACCAGCCCCTCATTGTCCACAATCTCCTGACCGCTGACGGTGGCTCAGCAATCACACTGGTCAGTTCCTCCAGGAACCTGAGATGTGGGTGTTCCATGGGACAGTGGATAGAGCACTGGGCTTGGAGTAAAGAAGACATGACTTCAAGTCTGGCCTCATGACCCTTACTAGCACTAGTCATCTGTTTGCCTCGATTTACTCAACTATAGAATGGTGATAAGAAGGAACCTACTGACTCAGCAGCCCATGGTGACTAGGTGGCTTCTAGCTCTGAAATTACACACATACATACATGTGAACATGAACACACGCCCCTTTATAACACAAATATATATAATGACCTTGGGAGTTTTATGTATACTTATTCATAACCATATATTACATTTTAATTATATCTAACACACATATTATCATATATGCAATTATGTATAACATAAACATAATGTATATTAAATGTGTATATATCTGAAACTTCAGAGATATAAATATAGACATACACATATATATAATATTATGTATGTGTATCTTTTTACATATGTGTGTGTATATGTGTCTGTGTGTGTGTATCTATCATCTATCCTATGTGTCATCTCTATGTATCTATCATCTGTGTGCCTATGTATGGTATCTATCATATTTATCTACTTATTGGTCTGATCTCTCTCTATTTACCTACCCTACCTACCTACCTATCCACCCAACTATCCTATCTACCACCCTATCTGTCCATTAATTTTTCTTTCTATCCAACTATTTCTACCTACCTATCCTATCTATCTCTATTTACCTACCTGCCCACCCTATCCTTCTTATTCTATCTACCTATTTTATGTGTATGTGGTATGTGTGCATTCCTAGTCATCTTCTGAGCAGCTATTTATCAAACACCTACTTTGCCCAAGGCAGGGAGACACAGAGTTCTACAGAACACCGATCCAGTTTTTGGAGACCTTACAATCTAATGGGATGGGCAGTTGTCCACTACTAACCTACAGGATCTATACAAATCAGTACAAATTTGTACAAATGACAGTGGTACAAGAGGCAGCAGGTAACCATAAAGAAAAACCTGAGGGGGTGGCTAGGTGGTGCAGTGAATACAGCACGGGCCCTAGTGTCAGGAGGACTTGAGTTCAAATCCGGCCTCAGACACTTAATACTTACTAGCTGTGTGACCTTGGGCAAGTCACTTAACCCCAACTGCCCTGCCTTTCCCCCTCCAAAAAAGAAAAAGAAAAACCTGAGGAGGGTGTGTACATCATTTCACCTTGGGAGTTGGGGCCAAGGAAGAGGCAGCACCTGAATTGGGTCCTGAGAGAAGGCAGGGACTTAAAGAGATGAGAATGGGGGGGTTGTGGAAATCCAGTCCAGGTATGGGCAATGGCATGAACAGAAGACTGGAGACAGAAAAGAGCAGATTATGGAGTGTAGCCTTGTCTGACTGAAACATATGATGATCCCAGAACTCACCGGTAATAGATATTATACACACAGGATGCTGCTGGCATTTTTTTCGGCCGTGTCCAAGTCAAAGTAACATCACCAGAGAAATCAGCTGTCCACTGGAGATTCTGTACTTTATATACAGTTGTCTCCTCTACAGAGATAAAGGGATTAGTGAGAGAGTGGCAGAAAATACTGCCTCATCAAGTCTTGGGTTTGAAGGGCCCTCTGGGGGTCACTTAATCCCTTACCCAGCTTCCTGACCAAGATGGGTTGACAGCTATGTTGAAAGGCAGTAACCCTCTTAAAATAAATCCTGGGCAAGAAGTCTAGAGCCTCCCTAATTGCAGATCTTTCAGGGGTCCCCTATCCCTTATAGCCATGCTGCATCTCTTTGCATTTTTGCTTGAATCTGTCCTGTTGAAATGTTACCAGAGGTGCCAAAAGCAAATAGACTGGCATTCATTATTGCTTCAATCACCAGAGCAGCAAACACTTAATATGTTCTCAAGAAGACAATGAGTCAAGCTGAGGCACAATGCTATTTGAAGCACAAGTGGCTATGTGTCCACAATGAGAAAGAATGACAGCTAAAACAAAGCCAGAGGGAATAGGGTCTAGTGATAAGGTAAGCATGGTGTCAGGGTTTCAAAGTTTAGCCTGTTCTCATCTTCCTTAAGGGAACCGGGAGAAAGAACCAAGGAACTAGGAGAAAGGTGCGATTTTACCTACAAGTTGGATGAAAAATACGAAGACCCATAGCTCCTCACAGAGTGACCGTGGTCACCTTGGGAACAAAGGACCAACTGTCTAAACAGGTCAGTGGGGAGGAAAGTCACTCACCAGTACAGCTCCTTTCATCACTGCCATCAGAACAGTCCAGGAAGCCGTCACAGCGCTCCGACAGGACGATGCAGGCCTCTCCATCCTCACACATGTACCGTCCACTGACACAAGTCAACGTGCTGCGTGTAGCTAGAAAAACAGCAACCACAAATGCAATAAAATTCAAATGCTCACGGCAACCATGGTAAAAAGATAGGAGTGATGGATTCCATCAGCTTAGCCTGAGGCTCCAGCTCTGTTCACGTCTGTGTTCAGTGTCTGGCTTTTTTTAGCTGAATTAGCTTCATTTAGATGTGTCAGAATTAACCATCCAAAGGGAAAAGATTCATAGCTCACAATCCTATAGACCTTAAAGTGCACAGTGAGTCCAGTCCTTCATTCACACCCCATACACACAAACTCTGGGGCTCTCGGGCATTCATGTGCCAATATCTTGAACATGAAATGCTCTGGAGAAGGCAGACTAACACACAGCTCAGGGGAGCACCTCAATCTCTTTGACTCCACAATTTCTGAGCAATGATAACAGTAGTAAAAATAACTGCTGTTACTACAGGCAGCTAGGTGGCACAGTGGATAGAAGGCCAGGCCTGGAGTCAGGAAGATCTGAGTTCAAATCTGGCCTCAGACACTCACTAATCACATAACCCTGGGCAAATCACTTAACCTTTGTTAGCCTCAGTGTCCTCACCTGCAAAATGGAAATAAAAATAGCACCCATTTCCTGGGGTTGTTTTGAGGATCAAATGAGATCATAACTGGTACATAATAATCACTCGATAAAGTTAGCTATCGTTACCATTATCATCATAAACATCATTACTGATGCAAATGTCACTTAAAATTTTTCAAATTTTTAAAAGTATTTTCACATAAAATCTCTTTACATACATAATGTATGTAAAGAGATTTTATGTGAAAATACTTTTAAAAATACATACATAATGTATGTAAAGAGACTTGGAAAGGTGGAAAAAGCCATAAAAATATATTCTCTCTATTTTTACTGACCCCATGGCACAATACTGTAAGATTAAATCAGGAAAATGTCTCAATAAAACAGAAGCCCTCAAAATCAAATTCTGCCTATGCAACTACAGTTCATCCTGAGGAAAAAGGAAAGTCAGTGTTGCTGCACAGGCAGCTCTCTGATGAGCTCAGATTTCACAAAGGCACGTACAAAGTACAGAAGAGGTGGCATATAAACCAGGGTGAAAAAAAATACCCTGGACCTAGAAAAGAATGGGGGGGTAGGTGATGATTAAGGTCTCTTCTAGCTTTCAATGCCTTCATCTCTCTGAAACAGATAAAGTGGGAGAGTATCACTTCTATTTTGAAGGAAGGGCGGGAGGGAAGGAGGGAGAAAGGAAGGAAGAAGGAAGGAAGGAAGGAAAGAAAAAAGGAAGGAAAGAAAGAAGAAAGAAAAAACAAAGGAAGAAAGGAAGAAGGAAAAAGAAGGAAGTAAAGAAGGGAGGAAATAGGGAGGGAGGGAGACGACTGAGCAATAGACAGTGACAAGGAGATAAGCAGACAGAGAGACAGAGTGATAGGGGCAGCAAAAAAGAAAAAGAAGTCTGGAGACTGAGTAGAGTATAGGCCTATAGTATAGGCATGAGCGAGGTGTAGGCACGGCTTGGGTCCTTATTAAAATGGAGCTCCCAGGGAGGGAGTCACCAATTAGAAGAGCAGGGCCTCAGGCCAGAAGTTTCTCCAGGAAAGCAAAGCAGCAGGTGAAGAGGAGAAGTCCAGTGTCTGCCTTACTTAAAAGGAAGAAAAATAGCAAGAAAAGCTTTATAGCTACTGATATTCTATCAAAAAGAATTATCTTCAAATTGGAAAGAGTGAAACAAACATTGTTTAAGGAGGAATTAAAGCCCACCATTGGTGAGGAGACAGTAGTAGAGAACCTGGTTCCTTTCAATAACTCATCAGGCCCATACAAATTGTACCCTAGAGTACCAAGAGAACCTGTAACTGAGATAGCAGAACCACTGTCGGTAATCTCTGGGCAACATGGGGCCTGGTAGAGAAGCCTAGAGATGGGAGAGAGGGAAATGCTCTAATTTTCCAAAAAGGGCAGATTCTAGAAATTACAGACCAATCAGTGAGTTTGATAGGATTGTTAGTAATATTCTAGAATCAGATTACTGGATGACTGATAAGCATTTAGAAAAGAATGCAGTGATAACAAAGGGCAAATCATGCCCAATTGACATCACTTCATTTCCAAAGGAGACCAAGGGACTGCCACAGACCCAGTCTAATCTAATTTCAGGACAGTTTTAACGAAGTCCATCCCATTATCCTCACAGACAAGACAGAAATGTTTTTATAATGTTTTACTTAATTATTTCATTTTTCCTTCATGACAAGCCTGAAGGAAGTGTACTATGGGTATTATTATTATTACTGTTTCACAGTTGGGAAAACTAAAGATCTGAGCCCATCAGTCAACAAACATTTAATAAGCCCCCATTATGTGCAATGCCCTGTGCTAAACACTGGTGACTAACACCTATCAGGGGCAGGACTTTATCAGGTCTTCCTGAGTCTGAGTCCAGAACTCCATTCTACCGCAGGCTGCCTACCAATAAGATGCTGGAGCACAGGGTGGGGGAAAACTATGTAACTGTTTGAACAATCCTACCAGGTACTGAATAAAGATCAATGTCAGCCTGGAAGTTTCCACTGGACTCAACTTAGGCTCGAACTCTGGTTCTACAACATACTAATGACACTGAACAAACCACTGAAATTTTTCATATAAGACCCTTTCTTGTCTAACATTTTAACCAATAACTTCAATAAAAATACTGAAGGCACACTTACGCAATCTTTATTATGCACAAAGCTGACTGGTGTAAGCTATAGGATGAAGAATAAAATCAAGCTTTTAAAAGGATGCTGATGTGTTGGAATAACCAGAACAAGACAAAATTCCATAAGGATAAATATCAATTCCTGCACTTGAGTTCAAAAATTCAATTGCTAAGTACTGAGAGCTCTGGTTTAATAGCAATTTATGTGATAAAGACCTCGGGGTTCCAGGTGGATGCATGCTCAACAGGAGTCTGGTGTGACTTGGCTGCCCCAAAAGCTAATGTTATCTTAGACTAGTTTAACAACAATAATAATCATAGCAATAACGTATTGAGAACAAAAGAGATATGTTATGTTACAGTGTTCTCTGAACTAATCATGCATACATATATACACATCTACCATGTATATACACACACACGCACATATAAAATAGACATAGTTATCTGTTCACTGAGGCATTAATTAACAAATTGAAGTGTTTCCAGAGGAGTATGACCAAGACAGTATAAAGGACCTAAAAATCACATCATAGCCTCATGGGTTCCAAGAAACTTTAGTCATGGAAAAGGGCAATGGAAGAAGAGACAGAAGAGAATTCTAATTCTGGCTCTCTCTTACTAGTTATATGAGATCACTTAAGCAACTCTGCCTTAGTTTCTTAATTTACAATCTAAAGATAATAGCTGTCCTTCCTATCTCATAGAGTCAATGAAAAGTCAAATGAGATCATGTAACTAAAAGCATTTTGTACAGTAGAAAGCGTTATACAAATGTCAGAAATGCTGGTGAGGGGGAAGAGGACAACTATGCTGCCATTTTGGGAATGGCTGAAGGAACTGGGGATTTTTAATCTGGAGAAGAGAATATTTGGCCAGGGACATGAGTCACCTTCAAAATTTCAGGGGTTGTTTTATGAAACCACGTGGTTCCAGAGGGCAGAACTAGCAGCAAATGGTGGAAGTTATAGAGAAGCACATTTTGGTTCAATATAAAAAAAGAACTTCCTAAAAGTTAGAGCTCTCAAAAACAGAATGGGTTACAACCTTATGAGGTCATGCAACTTATCAACGGAAGCTTCCCAGCAGCATCTGAATGACCAACCGTCAGGGACACTGCAGATGATGTTTGTGTGCTGGGTAATAAGTTGGATTAGGTGACTTTATTAGATAAAGTTGGATTAAAGTCTTTTCCAGTTCTATGAGGGAACAGATATTATTGTTCCCATTTGAAAGAGGAAAACATCAAGGACAAAGTTAGCTACCTTGTTCAAAATCAAGCAGGTGGTTATTGGGAGAGACTGGGGAGCAGAATCCAGTTTTCTTACCACCAGACTATGATCCCTCCTTAATTATGCTATCCTTCCCACAGGGAAGATACACGAAACTCATTATCAGTAGGACATCCACTTTAACCTCTGAAGCAGTGACAGATTTACATGGATTCTTCCATACTCTCACCCAGTTGCCTTTGTGACCAGAGCTTGCACATCTGAGGTGGTGACAAGGCCTATTGTGGAAATCTACAGTCATGAAAGAGAACAAAGTTAACTGGCCTTCAAAGGGATGGATGGAACCCTTGATCTTGACCTTGTAAGCAAGGAGGTGACTAGGTACATGTCACATTCTTCAAGTGCAGCTTGGAAGTCTCTGCTTTTTCATCTACAACAGCATCATCTTTGGCTTTCTGACCTTCCCACCCTCTCCCTGGGCAGGAGTCTTTTGGGTGTGAATTGAATAGGCTTGGAAGTATCTGTTAAGCCACCCCTACCCCACCTCCTTCAAAAGTCACAGAAACTGTCCAAATGATGCATTTTATCTTTAACACATGTTCCACAGAACAGTATGCCATGAAATGGATACAAGTAAACTAAGAACAAATTTTAAAAAGGATACCTTTCCGGTCCCTTTTTAAAGAGGAGATAATAATACCAGAAATCCCTAACTCCCAGTGACAAATAAAATGACTCTGAAGCACTAAGTCCATGTAACCTTTTATATGGATGTTTTCATAGCAGCTACAGGCACAAATGTTTATTAAGCACTTATTGTGAGCAGAGAACTGTGCTGTATGCTGGGGAGGGGTGGGAGGGCATACAAAGCCTAAAACAAGGGTGTCAAACTCATTGCCCAAGTGGTCCTCAAAACTCCTGAGTGCAGCCTGAACCAGATCAAAATGACTTCACTGATCTATAATAGCATAGTCCCTGACCCCAACTGTTTATAAGCATATAACAATGACATGCCTGTACATATCTGTACATAGATACAGACACACACACACATACAGAGGCTCCACTCAAGTAGAGACATACCACTCACAGGGAAATTAAGCACAAAGAAGAGAAGACCAACAGTAAAAATCAGCCTTACTAATGGCTCTCTTGGCACTTACGACAGTTGGACTCATCCATGCCGTCCCGGCAGTCCCTATGACCATCACAGCGCTTCCAATTGGGAATGCACTTCTTTGGTTGTTGGCACTCAAATTCAAACCTGCTGCATCGTCCAAGCTGGGTAGTGGTGGAGGTTGATGAGACATTAGCTGAGAAAGGAGACAAGAACACCATTAAAACCTCAGGACAAAGGGGAAGGGCCAGTGAACACTGGGGACAATACAGAAAGAGCCACAAAAAGGTCTCAGAGAGCTAGAAAGTGTGATGATGGAATGTGTAACATAGGGGTTTGACAAGAAGGGAGTGAGAGGTGATCTGCTCTATTCCACTCAAAATTGCTGGAGGCCATGGTACAACTGAGATCAAAGAACACTGACTAAGAATAAAGCACTGACCTTCAAAAGACCTGGAGTAAGGGCTATAGTGGTAGATCTAAGGGAGAACCTGGACAGAATGAGAAGTCATGGATAGATCATAACTTGGATCAATAGACATCGAGTTCTCATATTGATAAAATTACAGATCTACTGATATATGGAAATATTTGAGAGAAGAATAGTGAAAATGGTTCAAAGGCTGGGTCTTGGGGCAAAGGATAAAGTAAAGGGATACCTCATCTTAGCACACGAATTACTAACCAGATACCACTGTCTAGGGCATTAGTGAAGGCTTCCGTTCTTACTACACACTTAACGATCTTTTGGGGGAGACAAGCTTTATGTACACGAAACAACTAGACAGCAATTCATGAAAATACAATTGAGGGCTAAAATGTACAATACAAAATACAAAAGAGGGAGAGATCAGAGTGTACTAAGGTTACAATAGACAGTCTCACTGAAAGAGTCACATAAAAGATAAGGATGTAACAACTCTCAAGTCTAGGTCAGAGGAGGGCCTTTCTCTAAAAGTTACAGCCTTATATATTCTGAAAAATGATGTGGTTTTCATATATGTTTGGGGCAAATAGGAGGCCAGCTTCAGTGGAAGAAGGGGTAGATGTAGGGGAAAAGTACAAACTGGAGTGGTAACAGATAGGCATCATTATGGAAGTCCTTGAACAGAAAGCTGGGGAGTCTAGAATTATACAACTGGGCATCATGGAGCTACTGGAGGTTCTTAATCAGGGAAGTTAATATGATGAAGAAAGAAAGAACAGGATGTGGACATAACAATTTGCTATGCAAAGTTTTCATGTAAAGGATGAGTGATTATTCTCTACTTCTACAAAAAAAAAGAAATAGGTTCAAAATATACAGATACAGGAAGAATTCAGATTAGACAAAAGGAGTACTTCTCTGTTTCTTGAAATTGTGAATCAAGAGATCTGGATTCTAATCTCTGTTGTATCATTTGCAGGATTTGGGGCAAGTCAGTTCATTTCTCTGAACTTTGTTATCCACTTAATAAAATGGAAGGGACCAAATCAGAGGACATTCAAAGGGAGGAGTTCTTAATCATTTCTGTGTCATAGACCCCTCTGGCAGTCTGATGAAGCCTAAAGGCCTCTTCTCAGAAGAATACTTTTAAATGCACAAAATAAAAAATACATAGTATTGCAAACAAAATCAATTCTATAGAAATATAACTATCAAAATATTTTTTAAAAACCATTCATGGATTCCAAGTTAAGCACTCCTGCTCTCGCAGCTGTAACAATCAATGATTCACATAATCACATGTGTCTGAGCTGAAAAGGAACCCTGGAGACTTAGTCCAGATGTCAAAACTGAGGATGTGATTTATTCAACATCCCACAGCTACTGAGTGAGAGAGAGCCAGGATGTGAACCCAAGCCTCCTGAGCCCACATTCCATTTACAGTAATCTTGAGATGGGTTCGTTCATTCAATAAACATTTATTAAGTGTCTCCTATGTGCCAGGCACGTGCTAAGGATTGTAAAATCTCTTCTAGGATGAACGACCATAAGAACAGGACACTCATCTAGCTGGCGTTTCTATTCTGCCTGAAGGGAGACGTGTGAATTAGTTGAGCTCTCAAGGTCTTTAGAAGCCTGTACGTTCCAGGCATGAAGGACAGCCAGTTCAAAGGTACAGAGACGGTAGATGGAGCGTCGTCTTTGAAGAACAATGAGGACAGTTTGGCTGAGCTGCAGAAGGAAGATGAGTGATGTGTAATGAGGCTGGAAGTGCCTGAAATCAAGACAGTGCAGAAGGAGGGACTGGGTTGGCTGCTCCTTTGAAAGAACAACATGTGCATCACCACATATAACCACTAGATGGTACTCTTCTACTCTTTTTTGAGGAGAAAATTGACATGCCTGCCTGTCCACTCCCAGAGGGTTAAACATTAAAATCTATTCCTATGCACACTTCCAGCTGCACTTCCTGCCCAGGGAGAAAGGTGTAGAGCCATGGCGAGAAAGCTGGAAGAGTCTTGCAGCAACTGCAGAGGGCCAGTAACAACTCCCTTGCTCTGTCTTTTCCTTGTCACTTTATTAAATCTGATTTATAATTGCTATCTCTAAAGCTGCTGCTGCAGTGGAAGTTAGCTCAGTCTTTACACCTACCTCCTCAAATGACAAGAAGGCAAGAGAGTTAGGAAGAGCTGAGTTCCAATCCAGCCTCAGGCACTAGTTGTGTGACCCTGGGCAAATCACTTAACCCCCATGTGCCTCAGTTTCCCCATCTGAAAAATTATAACACTAGCCATCTCCCAGGGGTTATTGTAAGGATCAAATGAGACAATATTTGTAAAAGGCTTTGCAAATCTTAAAGCACTACATAAATACACTATCTATTATTCTTAAGAAGGCAACATATTACAGTGCAAAGATCACCAGGTTAGAGTATAGAACACCTGGGTTCAAATGCCAGCTCTACCTCAGCTGGGGGGTTTGGGGGTGGGGTATGCAAACAGTGGACAGAGTTCTGGGCCTGGAGTCAGGAAGACGAATTCCAATCTGGCCTCAGATACTTACTAGCTCTGTGACCCTGGGTAATTCACTTAACTTCTGTCTGCCTTAGCTTCCTCAACTATAAAGTGGAGTTAATAACAGAACCTACCTTGCGGGATTGTTGTGAGGATCAAATAAAGTAGTATTTGTAAAGCGCTCAGTGCAATGCCCGGCACTGTTCCCTTCCCCGACTCCCATCTTGCTGTGTGACCTCAGGCAGGTCATTTCTCCTTTCTGGGCTCTGTTCTGTCTATTATAAAATGGCAGTGTCTGACCAGATGATTTCTAGGACCCCCTCCTGCCCCTGACCGCCATCTGAGGCAGGGCCTCTGCAGTCATTTCTCCCTATGCTATTATGTGCACACTTTTTCATGGTGACTTCCAGAAACCCAGGGCTCTCTAAAGAGGAGCAGTGCTCTGGCTCAGCAGAGGCGTCCTCCACAGGTGGGAGGCAGAGGCTGGAGCTCCGAAACTCACCAGCGGTCGGGCAGGCTTCCTCATCAGAGCCGTCAGGGCAGTCTTTGTACCCATCACATGCCCAGCTGTTCATAATGCAGGCACCACTGTTACAGCGGAAGTAATTGGGCAGACATGTGGAAGGCCTTGTCGTCGTGCTAGGGGGAAGGAGATGTGAATCTGCAAAGAGCAAAGAGCAACAAAACCCTGAGAAGTCAGCGTCGCACACAGGAAGCAGATCCCACAACCTCTAAGTCTAAATGGCTCCCTGGACCCTGCAAGGCTGATGTGGCAGCAAAGTGGGCAGAGACAGGTACACATCAGAAGGCTGGATAATTCAAATGTTATTCACTTGGTGGCTCTGGGATGAGTCGATGCTTGTATGTACATGAGTGGCAAACTTACCATCCCAACTGTGTTTGGTTCAGTCCAGGACTGAAATGGCTTGTATTCCTGGGTATATATGTCAGCCAAGGCTAGAGAGAAGAGCGCTTAGAGCAGTGGTTCTCAATCTGTGTGTCACGACCCCTTTGGGGGTCAAACGACCCTTTCATAGGGGTCACAGGGGTCGCCTAAGACCACCGGAAAACACATATTTCCAGTGGTCTTAGGAACCGAGACACCGCTACTCTATTCGTCTCCAGGCAGGTCTGCCCATATGCAGACACGCATACATACAAGTATTAAAGGGTTGCAGCATTAGGAAGGTTGAGAACCACTGACTTAGAGAGTGCTGGGTGGCAGGAACATCCCCTTTGGGCCTGAACATTTGAAGTGTTTTTGCTACCTTAAGTTTTGCAACCCTCAGTTGACTAGACTGTCAAATGCAAGACCCCAAAGTGAGAAATTAGAAGAAATACGCCAAGATAGTAACAAAGATCATCAGAAGGTGCAAATCTCAAGAGCTGACATGGACTAGTACCTGACACTGGCTAGGTTATTGACCTTTTCTGACCCTGTTTCATCTGTTAAAATGAAGACAATATTTGCACTCCCCAGAGCCCAAGGTTGTAGAGAGAATTCAGTATGTGGCACAGTAGACAGAGCACTGAGCCTGGAGTCAGCACAATCTGAATTCAAATCCAGGCTCAAGACCCTTACTAGTCAGGTGGCCTGGGAAGGCATGTAGTCTCTATTTGCCTCAGTTTTCTTATCTACAAAAATGGGTATAATGATAACACCCACCTCCCAAGGTCATTGTGAGGACCAACTGAGATGATGCTTGTAAAGCTAATCTTAGCACAGTGCCTGGCATGTAATAAGCGCTCTATAAATGCTTGTTACTCTTATTATTTTTCTTCCCCTTTTAAAATTTTATTTTATTTTTTTCTAAAACAAATACACTAAAAGAAAAAGAAGCATATAAACTTAAATACAAAATAAGAAAAGAAAAAAATGCCATATGCACAGCAGAGCGTAAGAGAGGATTCAAAACATACAGCAATAAATTTCCATTTCAAGAAACCCTATGTAATAGAATACTACACGTTGGGCTAAGAGCTGTCCATCGTTTCTTTGTTTCTTGTAAGTTTTCTTTTGTTCTCTGCTAAACCCTTTTTACTTTGTTCTTCTCCTTCTTCTCCTATGCCCCCCCAGGCTACAATTAAGCATGGATATATTTATATACAGATATATACATACATACATACACGTATACTTTCCTTAACAAATTCTAGTCCTGATCTGTTTTATGTTTGTATCTCTCTCTTATTTCCTATCTCTCTTAACTCCTCTACTTTACTTCTACCTGCTATCTTGCCCTCCTACTACTTAACCTACCTCCCCTCCAAGGAGCCCTCCCTTATCCTCCCATTCCCATATATCTGAACACCCTTCTGCACTCCCTATAACCTATTCCCCTTTAGAGATCCCTCCTTTCTCCTCCCCCCTCTGTTTACCATTTAATTTCTTCCGAATTTAGAACTTTTATATTCTTCTGTTCCCTCTCGAACCCATTCCTGATGAAAGCAGGTTTCCAGAACTACTAGTCCTCCTCCCCTCTCTAATTCCCCTGGGTCAGTTCTTCCTCTTGCACCTCATTTGTATAATTACTCATTTCAGCTGTTCCTAAACAGTTTTACTTTTTCTAGTTATATCATATTCAGGTCTATCCCAATCTTTCTTACAAAGTACCCAATTACTAATGACAGACATACTTCTTACATACATAAAAGGTAAACAGTCAGTCTGCTGAATCTCTTGTAAATTAGTCTTTGGTATGTACCTTACATTTCTCTTGACTCCTGTATTTCAAATATTCTACTAAGTTCAGGTTTCTCTTTAACAAAGTCCTGAAAGTCTGACAGTTCATTAAATATCCATTTTTCTCACTGAGGACTATGCTTAGCTTTGCCAGGTTTATCTTTGGTCAGAAGCCCAGTTCTTTTGCTCTTCGATATATAGTGTTCCAAGACCTGTGGTCTTTTAGCATCACCACTGCTAAGTCTTGTGTGATTCTGTGGCACTGCCATATTTAAATTGGTTTTTTTTCTTGTTGCTTGTAATATTTTATCCTTGCGCTGGGGGTTTCAGAATTTGACTATAATATTCCTATGAGTTTTCCTCTTATGATCTCTTTCAGGAGGCAATGGGTGGATTTTTTTTTTTCTATTTCTACTTTCTCTTCTTGTTCTAATGCTTCAGGACAATTTTCTTTAATTATTTCTTGTATTATTATGTTAAGATTCCTTTTTTTATTATAACTTTCAGGCATTCCAATTATTCTTATGTTTTCTCTTCTAGATCTATTCTCAAAATCCATTGTTTTTCTTACGAGATGTTTCACATTCTCTTCCATTTTTTCATGCTTTATATTTTGTTTTATTATTTCTCGATCTCCTGTAACTTTCCCAGTTTCCCTTTGCCCAATTCTTATTTTCAAGGAGTTGTTTTCTTCCTTAAGATTCTGGATCTTTTTTTCTAATTGGTCAACTTTCTTTTAATAATATTCCTGTTTTGCTCATTTGATTTTTACAGTATTTTAAAAGTTTTCCCGTGGACACTTTTTGGGTGGATGACCATTTGACGTTACTCTTTGGGGAGGAAGAGGGTGTCTTCACCTCAGTATCCTTCTCTGAAGACAAAACCCTGGTTTTCTCTATTCTCAGAGTAGTTCTCTATAGTTAGAGTCTTTCTCCTTTGCCTTTTATTTGTACCAGCTTAGTTTTTAGTGCCTCTGGCCTCGGATCTTCAGTTCTCCCTTCTGGCCGGAACTGAAACCAGGACCTCCAGCCTCCTGTAAATGACCACAGCCAGAAGCATCCTGCCCCACTGCTTCTGCACTTGCCAGGTGCGCTGGCTCCTTCTCGCCTCAGGCCGTGTTTGCACAGTACAGCTGGGTCTGGTGTTCCTTGTCAGCAGAGGTTCCCTATATCTGCCCCAGCTCAGACACCCAACTCCCCTCACCGCTGAAGGGGGGGGAGTTCCTGCAGCTGAGGCCAAGGCAGCCTCCCAACCCTGCTAACCCCAGGGCTTGCCACTGGTTGTTTAAGGAGTCCTTAGCCTGGAGGTGTTCACTCTTCACAGGGACCAAACCTTGTCCTGGGATTTTTCTTCAGATCTCAGCTTATCCCAGAAAGACCCCTGCTGTGTCCCTACTCTTATTTATTTTGACCTCTCTGTTTGTCCTGAGGCATTATTTTATCTATTCTGTGGAGGAAAATCTTGAGAGCCTAGAATTTTCTGACCTACTCTGCCATCTTCCCAGAATGTTCTCCTGTTATGGTTATTATTATAATCAGTCTTACCATCCTCATTATGATTTAGGCAAATCACTTTGTAAATTAGCAAGCATTCTATAAAGGTGAGCTATTATTAGGATCAGCTTGTTGTAAGCGCTCCCTTACCTCCACCTCCACAATCCTTTTCATCAGACCAGTCCCCACAGTCATTCTCCGTGTCACATTTCCACCTGTTTGGAATGCAGTGCCCATTTTCACACCGGAATTGGAAGTACCGAGAGCAGTTTGGTGCTTCAGTAGGGTTTTCTAAAGATACCAACCATGAGCAGTAGTCACTTTCCCAGTACATATTATTCAGACATCTCAAAGATCTAATTACACCTTTCTTACCCAGAACCCAGCTACATTTACCAAGGTTATTAGACTCTACGACAGAGACAAAAAAATCATCTTCATAATTCCATAAATGCCAACCCCACTTTTCTCCTCATAAAACTCAATTTCCTAAAAGACACCATAACATTTTGAAAACCATTATCTGAGTTTAAAATTATATGCATCTGACAAAAAGACTGGGCTACAGATGAATATTAGTAGGGGTGAGCTATCTGTGAATCAGGATACTTGGTACTTTGAAGAGCATTACACTCAAAAAAAGAAAATATGTGTGTATACATATTAAAAACTTGGAACTTTGAAGAGCATTACACTCCAAAATGGAAATATATAATATATGTAACATATAAACACATATATTATCTCAATATGAAGAACTGCTCAATAGTTCCCAAAGTCTCTCAAGACATGACAACCCAAAAAAACTTGATTAGAATTAGCTGCAATTCCTCAAAAAAAAATAAATGTCTGCATATGACAAAATTTCATTTCATTTTACTTCTTCCTGAATTAGAGGTGAGTGTTATGAGATCAGGAGGACAGAGGAGTGAACAAACACAGGTTTTTTTTAAAATTAGCTTACCACAATTGGCTTCATCTGAATAATCCCCGCAGTCATCCATCCCATCACATTTCCAAATCAGACTGATACAAACTCCGTTCTGACACCGGAAACTGAACTGGTCACAAACCTTGTGGAATTCAGGGTCTGGGGCTAACAAAGGAATAAGTTAACATGATCACTCCTATACTAAAAAGTTCAGCACAGCAGACAACATGAGGGTGAGAAAAGTCCTGAAATCTTCTCAAAGGCTCTTCTGATCTGAAGAGTCTATGAAATATATTAAGCCCAAGGTAAAAAAAAATCACAGACTCTAATCTCTTAGCACTTTGACTACTACTATCTCATGCTACACTGTATATAATGTCTAGTCTTTTAAGACAGTCTATACTGGATATCTGACAGCTCTCTAAGTACGGTGAACAAACACCCCTAAACTGGTCTCACCAGCCTTCATCTGTGACAGGCCTTCCCCCTATCTTAGGACATCTTTTCGCTGAGCAGCCCACTTACCACACCCAGCGAAAGCTGCATCCTCGTCTGAGCCGTCACGACACTGGACAATGCCATCACACACCATGGTGTGCAAGAGACACTGCTCGTGGTTCTTACACACAAAGTCCATGAAACGACTACACAGGGGCTCTGAAAGAATTCACAGACAGTGGGAGACTTCATGAGACAAAGATCAGTTAACTACCTACTCTCTGCAAAGAAAGCCCAGTGTTAGGCACCTAAGGAGACATAGTAAGTACAGATAAAACATGGTCTCTGCTCTTGGAATTTAGTCTAGGTGGAGTAAGAGATAAAAACAACACTGCTAAGTAAAATGCACAATAAAAACATTGTACAAAACCAAGAGCTATACGAAATCCAAGGAAAAAAAGGGCATTCATTCGTTTTACTAAAGCATTACTAAAGGGAGTGAGAGGAGGGAGGGCTTCACAGAGGAGGTGGCATTTTAATTGGGTTTAAATATATGGCTTGGAATTCAGGAGGGGAGGGGGCTGATGGGACTTTGCTACCCAAAATTATTCTGCAGTAATAATAGACACTTCAGGCAAATATAGCCTTAAGCTAAGGCATTAAGACAACAACTTAGGATTTAAAGGCGTTTCAGGTCACAAAATGTTGCGTGTGGTCACTCGCGATACTAGATTATTATGTTACCAACCCAGGAGACAGAGTCAATGCCCACTGAGACAATTTAGCCGGGGCTTCTCTCAACCAAAGCCCAAGGGCACAAGTCCCCTCTGGTGTGGTTTATCTGCCAGGAGGAGCTAGCCAGGGACTGCCTGAGTAGCTGGAGGTCAGACTGGTTAAAAACTGATCCTGAGCAGCAACCAGGGCAGCAAAGTGTTGGGACTGCTTGCTCCCAACCACCACGCACACGCTGTCTGTGATTTCCCCTTGGAAGAGTGTGACACCCACCACAATGCTGCTCATCCGAGCCGTCCGAGCAGTCATGGAGCCCATCACAGTGTTTGCTGGATGGAATACAAGTACCATTGGGGCAACGGAAGCCATTGCATTTCTTCTCTGGATTTTGATAAGAAAGACAAAGAAAGAAAAAAAAATCAGTGCCCATGGGCAAGAGGCCATGAAGCTTGAATCAAATTTTTAAAATAACAATAACAATAGAGTCCTGGGAGGGATTTTAGATACCTTCTAGTAAGCAAGAGGCCCAAGATCATATTGGCAGTAAATAGCCAAGGCTCCCACACCTGCGAAAACCCCCTTTAAAATGTCATTAGAGTACTCTGTCATCTATCCTCTGAACAATTACGTAAGGTAAAGAGAACAGGTTCCTAAACACTGCTATCAATTTTTAGGGGAAAAAGGCAGGAACCAAAGAGCTAGAGTTTAAAGGATCTGCCTAAAGTAAGACACTGAAAGTTTGTAGAGAAACAAAACTAAGACCCTCAATACACACATCCAGGTTTGTGAATCCTGTCAAAAAAAACACTGCCTCCAGACCATAGCCAGGCATAGTGATTCAAAGTGAGAATGGACCCACCCTGAGCCCCAAGGAAGCAATCTCACAAGTAGGATAGAGCCATGAGGAACAATGAACAGTCAAGGCATCCCTTCTGGAAAAGCAACCAACCACAAGAAACGTTCCCAAGTCCTTAAATCTGGCTCACTTAAAATTCTGAGGCATGGAGTACTTTTCCCAGCTCAGCGGGAATTTCTCACTGAAAAATAATTGCATTTCCCATCCTAAAGCCTTCTCCTTTCAAGTGGAGACTGAGGGTCAGGGGCTGGGTCAGAGGCATCTGTACTTACCACAGTTAATAGGGTCCTCATCAGAGCCATCCTGGCAATCAGCATCCCCATCACACGCCCACCTCTGAGGGATACAGTGCCCATTGCGGCACTGGAAGCTGGAGGCCTCACAGGTGTGGAAGATGGCTAAAAACAAAACAGAAGGAGCCAGCATCACCACGGCTGCCCCTTCTCTCTCCGCCACCAAGCACCGAGGAGAGAGGAGTGCTGCCTGGTCCTCAAAACTGAAGGAGGAAGGTCTGCCCTAGACAGGGCCTAGAAAGCTGGAGGAGGCTCAGTGGGTACAGCTTGATGAGTGGGCTGGCATTTCTAATGACTACCTTTCAACAAGTTTCAGAATCACTTTAGAGTCATCATGAAATTCTGTATACAAAAGATAAACAAGTGACCTTTTTCTGACTGACTGGCACGTGGTTGGGAAAAGACAAATACTTCTGGTGGGGTGTGTGCGTGTGCATGTGTGCGCCTCTGTGTGTGTATGTGTATGTGTCTCTCCTCTCTCCAGAGCCTCACAATTTATGCTTTACAGAAACGGTCATTTCCTCTTTGTTTGAATTGCCCACATTTATTTTCGCTTGCCAAAGATCTTTGCTATAAGCATATTGGTAACCAGAGTAAGACAGGGCAACTCTTGACTAAATTCTATTTTAAGTCTATTTAACATTTTGTTATAGAACAGTCAGGGTTCAAATTTCCTGCCTCTGATACTTATTAGTTGTGCAACTTAATCTCTCAAGGTCCTAGGAAACTTTCTAAAACTGTAGGTTGATGTCCATTTGGATTGGTAGATGGAGATTCCATACCAACGTTTCCTTTGAATAATGAAATTAGAGACCTATCTCACCACAACTCAACAAAATAAAAATCATAACAATAATGGTGTCTTGTTTCCTATATAAACTCTCGGGGTTTTAAACCATTTAATGGTTTTTCAAAGCTGCTGTTAATGATTTTATGCTTTTTACTCCCTACATACTCGCTGTAACATAGACAGTAGGTGTCCAATAAATATCTGATAACTCAGTGATACTTTCTCCTGAAAAATAGAAAATGTTTTCACTTAAATTCCTTCATTTACTCTCACTACAACTGTAGAGGGTAAAGCTGTCTGCTTTAGGGGTGAAAAAGCAGGAACCCAGAGAGTGGTTTACTCAAGGTCACACAGACAGTGGGCTCCAGAAATAAAACTACATCCTAGATCTAATGATCCCAGAAGACTGAGCCGCTGCTACCAGCTCAAATTAAATAGAGACGGTGACTGGAATTAAAAGCAAAAGAAGTGGTGGCTGAAACTATGGCCCCGAGCTGTAAGGAAACACCAGTGGTTTAAAGAGATTGCTCTAAATCTCTGGGTCAAAGGGTGAAATTTTGGCAGGGCACTAAAGAGTGCTGCTGGCTGCCTGCTCTCTCCATCTGATTTGGGCAGAAAACTGTTTACACCTGTTCCTAAAGAAGAGGGAAGAGAAGGGGAGAGAGGGAAGGAAAGAAAGGGGTGGGAAAAGAGTGGGAGGGAGAAAAGAGAGGGAAAGGGGGAAGGAGTGAGGGAGGGAGGGAGAGAGTGGGAATAAGGGGAGAGAGAGGGACAGAGAGTGTGTTACAGAGGGTAACAGGTGTTTTTCTTACTAAATCAAGGCAATCAACAACAAGCTGTTCATATTAATTCAATGGTTTTGACTGACACTGCAGGATTCCAACTTAAGTCTATTCTAAAGATAATTTAAAATGCAAGGAGAGGTAGTGTGGCATTGTGGGTAAAATGCTGGACTTGAGATCGAAGACCTGAGTTCAAGTTCATTCTTTATCTGTGCAACTACAAATTATGACCTCTCTGTGCCCCAGACAACTCTTTAAATTAAGATAAGAATAAGAGATCACATTTACATAGCACTTTATGATTTGCAAAGTGCTTTAACAGGTCCTTGACATCATGAAATTAAAATAAAAATGTCCTGACTTTCTAAATCATTTTAAAACAAGTGGTATTTCCACCCTCATCTTCTTGCTCTATCTCCTACAAGACTGTCTCAAAAGGCAGCGTGTGAATAAAGCCACTAAGAGGATTTCATATGTTACCGTCACTGGCACTTACAATCCATTAGGTATCTTTTAAAAATGCATTTATCTCCAGGAATGTGAATAAATGTTATCTGTCATGGTACATGAAGTATTATCTCAGAACAGTGATTGTTTTACATGATTTTAATTTATTAATTTAACCTGTCTAATAACCTTTCCAAATGCCTCATCACATTTCTCTCCTCTTTCATGAACAAGTTGCTACTAGTCCTAGAATGACTCCACATCACCTGGAAGGCATTTTCCAGGGCTTTATTTTGTTTTAAACTTAAAAAAAAAAAAAAAATGGGGGGGGGGGTTGGTGGTAAAGCAATTGGAGTTAAATAACTGGAGTTAAATGACTTGCTCAGGGTCACACAGTGTCTGAAGCTGGATTTGAACTCAGTTCCTCCCGACTCCAGGGCCAGTGTTCTATATACGGCACCACGCAGCTGCTGTGAGACTAAAAATTCTAATCTGTTCCTTGTTTGGCCTTTTTATGGGATTTGGTATATGAAAAATGTATGGCCAAGTGCCACTGGTATCTCCAAATGGTAGTCCTGAAGATCTATGAGGGGCGTCGATCACTGCCATCTCCAGTTTATAACCACAGGCGTGGAGAGCTAGAAAGGTCACATTTACTGGGCCTGCCCTCAGTGCAGGGAGACAATGCTTTTTAACACCTGCTTTACTCCACCCTTCAAGGCTCCTCTCAGAGCTCATCCTATGCAAGACGCCTTTCCCAAAGTCTCTTCCTAACGCCACACCGCTCCGCACTGCTAGGACCTTCTCTCTGAGGTTACCTTCCATATCCTCTCTCTCTCCCCCCGCTTCTTCCATATGTGTGTGTGTGTATGTATACATGAATGCATGCGGGTATACATATGCACACTATACACAGGTGTATGCCTACTGTGCATTTGTTTTGTGTGTAAATATATCTATACACACATATTTATTATATATAAGACAATATACATCTATGTGTGTGTGTATAAATAAAATGCATATATCTTGTACATCCTTGGTCATCTGCACATTGTCTCCCCCATGAGAATGTGAGTTCCTGGAGGGCAAAGACTGTTTCTGCCTTTTTTTACATCCCCAGACCTTTCCACAGTGCCTGGCAAATAAGGAACACTTTTTAAAAATGCCTGTTTACTATTGTGTAAGAGATCTGGATGCAAAGACTGATGAGAACCCCCCACTCTAGAGATTTTTCTATCGGCTCATACTCTTTCCCTTGTTTTTTTATTGCACTTTGAATGATACTCCAGAGGTAGCCAAGGCCGAGTCTAAATTAGGTTAAAGGTATTTGGCAAGACTAGGTAGAAAGAGTCAATGCATGTGAAAAGATGAAAAAACACCCCTGACAGTGGCAAGGAGTGAACGATGGAAAACCAGAATGTCAGAGCTGGAAAGGACTCAAGAGTTCACCTGATTCAATGCCCTGGTTTCACAGGTGAAGAAACTGAGTCCCTGAGAGGTATAGTGACTTTCCCAACATCACACAGCCAGTTAGAGGTTTCCTGATTCTTACTCCAGAGCACTCTCTGCTCCATCCTGTTGCCAGAGCGGTCAAGATAATGTTCAGAGAACGGGAGCACTACAGTGTCTAATACAGTCCATTATCTAATGAGTCACTCTCTGACCCCGGGCTAATCTTTCCTGCCTCAGCAGCCGAATAACAGCAAATGGGGTTTTGCCGTTAGCCCTACGCGAGCAGGGCCTTGCTTCTCTCCAGATGAATTATGACAATGAAAAGAAAGTGTGCCCTCATTGCCTCCATAAGGTTCAATTGTTTAAAAGTGCACGAGGGCAGAGGCTAACTGAAGGTCAGCCTGTCCTGACCTATTTTCTTTGGCTATTTGGCATAGCTTCACTTCTTGTAGGAAATGGAAAGTCATGTGCACACATCTTAATGAGCTCCCATTTGACCTCAGACTATTTCAGGAAGAGGGAAAGAGAGAGAATCCTCTTAGAAGAGTTTGAAAGGGCAGATCCTAGAGCAAAACTTAAGTTGAGGGAGGCAAGAGCTATGAATTCCCTCTATCAGCACTGCCAGAGAAAACAAGGCAGGGACAGGGGATGTAGCTGGCAACCCCCCAATCCCCGGAAATGAAGTCATTAATTCATTTCCAAATACAGGCAAACGTGCTGAAACACAAGTTTGAGTGATATGATGATGTTAACAAGATACTCAATCGTCCTACAATTTGCAAACAGAAATGGGTTTGCCACTAATTCATAAACTTGTCAACACATCCAAAAGGGTTTCCTAATGATGGTCATGCATTTCAGAGCTTGACAATAGTTCTGTCCTGGGGCTTGTTTTCTTCACCCTGCTGTGAGCCCTGATACACATAAAGATTCTATGCTATGGGCCCTGGCCCACCAGCCCCAAACGTGTGGCAAAACATTCCAGTGAATTCTACCAAGATGTGCAACCTGGAGTTGCACAGTAGCAACAAGGACAACGGAAGATTCTCCTGGTCAGGCACTTTAGGAAAGCCCACTGACTCTTTCAGGCCAAAACGCCAACACTAAATGGACTCTGTTAATGAATGGAAGCATGGGCAACGAGATGTTTGTTGAGAATTTACTACGTACAAAGCACTGCCCTAGGTACGACGGGGAGACCTGCAAAGAAGCATCAGATAAGGTCCTTGTTCCAAAGGAGAGGAACACAAAACAATGAATAATGCAAAATGTGAATTTCAGGTGCATTACATAATATGTGTGTAGGGATGGGATGTCCCCATTTGTACTTGTACTTCTAAGGAGAATATGCATTTCCCATTTATGTTTTTAATTAGGTAAAAATTAAAATTAGTTGGATTCTCTCAGTCCCCTGGGGCAGGGCAGGATGGCAAGGCTGCTCAGGTATATATACCAGGAGGTGCAGAAAGGCTGAATTTTAAAGCTGTCTTAACACACAAAGTGGGTGATCCACATGCATTAAAATGATAGCTGATGGTATCACCTAATGATAGGTGACTGATAATAACAGGTGATAATGTGATAATCACCTAATTCTGTTTGAATTAGCAGAAGTCTTACAGTGTTTAATGTTTATATGTACATACATAAACTCACACACATGTATACACATGTAGTACAAATGTTTAGATTTCATATTCTGCAATATACAGTCTAATCTCTCTGTCCTACTTTTCTGGGGGGCCTGGGCGGTTAGGCGGGTAAGCCTTTTGAACCACTGGCAAACACGGACACCTATGGGTCCTCGGTTCCAGGAGCCACTCACCTGTACAGTTGGCTTCATCAGACCAGTCCCTGCAGTCATTGTCCCCGTCACACACCCAGGAGGAGCGGATGCACATTCCTGAGGTACAGTTGAACTCGTCACTTCGACACTGGTGAGCTTCTAAAGGGGAAAAGCAGGACAATGAAATGAGAACAAGAGTAATTCCTGATCATGTCAGACCAATGAACCCTGTACTAATTCTTCTGCCTCCGAGAGAGAGGTTCCATTAGAGCAGAGTTCTCCAGGATCAGCCTAAACTTTTCTAATTCCTTAACATAACCCCATTACAGGATCTAATCTCCATGAATTCATACAAATTCGTCTTAAGATTGTTTTCTGTCCATATCACTTAAGGGCAAGGTTGCACTCCCTATTATTATACACTATTAAAAAAGGGCTGATAAGCTTGGGGCCTTTGTTGCCAAATAGCAGGATGCCACTGGGTGTCAGGAGTGAGGAAGGAAGAAGGGGAGAGGGTGTCAAGCATGGGTCCCTGCCCTACTGCTTCCACGGGTATTGCTTTTCACCTGTATGGTTGACAGGAGATGTTTCAAGAACAAGCAAGTTAGAAGACAATGCTTGTCTTCTTTAGGCATCATCAGCACAGCTGTGCCATGTAAAGATCAACCTGGACATGGCGATGGCAACTATAACAAGCTGGGGGAGCAATACACAATCTCTGCCCTCAAGGTGCTTCAGGTGGCAGAAGCCCCCAAAGGCACCTACCCACTGGGATCAAACAAAGATCGAGGGAACAGAGAGCAGAAGGGAAAAGGCAGTCGGTGCTGAGGCCCCTCGAGGCAGACCAAGTACGCTATGACTGAGGATTGTCTTTTAAAACATATTACTGTGCCCAGTCTGGGTGCCGACGAGCGGGATGAAGTAGCACCTCATGTGGGCTTGGGAGCTCTTTTTCCACACTCCTGGTTACACCCCGAGGTTTTTCCTGAGCCTCACAGCTATTTCAGAATGCTGCCCAGCCTCTCACCCACCCCCAGTTACGTATTATGCATTTTTCACTTATACTTGTGTTCCTGTTGTTGCCCCAAGGGCAAGGACTATTTCTAGCATGGGGCCTGCAATGCACTAGGTGTTGAATAAGACAGGGGTGGGGAACAAATTTGTTCTGTGAAATCTGGATTCAGTCAAAGGGCCAACTTGAGGACCTAGAGGGCCACATGTGGCCTCGAGACGTAGATTCTCCACCCCTGGTTTAAACACTCACTGAATGATTATTCTGTGTATACACATTATGTACACTAAGACTTCTTCACAATACAGCTGAATAACTGAACGACAATAAACTCTGCAAATGCTCCATTGCAGTGGCCCTGATAAGGCAGAATAAGGAGGCAGGAGGAAGTACTTGCCACCAGCATCTTGCCTTGTACGGAAGATTCATTCAAACTATCATCTGATAGATGCTCCACCTCCTCAAGCAGATATCCATCCACCAGTGCAGATTTCAATCCATTCACACCTTCTTACATAAGCCATCCTTAAACATAGATTTGGAGTTGGAAGCATTTAGAGGCCATCGAGAGGCCATCCAACTTACTCATTTTACAGATGAAGAAACTAAGGCACAGGCAGCTAAAGCTTTGCCAAGGGTAACAACATGGCTAATAAGTGAGGTAAGATCTGAACTCAGATCTTCCCGACAAAAATCCAGCACAATAGCCCCTATACCATGTTGTGCGTTGTCCATCTCTAGAAATTCCATAGACAATCCACCCAACATGATGAGAGAGGAAGAGAGAACCTTCTCTCCATTTGTTTCTTCCCCCTATTTCACTGACATCAGTGTATCATTTGGGCTGTCCACCTACTTATTCCTCATCTTGGGCAGCCTAACATCCTACCCCCCAAACACTGTCCTCAAGGATATGATTCACACTACTTCCACTATGCACAGGCTCCTTAAAAGTAAAATTCAGTGTATTTATACCTGCTATATGCCTCTCCATTGCACATGATTCTGATCCATCAGAGATGATGGTGTTCCATGATTCAGAGCATCACCAGAAAAATGTTTTTTAACAAAAGATGGCTTTCAGTGGCAGGGAATATTTCAAATTCAGTGAAATTACGAAGACGCATAATTTCCCAGATCTGATTTAGCCCCATTTCCTTCTGTTCAAAGGATCACATATTTAGAGCTAGAAGGAATCTTTGAGGCCATCAAACCCCGTCCTTTTATAGATAAAGAAACAGACACCTAGAGGCCAAATGACTTGTCCAGAACCACACAGCTACTATATGTCAACCACGTAACTGTTGCAGATTTTATGGCCAATGTTTTTTGCAAAACAGTGGGGTGTGACCAGTATGTGAAGCTTTTGTTTTTTAATTTTGTCAGTATTATTTAAAAATCATTTGTTACTAAGCTGCCTTTGGTGCAAGATTAGGATTCAATGAATACTTGTGAATATACGTTAAAACTGAACACTGGCAATGCACTGGCACTGAGAACTCTAGGCTCACAGCTCACAGTGAGTGAGTATCCATATGAGTATCCAAATGAGTATCCATAAGCCAGTGATGAAAACATTGCTGCTGTTTACCTTTTAAGTGTGACAAACGGAATTGTATCATGTGACAATTATGTGATGAAAGGTTATAAATCAATTTTTGGACTACAAAAAACCCACCCTGGGTATGACAGTTATTCATTAAATTCAGTAGTAAGTGTCTGAGGCAGCTTTTAAAGCCAAGTTTTCCTGATTCCAAGCTCAGCACTCTATTCATATACCATATCACCTCTTAAATATGCTGGCCTTTACTAGGGGTCCACATGCAATGTCTGTTCAAGATACATACTTATACTGATGGAACATCTTAATGAACTGCCCTTCATGTTACAATCTGGGCAACATGCATATTAAGCTATTCAGTTGTTTTTTTTTTTTCCCTGTGTGGATCAGTCAACAAAACAAGCTGAAATTAAGTACTTACTACAAATGAAACAGTCCCTACCCTGAAGGAGGTTATGTTCTACTGGCAATCTTTTTTGAGAGACTGAAGATCTCAATTGGGAAGCCTTATGATATTCTGGGGGCAGGTAGGTGGCACGATGGACAGAGCGCCAGGCCTGGAGTCAGATGAAATGAGGAAAAAAACCTTTCAGTTGACTCTAGGTTGTGTGGGTAGTAAAATAGTTTTAAATCTGGGCGTGGAGATAGGCTAATTAGAACAGAGCAGATTTTGGACCAGATGTTGGAAGCCCTCTCTACCAAAAACCCCCAAGATACTCTTTATTTCACATGGAAAGACATGGTCTACGTCAGGAGGGTCTTCACCAGTCTGCCTTCTCTTTTTCCCTTACCACAGTGACTTTCATCACTGTTGTCTCCACAATCGTCTTCCAGGTCACATTTGTAGGACAGTGGGATGCACGTTCCAGACTCTTGGCATCGGAACTGGGTATCCAGATCACAAATGGTGGTAGCTAATAGGAAAAAAAAGACACAGGGAGGAGTTAAATGAGTTGGATGATGTGACTGGAGGAAACACCGCCCTCCCTCCCCACCCTCACTCAACCGGGCCCTGGAAAAGCACACGAGCTCTACACCCTTGGCCCTTACCAAGAAATGACACCCCTTACTTGGAGACTGTGGGCATTATGACTCATTCGCTACCCACTCCTACTCCCAAGGCTCCCACCTCCGATTTTACTCCTCCTCCCTGATTACTCAGGCACCAACTACCTACATCTCATTCTCTTATTTCCCACCTCAAATTCTCTCATCTCTTTCCTCTTCGACTCTGCCCTAACCTGGGTCTAATCCAACCTTGCTCAGCCCTTTAACTCTGCTTTCTGAAATCCTCTTTCTATAGTGCATAAACCACGTCATCATGGGCCAACCTTCTCCCATGCTCCTTCAATTTACTTGCATTCAGTGAGACCTGGCTTCCCTTCCCTGCCTCCCTAGACCATCTTCTCCAGCACTGACCCACTGATTCTGGAGGGGGAGCTGGAATATGCCTTGCTTCCCACTTCCGTTTCCAGCATCTCCCCCTTCCTGCCATTGCTCAGCAATCTCTCCTGTATTTTATTTTCACTTTATTCACATCATGGTGGCAGTTGCATATTGCTCCCAAGGGATTCTGCCTTCTCGCCTAAGGAGTCCAGTATCTGACTCACTGTCTTCCTCTCTTCCCCAACTCTTGATATAATACTGGGGGCTTCCACTTTACTCTGACTTCACTTTCTGCTCTTCCTAATCTCTATCCTATCATTTACCAACTCCACTCTACAATCCCTTATCCCACTGTTTTATTATCACTCACAACTAGCCAACCCCAGGCCTGGGTTACTCTCATTATCTGCTTCCTCTGGTCACATTCATGTGTTGATGAACAGAGCTATATGAAATTGCAGAAGTGTTGACTGGGTACACTGTAAATCCATGTTACCCAACTAAAATTGAGTCTTCACTGAAACAAGGCAATCCTTTTATTCATCCCTTATTTACTATCCCAGTCATTACAGAAGTTATTCCAAACCTTTTCTTGCCTCATCAAGCCTCCCATACCTTCTGTTCCCTTTACTCGTTCTTTGACGATCTTGTCTCTTAATTTATTAAGAAAATTGAGGCCATTAAACATAAGCTCCCTCTCTCCCCCTTTCTTCATCTCAAAACACCCTGACATCCTCTCCCAGTCTCTGATTATGGGGGAAAGGCCAAACTTCCAGTATGTGACCCCATCTCCTTCTATTTTTTTCCAGCAAGTCATCCCCTCAATCATACCTACTCACCCTCTCCACTCGGTCCTTCCCTATTGCCTTCAAAGGTATCCAAGTCTGTTCCATTGTTAAAAAACTTTAACCAGAACCTACCATTCCCTCAAATTATCATTCTAACTTTCTGAGCCAAATTCCTAAAAGAGATGACAATATTTACCACTTCTACTTCATTTACTCCCATTTAGTCTTCAATCCTGTGGAATCTGGCTTTCAATCTCATCACTCAAAGGAGACTCCTCTCTCCAGTTACTACTGGTCCCTCAAATGACGAATTCAACAGACTCTGCTCAGTCCTCATCTGTTGCGTCCAACACTGTGGCTGCCCTCTCCCCCTGGACACTCCTTCCTTTCTGGGTTTCTGCGTCACTATTTTCTCCTGGTTCTCCTACTACCTGTCGAACTTCTCAGTCTCCTTTGCTGGCTCTTCATCCTTATCACAGTCCTAACTGTGGATGGCTAGCAAGGCTATGTCCAGGAACCTCTTCTCTCTGTACTCTCCCTCAACCTCATTGGCTTCCATGGGCTTAATTACCACCTCCAAGCATGAAACCTGCATGTCCAGTCTCAGTCTCTCACCTGAGCAACAGTCCCAAATCACCAGTTACCCATGGGACAATTCAAACTTGTACCAGACAAATCTCAAACTCAACATGTCTAGAAAGGAACCCATTATCTTTCCTCCTAAACTCTCCCCTCTCTCCAAACTTCCCTATTTCCATCAAAGGCACCACTGTCCTTCCAGCATCTCAGGTTTGTGACAGCAGTGTTATCTTACTCTCTCTCACCCCCACAAAGCCAATTAGCTGCCAAATATTGCCTTTATATCTCTTGCATTTAGAACCCTGCCCAATTTATGCAGCCACCACCCTAACTCAGAACCTCAGCACCTCTCATCTAGATAACTGCCAACAGCCATCCTTCGGTCACCCTGTCTCAAGTGTCCCCCTGCTCTAGTCAATCCCCTACACCAGGGGCTGGCAAACTACAGCAGGCCAAATCCAGCCCCCATCTTTGCATAGCCCAATAGTTAAGAATGATTTCTGCATTTTAAAAATGAACAAGCTCACAGACAGTACAAAAGCTGGCAGGCTAGATCTGGTCCTTGGGCAACAGTTTGTGCATCCCTTCTCTATACGGCTCCCAAAGTATTTTTTTTTCTTAAGCCTAGATCTTATCATATGACTCCTCTACTCAGTTAATTCCATCCCCGTTGCCTCTAAGATAAATATAAACTACCCCAGTTAGTTTTTAAAGCTCTTCCTGGCCCCAACCTACTATTCCAGACTTACTATTACTTCCCTTTTTATGCTGTTCAATCAGGCCCAACAAGCTCTCTGCTCCTCACACACAGTGTTTCATTTCCCTTCTCCAGAACTTTGCATTGGCCATCATGTCCCCTGCCTGGAGTTCACTCTTTCCTCACTTCCAAGACTTCTTCTCTTCCTTCAAGATGTGTCTCAGGTACCACTTTCTGCATGAAGTGGTTTCTGATTCCCTCTCAAATGGCAGTGCCCCTCCTCAAATTAATCTGTGTTTATTCTCTTTACATTTATTATGTATGGCATTCATACCTGTACTTGTCTCCCCAGGTAGACTGTAAGCTCACTGAGTGTAAAGACTGCTTCGTTTTTTTTATAAACTTGTATATGTAGGACTTAGTACCTGTTACATAGCAGTCACCTAATAAATTATATTATAACTCCCTATTTTATAGATCAGAAAACTGGGGCTCAGAACAGTTAAATTATTTGCCCAAGGTCATGTAGGTAGTGACAGAGTTGGAATCTGAACCTATGCTCTCTGACTGCAAATTCCACACTTTCCACCAAACCTCACTGCTTCTCCAGCCCATACACAAGACTTTATTAAGTGCCTACTATGTGCCTAGCACTGGGAACACAGAGACAAAAATGAAACTCAAAAGTCAACCACCATGCACAGACTTGCCCTTTGAAAATGCCTATACAGGTGAACAAACTGAGACATAAGTACACACACACTTCCACCAAAGAGGTCAAGGACTTGCTCCATCTAGAGCTCCTGGGACAAGGGGACTGGAAAACCAGGAGCTCCCAGCCTTTCGGTTCTAAAGACACCAGTCCCTGGGCAGGCTAGAGAAGGTGGCTGTTCCCACATGGTAAATGACTCTCTCCGCCACAAGCAGCCAGGCTACAGGCTACAGGAGATGCAACAAACCAGAACAACCCTGTGATGAGCAGCACGCTACTGGCTAGGAGTCCCAGGGGGCTAGGGGGTAGGGAGGGGTCCCATGGCAAGGGGAGTAGGGGAAGGAGCTAGTGTAGACATTTTCACAGCTCTGATTTGGGGCTCCAAAACTTCTCTGTAACTGTGATATGAGTGGGAGGCCGAGCTAAATACACAATGACAAGAGTAAAGGAGATGCTCAGGCAAAGCTCAGGTGCCGGGCACCTCCCTGCTGAGAGAATGTGTTTGCGAGGGGAGGCCATCTTTGGAGAGCATTCCCCAGATTCCCTCCCTTTGCACCAACCCCCAGTTCCTCTTTCACAGTCTCACTTTGTATCCCTTGGGCACAAAGGCGGGCACCTGAACTGCTCCAGGTGTTCTAGCTATTTGTTGACAAAACATACACTGGGTTCTATCTGGATAAGCATCACTTTTCCACAGACTGGAATGAGGAAAGTAGTAGTGGGAGGCATAGATAAACCCTTATCTTGGTTTCCAGGCTTCACTTTCTAAGCCTAACTTAATCTCCACACCTTTATTATCTCTTACCTCCCAGGCCTCCACTAATTACAGTTTCAAATTGAGAAGAGCAGAGGGCTACCATTTCGCTGATAAGGAAGCCTCAGCCCCAGCTCCTGTTTCCCAGCAAGGCCTAATGGGATATAGAGAAGGTCAGAGACAGCTCCATTTTTCACTCTAAGGATAGTGACCAGACCTGTGGTTTCATTAGCCTACAGGACTTCCACATGAAGAAGCTCCCTCTACCAATGCCTGTCAGTACCTTTTCTGCAAGGTACATTCTTGGAGTTGTCTACAGCACCGAGAGTTTAGGAGCTTGCCCAGAGTCCCTACAACTGGTCTAAATCAGAGGCAGGCCTTGGACTCAGGTCTTTCTTGCTCCACAGTCAGCTCTCTATTTACTCTCTGCCTTTCACCCAAATGATAAACTAAAATATCGCTTCCTAAAGTGGCTGAGTCAGCAGGACAGCCAAGAAGATTTGAGTCATCTAGCCACTGGGCAGACCTTTTATACATGCACACCTTTCCCTTAACTAGAGAAAATACAGAATATTTCAATTTATCAATCTAGTAGAACCAAAACCCCAGCAGCTCAGGGAGAACATGATAGTACTATTTTGAAATGATCAGTACCACTAGGACAGACGATAAAGTGTAAGCTTCTTGAGAGCAGGAACTACCTAGATTTTAGTCTCTTTGCATCCCCAGCGCTCAGAAACAGTGGTCAGCACTGAGTGGATGCTTAATAAATGTGGGATGCTTGATTGATGGCTTCTATGGAGAGCTGCACCTGCCTCCACTACCCGCCTCAGTACCATAGGGTTGTTTCAGAGGCAGTTCCAATAGCTGATATAAATGTCTCCTGCTGCTATGTAAAAGTAATTCAATCTCTGCTTTTGTTTGGTTCTGAATGGGAAGTGTCTGGCTGCCCTATATTTACACTTTCCTTACTCTCAAAAGACTCTTACCTAAGGATGTTACATCTTTCTGGCCTCTCTATGAGGTACTGAAAGTTAAAACAGTGCCCATTTTAGAGGCAGCAAAACTGAATCATGAAAAGGTCAGCAACTTTCCAAGCTCAGTGATGACATTAGGACTGGGATTCAACTTTGTGACTTTTTTTTTTCTTTTTGGAGGGGGGAGGGCAGGGCAGTTGGGGTTAAGTGACTTGCCCAAGGTCACATGGTTAGTAACTGTTAAGTGTCTGAGGCCGCATTTGAACTCAGGTCCTCCTGACTCTAGAGCCGGTGCTCTATAACTTTGTGACTCTTAACCTAGAGTTTTTCCAAACCTGCTATTTTGGGAAACATGTCCACTGAGACCAGGAAAAATAACTATGAAGGATTTTGGCAATGGCCTTAGGTAAGGAACCGCACCCACAAAGCATTTGTAACATCAGATGGAATGCACAGCTTGACTATCTTACCCTCTGGAATGAGCAGTTAGCCTGCCTACTTCCAAAGGGTGGTTAATGAGTCACTAAGCAGGCTACATCGCCTGCACAAAGGGCAGCTGCTGTATATAACAAGAGTGAAGATAAACATCTAAAACCTCAGGATGTTGCTAAATGAGATATGTAAAGGCTGGTACTGTGGTGAAATAGGAAGACACCCCCCATCACCACCACCATTTTGGACATGGAGAGGTCAAATATTTGAAAAATTGATGAAAAATGGGTATATCTCTCTCTCAATAAACCCGAAACTATTATAAACTGAACTATATAGTGGCTAATAATGCTGTTTGAACTAAGGAAGTTTTATCTAAGTATAATCTTGCTACAAAGAAACAAATAATTCTGGATCCGTGACAGGTCTTAGGGCTAAACCTCATCTAATATCCTCATTTTTACAAAGGGGGAAACCAAGTCCCAGAGAGATTAGGTACTTGCCCAAAGTCCCCAAAATAGTTATAACAGAGTCCATCCTGCACTGCAATTCCTACAGTGTAGTTTCTATTACACTGTGCTCATGTTACACATCTCTTAAGAGTTCATTGTTAATTTGCTATTCTTTTAAGAATGATGTATTTCTGTACAAAAGGCATAACTGAATGGGGAAACACATTAACATTTCATTCTTCTTTCTTTCCCCATCCAGATGATCTTCTCACCTTCAGTGACTCTGTACATATAGTCTAGGTATCTAATTATCTATGTAGCATATATGTATACTCCTTAAGGGCAGAGACTGTTTCTGCATTTTGCTATATCTCCAGTTCTTGCCACTAAGTATTTAATTAAATGCTTGTTGGCTGACTGACAGTAGAACCAACAACTGCCTGAAAAGCACACTGCTCTAGAGAAACTAATCCACGACCCTTGGAAATTCAGGCCCATGAAAAAGATGGGAAACCCATGGGCCCAGCCAAGCCAGGTGACTCACGGCAATTCCTCTCGTCACTCATGTCCCCGCAGTCATTGTCATAGTCACACCACCAAATGCTGTTGATGCAGTTCCCGTTGCTGCAGCGGTACTGATTGCGGAGGCAGGTGTTTTCTAAGGAATTGAGGGGGAAGGTGGGAGGTAGGGAAAACAAGCCATCACAGTCATCACTTCTGTCCAGTGCACAGAACCACAGGTCTTTGGGGTTTCTGTTGCTGTCTGTCCTTCGTTCTCAAAGAGGACCCTGACATCAGGGAGGTGATGCCAGGACATGAAAGTAAATTAGACATAAGTGAGGGAGGTCTGTGCTTTGGGGATTTTACTTTCTCATCTTTACCCAAGGACCAGTATAGAACACTGGGGGTGGGGGAAGAGGGCTCAGGAAGAGACACACTTAGAGGGCAGGGACATCTTTCTTTGTTTCTTCTTAACAAAAAGCAAAAGAAGAGATAGAAAGCAAGAAAGGGTACAAGAACACCGGAGATGACTAACAAGGATGGTGGCACTGGCCAGCGGAATGAGGGAAAACCAAGCCCCCTATGATAATATTGGGAAAGGTTATCCTCACATTTAACACTTTAATGGGGACCCAGATCATCATATATTTAAGAAAACATTCGATATATTAAGTTACTGGATTATTTGGCTTTTGTCTACAGTGTTTTCTAAAATCCACTATTTATATGTATTTATTATTTTTCTTAAATGACTTTTTTAGTAAAACAAAATACTTTCTTCACAAAAAATGTACTTTTTTAAAAAAAGAAATTGGGCTGAGACAACACATGAACATCTTTGTCTTTTGATGGCCAGGTTGTGTTCTGATAACAGGTACTGAAAGGATATTCCTTAGTCCGCAAATGTGGCACTGATTCTGACTATCAAATTTAAAATACCTTTCAGATGTCATACAGAACCCAGGAATACATATCTTTTTTTTTCTATTTATTTTTCTTAGGAAAGAGTTTAAAGTACTGCCATTGTATATTTAGCTGCCCAACCTCTAAGACCACTGTGAGAAGTGAGCTTATGATGACAAAGAAAACAGCGCCTGGGGCAAACGTAAAAGAGGAATTCTGGACATCAACAGGGGCCCAACAGGAAAAGCGCTAGTCCGCTGGTGGTTCAGTGCATTGTCATGGCAACACTGGGGGGGGCTAGAGACACTCGAGACCCTGAGGCTGGAACTCAAAGTGAGGCAACGGTCCACGGTGCACTTGGACCCCAAGGCCTTTTGTAAACACTGACAATGACACTTTGGGAAGTCTGCCCTGAAACAGCCATGTGAGACTCATTGTTTGAAACTGGACTGGTATCATCAAGCCAGGGAGGTTTGGAAGGAAAAGATCAGGGGGCCTAATTCTGACATTAAACAGAAAAGCACAATATTTGCAAACGGCGATCTCATTTTGAGCATCAACAGCTCCAGGTTGTTTGAGATTGGAAAGTAAATACTGTAGATTTGGAAACTGAGGCTTGCCCTAAAGCAGAGAATCTACTCTTTCAAGAACAAGGGGAAAAGTTTGGGGGGGGAGAAAAAGAAAAAAACGGAGTCAAACCAAAGAAGACACAAAGGGGCCTTACCTTCTTTGACACAGGTATTATTCTTCAGCTCATAGCCCCGAGGACAGTCACATCTTAGCTCCCCAGAAGGAAGGAGGCTACTGGATACACCCTCGGGACACCTGCAACTCTTGCTGTGATTGGCTTTGGGCAAACACAGCAGGCTGCAGGGCTTAGATACACAGGCGTTGGTTCCTGGATGGAGGAAAAGAGGTAGCAATGAAATGAAACTGGAAGATGAATGGGATCCGGGGTCCCCTGAGGCTCCCAAGTCCTGCCTAGACAGGGGTGGTGACAGTAAGATAATGTGAAGCCCAACCCTTGTCTGGCAGATCAGAGAGGTTAAGTGATTTCCTAAAGTCACACAGCTTAAAAGTAGAAGAACTAGACTAGAATCTAAGTCTTCCACCTTTTCTTCAGTCTTCTTTGCACAATACTGGGCTGCCAGACTTTCAATTCAAGAAACTCAACACTAATATAATAAAGCAACTTTTGGCCTAAATGAAGCACACCAAATAGCTTAGACTATATCACAGAAATATTTTTGGGGGGTTAGGGGCGCAGAGCCCCCAGTGACCTGGAAAATCTATGTAAAACTTTCGGTCCTCCCTTTGTACTAGAGGAGAAGTCTGAATTATTATGGTATTAAAACATAAAATACATTGACATTAGACAATACTATACATATATTTTATGCATTTCTGAGTTTCTAAATTTTTCTGTCATCTGCTGACCTTCGCATGTGGTCTGCAGCGTCTGTAAACTCCCCCCAAATTCCCATTTAATCTCTTATGCCAACCCATGATATATGGAAACTGAGATGGGGAAAGTTGTGATGTGGAAGGATAACTGGAATTAGGTAGTGTTTGTAGTAATTATGAATAGTCTCTTCGGTTCTCCTCCAAAATACAGCATTTCACAAAAACATGGAAGGCCTGACCAAATTCAGGAACACCTGAGTCAGAATCCTGTCACAAAGACTTACTAGCTGTGTGATCCTGGACATTCATCTAACCTCTCTGTGCCTCAATTTCCTCATCTGTAAATTGAGAGTAAACACTAGTGCTTATCTCTTAAAGCTCTCTGCAAACCTTAAGTCACTATATAAAGTGATCTATTATTATTGTTTCCAAAACATAAAGAACCCCCTGCTGTTTCACACCCACATATTTTCCTACAGCCCAACTTAAAAATAATAATACGTTACATTTACATGGCAATTTAAAACTTACAATGCACTTTCATTCAAAATATTTTTATGAGACAGCTGGTATTAGTATTATTTTAATCCCATTTTAGAAGTGAGAAGGCTAAGCCAGGCACATTGAATCTCTTGTCTAGCATCAAATTAGGCTATTGTCATATACACCCTTTGCTATGATACACCCTTTTGTAACTGTGCAGGTAGACCCTAGACATTGAGAGGGGGGAGGTGGGCACTTCTTGACACCATGACCACTGACCCCTCACCCTTTCTTCCCCTTCACATAAAGTTATGGGAGGCTGGTCTCCACAGATTAACACAAGCCCAGATTCCTCTGTGCAGGCACGAGAATCAACCCCAGGCGTAATAGTAATCATGTACTTTGGTACAGCTGGCTTCAACAGTAACCTGACAACAGTAACAAGGTTCTGGTATCCTGTGAATATGATGGCATGTCACTGTAGAGTTTTTAACTGGTTAAACAAAAAAGAAAGAGGAGAAAATGCTAAACAGTAGTGGTGACCAATGTTGCTTCCATCAAAAGACAGGATCATGCTGTAGAAGAGAGTGAAATAACTGATACTATCCTAAAAACAAGGAAACCCCAAACATTTAAGGAATAGCTCAGAGATCAATGATATGGAAGTTATAGCCCAGAGTGTTTGGGCAATCACAAATGAGTCTAATGATAGAGCAGGATTTCCAGTTGTTTAAAAAGCACAATGCCCAAGGGAGAGTCAATGTCACGGGCTGGATCCCCACGTGGCCAGTACACCATGACTTGCACACTTGTCCTCTCCCTCTAGACAATCTTTTCACATACACATGTCACTTGTTACAAGAGCAATTGGGAAAGAAAGAGTGAGAATGAAACAGGGAAAATGCAAAAAAACAAAACACTAAAAAACAATGGCCTAATTAATGGTAGTCAACAGCATTAGCTTCATCAACCAAAGAAGATGCGAAATTGGCATTTCTCTAAAAGGATACCTTTTTGAAAAGCAACAAAATAAAGAGTAACAGCATGAAATGGGAGCATAAAGATGTGTGCTTGGTATTTTTGCTCATTTGGTTTAAAATAATAACACCAGAGTTCGAAATAAATGTAAAGCCTCTCAAGGTAAAGGCTTTGAAGGTGACAAAATTCAATTCAATGTAGAAGTTCTGATATGTTTCTTTTTTAAAAAACGGTTACTTTAAATTCATACCATGTATACACGGGCCAAAAACCATCAATTTATCACCAAATCTCGAAAGTTAACAAATGCATTAAATGAAGTGTCTGATTATACACTGGCATAGATTCAAAAGGCAATGATTCTATACTTGTCACATCACCAGGAGACTTCTGATTCCAATAACAGATCCTGATGATGTACCTGACTGACAGCAAAGCCTAAACCGCTGAAACGTGTGAAGACCAGGTTAATTCCAGCAATGACGATAATAACATACAGCAACAGGTGTCTGAGACTGTGCATCTTGTGCTAGCATTATCTTCAGATCAAAGATATAACGATGGAAAGAACCTTAGAGATCTAGTTCGTTTTACAGTTGAGGAAACTGAGGCCCAGATGTTTTGCATAAGGTCACAGAACCAGGATTCAAATTCAGGATCATGGCAGAAGACATGGAGTCATAGGATTTAATACCTGGGAGGTTCTCACAGATCATTTATCCCAAACCCCTCATTTTACAGAGAAGGCATCCGAAATACTAAGAGTCACTTGCCCACTGTCACCTGGGTAGCAGTGCGCTGACTGGCATTAGAAGGCTGCCTGCTTTTTGAATTCGGGGCAGCAATACAGATCGGATCACTCATGGTTAAGTTCTAACTTCATAGAGTGGCTACTGGCGAGAGACAGGATTGCCTCTAGCCTCAGTCAGGAGGGGAATCCTGGAGAGAGGAAGACGTTCTAAGCAGGGTGATCTGAGCAGAGCGATGGTTTCCCTATTAATCACTGAACCAGACCCTTCTGACTTCTTCTGGACTATCCTAATTGTACTCCAAGATTCTGATAGTAGGTAGCAACCTGAGGCCATTTTTTCCTGTCTGTCCTCAGTTCCTAGCACAGGGCTCTGATGGTACTTAGTAAATGCGTGCTGGTTGACAGACTGCAGTGCTTTGACCACATACATAAGGCTTGGCTCAGAAGGTGTAGGGTGAACTTTCCCACCGTGACCTCAGGGAGGAGCTGAGGAGCAAGTCGTTATTCTGAGCATCTTCCCAGATTCCAAAGAACAGAAAGGTGAAGGATTCAGGGTGCAAACTAAAACACTTATATTTTTTGGATGTGGTCAATGATAGAATTTGTTTTGCTTGACAATGGAATTTGTTATAACAGTTTCATTTTATTTTTCAATGGGGGGAGAAGTGGGAAGGAGGGAAAATAACATTTTTGTTCAATGAAAAGGTAAATTTTAATTTTAAAAAAGGGGATGGTGCTCCCAGGTGATATGAAAACGAACTGACAACTTTAGCCGGCTATCAGCTCAAAGTTAGACATTTGTACCAGGCTCAACAGGCGTCAATACTGTGTGACAGAGAAACTAAAAAAAGCTCATATAATCTTAGGTTGCTCAGGACAAGAGAAGTAGTGACATTGTTATGTTCTGCTCTTCTCAGCCAGCTCTGTGTGGTTCTGGAAGCCAGCTCCATTTTCATCAAAATCCTGACAAGCAGAAGCAGGTCCATGGGAGGGAGAACCGGATCATAACCGTATTTCAAACTGTGCTGCCCTAGGAGTGAGGATCAGGCAGAAAAGAGGGCTGTTCAGCCTTGAAAAGAGAAGTCACAGGGAGGTTCAGGATAGCTTTCTTCAAAGATCTGAAAGGCTGTATTGTGAAATAGGAAACAGTCATGCTCTGTTTGACCCCAGAGGGTAGAATAAAGATGAATGGGTGGACATTAGAGAAAGGAAGATTTAGGTTTGATATAAGTAGAAAGACCTCCTTAAAATCAAAACTCCCCCAAAAGAGACTGAGCTACCTCAGGAGGTCATGAGTTATCAATCTAGAGGTCTTCAAGCTGAGGCCAAATGACCGCTTATGAGAGATGATAAAGAAGGAGTCTCTATACAGATTTGGACTGTGAAATGAAAAGCTCTTTCATGACAAAATTAATGCAACTAATTTAAGAAGGGAAGTTATCAACAGGGGGGAAGAGGAGGGAGGATTTTACATCAAATCTCTCTGATAAGGGACTGATATCCAACATAAACTACACCACGATGACACAGTGAAAAAAGCAGATTAAAGTTCCAACTCTGATACCAGGGACGAGGCCTCAGCCTATCTGAACTTCAGTTTGCTTGTCCAGAAAATGGGGTTAATAATACCTATGCTCCCTACCTCAAAACGCTGCTGTGAGGATCAAAAACTGGACACTGGCATGACTATTCTGAGGTCCTTCCAGACCAGAACCTATCATTCCACTCACAGTCCTTGTTCCCCTAACCCAGATGAAGCCCAGGGTCTTTGGGCTCCCTGTTTTCCTGGTAACTTAAAGCAAACAATTCCAGGACTGTCTGAATGTCATTATTTCTGGTGTTATGCAAGGAAAGGTTGCTGAGGGAGTTTGCACGATGTATATACACATGCCAACTCCTTTAAACATTCTGATTTCAAAACAATGACTGTAAACCCTATCACTTTCTTCCCACCTTAGACATTACCCCTGCATCCCCCTCCCACTCCCTTCTCACACACATACAATCACATTCTGTAGTATAGCAGTTCTAAAATGTTTTGGTTTTAGAACTTACTTCCCCTTTAGAGTAATTTTAAAATTACTGAGGATGCCCCCCCCCCCCAGGGTTTTAGTTCATGTAAGCTCTATCTATCAATATTTACCATACTAGAAATTAAAACATCTTAGTATTATTGTGAAATTAGCTTTGACTTTGCAGGCCCTCCCTGAAAGGGTCTCAGGGATACCCTCTCTGCCCTCACCCCCTGGGGTCAGAGAACTGCTGCCTTAGTATAATACAAGTTTGCCTTCTCCAGCACAAAGAGGAAATCATAACCAATGTGAGAAAGGCAGGCTTGCCTGTGCTACAGCTGGAGTTGGTATAAGGGCACTCTACCAATTCCCTCAGCAACCTTTTCTTAAATCACACCAGAATAATGGCATTTGAGCAGTGCTCAACTGTTTATATTAGGCCATCAGAGAAGTAAGGAACTCAAAGATCACAGACTTCATCTGACTAGGGGTATCTAAGAGGCTGCCTGCCAAATGCTTGTCAGATACATCCTTCTGAACATTTACTTGTGAGATGGAAGACTTACTTTCATGGATGAGACAGAACCTCTGGATTCTATTCCTCTCAATGAGAAAAATCATACTTTCCCATGTCAGACAGAAACTCGGGGATTCAAGCTATGAACTAAGAAGCAAGATCCCTGCCTCCCCTTCCCTCAAAAGATCAATGGGAGGTTTTGTTTTTATTTTTTTTTCTCACAGCCTCCTACAATTTCTGTGTTTCTCTTAGGTTAATGCAGAGGGCCTGTGAAATGAGGACCTGGAGACAGTTGGCAGTATTACCAAGCACAAGTGAATCCCACCTATATGCATGCTGGAGCTTTAGAATCAGAAAGATCCAGAGGCTGCACAGTGCCATATCCTCTCTATGTCTCTGGAAGTGGGCAGTTTGTGCCAGACATCAGGAGGAGATCCAGGATATCCTCCCTACATTCTGACCTCGGGTCACCCAGGGGAATCTGCTCTTCTGCATCCTTCTGTGCTGGGCTGAAGCCAAACTCTAAGTAAGCCCTGTACTGATGGCTATGATGACTCAGAGTACGTCAAGCTTTCACTTTTCTCCTCTCCATCCTCCTGTTTCTAATGACTTCTGAGTCAGCAGCTACTGCCTCTCTATTCCCCAAACTGAACTTGACCTAGAATGATGGAATGTGTTTTGGCCTTAAAGGCACCTCAGGAATGATATCCCACAAGTTCCTTCAGTAAACTGAATCATGCAACCTCTGCTATGAGAATGCCTTCCCTTATTTCTAAATCCCAAACCCTCTTGCTACAACTCTATTAGCCCATTTCCTCTAGTTCTGTTTTGAAAGAGACATTGAACAGCTGGTCACCATCCTTTGTGTAATAAATAGCCTTTCAGAGATTTCCCTTGTTCAGGAACCACTTAATGCTCTCACCCTCTGTGATGTTTAAAGAGAGCTTAACAAGATCATGAACCAGAGCCAGACAGTGTTTTCACCATTGCCATTTGAGGCTTTCCCCCATCCTTTGCTTTACATCCTTCAATGCCCATCTGGGAAAGTATCCGGCCTGTGTCTGCCATTGTCTAGCTAAGGCTAGAGTATTCAAAGACAGCCCCTTCTATGGCCATGCAGATTCAATGTTTTAAATAGCACATCTGATTTTAAAGGAAAGAATGAAATTTCAAGGTAAATTTCTTATCATTTGTTCTACACTCCACCTTCCAACCATAAAAGGATCTACAGCTTTTCTGCCAAGAATACCATAATAGATTAATTTCCTCCATCTAAGAAAAACATCAAGAGCAACAAAAGGATGATTAGTGTTTTGTTGAGCTGAATATATTACATGTCTATTATGTGCAAAGCATTATGCTAGGTGTTGGGATACAGAGATTGGACCTACCCTCAAGGAGCTTACATTCTAGTGGCAGACACCATGAGTGCCCAGATAAGTAAAGAAGACATGACTCAATCAGCAAGCATTTATTATGCACTTACAAAGAATAAGCTAAACAGTCCCTGCCATCCAGAAGCTTACATTCTAATGGAGGAGACAACACGCACACATATATGAGATACAAATGGAGCATTTGGAAGGTAACCTTAGAGGGAAAAGTACTAGCACCTGGGGAGGTGATAAAAAGCCTCCTGCAGAAGGTGGCACATCAGCTGAGTCTGAAAGGATGCCAGGGATTCTGAAAGGCAGAGGTGAGGAGGGAGAAAGGATAATGAGGTAATCTGAGGATGAAGCGAATACTAGTCTTTTCACAAAATTCATAAGCTCATTGTGGGACAAGGACAGACTACAGAGGTAGCTACGTGGTGCAGCAGACAGGTGTGGGACTTGGAATCAGGAAGACCTGAGCTCAAATCCTGCTTCAAATTCCTATTAGCTGTGCAACCCTGCTGCAAGTCAATAAACCCCTCTCTGCCTCAGTTTCCTCATCTGTCATTTGGGGATCACAATAGCGCCCACCTCACAGGACTGTTGTGAGGACCAAGCGAGCTAACCCTTGTAAAGTACTCTGCAAATGTTAAAGTTCTATATAAATGCTAACAATTATTTTATTTTTATTATTATTATTACTATCATTAGTATTATCATTACCACCATCCCTGTTATCAGGAATTGCTCTTCTACTGTACCGCAAAAAGAGATCACTGGGGAGCAGCCACTGAGGTGCTAGCGAGGGCACAGTCCTGGGTTGTGTCTACAAGCTCGCACAACACAGGCCTCCGCTACCAGGACGACGCTCTGATGTCGTGACGCTCTGTATGGCGCTCCTCAGCCTTCAAAGGTCTTTGAGATACAAGATTTAATGTGACCAATTGAGATCACGCCAAACAAAACAGCCTCTGAAGGTTCCTTTCAGCTCTAAAATGCTACAAACCAATGTATTTATAAGTTACTGAATTTAATATGCTATGCCAACATACGGCCCTGCGGTCTTCATCCTTTCCGTTCTTCTCCTTACCCAAGCCTATCTTTGAAAGACAAACCAATAGCCCTATCCTGGTTCAAACCAGGAACTATAAAGGTGAGTCCAAAAGAACTGAGACGATATTCAATCTCGAGACATGGGGGGAATTTTTTAAAAGAGATATCCTCTCTGGAGCAGATACCCTACTGTTTCCCTCTTGAATCAATATAATGCTCAGGACAAAGGTCAAGGTGAGGGAGGGTGATATAGTGAAAAGGGCACAGAATCTGGGAGATGAGCTAAAAATCAAGAATTATAATTATAGTAATAGCGTTTATATACTGCTTTGGTTTAAAAAGTACTTTACACATATATATTACCTTATTTGCTCCTCACAACAACGCTGCGAGGTATGTGCTTTTATCAGTCTTATTTTACAGATGAGGAAGCTGAGGTGGGCAGAGAGATTGAGTGATTTCCCCAGGTTCACGCAGCTAGTAAGTCTCAGAGGCAGGATTTGAACTCAGGTCTTCCTGACATGAGCTCTACACTCTATCCATTGCAATACTTAGCTGCTTCATAAGACCTCACATAAATCTTGGGACTGAAACCTGGCTCTGCCGCTTAATAGCTGAATGAATTTGACCATGTCAATCCAAGTCTCAAGGCCTTGTTTTTCTTTTTAATCCATAAAAAGAAAAATCTAGACTAGCTGAACTCTAAGGTTCCTTCCAGGTCTAACATTCTTGGTCTAGTAAAGGCAAGTAAGAAAGAGAACTTTTCATTGAAAAGAATCTTCAAGAGCCCCACAGAGTATCCAGTATCTCAAGATCTACTGATAGATCTCAAAGCCTTACCTGACATTTTCCCAAGACAGTTGCCTGTTGCCATGTTGGATCTTCCGAGTCTGTCAGGATACCTGGATGGGAGCGCACTGAGAAGTGGGAGCCCTCTTTCCTCAATCCAGGACTTAATAGCTTTTACTCACATGGTACTTTAAAGCTTACAATGCACTTTCCTTACATTCTTGTGAAGCAGGTAGTGCAAGTATTATTATCCCTATTTTTCAGGTGTGGAAATTCAGGCCAAAGAAGTTAAGTGACTTGCCCAAAGTCACAGCATTATAGAAAGCGTGACCTTAGACCTGTCACTTTAACTTCTCTGGGCCCTACGAGGCAGGCAGAGAAGGACCTTTTTTACGGCAGCAAAACAGCTAAAATCAAAAGCTAGTATTATGTGCAGTGGGGAAAACATTAGAATTCTTCTCAATAAATGCAGGTATAAAGTAAGGATACTCCTATTCTCCATTTATCTGACATAGTTCTGGAAATGTTAATGATAACAAAAAATTCAGGAAAATTAAAGGTATAAACATAGTGAAATGGGACATAAAACTATCCCTAACTGCTGGAAAACTGCTGGTTTACTTAGAAAATTCTAAAGAATCCACAAAGAAATAGCCAAAACAATATCTTCGATGAAGTGGTAGGTTATATAGCAAACTCATAAAAATCAACAGCATTTGTATACAGCAATAATAAAATCCAGAAAGAAATAATATAAGGAGAAATCTCATTCAATATAACTAAAAAGGCATAAAATATGTAGGAGATAATCTACCAAAGCACACTCAACACTTGTATAAATACAATTACAAAACACCATTTAAAGAAATAAAGAATGGCTTAAATAACTGGAACAATATTCAGTGTTCATGCTCAGTGATCAATAGAACAAAATTACAATGCCAACTAAGTTAATTTACAGATTTAGTACATTCCCAATCAAATTACAAAGGGATGGAAACAAAATAACAACAAATCTCATTTGAAGGTCTAGACTTTCAAGGAAACTGATGACCAGATATAAGAGTGATGGGAGAATAGCAGTCCCAGGCGTTCAACTGCACTACAAAGCAGGAATCACCAAAACTATTTAGTGCAGCTAAAAAATTTAAAGAGTAGTTTGGTGGTATAGACTAGATAAGGAAGAATCAAAAGCAAGTGAACCCATTAGCAGTGTTCAATTAATTTAAGAACATGAATTGCTTTCTGAAGTCCCTATTTGACAAGAATTGTGAAGAAAACTTGAAAGAATTCGGCAAAAATTAGTCTTAGACCAACAGTTTACACCATATATTACAGTAAGCTCAATATATATATATATATATGTGTGTGTGTGTGATCTGAATACCATTAAAAAAAATTAGAAGAGAACCAAAACAGGTACTTTTTACACTCATGTTTAGGGAAAGAACTCTTAACAAAAGGATAAAGTGATACAAAAGAGAAAATAATTTTCTTTACATAAAATACAATATGTTTTACATGAATAAAATCAACATATCTAGGATAAGAAGGGAAGCTATTAATCAGAAAAGAAAAATCTTTTGCATTAAATATCTGATAAGATATCAAAGATATCTGAAAACTAATAAAAACACATAAGAAAGATCCATTACCCAAATGTGTTCAATGGAAATTAATAATATGTGATTTCACTGGTCTTGGAAACTCCTGAATGAGGAAATTCCCTCTATAAAAGCAAGTGATCACCTTCTCTTCAACTTAGTCTTAAAGAGTCGCCTAGACCACCTAAAAGACCATGTGCCTTTGTGTCAGAGATAGGCCTTGAATCCAGGTCCTCTTGGCTCTGAAGCCAGTCTCTGTCTATCTCTACCATACCACAGTGCCTCTCGTGGAATAAAAAAGCTCCCAAAAGAATTACAAACTATTAACAAGCATATGAAAGACTTCCAAATCACTAATAATGAGAGAAATATAAATCAGAACAACTTTTGAAACTTCACCTCACATCCAGCAAAACTGGCAAAGATGACAAAAGATGAGAATAGTTAATGTTGGAAAGACTGTGGTATGAGAAAGTACATACTAATATACTATGGAGTTGTGAATTAGTCCAACCATTCTGGAAAGTAATTTGGAATTATGCTAAGAAAGAGGGTAAAATATCCATCCTCTTTGATCCATAGATCTCACAGATAGGCAAAGATAAAAAGAAAGGTTCAGGATACATGAAAATATATTTAGCAGCATTTTTTAAGGAGTAGCCAAGAATGAGAAACAAAATAGACCTCCATCAACTGGAAAATGGCTAAATGAATTGTGATACATCAATATAATGGAATATTGTCATAGCATAAGAAACAACGATCATGATGGATAGAGAATCATGGTAAACCTTTTATGAACTCTACAAAACAAGAAAAGTTATATATAAGTCTACAATAAAGCAAATGGAAAGAACCTAACAAAATAAAAACTGAACACAGGTAATTTTAATGGTCAGGCTTGGAGCCAAAGGAGAGCTATAAGAATGCATCTTTCAACCTTCTTTGTAGAGGTAGAAGCCTATAGGTATGGGGCACCACCTGGACAGCTGGACTTGGTCATTATATAAGTTAGTTTTGCTCAACTGTTTTTAATTCCTTTTCTTCCTTGTCTTAAGGGATCACTCTATGTGTGAGAGAGAAGGGAGGTATGTAGAGGAAAATAAAGGTGATACAAAGATAAAAGAGTTCAAATTTTTTTAAAAAAAGAACTCACTACTTGGAGATTGTAACCTGTGCAGAAGTTCAGTAATTAATTTCTCAGAGGATCAATAAGGTTTGAGTATTTTTAGTATGAAAAGTTGCCTTTTTAGGTAATATGAGTGAACAATAGAACTCAGGGAACAATGTACTTCCCAGAATCGCAGCTAGTCATATCATTTCTAAGACTAGGTTATTTTCTGTTTGCTCTTAGTTAATCTGCTTTTAATGAACATCTCAGGATATATAGCACCCAGTTAAGATCAGGCAACATTTTTGAGAGTAGGGTCACCCAAATGATATTCTATGGAACTCAGTGGGTTCCACAAGATACTTTGCAAATGAAATGAGGTGCTAGAAGCTGTTATCAAATCACTGCATTTTAAAAAATCTTTTAAGCTTGTGTGAAGGATGCCTGAACCCAGTCCTTATCTCTTCTCATTTCTAGTTACATTCTCATCTTCATTCCTGTAATGGAACATTTCTGCTCAATTTCTAAAACTATGCCATGAAGGCAAACCTTACCACTTCACCCAACTTCCATGATTCCAAAATAATATATAAAGAAATGGTCTAGTGATTAAAAAAAATCTTAAGCCCTTGTACTCTAAAACAGGATTGACTTTTGGAGAAATTATGAAGCATGTTTGTGGATTCCCACACCTGGAAGAGGACCCCAGAGGTCTTATCATACTCCCTAACATCTAATCTCACTCCCTCATGGACTAGATGAGTTAACTGAGGCCTAGAGCTGTTGTGACTTGTCTAGGATGTTTTATTTTTTTAGCTCCCCAAGTCCTAATACACATTAAATCTTTGAGAAGTTTCAGAGAGGCCATGAATATACTTCAGTGTAGGGCTGGCCCTCCTGAAGTTTTAGGCTTTCAATTACTTTAGTTTCCACCCAGACTGAACTTTTTTTATGAACTGCTTCCTTGGAGTCATCATATAACTTTCTTTCAATAACTCAATTCATTCCTTATTTATGGGGCATATACTATGAACTCTGCATTTTTCTAAATACCAGAAGAAAAACTCATCCAATCAAAAAAAACCTAGCAAGGTTCTGTACTAGGACCTACAAGGGTTGCAGAGGAGTATAAATCCTGTTCCCTGGCCTTGATGAGCTCACAATCTACATGGGAAGCTAAGTACGACACATAAACATGGCTAAGGGTACAGGAATGTAAGAACGCAGCCAAATGAGTGACGGAGTTTTGTCATAGGTTCAGAAGAAAGAGAGATCATTTTGGCCAAGTTGGCTAGAGAAGGCTCCATGGAGAAAATGAAATCTGATCTGAATATGGGTATGATTTCAATAGGAAGTGAGGAGGCTGGGCAGGAGTTCAGATAGAAGTAAAGGTATGAGCCATTCATCCCATCTACTCTGGTCCTACGTATGGACAATGTGATGAAGTAGTTGGGAGTCTTCAAGGCTACTAAAGACAGTATGATTCTCTCAAACAATTCAAACATTTACTAAGGTACGCGTGAAAGACACTGTACTGTTGGGAAATACAAAACTGAAAAACAATCCCTGCTGGCAAGAAATTTCAAGGAAGGATTAGATATATTTTAAAAAAAACAACTAAGGTAGAATGTGACAATAGGAGCAAAGAAGAGATGTAAACAAAGTATGGGAAAGAGTCTGAGAGGCAGAGAGATTGTTTACCTCCAGATAAATCAAAGAATGATTTTGTTAGCACCAAAGCCAGGAAGACAACAGAAACAGACCTACACAGCTAACGACTGAGTTGCTAGCTTCTGGAGGTGGCATTTAGTGGGCACTCTTAAGGAGGTGGAAAGCAGAGGAAAGCACACAAAAACTCAGCTGCCTATGGATGAATCTGGCCACCTAAAGGGGGAGAATCAGACCCACACAAGCATCCCAGGCTCAGGAGGAGAACTACCTCAGGTTCTTCCATGTTCCCTTTTTCCTACATTTCCTCCATGCACTGACCCATACCCCAAGGCAGTCATGATATCAAATGCTCTGTGTCTTCCTCCCCAGAAGTCTTCTAAGCTATGAAACAGATACACTTGGTACCTTCCAATAGCAGAGACTCGGTCTATTAGCAAAGATAGCTCCATAATGATAAGACTAATTCAGGCGGCATCACTGATACTGACTACCCCATCATCCTAAAGAAATGCTGAAACCACAAACCCAACATTTATAGGTCTGGAGTCAAGAAGACTCATCTTCATGGTTCAAATTCAGCCTCAGACACTTACTAGCTGTGTGACCCTGGGTAAGTCATTTAACCCTGTTGGTCTCAGTTTCTTCATCTGGAAAATGAGCTGGAGAAAGAAATGGCTAACTGTTCCAGCATCTATGCCAAGAAAACCCCAAATGGGGTCATGTAGAGTCAGACATGACTAAAAATGACTAAACAACAACAAACATTTACAAGAGACAGATGTGGAGAGGTGTGTTCTCAGCACTGGGGATAGCCTACATGAATACACAGGAGGAGAAGAAAACAGGATGAGATCAGGGCACAACTAGGAGTCTATTTTGGCCAGAATATAGAGCTCATGAAGGGAAGTCAAATAAAAAACAAGGCTAAAAACATACTATGCGACAAAACAAACTGTGGTACATAAACACAATTGAATGTTATTATCCTAAAAGAAATGGTGATCGTAAAGAATCCAGAGATTCACGAAGAGACTTACATAAATTGATACAAAGTGAAGTAAGCAAAACAAAAAACATATACATGCAACAGTGACAACAATGAAAACAGAACGACAGAAAAGTAAACTGAATGCTGTGTGACTATAAAAGGCATGTAGGAATAGGAATGCACTTCCCACTGTTTTCTGCAGAGGTGGGGTTCTATGGGTATGGAACACTGCATATACTATCAAATGCAACTGTGTTGGTTAATTTTGCTAGGCCGCTTTTTTCTCTTTTTTTAAAAAAAATCTTTGTTAAAAGGGATGACACAATGGGTGGAAGAAGGGGGACTAACATATAGGGAAATGAAGGTGATGGAAAAACAAAAGATATCAACTGGTTTTTTTTTTTCAATTAAAAAAACATTTCCTTGTCTGTAAAACATGTATAGGAATAGCGGAAAGAGTCCTAGATTTGGAGTCAGAGGGTCCAAGTGCAAATCCTAGTTTGGCCTCTTACCTGCTTGTGTGACCTTAGGCAGGTCACCTCTCAGTTTTCTCATCTATAGAATGAGGCTCTTTCAAGCTCTAACTCTAGGATCCTATGACCCCTAAGGTCATCCTAGCTTTAAATCTTATGACTTTTAAGTACAATAACTAGGATTCAAACCCAAGTCCAAATCTAGCAGTCCTCTTATGTCATACTGGCTCAAGCCATCATGACTACTGGCATCACCATCAACTCTCCCTAGAATTCAATACCATCTCCAGGCACCCTAAAATTTTTTAGGAATGAAAAGAAGCTCACCCCACAGAAAGGCCTAGGGAAACCTCCATACCTTTTCCTAAAAAGAAGGGTGCATGGCTTGAAATGCAGCATCTGAATAGGCCTGTCAACACACTGCCTGAGCCTAGACCAATGTCATTTTGCATAACTGCCACCCCCTGCTGGGATGAGCCACATGCCAGGACATGGCCAGCTGCATCCCTAGGCATCTCTCACCAATCAGAAAGGGGTGAAGGGCAGGAAGAGGGTGTAATTATCCACCCAACACCAGTAAGCCAGAAAGGCAAGATCATGCTGTCTTCTAGCTGTTTGCACATCATTAAAAGAGAAATTAAGATGCCATTAGGGAGGAATTAAATAATGTGTATGTTGTCGTGACAACTGAAAATGCATTTACTGCTCAGGTGAAAAAATTGCCCACAGTCAGCCCCTCTCTGGGGATAGCTTCTGAACAGGTGATGAAGAAAGCTCTGCCTTACCTGTAGTTTTCCCCCGGTAGAAAATCTTCATGTCCATCAGGCCTGTGAGCTGGCTAACCAAAATCTCCATCTGGGACCCACTGTACTTGGAAGCTCGGAAGATGCTCAGTTGTGACCAATCGTCCCAGTAGATTTCATTCTGAAAAGGAAAACGTGACTCCTTTGATCAGCAAGCCTGGAGATTCCTGATACCTTGGGCTCAGTCTTTCTTTCTTTTTCCCTCTCTTACCTCCTCCCAGCCAAGACAGAGTCAAGTGCCCTGTCCAGTTCACAGCATACATTTGATGTCCTGCAAAAGAACTGACTCATTTGGCCCTGGAGAGCAAGAGTCTGTCATGCCACAGGCACAGTTAAGATGAAAGCAACTAAAACCACCAGATGCAATTTCACACGTACAGACAAAAAATTCAGGAGGGATGCCCCAGACTTCCACCCGCCAACTGCTCCAAGGGAGAGGCAGCCCGCAGTAATGGAAAGAAGAGTGGGCCTAGAGACAGAGGTCTTGGGTCTTCCCTCTGATCCAGACCAACAGTGGGATCAGAAGCAACTTTCATCTCCTCATCTGTGAAATATGAATAATAATAAAATAATAACACTTGCTCTACCAACCTCACGGTTTCTGTTTTTGTTTTTTGGTGAACAAAGTGGTTTGTTTAAACCTTAAGGTGCTATAAACAGGTGAATTGTTCTTGTTTCAAGGAAAACAACTTTGTCCTCTAGAGATCTGCTAGTAATGAATGTCAAAGAGGCAGGTAGATCAGCCTATGCTCCTGGGAAATCCCAGCAGGGCAAGCCAGGTAAAAGCACGGAGGAGAGAAGCAGAGGCCTGATCCATTCCCCAAAATCTCAGCCTTTCATCATGTCACAATGCCTAACCTACTAGGGAGAAGGGTCAAATCCTGGAAAGGACCTGAATCAGCTGTCCCAAATTCAAACAGGATCCAAACTGTAGCAATTAGAGAGCACTGACTTAAAATGAGCTGAAGGGCAGATACAAACTCCAACTGAGATACAGAAACCTCCAGCCCCCTTAACTTCTGTAAAGGAACTGTCTGCCCAACAGCGGGAGAATGCAGGCAAGCACCTTAAAGACAGCAATGGCGTAGGGGTGAGGAAGTCTGTCCAGGATGACGGAGCGCTGCTGGCCATCGAAGTTGATGCGCTCGATGCAGTCCAGATATGCATCTGTCCAGTAGATCCAGTCATCGTCCACCGAGATGCCATTGGGCCACTTTACATCCTCGGAAACAATGCGGTAGATGGAGGATCCATCCATGTTGGCCCGATAAATTCCAGGCTTCAGGTCACCCCAGTCAGTCCAAAACATCAACCTGGTTTCAAACCCATAGAAGAGGACATCTTCATTAGAATCAAAAAAATGGGCCCTCAATTCAACAGAGAGAAGTTTCTGAAGAACAAACCTGCCAGGTCTAGGCAGTACTGGACCTGAGAGTCAGCGATACCCACATTCAAATCATCCCTCAGACAATGACTCAGCTGTGTAAGCCCCGGGCAAATCATGTGATATCTTAGTCTGAGTTTCCTCATCTCTAAAATGGGGGTCATAATGACACCCACCTGACTGGGTTGTTGTGAGGCTCAAGGGAGATAATACATGGAAGCACTAGACAAACCTGGGAGTGCTATATAAAGGTGAGCTAATGTTGCCCCCTGCTTGGCATTTGAAACCAAAAGTATTTGTAGTGCTACGGCAGTGGCATGAGGGAGACACTGATCTAAAAGAACTTCCTGGGCTTTGAAATGAAGCATGTGTGCGCGGGTATGCGTGTGTGTGCATACGTGTGTGTGTGTGCACACACGTGTGCTCTGCCTCAGAGTGAGCCTGCTCATTATCTTTTCTTTAGGTTATATGGCTTGGTATGCCACAAACACCCTCCAGCTAGACAGCGGTTCTCAACCTGTGGGTTGTGTTCAATTTGTAACAACGAAAATATATCCTGCATATCAGATAAATTCATAACAGAAGCAAAATTACAGCTATGAAGTAGCAACGAAAATAATTTTATGGTTGGGGGTCACCACAACATGAGGAACTGTATTAAAGGGTTGCGGCATTAGGAAGGTTGAGAACCACTGAGCTAGAAGAAAGGGCAAAGAGCCTGGACATGCTAGGTGGTGGGAAAAAGGTATACTGGTATTTAAAAGTTTCTATTGTATGCCGTGTAATATACATACACATACGTAATACAGACATATGTGCATTGTGTGTGTATATAAACCAGGCCAGCTAGGGGGAGCAGTGGATCAACAGAACACCAGGCCTAAAGCCAGGAAGACCTCCATTCAAATCTGGCCTCAGACACTTAGTAGCTGTGTGTTCCTGGGCAAGTCACTTAACGCTGTTTGCTTTAGTCTGCTCACCTGCCAAATGCACTAGAGAAGGAAATGGTAAACCACTCCAGTATCTTTGCCAAGAACATGCCGAATGATGTCATAAAGGGTCAGACACAACTGAAATGACTGGACAACTCCCTCTCTCTCCATACACGTGTGTACAAACCCCGCCTCCCCAACACACACACAGATACACAGGCCACAGAGAACAGAGAGGTAACTATTACTGTCCACAGTTTCTCCAAATTTTACCTTTTCGGATGTTACTCTAGTCAGACATAAGACAGCAGGACTAGGGCATACGCTAAAGTTCGTAAATAAAGGGGGAACAGCTCCTTGGCCAAGACCATTCACTGTGGCTGAGCAGACAGAGCACTAGACTTGGACACGCATCAGAAAGACCCGGGTGTAAATCCTGCCTTAGACACTTAGCAGCCAGGGGACTGAGCAAGTAGCAGCTCCTCTTCAATTGGCTTTGTTCCCTCATCTGAAAAATGAGGACGCTAGAGCTCTAAGATGTGTTTTAGTCCTAAATCCGTAACCCCAGGAGCTATGTTATTTTCTATTATGCCAAACGATTTTCACTTAGAAAGCATCTCTAGCCACAGAACTAAGAGACGGATAACACATTATGCTTATTCCAGTAGTTTTCATGTCAAGACGGATGCATCTGCTAGAGATAACTCAATGGAGCAATACCTTTTGCCATCAGAACTGGACACTTACCCTTCTTTGGGGACAAGGGCCAAAGCCCTGGGTCGATCAAGCAAAGAGGAATTGACAATAGTAAGTCGAAAGTCTCCATCTGGATTGGCCACCTAAGTGAAAGATACGTCATCTTTAGACGGATGCATTTCCTAAAGGACTATGATTTTTGCATCAATTTCTACCCCACATTAAAAATAATAACATCTCTTAGAAACAGCATGAAAAATGGGATAATAGAGGCCAAGGAGTGGAGATTAAGACAGGAGGAGAGGTTGAGAGGTGATAGCCTGAGAAAGAACTTAGGGGTAGATGGAATAGAGATCACAGTGAAGAGCTGCAAGGCAGAGGAAAAGATGCAGTGATAAAGGATTATGATCAGATAAAGGAATTACAGAGTTTACAAATGCAGAAAGGGAACACACATCGGTGATATCAAGATCATGGTGATGAGAAGGAGTGGAGGTCCCAGCAACTCAAGAGTCTGAGGAACTGGAAAGGTGAGGTTCTTGGAAAAGCATCATTATGTAGGCTGAGACTCCCCTAGATGGTGCAACAGAGAGAATGCTGGGCCTGGAGTCAGGAAGACTAGAGCAGAATCAGCCTCAGACACTAACTGCTTACCCCTGGGCAAGTCACTTAATCTGTCTGCATCAGTTTCCTCAGTGAGAATAATAATAGTGCCTATTTCACTGGATTGTTGTGAAGATCAAATGGGAAATCTGTAAAGCACTTAGCACTGTGACTGGAACCTAGTAAGTACTCAATAAATGCTCCTTCTCCTTCCTAGTAGGAGGGTGACAGTCAGGGTAGAGGCTATAACTGAGGGAAGGAAGGGAGGGAGGAAGGGAGGGAGGGAAGAAAGGAAGGACAGGAGGGAGGAAGAGGAAAGGAGAAAAGAGAGGGGAGGAGGGAAGGGAGGGGAGGGAGAAAGGAAAGGTGGGAGGAAGGGAGGGAGGGAGGAAGGGAGGAAGGAAGGAAGGAAGGAAGGAAGGAAGGAAAGAGGATGGAAGGAGGGAGAGTGTCCTGGGGGTTGGTAGGTAACTTCTTCCAGGATCTGGACTGGGTGATACATTTGTACACCACGCCCCAGCAAAGGGAAGGTGATGAGTGATGGTGGTAGAGGGAGAGGACAGAAGTGGTGACAGAGAACATGGAGTACTGTGACTCTCCCACCGTGACTAGGGCTATGAGTGAAAGTACAACCAGTGCTGGAAAGAGTACAGGGAAGTAGTTATAATAAAAACAGTATGTTAATAGTAACAATGATAGCAAGCATTTATCTAGTGCCTACCATTTGCCAGGCATTGTGTTAAATACTGAATAAATATTGTCTGATTTGATCCTCAAAACAACTCTGTGAGGGAGGGGCTTTTATTATTCCCATTTTACAAATGCGGAAACTGAGGCAAAAATCAGCTAAGTGACTTGCCCAGAGTGATACAATTAATTAAGTGTCTGAGGCTGGATTTGAACTGAGGTCTTCCTGACCCCCACGGCCAGCGCTCTCTCCATTGAGGTGCCTCGCCTCCGTGACATCAGGAAGCCAGAGCCAGTCTTCTGTTCTGGGTCACAGCAATTTTCACCCTCCTCCCCAGCACCGAGCACGCTGCAGGCACACACAGAATCTCAGAAAAAGAAAGGCTCACTGAATACCAACCTCCCTGGACAGGAATCCCCTCTACAAAAACCCTGAGAAAAGCTATCTGAAGTCCCCCTGTGAGGTGCCCCGCAGAGGCAGCCCAGGCCCCTTATGCTTGTGTTTTCTTACACTGAAATCTTGAGGGCTTATTGCCAGTTCTGCCTTCCAGGGCCCAGCAGAACAAGCTTAAAGCCTCTTCGACATGACAGGCTCATAAGAACTGTACTTAGAAAGACAGCTGTCCTCATCACCCTGCCCCCGTCTTCTCTTCTCCCTCCTCGAGGCTAAAAGTACTCAGCTGCTTCAACAGATTTACATCACGGCCTCCGGTTCTATCACCACGTAGACCTCAAATATGAGCCAACAAGACCATGACATCATCAGTGAGGATACTGCCTCCCTTGCTCTGATTCTATGGTCCAAAATCACAGCAACGTTTTGGGGGCCATAGGACACCTACCCTCCCTCTCTAGGTGTGTGGTCTTTTCCCCATGAGAATGCAAATCACTTGAGGAGTTTCCTCTTGATTCTTTCTGTGATTCCCAGCACTTTCTCTGGCACATACTAAGTGCTTAACAAATGCCTGTAGACTTAATTTGAGCTTCCAGCAGCCTAAGACATCAGGTTTTTCTACAAGAATTTTTTTTTTTTTGGAGGGGAGAAGACAGAGCACTAGACTTGGACACGGATCAGAAAGACCCGGGTGTAAATCCTGCCTTAGACAATTGGGGTTAAGTGACTTGCCCAAGGTCACACAGCTAGTTAAGTGCCAAGCATCTGAGGTCGGATTTGAACTCAGGTCCTCCTGATTCCAGGGCTGGTGCTCTATTCACTGTGCCACCTAGGTGCCTCTCTACAAGAATTTTTGTCTCACTTTCTCCATATAGTAATATTTTTTTAAGCCCAAATGTAGGACTTTATGTTTATCCATATTCAATTTAATCTTGGTTTTGGTCCATTATTTTAGCTGTCAAGAACTTTTTGGATCCTTAATCAACCTTCCAGGTGTGAGGTCTCCCTCCAACCTTTGTGTCATTTGCAAATGTGATACCCCTCCACCACACCAGGTCCCAGTCGAGTCTCTTCCAGTGGTCTCCATTTTGGATGTAGGGCCAGAATAGCCCTGCTTCATCCAAATTGCTAATAAAAATGTGAAACAGAACAGGGCCAACAACAGATAGCTGGGATACCCTGTTAGAAAAATTACTGCCAGATGACATCATATATGCTTTAGATTTTGTCATTTAACCTAACTAGATCAGTCTACCCAGCTGTAATATCATCTAGTCTCTATCTCTCCATCTCGTTCACAAAGACATCATGGAACATTTTGAAGTACTTGTCTGAAATATGGGTAAATCACATGTACAGCATATCCTTCTCTGATCTACCAATCTAACAACCTTGTCAAAAAAGGAGATGAGCTTTGTCTGGAACAACCTACTCTTGAGGAAGCCAGATTAGTTGGTGTGATCACCACCACTCATAACTCATTCCAATAAAAATATATTCTAGATCCTCTCTAGGAACAAAAGTCAAGCTCATTAGCCTGCAATAATCTAATGACTCTAATATTCTTTTCTTTGAAAAAAAAAATCAGTAAAATACCATGATTGCACATGTATAACTATTATCAGAGGGAGAAAAATTTAGAACTCAAAATTTTTGAAAAACTGAATGTTGAAAATTGTCTTTACATGTAATTCAAAAAAATAAAATACTATGAAATAAAAAATAATTATTAAAAATAAGATAAATTGATTAACAAATTAAATGAAAATTTAAAATAGTTGCTATTCTCCAGTCCCACACTTCATACCTTTCAATAGCACATGAGTGTGGCCCTCACACAGGCTCATTTTATCAGTGTTCTTGTTAGCTGAACTGAATTAAATCAATTAAGAGAGTGTCTACAACAAATTTAAGAACACATTGTTTCTTAAGGTTTTGTGTCTTAGTCTTATCTATCAGCTTGTCCACTATTCCTTCTCAGTGATGCCAATGTCCTTTCCTTCACAGTCCTCCTAGTTGATCTGTTTTGGGCTAGAAAGCCAGATAGTGTTAGAATTGAATATTAATTAAAAGTAAATGGGCTATGAACAAGAACCTGAGGGGCTCTCCTTTGAGTTAAGTTTCTGGGTTTTACGGCTTTATTTTGTGAATTCAATTTTGGCTAGACTTCTGTGCTGGATTCTTCTTGGTTCTTAAGGTTTCTGAATTGGTGATGGGATCAGCTGAATTCTTGATATGAGGTATCACTGTATAATAATCACTTTTTAATTATATTCATCAATACTGTCTGCTTTGTGCATTTTCCACAAGTTTTCTTTTTCTGATCTATCTTCTCTGGATACCTGGCACTGTCCTAGGCTGCTACTGCCTAAAGACAATTTAACTAGTATATTGCTCAAGTTATTAGATATTTTCAATTCAATTCCATTCAACAAACATTAAGTTCCTCCTAAATGCAAAGCCCTGGGCGAGGTGATAGGAGGACACAAAGGGACATTATAATACAGTCCCTGTCCTCTACGTTTTGGTTTGTCTGAGACCAGATGTGTGATTTCACTGGTACCAGGAACTAAATGCCTGAGTGCAGAAACTCTTATTTACTGCTCTAGGTAAACATGTGCCCTGACAATTATAGCTTTAAGGAGTTGCTGGGAGCATTGAGGGCTTCTCCTTGGTCATTTTCCCCAATCTTCATCTTTCATCATCTTTTCTTCATCTTTCTCTCTGTTGCCTCTGACACTGTCAATCAGCCTCTTCTCTCTAGGTTTTCATGACACTGCTCTCTCCTAGTTCTCCTCTTACTGGTCTAACCGACTCTTCTCAATGGCCTTTGCTGGATCACTGATGATGCTACACCCATTAACCATGAATATCCTTCAAGGCTATGTCCCAGATTCTCTTCTCTTCTCCTAATATATTATTTCACTTGGTGATTTCATCAGCTCCCATGTATTCAACTAGTATCAATATGAAATTGATTCTCAGATTTATCTGTCTTGTCCTAACCTCTCTCCTGACTTCCAGTCTTGCATTTCTAACTGCCTAGTAAACATCAAGAACTAGGGAGAAGGTAGAGGGGAAGGGAATAAGCATTATTAAGCACCTACAATGTGCTGCTTTATGAATATCATCTCATTTGATCCTCACAACAGCCCTGTGAAGTAGGTGCTTATTATTCCCAATTTACAGTTAAAGAAACTGAGGCAGAGATTAAATGACTCGTCCAGGATGACATAGATAGGCAGTGTCTGAGGAGGGATTTGAACTCGGGTGTTCCTGATTCCAGGTCTAACACTCTATCCACTAAGCCACAGGCTTCTAAGAAGACTAGATCTTACAGACATCTTAAGCTCACTATGTCCAAAACTGAACTCATTATCTTTCCCCCAAAACTACCCCTTCTTTCTAACTTCTGAATTACTGTCAGGGTACCTGGTACCACCATCCTCCTAGTCACCCAGGCCTGCAATCTTGGTATCATCCTCAATTCCCCACTGTCTCTCACCTCCCCATATTCAATCACTTACCAAGCCCTCTCACTTCTATCTTCATAAGCTCTTCCTTAATGCCCCTTCTCTTCTCTGGCACCACCACTAAACTTGTGTAGACCCTCATTACCTCAGGCCTGTACTACTGCAAGCGCTGCTGGTGGGTCTGCCTGCCTCAAGTCTCCCCCCACTCCAGTTCATCTTCTACTCATCTATCAGATTCATCTTCCTAAAGCTCAAGAATGGCCACATCACGCACCCTCCCCATTCCATCCATTTTCAGTAGCTCCCTACTACCTGAGGTATCAAATATAAAATCCTCTCTTGGGCTCATAAAGATCTCCACAACCTTGCTTCTTTCCTACCTGTCCAGTCTTCACACCTTCCTCCCCACCACGTACTCTTCAAGCCAGGGACACTGACCTCCATGCTGTTCCTTCCACATGACCACCCATCTCCTAACCCCAAGTGTCTTCAGCGGCTTTCCCCCATGCCTGGCTCTCATCTCTGCCCCTGGCTTTCCTGGCTTCTATCGGGTCTCAGCTGAAGTCCTACCTCCTTGGCATTTGCAGAACCTGGATTCGACTGCACGCTGCCATGGGGGAAAGCAGGGAGGAGAGGGAAGAGGAGAAAATCTGAAACTCAAGGGATGGTGGAACTGAATGTTGTAAACTAAAAGTAAATAAATAAACTAACTTAAAAAAAAAGTCCTACCTTCTTCAAGAAGCCTTTCCCCTTTGATTACTCCCAGTTTATCATGCTTATCATTTGTTTGTATACAATTATTTGCATGTTGTCTCCCCCATTAGACTGACCTCACTGAAAGCAGGGACTACCTTTTGTCCTTCTTTGTATTGGCTAGGTTTATCATAGTGCCTGGTATACAGTGGGCATTTAATAAATGCTGCCTCACTGACTGAGGTCACCCAGCTTGTATGTGTCAGTGGCAGGATTTGGATCCCATCCCTCCCTTTTCTTATGGTGCTCCCGAAGTCTGGAATCTCCTTCCCCCTCTTCCCTTCCTCTGTCTAATTCCTACTTACAGGCAGGTAGCCCACGTTTCATCCCCTTCTTCCTGTGGTTCTGAGTCTCCCAGAATTCAGCATGATAACCCTCGAGGGCAGCTGCCTCAGACCCCGGCCTTCTCACTCTGGTGCCATCACTTTACCATTCCAAGCCCCTGCTTTGGCCGGCGAGATTCTTCCAGGATCTCTAGGCCTCCACTCTGGGGATAAGGCCGGGGTGGCCTTGCTTCATTCCCCTACCAGTCATGTGTCTTTTTCTCTGGATATTGGCCCCACTGTGCCATATGGGGACTTTCTCCTCCCCCTTCTCCCTGCTTTTTAGCTCCCGTAGACAGAGACATAGTCTTTCCTCTTTAGAGTGGACACTCCTTGAGGGCAGGGACTGTCTTTCTTTTTATTTATTATTTGTAACTTTATTATTTGTAATTAATTATAAATTTGTAATTTGTAAATATTTATTTATTTGTAACTCCAGCACTTCACAGGTAGTAAGCGACTCACACGTCCCCTCCTCCACGGAGCCTCCTCTCATCGCCCATAACCACCATCACCAATTTAGTCATTAGACTTTCTACCCCCTAGATCTCACAGAGCACTTTCTACCTCTCTAACCTAGCTATCACATATTCCTGTATATTATAATGATAAGCACTTGCATCTTATTCCTCAATTAGACTATGTTTTGTAAGATCAGGGACCCAAACTTTTCTAAGCTGAACATCCAGGTAGTTATGTAGCTAGTAGGTACAGCATCGGGCTTGGAGTAAAGAATATCAGAGTTCAAATTCTGCCTCAGACACTTACTAGCTACGTGATCCTGGGCAAGTCACTTAGCCTCTGCTTGCCTCAGTTTCCTCTCCTCCTCCCTCCTTCCCCCCATGGCAGCATACAATCAAATAAAGGTTCTAGAAATACCAAAATGTGGATAATAGTATCAGCCAGCTGACAGGGCATTGTGAGGATCAAACAAGATAACAGTTGTGAAGGCTTCTGCAAACTTTAAAGTACCATGTGAATTACTACCTCTCCCCCAAAGCCCAGCACACATACTTTCTTTGTGATGGATATGTGTTGAACTGAATGCTCAGACTCCAAGTCCACGCTATCACTATGCCCTGTACCATGCACAGTCCAGAGTAGACCCTTTCCAATACTATATAAAAACTGGAGCAAACATACCTCGATTTTTTTCAGTCCAGCATCCACCCAGTAAAGCAGCTGGCTAAGAGGTTCAAAGGCCAAAGCTTCCACTGTTTCCAGGCCTGAATTGATGATCACTTCTTGCCCAGAGCTCCCATTCAAACAGAGACGCTAAAGTGGAGGAAAAAACAGTTTCACATGTTTATGTCCCAAAAGATTAGCAATTCTGTATAAGTGGATTACCTGGTTAACTGAAGTTTCATCCCTTTAAGTAATACCTCACCCCCAATGATGGAAAAATAAAAAAATAAAAAAAACACACTGCATACTTCCCTGCCTTCTTAAACAGAATAAAATACAAGAAAGAAATGAGTTTTATTTCTAATGACTCAAGCACATGTACCAGCTAATGAGTTTTAGAGGGGTCATAATCTATTTTGGGGGAGGGAAGGCCCCACACTGATGAAGCCACAGCTCTCTGAAGGACTGGAGACTCCAAATCATCACCCTGAGCATCATTTAGTGTGATGATCATACAGTGATTCCCTTCAGGTTCTTCTGAAGCAAGCAGAGCTGCTGACTCGTTACTCTAGTCCAGCGGTTCTGAACCTGTGGGTCACTACGCCTTTGGGGTCAAACGACCCTTTCACAGAGGTCACAGGGGTTGCCTAAGACCATCGGAAAACAATATTTCCGAGACACCACTCCTCTATCTGTCTCCAGGTGGGTCCGCCCACATGCAGATATGCCCAAATACAAGTATTAAAGGGTCATAGCATTAGGAAGGTTGAGAATTACTGCTCTAGTCTGTGCTATTAAAAGTTCTTGGGCTTGCTTTTTTTCTTAACTTTTCTGCTTCCTTCCTTATTGTGGCCTTAATACGTCTTGCTCTTTTTTATATACTTCTCTCTAGGTGTAGCTTTCTGATATGTTGCTACAAGTATGTTTTGTGCTGGGAAACCACATAACCAAATATATTAGAACTGTATCTCAAATAAGAATAAATAGGTTCTGAGTGAGGGGCTATCATTACTTACACATGTATGAATGTTTATTTAGACTTTTTGGTTTGTTTCCTTTCTGTGTTTTGGGTTGTGCCCCAACAGTTGATATTCCAGACACTAAAGTGTGGAAGGGAAGAGTCAATGGGGAGTAAGCACATGTATTCCCCACCTTAGGCCCTCACAGTAACTAAGTATGCCCCACCCCAAGCCTGAGGAAAGTACATGAGGAACTTCACCACAGATAAGATCACAAGAGAGATTTTGACCTTGGTATATGAATACGGGGATCATGCTATATCATGAAATGGCCCCAAGTAGGCTACTCCTCCCAAACCCTGGAAACCCCTGAACATTTCTCAGGATGTCACTGAATAAGGCTCATCAGGATGTAGATGTTAAAACTTCAGCTGACCTTTAGTAGCCAAGCAGTGAGGTGTACAATCAGCTCACCTGGATGATGTCCAAGGCCAAATCAGACCAGTACAAGCAGTTGTGTTCATAGTCAAAGTCCAAAGCCACTGCCGCCCGCAGCCCGGTGACAGGCAATTGCTCAATGGCCCCAGAAGACAGGTCATAGCGATAGATAGATTTCCTCATGGCATACAGGATGAACTCATTCTCCTCTGTGCCAAAAAGACAAACATACAAGGATACCTCAGTCTACAAAGCTGGGGAAGGAAAAGGTGGGAGGACCAGGATGCCTCAGTTCCTTCAGTCGGGGAGAGGAAGGGAGGCAGGACCAGGATGCCTCAGTCCACAAAGCTAGGGAGGGGAAGGGAGAACCAGGATGCCTCAGTCCCCTTGGCTGGGAAGGGGAAGGGAGGGAGGACCAGGATGCCTCAGGTCCCTCAGCTGGGGAGGGAAAGAGAGGGGAAGGGAGGGAATGGGGAAGAGGGTGTCAGAATTTTGTTGAACCAACAATGGCTCTCATTTATGTGTCACTTCAAGATTTGCACAACTTCTTATTTCTTATTCACTTGTTCCTCACAACAACCCTATGAGGTAGGTGCTATTTTTCCCCCATTTATAAGGAGAGGAAATTAAAGCTCAGAGAGAGAGAGTGTGTGTGATTTGCCCAGGATCACACAGCAACTAGGCATCTGAGGAAAGGATCCAAATTCAGATCTTCCTGATTCTAAGGCCAGGCCAGGCCCCACAAAGGATCACAGAATATTAGAACTAGAAGCCACCCAGACATCAGCCTAGTCCAACTCCCTCGTTTTACAGGTGAAGAAGGGGAAGGCCCAAGGTCAAGCAGCTTGTCCAAGGTCACACAGCCAGTAAGCAGGTGGCTGAAAAACTGGTGCTTGAACCCTGACTCCTTCTGCTCTGTCAGTGCCACGTACACCTTTCCCCAAGCCATATGCTTGAAATTCTCATCCTTTGTGTCAGTCTCACTAATGAAGCCACCTGCTTTCATGAAGTCTTCCATGGCCTCAGCTGAATGAAAGGCATTCTTACACTGACTTGGGCTGGAGTCAGGAGGCTGGGATAACATTCTTAGCTCTGCTTCCCCACCAAAATCCAGAACCCTAGTAAAGTCATTTTACTCAATGGACTTCAGGCTATTGACACATCAGTAAAATAAGGGGAATGGACAAGATGGTCTATGATGAATTAGAAAGAACACTAGACCTAGTATAAGTGAGGAGGCTGGGGCGTGAGGCCCAGTACCACTGCTCTCTTAAGAAAGTCACTTCAGCCCCTTCTCATCTGTAAAGTGGGGATGACATCCCAAAGTAGGCATTCCCAATAAAGTGAGCGAACAAGCTTACTGAAGCACCTACTATGTGCCGGGCATCATGCAAGGCTCTGACGATACAGAGACAAAAGAAAGAGGACCTCACCCTTGCTGGAAAGTCCTTTGTCATAAAGACAGGTAGCTGGTGGCACAGAGGCCTGGAGTCACAAAGTCCCGAGTTCAAATCCGCCCTCAGACACTTACTAGGAGAGTGATCCTGGGCAAGTCACTTAACCTCTGTTTGCCTCAGTTCCCTCAACTGTGAAATAGGGATAATAACAGCTCACACCTCACAGGGTTGTTGTATCAAGTGAGCTAATATTTGTAAAGCTCTAGCGCAGTGCCTGACACATAGCAGATGCTATATGGATGCACAATCACCTAAAACCCTGTAAAATGTTAAACGGATGTGAACATTCAGGGCTAATGGTGATGCTGAAAGGCCCCTTTCAGCCTTAGCACTCTCTTAATCTCCATCAAACGAGGGAGCGTGCGCTCTCCACACCCTCCCAACCCTGCTCTCATGCTGCTGTCTGTGCCTTCTTCCTCTGTGGCCTTTGGGACTTTAAACTTCCCAGCCTTGAACTGACTGCAGAGTGAGTCTCGGGCATAAGAGGCTCCCTTCTGCATTACCCTGAAGGCTCCAGCAGCCCCGAATCATCACCATGAATTGCTCTGAGAGAGGCCTGCATACACTAACCAGCAACACTAAGGCCTGCCTGCCTGCCTGCCTGCCTGCCTGCCTGAAAGAAAGGATGCCCTAGGCCAGGAAATTGGGGGTTCTTAAACGGGTGGGTTGGGGGGGTGGACAGCATGGGTGTCCAGGAACTTTATTTACATATATAAATATACATACAGGGGCGGCTAGGTGGTGCAATGAATAGAGCACCGGCCCTGGAGTCAAATCCGTCCTCAGACACTTGACACACTTGCTAGCCATGTGACTTTGGGCAAGTCACTTAACCCCAATTGCCCTCCAAAAAAAAAATTAATAAATAAATTTTAAATAAGTAAATAAATATACATACACACACGTGTGTATGTGCGCAAGGACATGCAAACACATATATAAAATAAAGTTCCTAGACCCCTGTTTAAGAATCCCTGAAATTTCATATGCGCATGTGTACATATGTGTACAGATACACACACATGCATATATGTGTATATGCGTGTATATGTGCACTGTGTGTGTGCACATATATGTGTTGTGTATGTATGTTTAGATAACTGTATATGCACGTGTCTGTATATGTGTGTATATATATATACACACAGTCTATATATGTGTGTATATTTTATATACACCCATGCATACATGAATATGTGCATATATATAGATATATAAATATTTCTATCTAAATATTAGTATTTCAACATAATTGGTTTCCTTTGCGGTCCTATGTATTTTGTTTTAGACATCATTTAAAAACGTTAATTCTAGGAGGGGTCCATGGCCTGCCACAGAGCCCTCTGGCACCACAAGGGTTAAGAACCCTTCACTAGACAGATACACAGAAGACAGATGGCTGAGAAGTCCACGTCCCTGAACCTGTGCTGTTTTACCTAAAAGACTGAAGCAAGAAGGGACGTCAGAGACCCCTTACTCCAGAGGTTCTTCACCTTCTTTTGTGTCATGGACCCCTATGGCAGTCCAGTAAAACCTATGAACCCCTAAAGATAATATTTTTAAGTGCATAAAATAAGATACTTAGGATTACAAAGGAAACCAATTCTACTGAAATACAGCTACCAAATTACAAAAAACAAACAAACAAATGAATAGATTGCCTGAAATCTATCCTCTTAGGACTCCAGGTTAAGAGCCCCTGATCTTGCCCAATCTCCTTGTTTTTATGATAAGGAAACCAGAACCCAAGTAGGGTAAGAGACTTGTCTAAGGTCATGCAAGTAGTGTCAGAGATGGAATCTGAATCCAGGTCTTCCAACTAAAGTAGTCTTTCCATTTTGTCATGATGAAAGTCTATGCCTGTTCTCTTTCCTTTTGTACTGTGATGCTCTGCCCTTGCAGAATGATGGAGGCCAGTCATAATACACTAGCACTGTTAGTGCTGCTTTCTCTTCAGAAATATTCTGGTGGAATAAAGCTCTGGTATGAGTAGAAAGGCCACTGCCCTGCCCACACCAAGAGAGCTCCTGTTTGTTCCCATCTTGCTTCTTTGAACTAACTGTATGGCCAACGCTTCATGCCCCTGTGTTAACATGAGCTCTCTGTTCTCTTTGGTCAACACTTGCTCAATACTGATCAAAATGAGACCTGCGTTCTCAACTTGTGAGTCTCCTATAATTGAGTAAGTCCTAAAGTGGAAGAGAATAACCTGAAAAAAAATCAGATTCTTCTCATATATCCCAGAAAAGTTTTGCATACATTTGCAAAGTGATAGTTTTGACAATCAATTGCTTCATGAGGCCACATTCAAATATAATCCTCTTGCTGCAGCGTGGACAGTTCACACATGAGCAAATTCTACATGAAAACCAAGTGTCAAGTACCCTAGAGAGATCAAAGAGGAAAAGGACTCATATACAAAAATATTTATAGCAGCAATTTTTGCAGTAATAAAAACAATGGTATGCTCTCCTATTAGAGAACGGCTAAATAAATGACAGTATATGGATGTAATGAAATACCAGGATGGCATGAGGAATGGTGAAATGGACAGTTTCAAAAAAAACTGAGAAGACATGTATGAACTGATGCAGAAAGAAGTGAGCAGAACCAGAGGAACAATTTGTACAATGACAACAACACTTAAAAGAAAAACAACTTTGAAAAATTTAAGAACTCTGATCAATGCAACAATAAAACCACAATCCTATAGGACCAAACTAAAGCAGGACACCCACTTCCTGCCAGAAAAGTAACAGACTTAAATGCAGAATAAGGCACACATTTTTGGACATGGCCAATGTGGGAATTTTTTCTGCTTGACTATGAATAACTGTTATAAGAGTTTTCTTTTGTTGCTGTTGTCATTCAATTGGTAAGAGAAAAGAAAGTGGGAGGGCAAAAAATAAATGCTTGTTAAAATAATTTTTTAAACAACCAAATGTGTCAAGATGGTAGACACTAGCACTGGAAACAATCTAAATTCCAGTTCATCTTTTTTTTCCTCTTTACTTAAAAAGATCTTAAATCCTCACAACATACTATCACGGCTCAACCTTTCTGATTTTCAAACAGATCTTCATATTGGAAGTCTCAGTCTCTCCTAAGGAGGGAAGAGAATGCTAGACAGTCTACCAAAAAGGCAAAGGAAATTAAAAACTACTGGTGCCCCAATCGTCAGGTACCAACTTCCCACTGAAGTTATATTCAAAATTTACAGGACGAATTCATTCTCCTCAGTGAGATTCCATTTTCTTATCATGCTAATAAACACAAACCTCATTCTGCTTCTAATAAGGTTTGCTTCTAATAAACCTAATGCCTCCAAATTGCCCAAGTCCGGGACTGTTTGCCTCAGTGGTAAAGTAGAGAGTGGACTTCCAGGTACTGTGAGAAATTACAAAATGGAGCAGAACAGTAATGCTCAGTTTTTGGCCATACAAAGCCATGCATCATGTCTAATACACATTTCCTCTCAGAGTAATCATAAGGAGAGATCAGATATTTGCAATCCCATCAAGACACCTCACTTGTCTCATCTTTGCAAAAGGGCAGGTGTTTTCCACCAACTCCAGGAAGTCACATTTTTCTGTAATGTTACAAGTCTGCCTGCTAGACTAGGAATTCTTTTATATTTAAAAGATGGTCTCCATCATAAAGGAAAACAGTCATTCTACTTCTTGCCCTATCTTTTATGCAAAAGTTCTTAACAACCTGGGGTCTATAACCTTGTTTGCAAATTTTTTAAAGTAAAAAAGAACTATTTCAATTGAATTGGTTTCCACTGTAATCCTATATATTTTATGCACTGAAAAATGTTATTCTGATAAGGGGTCCACAGATAACACTAGAATGCCAAGGGCATCTATAACATACAAAAATGTTAAAAACTCTTGGCTCCTACTGAATAGAGAGAAGGGTCCCTGGCCCTTCTAACAGTTTTAAATGAACTGCGTTCTTTTTCTCCAGAAGAATTACTTTCAGATATATTTTCCACTAAAACATATATTCTAGCTCCTTAAGCAAAATTATTAAACCCTACTAACCAAAGCTGTCATTAATAACAGTTCTTATGGATGAGGCGAGGGGGAGAGGATAAAGTGAACATGTATCATCTGTTCATTTTTTGGAGTCTGCCAAAAAGGTATTCTTTATAGGTCTTCAGTGTAACTGCATGTTAATTATGCTGCTAATGATGGAAGATGAAATTAAAGTACCAGTGAGCTTCACATGAACAACATCCATGCAAGCTGGCAGCCAGCAGGCCAATGAGATGCCACCAGTACCCTCTATGCAGAGGCAGGCTGCTTTCATGATTCATCTGGTCCCTGTCACTGTTCCACGGAATGGCATCATTCCCTAATGGAAGTAGGCACAATCATTCACCTCCACCCAGGGCTCCAAGAAATCAAAGAAGGTTACCAATGAATGAGACCAGGAAGCTGGGACAAGAAAGAAAAGAGGTCGGAAGACGAACATCTTTTTAAAGTTACCATAACGTCATGTCTATGCCGCACGTGCCTCAATAAACAATGTCCTGAAATCAACCTGGAAAATGCTCTAGGCACACCTCTCCTTTGCCACATGCTGCCTTTCCACAGAGCTTTCTGCAACTAGAATGCATGGTATAGATCGAACACTGAAGGAATGCACTTATCTCTGCCACCCGGCTTGCTGATCCGACGCCTACGCCAAGGGGCCTCAGACCTAAGGAACCCACACCACAGACCGAGAGCGGGAAGGGACCTCAGAGACCAGCTCAGCCCTCCCCTTCATCTTACAGTCAGTCAGCAAGAATTTATCCAATATTCTACCATGTGCTAAGCCCTGGGGCTACAAACACATGGGCAGCTGGATGGCACAGAAAGAATGTTAGAGTCGGGAAAATCCTGGTTCAGACACTTATCAGCGAGGGGCCCCTGGGGGAGTCACAAGACCTCTGCCCCCTCCATGTCCTCAGCTGCAAAATGGGGCTGATAATAACAGTATCTGCTTCATAGGGTTGTTGTAAAGATCAAAAAAGAAAACATTTAAACCTCAAGATAAACATGCTTTGCAAACCTCAAAGCATTATATAAATGCCAGCTGCTGCTACGAATGCTACCACCAGTATTACCACCACCACTAATACGATTATTACTACTTCTACTGTCCAGGACCACCGGTACTACCACTACCACCACCACCACCACCACCACCACCATCGCCACTACCACCAGGCCTATTATCACCACCACCACTACTACTAGTACATTCTCGATACCTTGCATGCACCAAGTCATTTACATTTTGCCTCCCCTAGCAGTACATGCTCCTTCATTGAACAATAATGGGAGAACGCCCATCTGGTGAGACTTCAGCCCTGTAGCACCGGCATCCTTCAACCTTAAACCAAAGGCTGCCAAGCAATCAGTCCTAGTCCTACCCTGGCTTCAGGGCACCGATGGGGTTTAGATGTTGCTGTCAGGTAGGAAAGTGACCATGTTTTACGGGGTCCACTAAAAGGCCTTTCCTCGACTACAGGAGTGAGAAATAGCAGCCCCTGGCTCTCTGTAACCAGATTAAGGTGTAATGAGAAATACTGAACAAAATTAATAAAAATGCAACACAATGTTGTTGTAGTTGTTCACTTGTACTTGATTCTTCATGACCTCATGGACAATACCATCTATCCACGGAGTTTTCTTAGCAAAGATACTGGAGTGGTTTGCCATTTCCTTCTCCAGTGGATTAAGGTAAACAGAGGCTGACTTGCCCAAGGTCACACAGCTAATAACGGTCCGAGGACAGAATTTAATTCAGGTCTTCCTGACTCCAGGCCCAGCACTCTATCCACTGAGCCATCAAGCCACCTCTGCAATATAGATAATGTTAATCTGTGGTTTTCTAAGTCACTTTGTAGGCTGCCTGGGTGAGTTCCATTTCAGTTTGAGGCCACTGTCCTATGGTTACCTAGGCCTCCACGCCTGTGCTTACACGGTGCCAGGACAAGGAAAAAAAATCATAGCTGAGAAGGAAGCAATGTGAAATTAAGTCTCTCTTACCAGCCAGAGGACAGGGAACTAATTCTCCCTCCAAGCGGGCTTCAACATCTCCACCACTACAAGTGTCTCCAGAAATCTTTCGGTATCTAGTTGTATTACAAGAGGAAAATGAAAAAAAAAGGCAAGTTAATAAATGATACCACCAAAACAATCATTCCCAAAGGCATGAGGACACCATTCCCCTTCTTCCGAATAGATTCCAAGCAATTCATTTCTGCATAAAACTAGCAGAAAGATTTCCTCTACATTCTGACTCAAGTCCGTGAGCAGATCAGATAGGCCTGAACAGTACTCCTGGAGACTACCTTTTGGCTCATTGCCTGATGGTATCAAGTGTGAAATTATCACTTGGGCCAAATCCTATAAAGATTATCCAGTCAGTTGGAAGAATTCTCTTAAGTCATCTAGTCTAAGCCATACCAGTGGTGCTTGGTGAGGGGAGATCCCATTCAACTAGGCAATAGTTCTGAGCATTCAGAAGCTTTTCTCCATAACCAGCCTAAGTTTACCCACCGACAGCTTCCTCCCATTGCTCTTGGTTCTTCCCTAGAGGGGCCAAGCAGAATGAGTCAAAATGACAGCTATCACATCCCCCTGTGGGTTCTCTTTTCTCCAGGCTAAACATCTCCTACTATTCCACTGCTCTTCACAGGGCATGTACCTGAAGCCCCTCACCATCCTCATTACCTAAGAACAAGATGGCACCTATAGCTTCAGAGGGCTGGATTCAGGCTCACCTGGAGTGCCGGTATTCTGAACACATGTACAATAATAAGAGGATCCCTAAAGACACTGGAAAATCAGGGCTCTGCAGGGCTTACACTCAAGAGCTGCCACTCTGGCTCCCCTGAACATGATATCACAGAGTCACAGAACTTAAGAGTTTGAAGGGCCCTGTGGTACCTTCTAATCCAATCTCCCAGGCTTTGAAGAAGTCCTCCCTATAATATCCCTGGCAGATTGCTGTTTAGACCCTACTGAGATAAAACCAGCTGAGAAGGAGCTTCTATTCTGGGGGTCAATCTTTCCACTTAGCTTTCATTTCTCTGTCCTATGTAATATTCATATTTTGGTCCTATTTCACCCATTTGGCCCTAACAGTTTTGCTTCCTGAAGCCACAAAGAACAAATCCACCACATCTTGCTTAGGGAGATTCAGAAATCTAATCTAACACAATTAAAAAAATAGTTCTTATATTCCTGCTAAAGTTCCATACACCATGCTACACAGTCAAAATATAGACATTAAAGGAGACATAGGCCTTGCCCTCCAGGAGCTTACGATCTAATAGTAAGGATACAACATGATCACCAATAGGGAAAAAAGCACAGGCTAGAAAATAATAAAGTGCTTAGACAAAGACTAATCAAAGTACTGAGGCAAGTCTGAAGATGCTCAATTATTTCTGGCAAAAAAGGTTTTGTGGAGGAGGTGGCATATGAGCTAGGCCCTGAGGGAAAGAAGGGATCTGAATGGAGGTGGGGGGGGGGGGAGGAGTCCACACCAGGGTTCTGAGGTCTGTGCAAAGAGAAAGACTCTAGTCTCCCCTAGAAGTGGTATAAGAAGGTATCAAAAGTCCCTCTGAACTCTAAATTCTTTGACTATATGAGAGCATGTTTAGGTGGGTGAGAGTGGCAACTCTTAAATCTAAGCTCTGCAAAGCCTTGGTTTCCCAATATTCCTATTGCACATGTTCAAAATACAGGTATTCCAGGTAAGTCTAAAGGAAAGACAAAAACAGAGTGCGGTGAATAGTACAGTTTTCTTGGAATAGATTTGTTGTGATTATTCAGTTGTGTCTGATTCTTTGTGACCCCACTGGAGGTTTTCTAAACAGAGATACTGGAGTGGTTTGCCATTTCCTTCTCTAACTCGTTTTACAAATGAGGGTTAAATGACTTGCCAACGGTCACCTAACTACCAAGAGTCTGAGGCTGGATTTGAACTCAGGAAGGTGAGTTTTCTTGACTTCAAACCTGGCACTCTGTGCACTATGGTACTTCCTAGCTACCCCAGAATATAGACAACAGGAATATGAGCTAAGAAGAGGGGTGGGCTGTAGCTAGTTTGTACCAACTCACAAAAGCCAACTGTCAAATTTTCAGTGAGAGCATTTGTACCTTGTAAATCAGCAAATGCTACAAATCATGGCTTGATTTATTATTTTGTTGACTGCCTAGATTTAATAGAAAGATAAAGAAAATGTTAAAAATGGAGATTAATTGTAAAAGTGTGTCATGAGTACATTTTTCCTACCAGGAATCCAGTTAAAAATTCACCAGCACATTCCTGGCTAAGAGTCAGGCTACTGAAAGCCGTGAATGCCAAAATAGGAAGTTTTATCATTATGCCCATTTAGTTCAGTTTGTAAGGCAATGAGGAAGTTAATTTTTCTATACTTTAGCCCAGTTCCGCCAACCCAGCTCCCCAGAAGATCTTCACAAAAGCAAAGCAAAGGTTAAGCTTGCTAAAGATGGGATGGAGTACTGCCCCTGGAATAACTGAAGGAGGCAACATGTCAGTAACCAATACAAAATGATCCAGATTTTTTGTGCTACCACATCCTAACAAAGACCAAGGTCTTCCTAAGAATACAATCCAGTGGCAGAAAAAGGGAATAAGTGGAGAATCCTGGTAGAAAGACAAAAGTCACATTCCTTCCCTTTTATTCTCTTAGTTGACTCAGTGGATAGATTGCTGGGCCTGGGGTCAGGAAGATCTGAATTCAAATCTGACCTCAGACATTTGCTAACTATGTGACCCTGGGCAAGTCACTTAACATCTGCCTCAGTTTTCCTATCTGTAAAATGAACATAAGGTCACCTACTTCCTGAGTGGCTGTGAGGTTAAAATGAGATAATCTTTGTAAAGTGCTTAGCAAAACTTAAAGTGCTATTTCATAATGGAGAATGTAGTCACCCAGGCTACTAAGACACATAGGTGATGTAACTGTAAGAGCAGAAGTCCTTAACTCCAAACTCTATGGACAGATCAGGCAGGGAGGGGCTGTCTGTGACCTTGGATGAAAAAAAAACCACATTTTTATTTTCATTAACCTCTATCTGAATGTTAGCATGTCCTTCAATATTTAAAGAACACTGATTCTGAGGAGTTTATAGATTTCACCAGACTGCCAAAGAGATCCACGACAGAACCCCTGATATATTCAAATAAACATACGTTCTACAAGGCTCCCCAGAGGGATAGCATCTCTTTAACTTTACATTTCTAAGGGAGATATTACCCAGAACAACTAGAAATTCAGCCTGATGACTGCAAGGGGCCCATCTTTATCTGTCCCTGAGTAGAGAACTAATGGGAAGGGTAATGGGAAAAACCACTAATTTAGCCTTCTTCAAAGAGGAACAAACAGAAAAAGAACCAGGCAGAGAATGAATTCAGAAATGGGGCCTTCCAGGTTCCATGGCTGCCTATGCTCTCTTGGGCTGGCTGCTGCTTCTGTCTAGGATTTTCTCTGTTCTATGAGGAGAATCCTGTTTATCTCTCACAATCTCCACCGTCATTGTTAAGTGCAAATCACAGAAAAGGTAAGAACGCACTTCAAAGATAAAAGAGCTCTAAAAATGGAAGGGTTTATTAGTGGTGATTTCGTAATAACAATACTGTTACTGCTCTTTGGAAGGCGATTCAGAAAGCGGAAAGGACACTAGTCTTAAGGCAAAACGAAGGTATGTTCTGAAGCCTAGGGAAGAGGAACGGAAGCTTGGGACCAAAGTCAAAAGGAAAGAGCCTTAATTTCCTTAAGGATGATTGCAGCCTTCAGAAATTAAAGGAACCAACAAGGAGGGAATTTTATTCTGGATTTCATTCCCGCTACCAGGAATAATCTGGGTGCTGGGGTGGAAATGATAGAGGGAATAGTGGAGAATAAGCATTGATTAAGTGCCTAGTATCCACCAAGCACTGTGCAAAGCACTTTCATAGCTAATAAACATAATAATAATTTTTAAGAACTAGGCATTGTGTTAAGAGCTTTACAATTATCAGCTCATTTGATCTTTACAACAACCCTGGGAAGGAGGTGTTATTATATTCATTTTACAGATGAGGAAACTGAGACAGAGGTCAAGGGACTTGCCCAAGGTCACATAGCCAATAAGTGTCTGCAGCTGTATTTGAACTCCTGTCTTCCTGACTCCAGGTCTGAGGTTCTACCCACTGCATCAAAAACAAAACAAATCCCTTAATAATAAAAAATAATAATAATAACAATATGGCACAGTGAATAAAGCACCTGTCCTGGAGTCAGGATGACCTGAGTTCAAATCCGGCCTCAGATACTTGACACACTTACTAGCTGTGTGACCTTGGACAAGTCACTTAACCCCAACTGCCTTGCCTTCCCCCCTCCAAAAATTTTTTTTTAAATAAAATAATAAATAATTTAAAAATAAATGAAAATCCTAACTGTGAAGTTTGGATTCAGTCAAAGGGCTGCACTTTAGGACCTAGAGGGCCATATATGCCTCTCGACAGCGTCCAGCAGAGGGCAAATAAAATGACAAACGGTCGTGTCTGTGCCACATGAGAATAAGTTGAAGAAACCAGAACATTTAACCGAGAAAGGAAAGCCTGGCGGGGAGGGGAGAGGGGAGGAGGAAACAGGAGGTGATAGCATCACAGCAGGATAATGGGCCCTATCCCGAGGCACTGAAAAGAACGGGCAGACGTGGTCACTGAGCCAGTGGGGTATCTGAAGGACGGTGGAGAAGAGGAGATGCATTGCTGTAGTGTGGGAGGGCAGTTGTTCCAATGGGGGAGAACAAGGCAAAAAGCATGGAGTCTGCAAGCTGCAAAACAGGGAGTCTGGCCAACTCCCAGCAGAATTCTAGACCAGAGTATCAAAGAGCTGGTGAGCAAGCACCTAAGAAAGAAAGTTCTAACTACAAGAAACCAACCTGACTCCTCAAGAACAGGTCAGGTCAGATCAACTTCATTTCCTTTTTGGAAAGTATTTACTAAGGTCGAATGCTACCTATCTAGTTTACCTACATTTTAACAAAACATTTGAGAAAGTCTCTCCTGGGATTCCCGGGGGACAGGTGGTGACGTGGACATGCTGACAGCACGATGGACAGATCTGGAACTAGTCAAGTGACTGGACCCCAAGAGTGGGACTCACTAACACTTTCAAGTCAGCTGGCAAGGAAGCACCCAGAGGAGTGCCCCAGGGACGAAGGTGCGGTGCCAGGCTGTCTTTATCCATGATCCCAATAAAGGCATAAACAGCAATAAATAGCACGCCCAGCAAGTTTCCAGACGGCACAAAGCTAGGAGAGTCAGGAGCTAAAAAGACCCTGACAGGCTGCAGCACTGGGAAGAATCCACTAAGGGTAAATGTGGGATCTTATAGCTGGGTTCCAAGACCTGACGTCCCTAGGAGAAGATGGAGGAAGCAAGGCTAGACAGCAGCTCGACCAAAAAAGGCTTGGGAGCTGACTCACAAGTATGACAGCAAAGCCAGGGGGCCACAATGGATTCCTAAGCCATCTTAAGAGAAGCAGAGCCTCTGGGAATAAATAGGGAGGCGACCATCCTGCTGGACCATGCCCTGGCCACATCTAAAGTACCCTATCCAGGTTTTGGCACAGTTCTTTAAGAAGGCCATCAGTATTTCAGAAAGTGTCCAGCAGAGGGTACCAGATAAGAAACTGGGACTGTCTAGCAGAGAAGAGAAAACTGGGGAGTAAGTGGGGGAAGGTAAGAAAATAGTATTATCGTAGTTAGCGATTATATAGTGCTTCAAGGTTTGCAGTGCATTTTACACATATTAACTCTTTTTGTTATCACAATAATCCTGGGAGATGTGTTATCATCCCCATTTTACAGATATAGAAACTGAGGCAAACAGAAGTTAAATAACTTGCCCAGGGTCACACAGTGAGTATCTAAGGCTTTGATTTGGTTTGACTTGGACTCAGATTGTCCTGACTCCAGATCCAAAGCCCTAGCCCTGTACCACCTATCTTTTAAGTGTCTGAAGGTTTGACTCCAGGGGGCAGAACCAGGGCCAAGGGGTCAGAAGTTGAAAAGAAACAACTACAGCCTTGATATCTGGAGAGGGGGACTTCCTAAGAATCAGAACTCCCCAAAGGCAGAAGGGACTGCCTTCAAAGGCAACGAGGTCCCCCTGGCTGGAAGCCTTCAAATAAAGGCTAGATGACAAGTAGACAGGATGCTGTGATGTTGATTCTTAAGGTATGGGTTGAACTAAGTGACTGCTGAGACCACTTCCAACTCTAACATTCTGGAGACGGGTCAGGGGACCCTCAAATATGGGTCTGTCTGGGATAACAGAATGCCAGACTCCTCCTGCCGCAATGCTCTAAGAACTCTCAAAGTACATACGTACCCTCTTGTCTTCCTGTAAGTAGAGCCAACAGGACAAGGCACAGGAGGAGAGAAGTTACTGGCAAATTCAGGGTCAGGAACACACACTTCTAATGACAGATCTTCACTCATCTTGAAGCCAAAATCACTGGAAAAAAAAAAGACAAAGGGGTTAAGACTGGAGGGAGGGCAGGGAGAGGAATGGCAAGGCATTAGGAAACCTAGCCTTTTGCTTCACACAGTGATGCAGTACAGAGACAGCTTGAGTGGACACACAGTATGTACTAAAAAACACACTGACTGAATGAATTAACCTCCACAAGCCTCAGGTCCCCAGCTCTGTAGGTACTCAAGTATATGCTTACTGAATGAGAATAAATGAACCTCGGTAGGCCTCATTAGGCCTCTGGTCCCCAGCACTGCCACAAACAAGACAGATGACTTTGGTCCATTAATGGACTAAATGACTGCTGAGATTATTTCCAGCTCTAATAGTCTGGGGGCAGGCTGGGGGATCCCCAAACATGGGTCTGTCTTTGATAGTAGAACACCCTCAAACTCTTTGGTGTTTTTTCCTCTGTAAATGGAAGTGGGTACTGGACTAGATTATCTTTAAAGTCCCTTTTAGTCCTAAAATTCTATAAGTCAAAGAGGATTTCTCCATAAATGTACACTAACAGAAAATTTTCATTTATCCTTATTAAATTGACCTACCTCAACAGTGTTTCCCTGTGTGTAGATATGCAAGGAAAAAAACTAGGTTTCTCTGCTGCCCAAAAGACAGAACCAAAGTAAAGGAGATCTGCTGCTGTCAGATATGCCTTTAAAAAAAGGCAGGAATACGAGCTAGATACAAGTGTGCCCACCTGGACTTAACTCTGGTTCTGGCTCCATTCTGCCTGTATGCTAAGCCAGAGAAAATGTTGGGAATGTCTAACCTTAAATTAAACAGTTATCCAAAAAGGGGAGCTCAGATCACTAAACTTAATGGTAGAAAAGACTTAACCTTTCCCTGGATGGAATGCTCTGCCTGGTTTTTCTCAGATGGGTGTGGTGGCCATGACTAAAGAGTTCTCTGCCTCCTTTAAGAGGGAAAAGAATCTGGCCACTAGCCACTATCCAGGGTAGCAGACCAGAACTAAGATGGCCAGAAAATGGTTGATCCTGGAGAGATGAGGCCCAGAAGCTGGTGGCAGAGGGCAACAACACCCAGCAGAAATGACCATGCTCAGCAGCCATCACAAGACCAAGGTTCCACCATGCCAAGGAGGCACCCTGAGACCAGCAGGGAAAAGGTAACAGCATGACCAGCAGAGACAATATGCCCATTAAGGAGCAGGCCAATGAGGACAGTGCAAGGGCATCATTAGGAAATATCACTGGACTAGCAGCATTAGAAGTAAGAGTTGGCAGCTAGAGGGTACAGTGAGTAGAGGTGTAGGGCCTGCAGTCAGGACACTTAGTAACTGGGTGACCTCAGACAACTCACTTAACTACCATCTCAGTTTACCCTACTGTAAAACGGAGATATAAATAGCACCTACCTCCCGGGACTGTTGTGAGGATCAAAATGAGATAATATTTGTAAAGGGCTTAGCACAATGCCTGGTGCATAATAGGTACTACTTAAATGTTAGTTAGCATTATTATATCTTTGCTCCACATGTGTCCCTTATGCATGATTTCCATAAATACCCCCTCAGTCCACTGATATCACGTGCGTTTGTATGAGATGTAGCTCAAGTTTATGGAGGAATGATCTATTCTGACTTCCCTTACTAAGCTCTTTCAATAAATAACTCTGCTTTGAATTAACTATGCTTCCTGGGTGACTGAAGGGAGAGAAAATGCACTGATCAGAGCTCGGGTGCTATTGCTCTGGGTGGATATGGACCCATGAGAGTTATCTGAACCTTAGGTTCTGTTAGGAGCCATGCGTGTGTGTGTGTGTGTGTGTGTGTGTGTGTGTGTGTGTGTGTGCATGAGTTACAGGAGATACCCTAGGTGGCAATCCAATCATTTATATATTAAGTAAAGGAAGTGTATTACAGCTAATTTTCCAATAGTTAGCAATGCTGCCCAATTTGTTCTTTCCTATGGAGTATCTGAACACCTCTCAAGAGTCTGTCATTCCTAAAAATGAATTCAGAAGCTGAAGGGTATTTATTGTTCAGAAACAAATTTCCCAGTTTTTGAGCATTTAGACTCCCGTGGGGGAAGGCAGACTAATGCAATTTTAAGAGCACTTCTCTTAGGACTGGGACACCTGGCCTAGAGTATCAGTTCAGACATATCCTGAATGGGAAAATGATTTCATCCCTCTTGAGCTTTTATTTCCTCATCTGTAAAATGGTCACAAAACTAGAAGGCATCAGAGCTAAGATTTAAACTCAGTCTCCTGAAGCCAAGACTGAAGATCTTTATCATCACACCAAGAGGGTTCCTAGTGAAAAGAGATGACCCCAAATAGGCGCCCTCTTCCCTGCTTAGCTCACACCAGGGCAGACTGTCCCACAGCTCACTGATCTTGTAAGATCTGCTGGATGCAGAGGCTCTCCTTGGCCCCATGATGGGCTCCTGGCACGTACCATTCATAGTCCTCCCTTGTGCAGGAACAGTTGGACACCACCACTGGCCTGTCAAAGTCTTCTCCATTGAAGCACGTTGCATGTGGAGTCCTCCGTTTGAAGACAGTCTTGTGCCCCAGCAAACATTCATTCCCCCGTTCATCAGATGGTGACCACAGCTTATAATCATTCTCAGTGCAAGGAACCCCTGAGAGTGGCAAAAAAAAAAAAAAAAAAAAGAACAGAATTCTGTAGCATAAAGTTACCAACATAAGATGCCCCAGTTTCCTATCTCATTCATCATCTTCCCCCCTAAACTTGTTCCACCTTTCCTAAGTTACTTAGGCTGAAAAACTCCATTATCTTTGGCTCTTCCCCTTCCTTCCTCCCCATCCCCACTCCTAGTAAGTGGCCAAATATTGATAACTGTACTTCCACAACCTCTTTCACATCTGATCTGTCCTCTCCACTCACAAACCTGCGGCCCGAGGCCTTCATCATTATTCGTGTGGACTAACACAACGACCTCCTCAATGGTCACCTTGTCTAGTCTCACCTCTCCACAATCCACTTTCCATGTTGCTTAAAAAAAATATACTACTCAGCTCAAAAAACTTTTAGAGCCTGCACACTGCCCCTAGGAGAGAAATACAAACTCCTTGTTGTAGCATTCAAAGCGCTCCACAATATGGCTGCCACATATTTAATATTATTTCCCTTCACATCCTCCATGCTACAGACAAACCAGTCTACAATCTGATTCCCAAGTTCAACATTCCATTTCCTGCCTCCATCCATTCACAGAAGCCATCCCCCATATCTGGAATGCAGTCCCTCCTCATCTCTAACTCTCAGAATTCATCGCGGCCTGAAGTCAGCTCCTACTGGCTCTAGATAACCAACTGTTAAATTTTCAGTGTGAGCATTTACACTCAGGAGTTGGCTTCATTTATCACTTTGTGGATTAACTAGAATTTTAAAATGCTAATAATAGAGATTAAATATAAAAGTATATAGTGTGTACAATTCCACTCCTCCCCCACCAAGAGCTAGTTGTTAAACATTTACCAGTATCACCCTGTTCAGATGATTCTTCTTCCTTCAAGACTTAGTACTGGAGCCACTGCTTCTGGGAGGCCTTCCCTGATCCTTCCAGTTGTTGATACTCTCTCTTTCCTCAGTTTTCCCTGAACTAACAGCTTTTTGTGTACATGATATAAATCCACTACACTCACACACACACACACACACACACACACACACACACACACACACAAAATGAAATGCCAATGCCTTAAAATCAGGCACAGTCTTGTGTCTTCGTATTCTTGGTACCTTGCACATGGCTGGCATTTAATAAACATTTGCTAAATCAAACTGAATTTGTTTATAATGGCAACAAACCCACCAGCCGGTCTAAGTCCAAGGGGACATTGTGAATCTAAGAATTCCTTAAGTATCTAAGAAATTCCCTTAGAATATGGGTCCTTAAACCTGGATCTATGAACCTTCCCCCCAGAGGAATCTGTGGAGAGATTTCAGAGGAAAATGTAAAATTAAAAAAAAATTTGATGGCTGTATTTCTATAGAATTCATTTCCTTTGTAATCTTACATATTTTATTTTATGCAGTAATTCTGAGGGGTCTTTGTCCAGACTTTATACCACTGACAACATACACACAACAAAGGTGAAGAACCCTGGCCTTGGTGATTCTCTAGATAACCAAACCACCCAAGGGATAAAAGAAGTCTTAGAGATTATACAGTATCTAAGCCCTTCATTTTATAATGTGTAATGGAAAGAGCCCCAGACCCATCAAGAGATCTGAGGCTAAATCTTGATTGACCTTGGTCCTCACTAGCTGTGTGACCATGCCAAGCCACGTGGCTTCCCAGTCCCCTTATCCATAAAACAGGAATACTGCCACTTGCACTACCTACCCCATATGGTTGCTGCAAGGAAAGTGCTTTGTAAATCTCAGAGTGTCATGTAAACATGAGCCATTATTAGTGTTTACAGATGGGGAAATAGACCCAGGATCTGGAAGAAAAGTGCACTGGATTTGGAGTCAGAAAGACCCAGGACTGCATCCAGACTCTGATATCAGTTCTGTGGCCCTAGGTAATTTATGAGCCTCAGGTTCCACTTCTATAAAATGGGGATAATAGCACCTAACTTTTAGAGTTGTCATGATCCAAGGAGATCATCTATATAAGGCACTTGGCAAATCTTAAACACATGTATAGAAGCTGGATTCACGGTAGATAATATGGTTTAGGAATATTGCCCTTCACTTGGATTCACTGAGCAGTGTAGGATGGGATCTCAACGGCACAGGGGCCTCGTAATACCACCGGACTTACTTTCACTGCTTGGAAAGCATTTTATGCCACATTAAGGAGGTAAGAGACAGAAACTGTAGGACTCACATAGCTGAACACTTCATTCACCTCTAGAATTCCCTCACGCATCTCCACGGAGGCCTTAATCTGCATTTGCTTTTTGTGCAGATTTCTGATATTCTGTTTTGTTATTTACACCTGTGATCACCTGCCACAATCAGACAACAAACCCCTAGAGGGGAAGGACAGTTTCCTTCTTCTGTATTTCTCTAGAGTGTCCGGTTTAGGAGGGTTCTGAACACATCAAGAACTCCATCCGTGTGACTGACCCATGCAGCAATGATTACCAAGATGGCGGCAGCAGATGATGCCTCCCCTGAAGATTCACTCACCTAGGACATCTGTTGTGTTAACCTGCAGGATCAGCCAGCTGTGCCCGTTCTCTTTGTATGACCCAAAAATGGTGAATACCGTGCTCTTTTCTCCAGGTTCAGTGAGGAGCCCATACACAAATACAGGCTTCTCTGAGAAGCTGAATGTTTTCCAAGTCTCCCCTTCGTTGGTACTGTACCTACCCAAACAAAAACAAGGAAATTCATGAGGTTAAAATTCCCTATACTAAACAGTCTCTGGGCAGGGAACCAAGCCCAGGAAGGCAGGCAAGGCTCTGTTTACTTATTACACCAATATGAAATTTTGTCCTTGTGAAAAATTACCTGCAGGCTGAGTTCCCCACTGAGCTTATGAGGAACATAGGGTTAGGAATCATCCTATGACTTTTTTTTTTATCTCAAATTATATACAAAATACATCCTATCTTCATTTTTCAATATGTATTTGAGATTTTAGGCTTAGTTCTTCAGAATAGTCTTCTCTGATATATTCCAGGTGAAAATTATCTTTCCCTCCTCAGATTTCTTATAGAAAATCAGCTAAATTCATCTTTTATCCTTATAACATTTTACCTTGCATCCAACTGATGGCTGTACAGGTCTTTTTGGCCACCACTGGAATGTGAACTCCAAAGACAAATTCCTTTGTTTGGCATTAAAGCTTGAACAGTCTAGTTCCAACCTGCCTTTGCTGGCTTATTATGCATTTATTACTCTCCGTCACACACTCCATGGTCCAGCCAACTGGCCTTCTGACTCTAAGGCATACACAACATTCTGTATCTCAACTCTACGACTTTGCACAGGCTGTGTTCTGCTCTCTCCAACCCCACTGCACCCCACGCCTCCAATGCTTTCCACTGCTCACCTCCACCTCCTAGAATTCCTAATTTCCTTCAAAGCTGGGCTCCAATACAACCTGCCTCATGAGGACCTTTTTGACGCCCAGGAAAAAAGGACAACAAAGAATGAGGCAACATGTAAAATGAAACTCTAATGATACAGTGACCCCAACAAAAGAGCAAAAAGAAGCAGCATCTTACATTGGATAATCATAAGCAGTATCCTCCCAAAAAAACACCCTCCAAATACAGGAATAACAGGTATTACGTGATTCCTTACTTAAGTTTAAGTCTTTAATTTAGGTTCAAGAAAAATCAAGCTCACAAGTGTAGGATAGTGAGAAGCCTGGCTACATAACACTCCATATGAGTAAGACCCAGCTACTGACGGCTCTCTCACGGAAACTCTCTTGTATTTATTTTTTTTTCTTTATTCATATGTGCACATATTATCTCCCCCAAGAGCATGTAAGTTCCTTAAGTACAGGAATGGTTTGGTTTTTATCGTTGTATCTGCAGCACCTAAGCATGATGTGTTGGCACACAGTAAGTCTTTGATAAATGCTTCCCGAATGACTGAGAATAATTTTACATTCCCTCAAGCACTGAGCACTGGGCCTGGCATAATAAACAGGACCATAAGAAAGATCTATTATATATCTAATTGATTTACAAATTATGTATTATAAATTACATTTGATATAGTTATAATTATTTTTATTTTTATATTTATTTATTATATTGATATAAATTATAGATTATATATTACATTATATTTATATTTGTAACATACATTCATGTGAAATTTTTAAAATCATACATAATATATATGTTGAAATCATTTCAGATTCACACGAAACTGTACTTTCTATTGTACTCTGATTTTATTCACATACAGCACCCCAGAATGGGAAGGATTTAGCTTTATCCAAAAGAACCTAATAATGGTGAGGATCGTTAGGCAATGGTATAGGGAAGCTGAAGAAATGCCTTCCTTCAAGGTTTTAACAAGAGGAGAAATCTTCATCTTCTGGGATGGTTTAAAACAGGGGAGGAGATGAGCTAACCTTTTCATTGCCCTTCCTCACCTGTGGTCTCTGTAAAGGCTTAACATCTACTCATCTACACACAAATCTAATGAAGTTGTCTTACTTGGCAGAAATGATGAGCGGCATCTGTCTGCTTTGTAATGATGCTACAAATCCAGTCTTTTGCACATTGCCTAATTATTTCTATTTATAAGTCCCTCCAATTCTAGCTAACCTCAAGAGACGAATCATTTCATTTCCCAGGAGGTTCCAGAAGGGTCCAACCAATAACGTGTTAATGAGGCTAACGAGCAAATGCAGTCAAGCACAGGCCTGTTGTTGCAAACAAAACTGCTCATTTAAAAGAAAATTATTTTCCAGAATTTCTTTTAAAAAAGGGAGAGCGTTCGCAACAACCACAGATGGTAAAGAAGTAATAAAAGGACCTTTACAAACTTTAACATAAATGGAAACTATAGCTGTTATTGATTCAGATAAACAATGGGAACAGATTAATGAAACGGAAACTAACAGAACCTTGGGAGAATGCGGCCGCATCCCCTTACACTGAGTAGCAGGCGAGGTTCTGACAGAACGCCTGAGAAAACAGACCCAGTCACATACAAATCCTAAACTTGGGGATCATAGATGTAGAGCTGAAAAGAGCTACCTAGCCCAACCCTCTCATTTTACAGATGAAGCGACTGAGGCCCAAGTTGAAATGACTTGTCCAAGGTCATAAAGGTGGTAATAATCAGAAGTGTCATTTGAATTCAGCTCCTTTGATTCCAGAGTCAGTGTTCTTTCTACTGTATCAATCCAATCTAGTAAGTGTCTAAGAAACACCTACTATGTGTAAGGCATCAAACTAAGTGTTGGGTCTATAAAAACAGAAGAGGTTCTAGTTTCTAGCCCTGAGAATTGGTCAGTTCAGTGATAAATGGAAAACACACTTCCAACAGTTTAGGGAACAGATATTCTTCCAATAAAGAGCACTGGAAAATTTAGCAAAGGGAAGTGTTTTACCAAGGAGAAGATAATCTTAAAAAGAAAATTCTGACAATGCAAAGAAGGACCTAGGGTTTTAGTGCCCCCTAAACTCAGTGAGGCGGAAGGAAAACACAGTAGACAACAAAATTAATCTGATCTAAGGTTGCATCAAGAAAAGCATGACACCCCCTGACAAAGGGGAGGACAGTCCCATTTTATTCTGCCTTTGTCAGATCACGTCTGAAATATTGTACTTAACTCTGGGCACCATATTTTGGGGATGGATGTTTACAAACTGGAGAATGCTGAGAGGAAGGTGGCCAGGATCATCGATGAGTTTCAAAACGCTTGAGAAGAGAAGGTTGGCTGAAAAAACCTGGGTTGTTGAGTTTAGGGAAGGGCAGAGGTGAACATGATCGCAATCTTCAAGTATCTGAAAGGCCATTAGGTGAAGTAGGACTTGTTTTATCAGGATCAATGGGTAGAAGTTGCAGTGAGGTCATTTGGGGTTCCTGACAATTAGAGCTATCCAACAGTAGCTATTCAACCACAAGATTTCAAATAAAGCAGAGGCTCTTACTTGTTCATTTAATATTTTCATAACCATATTTCAATGTAATCGATTTTCTTTCTAATCCTATATATTTCATTCTATTCATTTAACAACATTATTCTGAGGAATGGGGTATAGAGGCTTAACCAAGCTGTCAAAGGGATCCATAATACAACCAAAATTGAGCTCCCCTGAAACAGGGGCTGGATTTTGTAATGTCTTTAAAGGCTGTTGTCTGTGACACCTATTGGTGACATTGTAGAGGGACTTCTTGAACAAGTACAGGCTGGACTAGGTAACCTGTAAAGTCTTTTATAATTTTATTTATATGACAAAGAAAACTACATAATGGGAATTCCCCTAATAAGTTTACCACTTAAGGGCATGTACAAACAGAATGGAAGGATGGACTTCACCAAACGTGGAGCCAGAATAAAGAGTACTTTAAAAAGTACAAGAAGAGTAACTTTTAAAACAATTTTCAGAGCAGGAAGACAATGAAGGGAAGGGAAAAGCTACAGCTTGGGGCAGAATGTTGAGAGATGCCAGAGAGAACTATTCAATTCCTATCATACTTCTCTATCAAAGAAAATGGTCTTAAATTGAACTAAATGATTTCTACAGTCCCTTCTAATTCTGAGACCCTAGGAAAAGTAAAAACTAGTCAGGCTGAAAGGTGACTGAAGCCTCAGACAGGTGAGCTTCACCAAATTCTGCAAGAATCCAATAACTTTTGATATAAGCAGAACTGGAAAAACAGGAAAGGGGTCAGAAGGGGCCACCAAAGTTTGCTGACTTTATGATACAAATTCATCATCATTCAATCTTTTGGTGTTTTGTTTTTTGTCCCCAAGACTTACAGCAGCTCAATAAGCAGTCTGCTACTCTTTCTATTTCCCGACTTGACTTCCGAAGGAACAACAGAGAACAGCAAACCTCAAAGACATCCACCAACACTCAGAAAAAGGACGAATTTCAGAGACCATTTCGTCCAAACAAGAAACCCTTGTGTATAACCAAGAAATAATTATCTACCTAGCCTGCTCGAAAACCTCCCAGCTGTTTGTTCCCTTTTTCATTGGGAAAAAAAATGCATTATCAGAATTTCTTTTTTTAAGGTTATCTTCTCCTTTGTGAACCATTTTCTTTTGTTGAATTTTCCAACCCTCTCTGTTGGAAGAATATCTGCTCCCTAACCTACTGGAAGCACATATTCCTGAAAGATTTGTCACTGAACTAACCAATTCTCAGCGCCAGAGGCTAGAATTCTTTCTGTGTTTATAAAGCCAGCACTGAGCTTCTATCTATCTGAAGGCTACCTGCTGGTGAGAAAGAGGTGGGCTGACTCATGATGTTTACTTCTTGCTTTACAGTGGTAGTACCCCTTCCCTAGCTTCCATCATATGATAACAGCAAGAAATCTGGGGTCTTCAATATCCCAACAGTAGCATCTCTGCTCAAAGACTTGATAGAAAATAAAGACAGATCTATTGATTAAAATAAACAGTTGAGGTATTCTGAATTTCCAAAATACATAATACATACAGCTAAGCAAGAATAAGCGTCAGTTGTTTTTGTTTTTTGAATCTGATCAATTGTCCCAATGTCTCATTGAGTCTATAACCTTTTCTTATTCTCATTCACTCAGAACTGGAAACAGGTAATGGAACAACTGACACTTTTTATGTCTTTGAGCAAAAAACAAATAATCCTATATTGATGATTCATTTCCTCTTTCATTTCAAATAGCGAAGTGGAGATGTGGCTCAAACTTAATAAGCATCTGTCCACAAGCACAGTTATTGGGGACAAGAGGCAGGAAGAATGCTTTGGCACTCTGAATATAAAAAGAAAGGATCACAACTGATGAGTCACAGGTCAGGATTTGATTTGCCAACCTGATCATGAGAGATGAGAACAATTTCCATTTCTTCTCAAAGAGTCTGCCTTCAGCATAAAGATATACATAATGATGATAATTCTGACTTGCCAAAAAAATACATATTCAATCTTTTTTTTTAATTTTATTATAGTTTGCATCATTCATTTCCACAAGATTTTGAGTTACATATTTTCTCCCCCTCTTTCCCCCAGCCACTGCCCCAAAACAGCCATCCCAGTGTGTCCCCCCTCCCCCAGTCTATTCTCTCCTA
>CM053588.1:210722927-210756436 GCA_028646515.1 Pseudochirops corinnae | reverse complement strand
GGTGCTCTGGCTGGGCTCTCCTCCTCCCTCTCTCTCCCATGATCTTTCTTTTCCCCAAAGAAGGAATCTAGGGTTTGGGAGCTGTTCTTACTTTGCTTCTTATGCTTATTCTTACTCATGGTTGTTCAGACCGTGATTTTTTAAAAAATCTCTGTGAGGCTCTGCTTCCAGAAGGGAAAGCTCTGTCCCAAATCGCTGGGGTCCTCCCGGCTGCCGTAGCTCTCAGGAAGATGCTGGGAACTCTTCCAACTTACTTCTGGCTGACTGGATAATGAAGACTCCAAGACCAAGGCCCAAGACGATGATCTGGATCCAGGCCGCTCAATGCGAGAGCACTGGCCTGAGAACAATTGCTCAGTCCCCCTGCTGTCTGCAGGCTGCGGGCGGGAAGCTACAACGCGGAGGTGGGTGCAAAACCTCTGCTTTTTCGCTTTTCCGCTCTGGAGGCCTTTCGGCCGGACTGCTTATCTCCCCCTTTCACAATGCCCACGCGCAGCTGCCGCTAATCCACTTACCAGAGAGGCTCCTCTGCTCCTCCCGCCCAGCCACCCCTGGGGCACAGCCGTGACTTCAGGCCAAGCTGGTTTCAGTTCGCAGTGCTGATATGGTTCCTCGTAGCCGAGCTGACTTTAGTGGGAAGTATCTTTGTGTACGTTTTGGAGTTCTAGAATTGGTTTAGAGTCCTATTTTACGGGTATTTTGGGGTGGCTATGTGAGAGCTGCAATACGTTGCTGCTGCTACGCCGCCATCTTGGCTCCGCCCCCCCATATTCAATCTTCCAAAGAAATGGGATGCATTTTCATAGGGGCATATTCCCAGCACCTCCTGTGAGGGTCCTAGCACGTGAAAGCAGACTACTGGCTAAGTGACCATGGGTCAGAAAATGAACTCATAGCCAAAATATCTTCCTTATTACATATAGGACAGCCATGTATGGGGCATCCTGTTCCTCATCTCAAAAACTTTAGGGAGACCAGAGGGGGTTCCACTTTTGAATGAAGCCTAAAATCACTCCAAAAGATACACCTATCAGGGCCTGGTCTAGCTTTGGAGAGAGAGGCTGGGTCATCTTCGGGGATTTTGGCATAGCTCTAAGCTACTGCAGAAAAAGTGCTTGATTTGGAGACACAGAATCTTAGAATTGGAGGATACCTCAAAGGTCCATCAAGGCTCAATCTACCCATCTGTAGTTTCCACTCTCTGCTCCTTGTTATGTCTTCTAAGGCCAAGCACAGCAGTTCGAATCCCTTTTCCCATATGACAGCCCTTCAAATACCTGAAGACAGCTATATGTGTGTGTGTGTGTGTATATGTGTGCGTGTGTGTATATATGTGTATATATATATATATATATACACACATGCATATATATGAGTATATGTGTATATGTATAAAGTGTGTGCATATGTGTGAATATATGCATGCATGTATATACATATATGGGAATATATACATATATTAATATACACAGATGCATGCACATACATATTTAAACACATACATATATATACATATATCCCTTAAGTCTTCCTTTTTTAGTTTAAACATCAGTAATTCACAATAATAAGAGGGGAAATCTGGTTTGAATAATCCCAAACAAAAGATAATTCAAAAGTCATTTATATGTTTGCATCTGGGGAGACATTATGGTTTGGGTTTTGTTTTTGAAAACGAATTCTCTCTCTTAAGGTGATTTCCAGAAAATCTGAAATGATTCTGCATCCTTGTGTGTGTGCGCACATGTACACACACACACACACACCCTTATATAACGAGATAGTGAAGGCAACCCAGAGTTACATTCACTGCCAGAGAAGGAAAAAAACCTTGGGATCAAAATGTTGAAATAAGAAAATTCAGAGGCAAGGTGGCAAAATCTAGTACTATGTGTACAAATCAACGTTCAAATTCTGCCTTAAACACTACCTTCATGACCAGGAAGTAGTCATGTAACTTCTCAGGGTCTTGGTTTCATCATCCGTAATACGGAGCAGTAACTCTTGAGCTACCCATTTCACAGGGCTGTGGGGAGCAAGTTACTCTGCAAACCTTAAGTCACTGGGAACAAGAGCTGCTGCTATTATCATCATCACCATCATTGCTCTTATTATAAACCTCATGCAGAAAATTGAGAATTGACGGCAAAGCAGTAATTTCTAGCAAATCTAAAAATCAAATAGTATCAAGCTTAATAGTACAAAGAGCTAAGTCACAGATAAGTTATTCAGGTATAACTGCATTTGCTGGGCAAAGAGTAGGTGGTTTATAAGTGTCTGTTAAAGTGATTTTTTTTTAAGAGTAATGAAATCACCACATCACAGAAATTATAAAAAATGGATAATGCCAATGTAGAGTCAGAGGACTTGTATTCAAAATCTACTTCTTTCACTACCCTTTTGACCTTTACAAAGTCAAAACCAATCTGGGCCTCAATTTCCTCACCTGTCAGTCAAGTCAATCACAAGCATTTATTAAGCACCTACTGTGTACCAAGGGCTAAATGTTGTAAAATGACGGGAGAAGGAAAAACGGAAGAGAGGGAAGGATGGAAGGAAGGAAGGAAGGAAGGAAGGAAGGAAGGAAGGATGGAAGGAAGAAGGGGGAGGGAAGGAAGGAAGGAAGGAAGGAAGGAAGGAAGGAAGGAAGCAGGGAAGAAACGAAGGAAGGAAGGAGGGAAGGAAGGAAGGAGGGAAGGAAGGAAGGAAGCAGGGAAGGAACGAAGGAAGGAAGGAGGGAAGGAAGGATGGAAGGAAGGAGGGAAGGAAGGAAGAAAGGAAGGAGGGAAGGAAGGAAGGAGGGAAGGAAGGAAGGAGGGAAGGAAGCAAGGAAGGAGGGAAGGAAGGAGGGAAGGAAGGAAGGAAGGAGGGAAGGAAGGAAGGAAGGAGGTTATTAAGTGTCTCCTATGTGCCAAGCACTGTGCTAAGAACTTTACAACTATTAGTCTAGTCCTCACAACTCTGGGAGGTAGGTGCTATTGTCTTGGTTTTACAGTTGATGAAATTGAGGCATACAAAAGTCAAATGACTTTCCCAGAATCACACAATTAGTTAAGTGTCTGAGACCAGATGCCAACTCAGATCTTCCTGACTCCAAACCCAGCACTTTACTTCAAGTCCTCTTCAAGCTCTAAATCCCTGATCCTAGGATCATTTAGTCCAAGCCCTTCCTGTACTCAGTGATGAAACTCAGAGAGGGGAAGCTACTTGCCCAAGGTCACAGTGACTTTGGGGCAGAACTGAGATTAGAAATTGGCTCTGCTGCCTCCCAGACCAGGGCTCTTTCCACAATACCATGTTACCTTGTCCCAGTTGATTCTTTTCATGATACAGAGGCAGAGAGATCCAAAAAACATTCTTAGCCAGCACCAAAGAGAGAAGAAATCGTGGTTGGAAGGAGAGCCGCAGTCCTTTGGCCATCTATTTTGTGATCTACTCCTGCTTAAGTCCTCAGCCTCAGTATCAACCATAGAGGAGAAAGCCAAATAAATGCTACAATCTCACATTCATCCTAAAAAATAAATCTACCACTTCCCTCTTTGCCATTGGCCATTTCTCTAGAAGGAACAAAGGAAGAGAAAGGTTGTTTTATTTTCTTAAACCAGACAACCTGTTTCTTCCAGTCATTCATTCAACGGGAGACAGAAGCATGGAGGGTCAGTCTGCTCTGACTGAGAACCAGCAGCTGTCCTGTATTTCCAGAATCTGGAACTCAGGCAAAAGCAAAATAAAGATAATGAAGGGGTACAGAAGCTGGGGGTTATGAGGATCTAGACATATTTTCAGCTCTGTGCATGATGCTGGGAAAAAAATGCTGTGTAGGAGACCTGGGTTTTAATCTTGGTTCTTCTAGAAAGCAGCTGTGTGACCTTAAACAAATCATTTCCCCTTTTCTGGGTCTCAGTTTCTTCATCAGTGATATGAAGGGAACTGGGCTAAATGATTTCTAAAGCTCCTTTTAGATCAGAAATTCTGAGAAGAAAAGAAAATGTCTGTCCTTGCTTCAACATCTGGACACCAATACTTTTTTCATTCATTCAAACACATTCATTCCAACATTCATTCATTCAAGCACAGTGTTATAACCATGTGTGCATGCATGAGCAAGAAGACACAAGTTATCCATATTTAATAATGAAAATTTATTAATATTCGTATACTTTTTTTATTTTCAAAAGAGTATCACATTCGTGAAGAAAGAATAAAGAGCAACCCACAGAGTCAGGAAAACCTGAGTTTAAGTCCTGCCTCTGACGTATACTAGTTGTGTGACCATGGGCAAATCCCTTAATCACAGTTCAACAGGCAAACTCTCTAAGACTATAAAGAATAGACAAGTTATTGATCTACTATATAGGTGGATGAAGTTTCCACACTGGGAGCATCCTACTGAAGTCTAACACCACTAGAAGTATCACCATCTCCTCCACCATCAAAAAAGAAAGAAAAAAATCATATTCATTATCTCATTTAATTCTCAAAACAACACTGTGAAGGAAGTGGAACAGAATCATTCCCATTTCACAGATAAGAGAAGGGAAGAAAAGTAAGCTTAAAGGACCCAACACAATTCACATAGTTAGTATTAGATGTCAGACTTGAGCCTTCAATTGGGTGTGGAGGTGTTCCTCCTCTCTATTGATGCTCACTTCCTGAAGTCTCTAGAAAATGATTCAATGACACAAAAGAAAAAAAAAAACAGAAAAAAGTAACTTACTTCAGCTGATTGGTTTCCATCCCCTGAGCAATGGCCATAAGAATGCCTCCATGATCACCCCACGTATAGTAGTGAGGTCCAGAAAGGGCCTGCAAAGAAAAAGTCAATAGGTTACTCCATTCTGTCATTAGAAGTCTAAGAACACTGGGTTTTTCAAACAACCACTAGATTCAAGATATAAAAAAAGCAACTTCAGCTTAAAGATACAGTATATGTAATGAGCAAATATGTTGAATGAACGGACACAGGCACTATCACATGAGTAGCATCTGATTCTCACAACCACCATGTGAGAAAAGTGGGGCAGATATTGTTAGCCCCACTTGTTACAGAAGAAAAAAACTGAGGACTAGGCTGCTTGGGACCTGGGACTTGGCAAAGTCACAGCTAATAAGAAGCAAATCTAGAACTGATATCCTGTCCCTCTTAGCTCAGATCTCCTTCCACTACACAAACCTAGCTCTGAAACTCAGAATTTCCATACAAGGTTCTAAGCAATAACTAACCTGAAAGGGGACCTGAAGACCTTCAGCTGGAAGGGCTACTAAGTTATGCTGTAATGGGCAGGTCAGTAAAGATCTCTGGGCCTCAGTTTTCTCATTTGAAAAATAAGGAAAAGGAGGGTGGGGTGGAGCCAAGATGTCAGAGTCAAGATGGCAGAGTAAAAGCACAAACTTGGAGTGGGCTCTGGCTTCAACTATCTCCAATACCTGTAAAAAACGACTCTAAACAAATTTTAAAGCTACAGAACCCACAAAGAGACAGAGAGAAACAAATCTCCACTGCAGGCACCCTGGCAGAAAGGTCTATCGCAGAGTGCTGGGAGCCGAGTGCAGTCCCCAGCGAGCTATGGTTTGGGCTCCAGGGCAGCCCCAACCAATGCCTAGACTGACCAGTGCCCAGACCAACCAGAGCAGACTTCAGGAGAGTAAATCACAAGCAAGTGTGGCAGTTTCCAGGCTCCTCAACCCACAAATGCCAAAGAGAAAATAAAAGGTCAGTTGGGAACTCTGTTGTAAGCATGAAGGACCAGTCCAGTCTGGCCCCTGCCCACAGGGCAAGAAGTTGTGGGCGGTGCAGCAGTGCCCCATGGCTGCTTTCAGAGCTCCTGGCCTGCAGACTGTAGGGGGACCAAGTGACCATTCAGAGGGTAATCGCTCTTGCTTTGACCTGCCTGGATCTGGATCACGGTCTTGGAGTGTGTGGCCAATGAGCCAGAGCTTGTGGGGCCTGTAGAGAGGGCACCCAACTAATAGCTCTGGCAGCTGCGAAAACCTCAGCAATTTTGAACAAAGCTCTCTCCATTCTGTAAGCAAAGTTCTACCATGGCAAAGAGCTCAAAAGTCAAGTAACCGGCAAGATGAGGAAGTACAATCAGACCATACAATCCTTTTTTGGATGAAGTCAGAATTCCTGCATCAAAAGCTTACAAGAAAAATATTTACTGATCCCAGGCCATGGAGGAGCTCAAGTAGGATTTTGAAAATCAAGTAAGAGAAGTGAAGGAAATATTGGGAAGAGAAATGAGAATGATGCAAGAAAATCATGAAAAGTAAGTCAACAGCCTGCTAAAGGAGACCCAAAAAAAGTCTGAAGAAAATAACATCTTAAAAAGTAGACTAACTCAAATGGCAAAAGAGGTCCAAAAAGCCAATGAGGGGAAGAATGCCTTAAAAAGACGAATTTGCCAAGGCAGAAAAGGAATTTGAAAAACTCACTGAAGAGAATAATTCCTTCAAAATTAGAGTGGAGCAACTGGAAGCTAATGACTTTATAAGAAATCGAGATACTATAAAACAGATCTAAACAAATGAAAAAATAGAAGGCAATGTAAAATATCTCACTGGAAGAACCACTGACCTGGAAAATAGATCCAGGAGAGATAATTTTAAAATCATTGGACTACCTGAAAGCCATGATCAAAAAAAGAACCTAGAAATTATCCTCCAACAAATTCTCCAGAAAAAATTGCCCTGATATTCTAGAACCAGATGGCAAAACAGAAATTAAAAGAATTCACCAATCACCTCTTTAAAAAGAACCCCAAAAGAAAATTCCAAGGAATATCATAGCCAAATTCCAGAGTTCCCAGGTCAAGGAGAAAATATTACAAGCAGCCAGGAAGGAACAATTTTACTACTGTGGAAGCACATTCAAGCTAATACAAGATCTGGCAGCTTCTACATTAAGGGATCAAAGGGCTTGGATTATGATATTCTGGAGATCAAAGGAGCTAGGATTAAAACCAAGAATGACCTACCCAGAAAAACTGAGTATAATGCTTCAGGGGAAAGTATGGTCATTCAATGAAATAGAGGACTTTCAGGCATTCTTGATGAAAAAACCAGAGCTGAACAGAAAATTTGACTTTCAATTACAAGAAGCAAGAGAAGCATGAGAAGGTAAAGAGAAAAAATATATCATTAGGAACTTATTAAAGCTGAACTATTTACATTCCTACGTGAAAAACTGTAACTGTAACTCATGAGACTTTTCTCGATATGAGGATAGTTGAAGGGAATATATATATGTATACATACATATGTATGTGTATGTATATATAGGAGGGTGTATATGTGTGTAAATATCTGCGGTGTGAGTGTGTGCATATGTATGTACATGTACACATAGACAAATGGCACAGGATGGGTTGAATATGAAGGGATGATATCTTAAAAATAAAATTAAGAGGTGAGAAAGGAATATATTGGGAGGAAGAGAAAGGGAGAGCTAGATTAGGGTAAATTATCTCACGTAAAAGAGGCAAGAGAAAACTGTTATAATGGATGGGAAGATCAGGAGGGTGAAAAGGAATGAGTCAATCTTACTCACTGAATTTGGCTTAAGAAGGGAATAACATACACACTCAGTTGGGTATCTTACCCTACAGGAAAGCAGGGGGGAAGGGGATAAGAGCAGGGTGACAAAAGGGAGGGCAGACTGGGGGAGAGGGTAGTTAGAAGCAAACACTTTTGAAAAGAGACAGGGTCAAAATAGAAAACAGACTAAGTGGGGAACAAGATAGGATGGAGGGAAATATAGTGAGTCTTTCACAATATAACTACTATGGAAATGTTCTGTGTAACTACACATGTACAACCTATATTGAATTGCTTGTCTTCCCAGCAGGGCTGGGTGAGGAAGGAAGAAGGGAAAGATTCTGGAACTCTAAAAGTTTCCAAAAAAATGTTAATGCATGTTACATGAAACTGGGAAATAAGATATACAGGCACTGAGGTATAGAAATCCATCTTGTCTTACTAGAAAGTTGGAGTGGGGAGGATGTAAGAGAGAACATATTGGGAAAAGGGATATTCAGCAGCCTTGCTATTTTGGGGTGGGGGTAGAGGATAGATGGGAAGGAAAACTTTGCAACAAAAAAATCTTGTGGAAATTAATGCTGAAAACTAAAAATAAATAAATAAATTTTTAAAAAAAAAAGAAAAAGAAGGACACTTAACTATCTTTAATCTCATTCTACTGGCTGATTCCCTACTACCTACAAACCTGCCCATGTTTCCCTCAACCTCAAAAAATCTTCACCTGATCCAACTGTCCTCACTAATTATCATCCTCTGCCTCTCCTCCTATTTCTATGGCCAACCTCTCTGAGAATCAGGCTTTTCACAAGCACTGCCTCTGCTGCCTTTCCTCCCACTGCAGTCTGGTTTCTGACCTCATTCTTCACAGCTCTCCCCAAAGTTATCAATAATCTCTTTAACTACCCAATTGTAATGGCAACCACACGGGCATACCCAGGATAGCTGCTAGCACAGGTTCTGAGATCTGCTTTACTAGGAAAGATAGTTGTTCAAGGAGTTAATAATCTTTTTTTAATTACAATCATTAGTTCAGGGGGAAAGTCAGCACCCTGAACTTAAGAGAAAATCCCAACAAAGAAAATAGAGAAAATACCAGCAGAGAAATGAAGAACAACAGACAGGGCTTCTGTCTGAGAAATTGGCACAGATGAACAGACAGATCCAACGGTCTGACCAAGGCAATGCATACCTAGTTACCAGAGAGAGAAGCACCAACATCTGGGTTTTTGAAAGGGGGTGGGAGAGCGGCTGCTTAACAGCTACTCAGAGTCTCATCTGATCAAATCACAAGAACAATCTTCTAGTGAGTGAGCTCCAAAGCAAAATGCTAATCTCAGAGTGTGTGTATGTGTGTGTGTGTGTGTGTATAGATAGATAGATAGATAGACAGATAAACAGATCTATAGATCTCTCTCTCTCTCTCTACCTTGTTTAGAGCCAGAGGACATCACAATCCTCAGTGACTCATTCCCTAATTAGAAATTAACAAAAGATATGAAAGAGTTCCTTCAAGCAAGCCTACTCTAAGCTTCCCTTAATGAGCTCCACATGAGGCCTATTAATGGGGCGGTGGGGGGGTGGGGGAGGAAGAGTTCTTATATCCTCTTAACATTACGCCAATCTAATGGCCTTTTCTCAATTCTCATCCTTCTCACTCTCTCTTCTGTTTATGACACTGTCAATTACATTCTTCATCTTTGTAATTTCTTTTCCTCTAGTTTTTCACTCATGGTTCTCCTACCTGTCTGAACGCTCCTTTTCAGCCTCCTTTGCTGAATCATCATCCAAGGTCATAGCCATTAACCAGGAGTGTCTCCCAAGGCTCTGTCCTGCACCCTCTTCTTTTCTTCCACTGTACTATCTCACTTAGTGATCTCATCAGTTCCCAATTATCATCTCTATTTAGAGGATTTTCAGATTTATTTGTCCCAGCCCTAATCTCTCCCCTGATCTTCAGTTTTGCACTTCTAACTGTCTACTGGACATCTCAAACTAAATGTCTTAGGTTCAACATGTCAGAACTGAACTCATTAGCTTTTCCCCAAAACCCTTCTATCTTCATAATTTCCCTATTAATGTCAAGGGTACCACCATATTCCAAGTCACACAGGCTTACAACCCAGATATCACTCTTGACTCTACTTTCTCTTAGCCCACAGTCCCATTCACCAACTTTGGTTGATATCCAATTATGAACCAAGTCCTATCAATTCTACCTTTGCAACATCTCTCATATAGGTCTCCTCTTTTCTGCAGTGGTGCCAGCCCTCCTTACTTCATGCTTAAACTACTGCAATAGCCTGCTTGGTCTCCCTACCACCAGTCTCTTTTTGGGATCTTTTTCAAGAGGTGATCAGTGAATTCTTTCAAGTTCTTTTTTGCCCTCTGGTTCTAAAATATCAGGGAAATTTTCCTTGAGAATTTCTTGAAGGATGATTTCTAGGATCTTTTTCTGATCATGGCTTTCAAGTAGTCCAATAATTTTTAAATTGTCTCTCCTGGATCTATTTTCCAGGTCAGTGGTTTTTATCTATGAGATATTTCACACTGCCTTCTATTTTTTCATTTATTTGGATCTGTTTAATAGTATCTTGATTTCTCATAAAGTCATTGGCTTCCATTTGCTCCACTCTAATTCTGAAGGAATTATTCTCCTCAGTGAGCTTTTGAGATTCTTTTTTCATCTAGCAAATTTTACTTTTTAAGGCATTCTTCTCCTCATTGGCTTTTTGGGCCTCTTTTGCCATTGGAGTTAATCTATTTTTTAAGGTGTTATTTTCTTCAGTCAGAGGTTGCTGACTCTCTTTTCATGATTTTCCCACATCATTTTCATTTCTTTTCCCAATTTTTCCTCCACTTCTCTTATCTGGTTTTCAAAATCCTTCTAAAGCTCCTATATGGCTTGTAACCAGGTTACATTTTTCTTGGAAGCTTTTGGTGTGGGAGTTCTGACTGTGTTGTCTCCCTCCCACTCCATGCTTTGATCCTTTTTGTCCCCCAAAAAAGGAATCAAAGTTGGATTGCTGAGCTTGGTTTGCTTCCTTTGCCTGCTCATGCTGCCAATCAATTAACTTGATTTTTGAGCCACAGTAGATCTCTGCTTCCCGGGAGGAGAGCTTTGTCCCAAATTGCTGGGGTTTTTGCAGCTGCCAGAGCTATCAGGAGGCTGCTGTCTCTGCAGCCCCCACCAGCTTTGGCTCACTGGTCACACACCTTAGGACCACCACCCAAGACCACAATTCTAATTCAGGCAAGTTAAGGCAAGAGCACTTAGCCTCTGAATGATCACTTGGCCCTCCTGCAATCTGCAGGCCAGGAGCTCTGAAGCAGCCACATGGAGGCAGCTGCAGGGCCGCCGCTTCTACTGCTTTCTTGCCTTGGGGGCTGGTGGCCAGACCTGCTTCTCTCCCCCAAATTTAGACGCGTTCCACTGACCTTCCACTTTGTCCTTGGTTCTTATGGCTACCACCAATCTCTTCCCAAGAACAGTCCACCTTCCACTCAGCTGTCTAAAATATATTCCTACAGCACAAGTCTGACCATGGCATTCTCCTATTCAACAAGCTCAGGTGGATCCCTATTAACTGGAGAATAAAATATAATAAAATCCTTTGTGTGACTTATAAGACCCTCCATTAACTGGCCCCTTCCTAACTTTGTAGTCTTCCTACACTTTAGTCCCCTTTATGTGTTTCAGTGGAGCTGGCTTCCTTATTGTTCATCCCTTAAGACATCTCACTGCCCAACTTCAGGCATTTTCACCAGCTATGCCCCATGGCTGGAGCTTTCATTCTCCTTATCTCTGCCTCTTCAATTCCCTGGCTTCCTTTAAGTCTCACCTTCTAGAACAGTAGTTCTCAACCTTCCTAATGCCGCAACCCTTTAATACTTGTATGTGGGTGTATCTGCATGTGGGCAGACCTGCCTGGAGATGGATAGAGGAGCAGTGTCTTGGTTCCTAAGACCATCGGAAATATGTGTTTTCTGATGGTCTTAGGCAACCCCTGTGAAAGAGTCATTCGACCCCCAAAGGGGTTGCTACCCACAGGCTGAGAACCACTGTTTTAGAAGAAGAATTTCTCAGTCCTCCTAAATCATAAGGCCTCTCCTTGGAGATTATCTTCAATTTATTCTGTATATATTCTTGTTCATACATAGCTACTTACATGTTGTCTCCCCCACAAGACTATGAATTCCTTGAAAGCAGGAACTTCATTTGTTTGTTGCCTTTCTTTGCACTTAGGACAGTGCATGGCACATAGTAGATAGTTGAAGGAATGCTTGCTGACTTGGTTTTACACATTTAGTTTTTCTTGTGCAGATATCATGCCAAGCTCTTCTGAGTGATTGTGGAATTCTTTCAATAGATTCTGTAATGTTCTAAGTCTCAATGAAATAAAAACAATATTATTTATAATACCTGGAGGACTCACCATCCAGAAAATTCCTTTTCAATCTGAACCCTCCATTGCATCACCTTCATTACAGTGGAGAGCATCTTTGACAAGCATACCTTTCCTTGTTTTATACCTCACCTGATATTTATAACCCAAGGGCCACTGGACAGGGTTGTTTATGTTATATAATTCAAGCAATCTTCATTGATTTTGATGTATGAAAAAAGGATATTTAAAAAAAGAACATGTAAGGCAGCATTTGCTTCTACCAAATCAATGCCTTTTCTGGAGGGTGGGGACAGGAAGGGATATAATGAACAAATAGTGAGCACAATGAGATCTTACGTTCTCTACGTCTTTCAGTTAAATGTGAAATAGTAAAATGTGGTTTGTTATGAATATTGCTTGTCAAAGCTTCTTTGTTCCCACTAATACCCTTACTGAAGATTCTTTAAACTCATGCACAGAGGACTTCTCAAAGATTCTGTACGAGAGGAAGAGTAAGCCTATCCATGTACTCAGTAGTCATCAATGTTCTCTCGGTTTCTTTTTACTGACATTAATAAAGCCCTGTGCTTTTTCATTCCTTTGGCATCTTCTCCTTCTTCAGACACCTCAATGTCCTTGTACTTATACCACTGCCGGCACAGACTCCCTCTGTGAATACTTGGCCAACCTGCCTTCTTTTCTTGTATTTGTTCTCATTAATGTCATTCTTACTTCCTCTACGGCCCCATCTGGCACTGTGCGATGCTGGAGGCAAGGCCGATGGCTCCACTGTCCTTGATGGAGAGAAGTTTGTGAGGACTTTGGGCAATCTTTTGCATCTTTCTTCTGTCTGAAATTCTCCTTTCACTTTCCTCCATGACTGTGCTCAGAATGACTTTGCTGGATACCCTGCCAATTTCCTCTAAACTGGTTTTGCCCTCCATGGCTTCTCTCTTCTTTATGAGATATTTCTCACAATCATCCATCATCTTTCTTCATAAGATTCTGCAAACTAGTTTATATTCTAACCTAAGAATTGTCTTCAGCAGCCATCTATCTCCATTTGACAAATAAGTCAGTTATCTGCCAGCTAAGGAACTTTCTGAGAAATTTCAGTCTTCTTGTGGTGGTAATTAATTTACATTGGTTAAACTTGAGAACAGAATTATTATGGCCACTTTTAATGCTATTTATTGTCCATTTTCCATATCTGATTTCCAATTATTTGTTTAAACAGTTCAGGGTTAAATTGCTTTAATTATACATCATATTTTTCTAATTGGTGTTATTATTTTTTACTAACACTCTTATTAGCTCTAAAGATTCAATAGTCTGACTACATATAAATTGTTGATTTGGGAATAATTAACATCAATAACAATCATTTTCCTGTCTATTAAAATATAATCAATTTAATTTTTTAAAATATTGTTTGGTGCTCACCATGTTCAGCACCTACAGAATTTTTTCTTTAAGAAAGTGTTCATGGTATAGAGGCATACAGGCTTCCAATAATCTACAACTTGCTGGCTTCTCCCATTATTCCTTCTTCCTCAACTATGTTTTCCCACATATTTCTCCCCAGTCTCACTTTTTCCCACCTTTACATTCAAGTCATCATTTATGCAAGGACTTGGACAAGAGTCACACGGGATGGGTATACTCTGTATCCCTCAGTAAAACATGAGCTCTTGGAGAACAGGGACTACTTCATTTCTGTCTTTAGATCTCAGTACCTAGTACAAAGCAGGCATTGGTTAATGCTGAATTAAACTGAATAAATCTTAACCACAGCCCTGGGGATAGGAAGGGAAGGAGGGGAGAAGGAAAAAGAGGTAAGGAATTTATAAAGTAAGAAGAGAACCTTAGAGAGTGAGAAAAAAAAAGGATGAAGGGGACACTGGGACCCCTGAATTTTCTGCTACAAAGCCCCTAGAGTAGGGACAACTAGAAGCAACACCCAGGGAAGAAAGGGTGAAGGGATATTTATCTGGGGATCACATTTCTATGCTGCTCTCTCTTCCTGTTTACCTCACACATACATATCACCATCTGAAATTTTGTGTACCAAAGAATAATAATTATAAGAAATTCCCATTTATAGAGCACCATAAGGTTTAGAAAGTGCTTTTCCCCACATATAACCTGTGATGCAGCAACTACAAGTACTTTTATCCTTTTTTTGTACATGAAGTCACCAAAGTTCTTAAGGGTTAAGTAATTTTGCAAAGATCACAACACCAGAAAGTAACAGAATCAGGCCTCCTCTCCTAATTCTGCATCCGGTCCTCTTTCTATTACACCCATATCATGATTCCTAGCTGGGGTGTTCCACAAAGTTCTGCTCTAGGCCCTCTTTTCTACTCCCTCTCATCCTGGGCCATCTCCAGTCATCCTGATCTATATCTTACCACTGTACCCAGATGGCTCTAGAGGAGAAAGTGAAGCTGGTGACCTTGCACAGCCCTCCCTCGCTTAAATCCAATTCACTTAAAAGTCATGGCATTGTCTTCCTGGTGTCATGGTCCTCTTCAAAAATAAATAAATCTCATACTTACTAGCCGTGTGACCTTGGGCAAGTCACTTAACCCCAACTGCTCTGCCTTCCCCCATCCAAAAAAAGCCCCCCCCCAAAAAAAGAATAAATAAATTTCTGTCCACCTACTTGCCTCTCCCTTGTCCTAAACCACCATGGAAGAAGAGGCTGCACTCTCTCAGCCTTCCTCTCAAACAAATGCAACCCCATACTTTTGCTCCCCTCTCCCACCCCCCCCCACCTCCAGCTTTGGGCCCTCTGCATCCATGAATAAAGTCCTCTGTACAATGGCAATTTATGGGTGGAAATCAAAACAGTATGAAGGGAGACACTTGTAGCTGTCCCAGAATTCACCAGACCACACCACTTTGCTGGGAGGGGAAAGATACCTCTTTCTTCACAAGAGGAAATTGTTTGCAGATGTCCAAATACCAAATTACACCAACATCAGAACATACAAGCAAACCACAAGTCTAGCCAGAGGAGAGAACACCCAATTTCAAAAGGAACACATAACACCAGGGAAAGAGAAAGCAGCTGCTGAATCATCCCCGGGGGTCTGGGCAAGGCCAACCCAGAGATCTGTCAAGTGTTCCTGGTTCGGTTGTACTGTGTGTGCATGCGCATATGGCTTTTACTGTTCCAGTCCTGGATGATTGTCCTCTTCCAAATTCTTTACCGGGGCATGCAATGTCTAGAGCACATAATTTTTCACTGAATGACCGTATAATCAGAGATTTAGAGCTGGTGAGAAAATATTTTGCAGGTGAGGAAACTGAGGGTCAAAACTGTCTTGAGAGTGGCAATGTGCTTCAGTGAAAAGAGCACTGAGCTCACTCTGAGCTCCATTTCTTATCTACATGACCCTGAACCTCAGTTTCCCAATCTGTTCAATGAGAAGACCAGATTAGATGATCTCTATGGTCTCCTTCAGCTCTGGATCAGATGATTATCAACTTCACAGTGTAGTTGTTGAGAAAAGTGCTGGCTGAGTGACCCTAGGCCAGTCCTCAGCCTCCTTGTTCCCTGATCTGTAAAATGGTACCTATCAAAAGGCCGTAAGGGACAAATATGCTAAGTTAGTCAGCTGGTGGGACACTGCATAGAGAACCAAGCTTGGAATCAGGAAGACCTGAGTTCAAATCCAGCCTCAAATACTTACTAGCTGTGTGATCTTGGGCAAATCACTTGACCTCTATTTGCCTCGGTTTCCTCAACTGTAAAACAGGCAGAACCATAATGCCTACCTCCTAAGGCAACTATGTGGTGCAGTGGATAGGGTAGTGGGCTTGGAAGCAGGAAGACTCATCTTCCTGAGTTCAAATCTGGCCTCAGACACTTAACTAGCTGTGTGACCCTGGGTAAGTCACTTATTCTTGTTTGCCTCAGTTTCTCATCTGTTAAATGAGCTGGAGAAGGAAATGGCAAACCCTCCAGTATCTTTGCCAAGAAAACCCCAAAATGGGTTCACAAAAAGTCGGATATGACTGAAATGACTGAACAACACCTCTTAGGGCAATGGTTCTCAACCTGTGGGTCACAACCCCTTTGGGGATCAAACAACCCTTTCACAGGCATCGCCTAAGACCATCCGAAAACACATATTTCCGATAGTCTTAGGAACCGAGACACTGCTTCTCTATCCATCTCCAGGCGGGTCCACCCACATGCAGATATGCCCACATACGAGTATTAAAGGGTCGCGGCAGTATTAAAGGGTCTCCCTGAGTTTAAATTTGACCTCAGTCACTTAGTGGCTGTGTGACCCTGGACAAGTCACTTAACCCTCTTTACCCTATAAGACAGAACTACTATCTTAGGGTTATCAACTATATTATTAATATATTTAAATATATTTTTGTATTTCTAATATTTAGAAAGTGTGAGATGTCTGGCACAGAGTAGATACTTTATAAATGTTAACTATTATTAAGTATTTTAAGAACTATAAAACTGTCACCTATTGCTATTAATGTTATAGATTAATCTATTAATGGTCATTGTAAAGTTTAAACTATTATTTTAGTGCAGTGGGAAGAATTTAGGACTCTAAAGTGAGAAAATCTGGATTCAGATTTTGCCTTTTTCACTTTCTACCTGTGTGACCTTCATCAAATCACTTAATTTCATAAGGCCTAAATTTCTTTATCTGAAAAAGGAGAGAGCTGGGTTATATAACCTTCAAGGTCCCTTTCAGATCTAAATCTGGAATCCTATAATCCAATCCTGTGTGTTGGATTTTATCTCCCCAGCTGCTTAAGGACAGAAACCAGAACTTTTATTTCTTCTGTGCCTCACACAGTCCTAACCAGAACATATGAAAAATGCTAAAAAAAAAAAAAAAAAATGCATGGTTATTGATACTTGACATACTGAGTTTTATGGTTTAGTACACAGAAGGTTGGACTATTGAGTCAAGAATCATGCATCTGACACTCTAGCTGAGTGACAAAGGACAAGCTGCCTTAACCTCTCTGGCCATCAGTTTCCCTATTTGTAAAATCCAGGTAACACCTCCAGTGCCCACGTCACAGGCCGATAGTGAGAATCAATCATTCATTCCTTGCTTGTCCTTCATACCCAAAGAGGACTGATGATACCATGAGGTTGGGGTCAAGCTACAGTGTTACTGGCCTGTGACTGATAAGACCAAAATGAGCATGGAAGGCTCTACCCCAGGTTGGGCACAAACAGCCCGTAGGAACATTTAGGGTGGAGATGTTTCCAGATTTGTGCATCTCATATTTCCTTTGTGCGACTGTCATTCTGCTTTGCTCACAGAGCACAGCGCCTTCTTTGATGCAGGCACACCATCTGTGCCAGTATGTCCCATGTCTCACAATTGATACCAAAGTGAGAACCAAATGAGGTGACAGATGACAAGCTGGCTCTTGTTGTTCACTAAAGCGCTACAAGGGGCTCCAGGAAATCAGATGTGTTTTCCCTATGGCATTGTTAAGTCACAAAAAAAATTGGAGAGGGTGGCAAAATAATTTGTACGTGCTTGGAGATGTTTAAGCTTCAATTTCTAGAATTTATTTAGTAGTAGCTACCCGAAGATTACTGTTAGGTGCTGGTGGTGATACTGGCCTTATAGAACTTCACCATCGAAGGAAAGATTTCTTCATTTGACACACATTTATGCAATGGTAGGCTCTGGGAGTACAAAGGTAACACAGCCCCTGTCCTCAAGGAGCTTATACTCAATCATAGTCTACTGGGGTTCAAAAAAAAAGACTACGATGCAAAATGATTCACAGGAAGTGCAAAAAAGCCCTTTTGTTATGAATAGCATTAATGCAGTTTTGATGGAAAATCACAGCAACCTGTGTTTGTGCTGATAAAATAAAAGTTAAGAACTCAAAGATCAGAGATCTAAGGCCCTTTCCAAGGACAGTCAGGTGGCGCAGTGGATAGAGCACTGGGCTCAGAGTCTGGAAGACTCATCTTCCTGAGTTTAAATCAGTCACTTCGTAGCTGTGTGACCCTGGACAAGTCACTTAACCCTCTGTACCTCAGTTTCCTCATCTATAAAATGAGCTGGAGAAGGAAATGGCAAACCACTCCATCATCTTTGCCAAGAAAACCCCAAGTGGGGTCAAGAAGAGTCAGCCACAACTGAAAAATGACTGAGCAACAACAACAAAAATGTCCTTTTCAATTCTATGGTCTCTGATCCTATAACTATAACAGGGCTGTGCTGGTAAATGCTTACTAACAAGCTCTCTTGAAAAAATATACGTGTATATGTATACATATATATATACAGGTATACACATACACACACAAGACAGACTTCTAAGTTTATTCTGCATTATTAACATTTTCTCCACTGTATAAGTCAATTAGCATAGTGAGCAGGGAGAACAGTAGACCTGGAGTCAAGACCTGGGTTCAAATCTTGCCTCACATACTCAGTAACCATGTCCCTAGGCAAACTGCTCTACTTTCTGAGCGCTGAGTTTCCCCATTTATAAAACTGGGAAATACCAACACCTATACCTCTCAGAATTGTTTATGGAGATAAAATAAAATTAATGGGTTTAAAGAGCTTTGCAAAACATAAAGCACTAAGGAAATGCCGGTTCCTGATGCCAAGCCTAGACACTACTTTTGATTAAAGGTATCATCCCTTGACTCAATTCTTAAAGAAGCCTTTTCATTGAATGGGCGTCACCTCACTCCAAGTGAGTACGTAAAAAGACCTTAGCCTAAAAGGGCCAGGGTCTCCCACTGCATCCTGGGTCATCTCCACTCATCTTGACGAGTGTCTGGTCACTGGACTCTCTGGAGGAGAAAGTGAGGCTGGTGTCCTTGCACAGCCCTCCCTCCCTCAAATCCAAGTCAACTTCAAGTCATGTCACAACCCCGATCCCACGGTCCTCTCCAAAAGCAAAGGACAAACACAATGCTAACTGTGTTATACACTTTGTCTCACTGGTACTTCACTCTGTCTTTAACCTTTTTTTACACTGGACTGTCCTGAATGTTGTGGGAATCCAAACCATTCTCCCAGACCAAAGACACACCAAAGGCTGGAATAATGGGAAGATCCTGACCTCTCTCCATCTGGCTCCAGCACTGCTAGAGATGTACACATTGGTCTTGCTTGCCATGTTCTTTCCAACTGAACCTAAAGTGGAAAGGAAAAAAACATTTTTTAATTCTAGAAATGTGCATGGTAACCTCCAACCATGTAAGCCTCCTCCAACAAGCAACCTACTATACTTCTCAACACCATCATTTTATGAAGAGCACATCAAAAAACATCTGTACTCATTTGCAAACCACAAGGCAGTTTACATTCTAAGGTATACAGGGACATACCAGTGGCAACAATGAGTCCGGGAGCTGACTCCTTGGAGAGGATGGGCATTCTGCGGAGCTGGAAGTTCAGCAGTTGACTCAGGCGCTGGGCCAAGTGTAGAGAACAGCCATGAGAAAGCTTCAAAACAAAAGTTCCAGATACCTGTTAGCGTCTGATAAAAGGCTTAGATTTCCTACCGAAGATGGAACCCACTGTGTAAAGGCACCATGTCCAGACAGAAAAGGAAAGGAATTCACTTAAAGGAAATCAGACTCAAAGTCAGATACTCTCCACATTCCTTAAGGTGAAGAGAAGAGTGGGACAGTGCCTCTGCGGTGGTGGGTGTGGAGCCAGGAGTGCCTGGGAGGACTACCTAATCAAAGAGAAGCTCAAAGAACAGCAATTAGGAATCATTCTCAACTCAAATAGAGAGGAACATAATTCTCTCCATTTCTGCCTCAGATAACCTCTCAATTGGCTTGGAACTAAAGGAAAATGAAATGATCCCATAGTTCTTATTTTCCAAGTCAGTGGAGACAGGTTTTTAAACGTGATTTAAGCCATTCTGACAGTGACAGAATGAAAACCAACAACTACAAACCAGAAAGGAAGGCCCTGCCTGATAAATTACTCCACAGACCAACACAGGAGATGTAGCCACATACAAACAAAGTGCACCCTTTTTGCAAAGGATTAAAAATTAAAGCATGTTGTATAAGAAACAAACTTTTTCATTTGAGACTTTTAAACTCTTCAAAACTTCCACATCACTTGGGTTTATGCCTTTAGGCTTTATTGCCAGAAAAGGGAAAAGGGCAAAATCAAAACGCTGCATTTTGTTGAGCACACACACAACAATAGCCTAGCCCTAAAGAACACTGACTGCCTAGGTAAGGAACAGCCTATAATTTCCAACTACAAAAACTGAGTATGTGTTTACAATGCAGGTAATAACCATAGCAAGAATTTTCTGTTCCACAAATTCTTGTTTCAAAAAGGCCTCTCCAATGACTATTTAACTTGCCAGCATCATCACTGGGGAATAAAAACTGGAGCAGCTTGCACTGGTTCTCAAAGAAATATTTATTTACTAAATCCCTTTTTTCCAGGCTCATTTTTCACTTCACCTGAAGGAAGTCTATTCATTTATGGCTTTCCTGTATCTGAGGGCAATCAGATTTTAACTGCTCCTACACATTCCAGCTTTCACTATTTGACATCACAAATAGAAACTAAAAACTGATTAACGGCCAACCTTACAATTCATAAGTAAATACATTTGTCAGAAGAAAAGCAAGACAATTTAGGGGCAGAAGTGAGGTGCTTTTACCTTAACTGAACTTTAAGGAGAGCAGTAGTGTTTTTCCCAAGCAGGGCTTAGTCCCTTCCAATCCCTAAAACACAGAAGGATCTGTCTGAAGTTAGCATAGGTCTCTCTGTTCTACAAGACACCAAAATGAGGGATCAGAACTTGGTGCCAGGTGAAGTGGAAAGAACAGGATATAGATTTTTGGGGGCAGGGTCTTTGCTAGGAATTTCCAAAGGGTCACACACTCAGGTGTATGAAGTTAGGAGGCCATGCGAACATGAGCATATGCAAATAAATTATGTCTCTCTGAACAGACTGACATTTTCAAATGCAAATACATTTGCTTCCTTGAACATGTACTGAAATAGTTTTCTCTTTGTTCTTTCTTTCCTAGCTCATCTCACTGCCCCAAATTTTTATGTACAGCTGGGGCAAAGGGAGTGACGCAGAAACTCCCCAAGGCCATAAGGCAAAGACTAGTATTATGGGAAAACAGGAAGAGGAGGAGGCAAAAAGTCTGTAGATAAAGAAGTGGTGAAAGAAGGCCACCAAGGGGAAATCTTGCTACTAAAACTTAGTTGGTGATATATACCAAAATATTCAAGATATTTTGTGATAGCAAAAAAAAAATTTTGTGAAAGAACATAGATGCCCTTTGGGAAAAGACATATAAAACTGTGGTACTCAATATCTGTAGTGGTATATTATTGGACTGTAAGAGAAATATGAGAAATTCAAAGAAACCTGGCAAGACTCATTTGAACTGAGAGTAAACAGAAGCAAGATTAAAAATATATAAAATGTTCACAATAATGTAAAGAAAAAAATGACATGAAAAAACATCAGAATTCAGATTAATGCAATGACCAACTGTGATTCTAAAGGACTGGTGATGATATGTGTGCTTCAATAGAGAGGAAGTGGGCAATGGGTATAGAATGAAGCATGTATTGTCAGAATAGTCATTGTATCTGTTTCTTTTACTTTTTTGTTACAAGGGAGCATGAGAAAGGAGCAGAATAATGGGAAATGACAATGATATTAAAAAAGAAATCTAAAGCATCAATTAAGCTTAAAAAAATTTAATTGGTATCTTTCTCAGAAAATAAGACAGATAGGGTTCACAGGCAGGACAAATTATAGAAAGAACTATAACATATGGATGTGACTATAGAATTGTCAAAGAAATTATGTAAGAAATCATGATTACTACAGTATTATGTACTGATAAAAGCTGACACCGTGTAATATTAATGGGGATGCTTTATTATAGCACCTTATTTTTTCTAATTTGCATTTTCTCTTTAAAAGGTGAGAAGAGGCAAACCACTGTAGTCATAGTCACTTTTCTCCTCGTGAACATGGAAAACAAGATTAAGCAGCTGATACCTCACAGTCGATTTTTTCTCCATATTCAGTGAAGGCTGGAGCCTGAAGGAATTCCCAAGTTCCACCTTTGTCAAAGGTGATGACCGACCTCATGTTCTCTTCACTCAAAGTCCCATTAATCAGGGTGGCAATGTAAACTCCTTGGACTCCTTCCACTCGGTGAAAATCAGCAAAGGGTTCATTTGCAAAGTACCTATAACCAGAGAAAGTGAGGAGAGCTGGAAAATGGAAAACCTGCTTGACTGGCATTAAGAAACACAGAGTAATTTTATTTTTATTGGAAGCTGAAGGATGCTGACCCAATCAGCAGCTCTGCAAAAATCTCTGAGACAAGACTACAAGTGCAGGGGTAACAGAAAGGGTGCTGGCTCTGGATTCAGGAGAGATCTGGATTTGTAATTTGTTACCTCTTATAGGAAACTTATTCTGATGTCCCCTTGTTGCCAGTATGCTCCCAGAAGAAGTTATTTTGTATCTATTTTATGTCTAACTTTCTACCTACAGGATGTTCCCATCTCAAGATAACATAAGCTCCTTGAGGGCAAAGCCTGACTACCTTATTTCTGCCCTTACACAGTCAGCACCTAGGACAGTGCCTGACAGGTAGTAGAGTACATCTACTAAACTCCTGTTGAATTGAACTCATTCTGGTGAAGATATTTACTCATTGTACGGACTTGGAGAAGTCACTAAACTCCTCTGAGCCTCAGTTTCTTCATTTAGAAAACAGAGATAACGATATGACTCATACAGTTGTAATCAAAGGGTTACAGAAACATTAGTTGTAATAATATCATCACCATCATCATGATGCAAAAACAGAGCTAAGAAACATCATAATTTGTCCACTAGCAAAATTCTCTAAGGCTCCATACAGAGGATAATAAGCTACGGTTTCCAGACACCCAGATCAGCGCTGATGTACAGGAAGGGTCTAAAGTCTCAACTGCCACTGCTGAGACATTCAATCTGATTCTCTAACCTGTAGTTCCAGGGAAACCTCTCTAAGGATTTATATTGAAGACTGAAAGGGAATCATTCATTTCCCCTTGCTTGTGGGATCATCACAGGGAAAGTTTGCTCTACAATGAATGAATAAATGAATTTTTAAAAGCCTTCAGCAAGCACTCATTAGGGGCCAAGTGCTGTATTAAAGCCCTGGGGATACAAATATCCCCTCCTCTCAAGGAGATCGCACTACCATTTGAAGAGGCCACCCATATCAGAGAGCTCTATTACAGGATGGATAAAGAGGTCTGACAGTCATTAAGGCACAAAAGTCAGGGAGATACAGCCAGACCCAGGTGCTTTTAGAATGTCTTAGGTTATGCTAGGTTAGATCAAATGGTAGTACCCGAGGGTCTGATGAGCAAAGAATCGGGGAAAAAGCTAAGACCTACTAGTTCTCCATTTTACCAGAAGGACTGTGGTTTTCCAAGGCTTAAGGCAGTGAGGTACCATACAATACAAAGCTAAAGGCAATCAAATACCTACTGGTCATAAATGGATCTCAGGGACCCACTTGGCCCTGGTGGCTAACTAAGCCAGGATATTATGAGTGTCACTGTGGTGCTTTACAACTGGAAAGCAGATTCATCCTAAATTATGGTACAGGTTATAAACCAGCACGATCCTGTGAGACTGGCACAAGTTTAGTTTTATATTTTTAATTGGGGGGGTTCAGAGATACTTTACTAAAAGTTTAAGATGAAAATTTTGCTTTTTATGCCTTGAACCCCACCTTCAACTGTTCCAACACGAGATGCTGTGTAGCACAATGAAAAAGAAGTTAGCCTCTCAGTCAGGATGACCTCAGTTCAAATGCAGTCTCAGACGCTTACTATGTGTGTGACCCTGGGTAGGTCACTTTCCCTCTGTTTGGCTCAGTTGCCTCATCCCACCTCTCCAGACTGTTGTAATTATCAAATGAGATGATAACTTTAAAGCATTTAGCCCAGTGCCCGGTGCCTAGGAAGTGCTACATAAATGTTAGCCATTACTAGCGATTACTATTCTCCATTCCCTGGATATAGTGCTGGTATGTCCTGGCAACAAGAAGTCTTCATTCAAAATTCCCTATCCCAGAGAAATCACAGACCTAGTTAAAACAATAAAAATTAACATCTGACTGTAAAATTTTCTTTAGAACTGCTAGCTGCTATACTATCCTCCAGGCACAGGGAAATTCTACATTTGCTTTAATAAAAAAGCTTTTTTTCCCTCTCTAAGGAAGGAGGTGGGAAATGGAGACCAAGCATCACAGACTTATATTAATATGCATAGACTAAATACTGAAATCCCAGATAAACTGCTGTAGCTACAGCCTAGATAGTATGAGAAATAAGGTTTTCTACTGGGGGGAGGGAGCGGATAGTGTAATGTAACTCAGTTATTTTTGTCTATTTATCTTCCTTAGTCTACTCAAGGTTTAATATCTTGCTATTCCATATTGACATCAATTTTCTCAACCTGTTTTTTTTTAATTCTATCATCATCAATTGATTTACCTCAAGTTTAATAGCTTATTTCAAATGTCAAGGTCTGAGCTTCCCTAATTAAAACAAGCCCCACTCCTTTCCCCAGGTCAGAGTCCCCGAGCTAGCTATCTTTTCTTCCCCTTCCAAGCACAAACACATCCTCTTTGCACTCCTCATAGCTTTCTGCTTTTTTTCCATCTCTCTTCTCTTTGCCCTGGCCTCTCTCTTCTGCCTCTGCCCTCAGTGTGAGGGAATATTTTTCCATTTCATCCCTGGTCTGCCCTTGTTTGTAGCACTCTCCTTCTGGCTTCAGCTTCCCAGCGTGCCTCTCGGCAAGGGTAGTTGCTATGCAGTTCACTGCCCTGCAGGCTGCCCTCAGATGCACTGACTGCAGGATCCAGCCCGGCTAGCCGTCAACAGCCAAGCACAGCCAGACTTCCATCTTCTTAACAATTCAACCACGCATCATCACTGGGGCCTCACGATTCCTCAGTACAGCTGTTCTTCCAACACCTCATTTTCCAAATGTTGCTAACCACAAGCACAGTGTTCAGCAGGTACCTGCCTTTGTTCCATTATTGAAAAGTCCTTTTCTCAAATTTTAAAAGAAAAACTTAAAGCAGTGATGTTCCCAATGACCAGCTATGAAACTCTGTCTTCCCACCGAGCTCAGGCTTTGGCAATCACTTCAAATAGGTCCCATTTCCCATCATAAGGGAGCCTTCTAACCCAGGATCACAGAGTTTAGAACTGGAAAGGAGCTTCAAAAGATTGCCTAGTCTAATCTCTCATTTTCAACAGAGAAGGAAACTAAGATCTAAGAAAGACAATGGACATGCCCTCACACAATCCAATCCAACGGATATTATTCAACACTCAGATCAGGCAGCATGGCAGAGTGGACAATGTGCCAGATTCTGGGTAAGGAAAGACCAGGATTCAAGTCCCACCTGTAACACAAGCTTTCTGAGTCACCCTGGTTGAGTCACTCACACTTCTCAGTAGCCTGGATAACTTCCTAAGAACATATACTGCTGAGTAAGTGCTAATCTACCTTGGCAGAGGAAATTCCCTCACTGGGAGTTCCCTATCACAATGAAATCCTAAATCCAGGTCCATCTCACCTCTCGTGAACCAGGCAGTATTCCCGGCAAAAAAATAAAAACAGCTCCCTCCTCCAGAAGTATACATTTCACTATGGGGTGATGGTGGGGGGAGTGTTTAATGTTAATAAGCAAATGCAACATAAATATACAGTAATTTGAGAAGTGGGGAGCACTAGTAACTGGAGGTATCAGAACAAGTCTCTTATGGCTAAGCCTCGAAGGAAGCTAGGAATCTCAAGAAGGAAAAGTGAGGGGAGGAGAGGAAGATCCCAGGGATGGAAGACAGTGAGTCAGGAAGACAGAGAGGCTAAGCTGGGAATAACGTCATCAGCCTAGAAAGGGAGGCTGGAGCCCAGAAACAGAAGGAAATTTCTAACCTAGTTCCTCTGACTCCAAAACCAGTGCCCTTTCTACTCTAATAAAAGGCATCTCTATGACTTGCCCATTTACCTTCTAACTAGGATTTTAAAAATCAGACAACATGGGGCCACCCATATGGACCAATCAGAATAGGTCCAAGCCCTAAGGGAAAACAGATTGTGAGAAAGTAAGAACGATTAATGGGACAGGCTGCTGTGTAACAGCAGCAAGGCAGGAGTGGAAAAGCACTGGACTGAGAAACAGGCACTCAAGGCTCTGATGCCAGCTCTGCTACTGATCAGCTGTGTGATCTTGGACAAAGAACTCGACTTCTCTGGGCCTCAGTTTCCTCAACGTTTCCTCTTTCTTATCTTTTCTCTTTTCCAGTTGCTTCAAGGAGGAAGAAGAAGAGAACAAGGAATAATACTTGCCATTAACATATGCATACACCAAGGAAGGCTCTTTGATTTTGTCAGCATGGAAACTCTGGGAGGACTCTACTGCCACCAACAGAAGCCCTTCTATGGGTCCACAGATAAGTCCAAAGGAAGTGCCTGAAGCAGTTACGTGGTTTATGTCCTAGCACTTATGTCCTATGTGGACATGGCCCTAAACCTCAAACAGATTTCTTGGCCGAGGAGTTTGGGGTGGGGAGAGAGAGGCTAGGGAGAGGGGAAGGGAAGGTGTGGCTGTCATCTTACCTGACCAAGGTGTCACTGCCTGCTCCTCCAGGGCTGTAATACAGGACATTCTCCAAGGACAGGGAGAACTTCAGTCCCTCTGCCTCAGAGATGTACAAGTTGGTGCGGTTGTTGCTGTGACTGACACACACAAACACCTGGTCTTCTGAGGCATCTGCAATGTAATATTCCTTTGGAAACAAAGAGGAGAAACAGGTCAGGAAAAGGTTGTTTGCCCCAAAACCGGACCAGAAAGGATCTTCTGAGAGCCCTGGAGGTGGCAGTGGCCAGAGGCAGGCACACAGCTCTCCCCAGCTCAGGTAAAATAGTCCTGTTCCATTGTTTCTAACCCCTGGTCCTGCTGGGACTAGGCAGCAAAGAGGATGAGAAACCAAGGCCAGCTAGGCTTCTTTCACTGTCCTCTAGACTGGTGAGGCCACAGGTTAGACCCCAAAACATCCTTTTCTCTTTTGATTTCTCTCTCTTTCCCCCATATTTAATCTTACCAAAACAGCTGTCAAGGAACAAAAACACATTAATCTGAATTTCAGGTCACTCCATTTTTCTCAGTGGGGAGGGTAGGTACTAGTAATCCCCAAATGACCCAAAGAAGGAAGCTAAGGAATGAGGAGGTGGGGGGAGGAGAAGGCTTGGATAATGTGCAAACCAATAATTTACTCCTAAATCCTAAGAAGCCAAATACAGATAACCCCTGCTGGATTCAAAGCTGTTAGAGCCAAACTCCCCTTGCATGAAATGTACCCCCGCATTTTCCCATCCTTCTCCTAATCCACACCTATATTTCAAGGTCCACATCCAGTGCTACTGCCTCCAAGAACCCTTTCCTCAGCTTAGCCCACGCTGCTGTTTATACTCTATAAATCCCTTTGGATATAGTTCATATCATACATTGATCCCTTGATCACCGTCTACCTCTGATCATCTGCTGATCATTTTTATACCTATTTTTGTCTCCTTAACTATACCAGCAGTTCCCTCAAGGACTAGGATCATGGCTGAAAACTTAAAGCTGGGTGTGAAGCAGGCTCTTGAAAAATGTGTGTTTATTTGGCCTGACTTCTTGTCCCTTGATAATGGCTGACTGACTCTGTGGCACCACATGCCTGGCCCAACCTTCTCCCACTTGAGGCAATAAAGCTGTCAGGTCAGATCCAGCTCAAACAATGAAAACAGGCAAATTAGCCCGGACAAGCAACAAGCGCCCTGAATCGCGGTGCCCAAAGCCTCCCCCTAACATCTCCCACCACAAGGGACATCCCTGGGCATCATCAACCTTTCCTCTACCTAGAGGAAGCATGACAGGAGAAGGTGAGTGGGCAGACCCTCCCTTTCCCTGGGCAAGCCAATTCCACTCACATTAATGGGATGCCTGGTGACAAACTGGGCGGCTTGCATGGGCTTTCGGCCAAAAGAGACCCAGAGCTGGACAGAAGACTGCTGCTGACTGCCCAAAAGATGCTGCCAGAGAGAAAAAGAACTTCAATTAATTACATCAGATCAGAGCTGCTCTTGCAAACAATGAGAGGGCAAACCACTCCAATTCTGTGATTCCCTAGATAGTGGGCTTGTAATAAAGGGCAAGCAGTAATAGGGAGGATGGTGGTGCCCATAATTTCATACATAAAAGCACACAAGGGGGATACAATTTTTCTTTGGTCATCTTTGATTTGATGAACAGCCTGTGTTCACCTTTTGGATCCTCAGAATTCCAGGAAAACACAAGGTAGGCCCTGAGAAGACTGAGTGGAAGATATGGACCAGAGATACATAAAATGAGCAGGCATAGATGTAGTGACCTATACCATTAAAGGGGTACCTACACCGATGAGCTCTCAGGTACATTTGAGCATCTGAGTAATATATGATCAAACAGAACTGTAGTGTCCCTTTTTCAATAACTAATATTAATGACATGAGAGAAAGGATTGCAGATTAGACAAATTTTATTTTACTCCAGAATGTAATCATTTACACATGTATCTCACACTTACTCTATGCACACTTTGTGATGAAAATGTATGCACATTTAACATTGTCAAATCCTGGAGTCAAAGATCTGAGCTCCAATTCTACCTCAAACACTTACTGTGTGTTCCTGGGCAAGTCACTTAACTTCTGTGTACCTTAATTTTCCCAGCTGTAAAATGGTTAAAATAATAGCACCTACCTCCCAAGGTTATTGTGAGGATAAAATGAGATATTATTACAAAGAGGTATATCTGCTGACTTTCTTACTGGAGATTTCAAACTATTCCACAGATACAGTCCCAAGATATCTTAACTTCTGCATGACCAAAACAGAATTCACCCCTCTTCCAAACTTCCATATTTCTGTCAAGGGCACTGTCACCTTCCCAGCCTGCCTGGTTTACTGTCATTCTCTACTCCTCTCTCTCCCTCACCCCAAATATCCAATCAGTTGTCAAATCCTGTTATTTCTGCCTCTATGACATTGCTCATCTCCTCACCTCCTTCTTTCTCTGACCACTCACTCATCCAGCCATCACCTTACTTCAAATTCTTATCACCTCCAACCTGGATTATTCCAACAGCTGTTACAACCACTTCCCAACTGTCTTCCCTGCCTCAAGCCTTTCTCCATTTCACTCATTCAAATCCATCCTCCACACAGCTGCTAAAGTGGTATTTCCTTAAGTATAGGTCTGACTCTATCATTCCCCTAATCAATAAACTCAAGTGACTCCCTATTGCTCTAAGATAATATATAAAATTCTGCTTCTCAATGAAGTAGGAGGTTAAGCCATTTACTGTAAGTGTGATGGGTCAGATTCAACTGAGAGTTTGAAAAAGAGAGGGCAAGATTTCAAAGTGTCACTGTGGGGGATAAGACAAGAAGCCACAAAAAGAAGAGAGGAGAAGGACTGTCACACAGCATGGAGGGGCCAACTGAGGACATTCATCCTCTTACTTTCTATCATGAACAGAGTTTGGAAAGAATTCATTTCTCAAAGACACTGATGTGGAACTCAAAAGAAAGCAAACAATCAGAAATTACCCAAAGGTTATGAACAAGGGTAACTGGGGAAATGGAAGCATGGGAAGAGAAGTTGGTCAAAGACAGTCTTTCATGTGTCTACATTAAGGGGAAAAATAAGGAACATGACTCAGAAAAGAATGATAATAATAAAGAAGATGAAGATGAAGAGAAGGAAGAAGAGGAGTTTTGCATTTATATAGTGCTTTAAGGTCTCCTACTTTCAGAATCTCAGCATCATCCTGGATCCTATATACCTAATCTGATCAGCTGCCATATCTTGTTGGTTTCCCCTTCACAACATCTCTTACATCTGACTCCTCATCTCTCCACTCATGCAGGTACCACCTTAGTTCAGTGTCTCCTTACCCCTCACCTAGATCATCCCAACTGCCAGCTGACTGGTCTCGCTGCCTCAAAACTCTCCCCATTCAAATTCGTCCTACACAATGCAGCCAAAATAATTTTCCTTTAGTGCAGATCCAACCATGTGACTCCGTATTCCACCAACTCTAGTGGCTTCCTATAGGCTCTAGAATAAAATATAAATTCCTCTGTTTAGCTTTTAAAGCCCTATACAACTTGACCCCAATCTGTCTTTCCAGCAACTCCCTTCAGCACTAGGTGATCCAGTCAAACTGACCTTCTCTCAATATCTCAGACAAGATATTCCATCCTGCCTTTGAACTGGCAATCCCTCAGGCCCAGAAAGCACTCCCTCATCACCTCTACCTCACTGAATCCCTCTCTTCCTTTAAAATGCAGATCAAGCATCATCTTCTGCCTGAAGGAAGTCTTTACAGGTCACCTCAGCTGCCCAAGCCTTCCCTCCCTGATTACCTCCATTTACCTAATGCGTATGGATGGATGGATGGATGGATGGATGGATGGATGGATGGATGTGTGTATGTGTATATGTGCACATGTGTGTGTATGTATGTATATTTACATTTATGTTTTAAATTTAAATTTATGTTTTATATATTTTATGTGTACTTCGTGCTTTCTCCCCCATTAAAATGCAAGATCACTACAAGTAGAGATCACTTTATTCTTTGTACTTCTATCCCAAGTGCTTGGCTCAAGTAGTTGCTTAAGAAATATCTGCTGATTGAGACAGATCATTGATTCATTTGATAATATATGTAAGAAAAAAAAATCTGGCAAGCATCCACATTGGTAAAAAAAATCTCAAGTTTATGCCTTAGGAAATCAGTTGATTGCTGTCTTTAAATGTTTAAAAGGCTATCACCTAGGAGAGGGGTTAGATTAGTTCAGTTTGGTCTCAGAGAGCAAAATGAGGAATAATGGGGGGAAAAAAACATAAAAGCAAAATTAGTTTCATGTAGAGAAAAGAAGTTCTCAATAAATCGAGCTATAAACAGACAAGATGTAGGTTTCTGAAAGTGGAATGGATGATCTGCCTTGCGAAGTAGAGAGTTCCCTCTCTTTAAAGGTCTTTAAAAATAAAGTCTGGATGGCCATTAGTTTGGGGCACATTGCAGATGGAACTTTTTCAGGTATAGACGGGACTGGATGGCCACTGAGGTCCCAGTTCCGAAACTGTAAAACAGGAGTGTTGAGAACTGGCAGGAAAATGCAACCAGGAGAATACGACATCATGGAAGCCAATGGAAGAGAAAGTGGTCAACAGTACTAAATGCCATACACGAATCAACGAAGAGGAGAACTAAGAAAGAGTCAATGGATTTGGCAATCAGAAGGTTTCTAATGGTGGAAACGGAAGCTAGATTACAGAGGATTTTGTAATAAATGATAAGGAAGTGAAGACTTGAGCCAACAGGGCTGCCTAGAGATGTCAAATTGGTTAACTCCAGAAACCCAGCTTAGGTACAGAATCCTTTTGAAAAAGGATTATTGCTCATACCACATGAAGAAGTCCTGTAACAAATCATGATTATCCATGCTGATGAAAGGAAGAAAGTGGCATGAATAACCCCCAACTATTTCTAAATGGCTTTGCAATCAATTCTGTGACTTGAACAAAAGAGACAGAGAGACACACAGAGAGAAATCCCTCACATTTATACAAAGTTTTGAGGTTGCTTTCCTCATAACAATGCTATGTGCAGCAGATAGTGCAACTATTATTATCCCCATCTTAAAGATGAAGAAACTCAGGATCTCAGAGAGACTGAATAATGATGTGTTCACATTCACACAGTATCAAAGCTTGGGTATGAACCTAAATCTTCTGATTCCAAGTCAAAGGCTCTTTGCCACATGCTTTAAACAGGATCAGATTTGTCAATCAAGATATAGTTAGGGAAAAAAAATCCAAATGGGTTGTCCTTTGGAAAGCTGGAGCAAATCTGGGGAGACAAGCCATTTCACTCAAAATTCCTTAGAAAGGAAAAGTCATAAAAATCTGGTGTCTTAAAGAAAACAGAGAAGTGAAAGATAGAAAATTTAATGAAGATGAACTATGAGTATTAAAAGGTTTGTAACTTAGCATTTCCTGGCTCTTAGTATGCCAAAAAGAAGTAGCAAGGCTAGAGAGCCAGCCCAAAAATCTGGGTGGGGAAGGATCTCCTTGGGGAAATCACTGTACCTCTTACTGCTCTACACAACTCTCCAAGATCATGAATTGCAAAGAAGGTACTGATAATTTGCATTAGTGGGAAGAGGCTTCCTCACCTGGGAGTTCCCAATCCCTATAAAATCATAGGCCCATTCCTCCCTCTATTTTGTTATCTCAATACACAAATGCATGTGGCAAATTTCAGTATATCTGGTTCACTACCTGCCATTCTCATAAATAAAATCATATTTCCCTGCCCCTAATCGGGATCGTTTTGAGTCTTTCTGCTGTAGGTACATCCATGTGTTCTGTCTGAGGTTGGTGACAGAACAGGAGACAGAGGGTATGTCCACAGCAGGAGGCAAAGGGAGGGGAAGGGGAAAGTTAGGAAAACATGGCTGAGGCTAATGCAAATGGTCTGGCAAGCAACCCTACAAGTCCAAGCAGACAATTTTTTAAAACCCTGTGAAAAGCAGAAAACAGGAGCCCTTCTTTCCTCTGGCCACCCTCACCTCTACTTCACCACTAAGGTTTCCTCCTCATTTTAGGGGGAAAATGGAAAAAGAAAGAAAAAGCCCTCTTCCTTCTCTAGGCTCCCCTAGCCATAAAGTTGCTTGGTACTTCCTTGTTTGCTACTGTCATATAAATAAATAAAAGCCTGGCCATGTAAACCAGGGCTGACTTCAACTGTTACCCTGCTAACTGTGTCAAGAAGCAGATGAACCATTTAGAGCAGTGCTTCTCAACCTTCCCAACACCGTGATCCTTTAATATAGTTCTTCATGTTGTGATGACCCCCAACCAGAAAATTATTTTCATTGCTACTTCATAACTGTAATTTTGCTACTGTTACGACTCTATCTGATATGCAGGATGTATTTTCATTTTTACAAATTGAACATAATCCACAGGTTGAGAACCACTGGTTTAGAGGTTACTAATATGCTTTGTCAAACCTAACTGTAGCCAATGGAGGAAACGCCTCAAACGGAGAGCGAAGAGAGAAGCTGCCAAGGCCCCAGGAAGACAAGCCAGGCAGCTCTGGAGGGTCCTGTTTGTTTGTCTTCTGACTCCTACAAGAGGCCATTTGACCTGAGCGCCCTCAGTCTCTCATTCACTTATCTCAAAATCCCTGAACATCAATTCCCTCTCTCTCGTTCCTCAGTTTATGACCAAGACGTAGGTGGCCCTTCTCCTTGCCAAGGTCAACTCCTCTATATGTATATCAGAAGATGAGATCTTCAGCGGACTGTATTTTGTCTCTCTCTCTCTCCCTCTCTCTCTTACTCCCTCTCTTTCTCTCTCTCCCTCCCTCCCTCTCTCAACCTCTCTCTCCCTCCCTCCCCTCTCTCCTCCCTGCTCTAAG
>CM053588.1:210693266-210722827 GCA_028646515.1 Pseudochirops corinnae | reverse complement strand
CTCTCCACCACCCCCCCCCACTGGTTGCCTCCCTGCTTCCTTCAAATATGTCTCTCCTTTTCTTAAAAAAGAGATCCCATTATCTTCTCAAGTGAGCATCCTCTATCCCTCCTTCCTTTCTCAAACTCCTGGAAAAAGTTGGAAATGGAGGCTTGGTGCCTCTATTTCTTCCTCCTTTACCCTAGTCACATACACTTTCACCCATACCTTAACTCTTCACAGTCTGGCTTCTGACCTCATCACTTAACTGAAACTGTTCTCTCCAAAGTTACCAATGATAGTTTAATTATGAAATCTGATGGGCTTTTCTCAGGCCTCATCCTCTACCTATCTTCTGCAATTGATAATGCTGACCACCCTCTCCTACTAGATACTCTGTATATAGTAGATAGATATCTATATAGATAGATATAGATACAGAGATAGAGATAGATATAGATAAAGATATGGATATAGATAGATATAGATATATCTTATATATACACTAGATATACTAGATACTAAAACCCTTCCTGGGTTTTCATTACACTGCTCTCTCCTGGTTCTCCTCCTACCAATCTGATTGGTCTTTCGTCTCCTTCACTGCCTTGTCACCCATACAATATTCCATAACTGTGTGTATCCCCCAACGTTCTGTCCTGTACCCTACTCTTCAAAGAGGTACCTCCTCCTCCTCTTTCTTCTTCCCTACCAATTTTCAACTCCCTTATACATGTTGTCTTCCCGTTAAATGTAAGCTCTTCAAATACCATTAGAATATAAGCTCCCTGAGGGTAGGGGCTATTTTGTTTGCTTGTATTTGCATCTGCAACAATTAGCACAGTGCTTGGCTGGTAGTAAGTGCTTAATAAATTCTCTTATCTATATACATATAAATGATACATAGATAAAGAAGTAGATGACAGAGAGATGGTTAGATAGATAGACAGATAGGTGGTTAGATAGATTAGATAGATAGATAGATAGATAGATAGATAGATAGATAGACAGACAGACAGATAGATGGTTAGGTGGATGGATAGATGGATGGATCGATTGAGCGATAGATAGATGGATGGATGGAAGGATGGATGGATAGATAGATGTAGATATAAAGATAAAGACAGAGATAGATTTCTTCTCCCGCTATATATTTTCTTGGAATCTTCATCGGCCCTTGTGGGTTTAGGTTTAATTCTCATTTCTATGCAGATGACTCACAGATGGATTTAAGCATGCATATGTGCATGTACACATATATACCTATGTGTATATACTCATAAATATGAATATACATACATACATTTATATCCATAAGTACCTATTGATATGTGTATCTATATGTGTCTGTGTCCGTGTGTGTGTGTGTGTATGTGTGTGTGTGTGTATGTGTGTGTGTGTGTGTAAGACAGAAAGAGAGAGAGACAGAGAGACAGAGAGAGAGGCATACATATGTGCTATATCCAGTCTCTCACCTAACCTCCAATCACGGTAGGATATCCAGAGCCCTACAACTAAACTCAATTCTTTTTTTCCCTTGAACCTTCCCTTCTTCTAAATTTCCTTATTTCTTCTGAAGATGCCACCATCCTTCCAGTCTCCTAGGTTCATAAGCTCAACATTATCCTGGATTCTTCATTCTCCACCTCTAATCTAATGTCTAATCAGCCATCACAACAATAACAGCCAGTTCTTTCTCTCTGCTCCCACAGCTCCCAGCAGAGATCAGGTCCACGTCACCTCTCGCCTAGACGATTACAACAATCCTCTAAACTGTCTCCAGCCTCAAGTCTTTCATCACTCCAGCCTGGCAAACACATTGTGCCAAAGTAATTTTCCTTCGGTACGGATCCAACCATGTGACTCCCCTACTCAATCAACTCCAATGACTTCATATTTAGGACAAAATATAAACCCATCTGTTTAGATTTCAAAGTCCTTCATCACCTCACCCCAATCTACCTTTCCAGCCTCAGAGAACATGACTCCCCCTTCCACACTGTGAGCCAGCCAAACTGGTCTCTCTGTTCTTCGCTCACCACACTCCACCTGCTGTCACTGTGCCTTTTGGGGGATTATCCCCTATACCTGGATTGCATTCCCTCCTCACCTCTACCTCATAACAGTTTCTCTCTTCCTTTAAGATGAGATTCAAACACTATCATCTGCATGAAGCTCTTCCAGACTCCTCCAACTCCTACTGCCCTCCTTTCTAAACTACCTTGGATTTAACCACTTTGTAAAGTTTTATATGGCATATAATTTATATGTATTAACTATCTCCTCCATTAGAGTAGAATCTCTGTGTGAGTAAGCACTGTTTTGTTCTTCTATCCCCAGTGCCTGGCATAGGAACTGGTACATGACTGAATGATGTGATAAGAAATAAAACTGATAGATACAAATCATACTGTGCTTACTAACCAGCCACAAGTATTAAATAAGCAAATCTCCCATTATGACTTCTGGCTGCAGGGGATCCAACAAAGGATGAGGAGAGTTGAGAGTCCCTCTCCTTACCGGCACAGAAGCTAGAAGCTTAAATATTGGGACGTTTTATTTAAGGCCCTAACTCCCACTGGACAATGTCTACACTAATGTCAACATATTCAGTCAGATATGTCAATTAGCATATTTCTGGAGCTTTGAAGACACGCACCTGATGAACATCAAAGACACAACAGTGAGACCAACAGATAAAAATTCACCTTTATGGACTCTATCAAATTTGCAAAGCACTTTCTTCACAACAATCCTTTAAAGTAGGTTTTATTGTAGAAGAAGCTGGTGATGCAGTGGAGAGAGCACTGGGGCCCAGAGTCAGGAAGACCTGAGTTCATACCATAGCCTTGGACACTTACTAGCTATGGGACCCTGGTCACTTTTTTTCCCCTCAATTTCTTCAGCCATAAAATGAAAATGATAACAGCAACTACCTCTCGGAGCTATTGTGAGGATCAAAGGAGATAACAGTTATAACTAGGATTCAAATCCAGATTTCTGCTGCCTCCAAGCCTAGTCTTTTTTCCCCCAACATTCTATATCACACTACCTTGCCTTACTAATTTTTCTCAGGTACTCATAAGAATCTGTTTGTAAAGCTATTGTAAAGTCACAAGAAAATTCAATCAAATGCCATGGTCTCCAGCCCTCAGCAAGAGAACTTCTTTAAGCCTGCTGGAGCCATTTTTTTTCCTAAACTTTTCCATGAACAAAGACTTCAAATACTCCTTTGGAAAAGAGTATCAGGATCAAACAACCTCTATAGGCAAGATGACCATCAACATGTCTTGTTAAAGTCCTTCCTGTTTCAAATAAGCTCATTTTTTTTTAATTGTCTTAAATCTTCTGGCAGTAAGAGGAGACACTCACATCACTGGAAACCTCAGTTGCACCCCCATCACTTACCACCACCTTTGTGGCAAACAGGTACTTGTCACGGAGCTGAAAGTCTCTGACTTCCTCCAAGATCACCTCCTGGTTTTCCCTGGACTGGAAGAAGTCCGTACTTCGAAAGACGGTGGAGAAGCCTGTGGGCTCATGCCGCTCAATGTAGATGGTATTGGGTTTGTCATATGGATCAATTCCCCTGTGGGAAGGAAAAACATTTACTGCCATGTTCAGATGCACGGGACACCTTCACTCTAGGCCTGTCACTGACTTGCTCAGCATTGCAGATAAAGCCCTGGTCCTGGAGTTGGGAACATCTAGTTCAAATCCTGCATCATACACCTACACCTATGTGACCCTGGGCAAATTGCTTTACCTCAGGTTTCTCATCTGTAAAATGGGATAATAACAGTACCGCCCTCTCATGTTGTTGTAAGGACAAAATGAAATATTTATAAAAGAGCTTTACAAACCTTAAAGTGATATATAAATACTCATCATCATCTCCCCCAGAATGCCCTAGCACAGTGCTGTACTAGCACATTAGGTACTCAGAAAATACCTGCCCAAATAGAATGGAGGAAACAAGCCTTTATAAAGTACCTACTACAAGGCAGGCACTATGCTAAGGGCTAAACACAAAAAATGACTTCACTCTGTAACAGATTGCTGAGGTGAAAACATTTCTGAATTTTAGCGATAGCAGGCTCTCAGAAGTGGAGAGGACCTCAGAGTACATCCAGTCTAAGCCGTACCTCCACAGATTTTGCCATGACCTCATGCCTGACAAGTGGTCACCCAGCCTTTGCTAACAGATCTCTCTTCCCTCCCACAGAAGCAGCCTACTGAGCTCTGGGAAAACTCCAATTGTTCAGATATATTCCTTTACATTAGGCCTACAACTTCCTCTTGGCAAATTCCACCCATAGCTCCTGATTCCAGACCTTGGGCCCAGGCAAAACAAGTTCAATTCTGCTCCCATCATTTAGTCCAACACCCTCATTTGGAAGATGAAGAGGTCAAAGCCCAGAGAAATGAAAATCCCATTGTTAGTGACTGACAAGAGCTAGAACTTGGGCCTCAGTCTTCTGATTCTTTGTCCGGTGATTTTTTTTTTTCCTTGTTTGACAAGAGTATGCTGTGTCTAGTCTGGGGTTGGCACAAAAGATGGCACATGGATTCCTGCCATTCCACATTAAATACAAAGAAATGACTGACCACAGGATTAATCCTAATCATTAACTCAATTCCTAACACATACAGAAGGCTAGATGATAGGAAACCTGGAAGGAAAAGGGAGAAAAATAACGAAATGTCTATGGGAGACACCTCTTCTTAGTGACCTTTTAAAAAATGAGGAGCGATACAATCTAATGATCCCAATGAGTCAATCTTCTCCAAGCACAAGCAGCCCAGAAGGCTTGGAAAGAAAACACAACAGTGAGAAAAATTCCCCAAGGACAAGGGCTTATCCTTCTCTTTGCATGGTTCCATAAAACACACAGGTGCTTGCTTACCAGTGGCTTTTTGAGTAGTGAGGAGCCCAGTGAAGATCCCCCAAAATACCCTTCCCAAAATAAAGGAAAAGCTTCACTTCAAAGTTCACATTTCAAGGGTGGTATAATTTAGAAAGAGAATGACATCACAACTGGGGGTATTTTTACTTTTGTTCTATAATCCAAACAAGTCTCCAATTAATTCCTAACTAGAGCAAAGGAAGAAAACTGATATTTTAGATAAGACCTGGATGAAAATGGTTCTTGCCTATCTGATGCTCTGTGTGTGTGTGTGTGTGTGTGTGTGCACGCCTGTACATGTGTGCGTGGGTGTTAGTACAATCTGCTCTCCTCCACAATTAGAAGTACTGATTAGAGTATTTCCGTTGGTGGTTATGCAAATTAGTATAAGGCTCCTCAGTATTACAGAGAGAGAGAGAAGTTGGGGAGGGGGGAGAAGGAGAGGATAAAACTGTCCTCAGTTATTTAGAGACCCTGCTTACCTAAGAATCCATTTTAGATGCATCTCTAATAGAAATCATGCCTTCTATTTCTATAGTATATTCTGGGCAAATATGTCAAAGGTTCTTCTGACTTCTAATTTAAAATATTTATAGAAAACATCAGTAGAGACCAAGCTTAACATTTTATACACAGCAAAATGTGGCATTTCTAAAAGACCACTCCCAAAAAAAGGTCTTCAGAAAGCATAAATGTGGCAGAGACTCCAATATCCTCCTACTTTCCTAATGGATAGAGGAATCCCAAAGATCTGATCCCCTCCCATAATCAGTCCTCATTCAGATTAAGTTAAGTCTATTCCACCTGGGATTCTGACTCAGATTCTGAAGGTTTTGGTTTGATTTTTTTTTCGTGACTCTCAATTCCACACTGAGTCAAATGTGTTTACATTAAAAGTGGAATCAAATTAGAGAGAAGATATTTAAAAATTAGTCCCTACCTCTTAAGATGGTACAACTTACCAAGCAAATGACTTCACATGTTCTTGAATCATGACCCAGGTCTGGCCAAAATCATCTGACTTCCAGAGCTGCAAATCAATCATATAAAAAGGATGAAAGAGGGCTGAGCACTCTGGGCCGCTGACAACTAAATCACCATCAAATCCGTACTGTGAGCCCAGTCTTGGGGAACACAACGCCAAAGCCTATGACAACAGGCACAGATCACTGGAGCCAACAGGAGTGCTCCAAAAAGCATCTAAGGATAGGGAAGAACAGATAAATCTGTTACCCTGTCCAGACACAGTTTTTTGGAGGAAAAAATGACTGGGTTCATTTCTTCTTTCCAAAGAATGATGCTGTTCTGGTTTTCCAGAAAGGACACTGCCTCTAAGATTGTATCTCAGTTGATGGAATATGGCCAGGAACTTACTCCTAGGTCTTCCTCCCTTGGAAATAATGTCCTTGAACATCTTTAGTAAGTTTAGGTGACTGAGGTGGGCATAAAGGAGAAGAGTGAACATCGGTCAAGGACCGAATGACAGAGCTTCCAACAGAACCATCAGCATACGTGAGGAACACAAGCAGGACAAACTGATTTGCTGGGCCTAGCCAGAGAGATGATGTATACACCAACCACCTAAACTTCAAAACCCCCCACCTGAAGGCCCCTTCTGAAGGTTGTTTTATGTGTCTCTGGCAACAGGATGTTAGAAGAATAAGACCAGAAACAACAATAAAGATAACTGAACCACTCTGGGAAACTGATACAGCTCTATACTTGGTCTATTCCTTTTCTTCTCCCTCTTACCCATGCCAAGCCTTTCCTATGAAAAACCTAAAACCTTGCCAAAGTAAGCAGGAGGCATCTTTGGTTAAATAGGCTACAAGAAAAAAGAAAATGACCCACATTTAGTTGGTACGATCAATACCAAGCCAACCCCAGGCCCAGGCAGGTTTATGCCAGGCCTACGTCCTTGACCTACTTAATCCCAGGCCTGAAACTGATCCCCTTGCTGTTCTTCTGAAGCTTTCTTCCCTCAATGATTAGAAAATAAATACATTTTCCCAAAGTAAACAGCTGATATTATCCCAATATAAATTGTGGGTAAATATGCCACAGAGGGTCAGAAATGTAAAAACACAGCCTGTAGAGTGCAGGTTCCTGCTTTCTCTGTATTTATGGCTACAAGGGCCTCAGTTTATACTCCCTCCCCCCACTCGACCACAAAGTACCTGTCTAGAAGAGCACAAGGTCAAAAAGTAAGAGGCTGCCAAGTGTTGAGGCAGTGATCCTTGACCAGAAGGAGGAAGGAAATTGCCAAGGGATATATTTTTACTTAACAATAGTAAATGAAATTGTGCTTAGAAATGCTGAGCCTAGAGGAGGGAAAAGAATTAGCGAAAGGACACAGACAGAGGACTAAGACATGTCCTACTAAGGGTCCTTCCAAGGCAACGGGTCCACGAGTAGGTGGGTAGGTGAGAGGGGGTTCACTTACCTGCTTATTGGGGTGAGATCTATCAAAACCCAGAAGAAGATTGGGGGCCTTGGTATGAAGGAGGAGGTCAGCTGCCCGAAAGGGGATAGAGAAACCCTGGACAGTACTGCAGAAGTCAAAAGTAATCCAGAGGTGCTGGGCATAGGCATCCACAAAGATGTACTGGAGAAAAAAAGAGAGAAGACAGAGGCACGTGATGACAAAAAGTTGGCAATAATCAGCCAAACCCTTAGCTATACCATGTGAGAGCATTCAGGGAAATCTGAAAACCAGGGAGAAGTGAGGGCCCTGCAAATCCATGGAAAACAGGGCCCTCTTAACATCTAAGCATATCAACAAAGAGATGCAAGCATACAAAACCAAGAGAGTGAGTTGTATGATGACAACATCATAAGGGAAAGCAATGCTAAAAGCCTTCAGAACTCTGAATGACACAGTGACCACTCAGTTCCAAAGGACAAATGGTAAAGCATCTCCTACCTCTTGACAAGTATGTCTTGGCAATTATGTCTCCCACCTCTTGGCAAAGAAGTGATGGGCTACAGGTGCAAAATGAGGCATATGTTGTCAGATATGACCCATGTGCCCATTTGTCTCGTTTAATTGTACTTCTTTGTTATAAGAGAGTATTCTTTTGGGGGGTAGTGACAGAAATTTTCTTTTTAAAGCCAATAAAAGTGAGGTTAAAAACAAATTATTCCAATTTTTGAGAGAAAGAAAGAAAGAAGGGAAGGAAGGGAGGAGAGGGGAGGGGAGAAAAAGAGAGAGAGAGAGAGAGAGAGAGAGAGAGAAAGACCATAAATGGCTGAGTTAGGCAACAGAGAGAACACGTTAGTATATCCCGCATATTAATCCTACTTAACCAAAGCTTTAATGATCTTTGTGACTTCAATCAGAATGTTCTTCTAATTTTTCTTATCTTTCATTGTTGACTACCATCTCCAAGAGGTGAAGACCTCTTATTGTCAATGAATGAACAGATGAGTGAATGAATGAATGAACGAATGAATGAATGAATGAATGAATGAATGAATGAAAAATGATTTGTTAAGCTCTTTCAATTGACAGGCAGTGTGCTCCATGGAAGAGATATAAATACAAAAGGCTAAACAGTCCTTGCCCTTAAGCAACTTAATTCTAATCAGGGAAAACAACATATTTAGGGGAGCAAAGACCAGAGTGGGTAGTTCTGGTGGGGAAGACTCAGGGATGGGGAATGAGGTAATGTTGATTTGATTACTGTTCTCAGAGCAAAAGTGGAGGTGACTTGGCCAGTAGCTAATGGTTCATTCTTTTCAAAGGCCAACAACAACCAAGAGACCAGGGAATCAGAGTAGTACAGTAGGAAGATCAATGGATTTGGAGTCAAAGGACCTAGGTCTGCTATTTACTACCAAATGACCTTAGGCACTAAAACCCCTTTTGTGCCTTAATTTCTTTATCTGTACATAAGGAAGTTGGACCAAATAGACACTGAAGTCCCTTCCAGCTCTAATGCTGTGATCCATTGATTCTGTGAGGTTGTGATTTACCTGTACTCCTGAAAGGCTGAACTGAGAGTGGGCAGGAAAATAGGCTGGGAAAGAACTCCAGTCTTAGCACCATTCAAAGGAGCCCTAGGCCAAACCTTAGCATCACCTGCCCAGCAGTTTCACCTGTCTTGGGAGAATGGCTTTTTCTCCTGGCACAAAGAGGCTGGGCTATTTCCACAGGGAAAGGAGCAGCCCCTGAGGCCAGCAGACTTTCTAGGCAGGATCTAGAGGAGTGGCTCCAGTGGGAACAGGACGCACCTTATTTTGGCTGTACAAGGGTGACTAAGTTTGAACAATAGCTTGGCAGACTAGCAACTGCCTGCCTATAGAGGCCCTTTGTAGGGAGAGAGAATAATGCGCTATTCCACAGCTGGCCAGGAAGCTCAGCAGAGGACTAAGAAGTCAGAATCAGCAAGATCCAGGTATACCATGAATCTGGTCACAGAAATAAAATACAAAAACTGAATGCAAAAAAACCTTTCCTGATCAACTTCCCTCCACAGGATCCACCAGGCAAGCTAACCTAGCTGAAGCACTAAAATTCCTTGAGGGAGCAACAAGAGGCAGCATGTGCCAGGTGGGCAAAACCAATGCCACCGTCTCAACCACCACCTTCCCTCAAGCCCAGCTGGAGAAAAGCCTAGGTCTATGAAACCAAGAACTCTGGGAACAGAGGAGATCCCCCACCCACCTGCGCTGCTTTGAGCCTGGCCCACTTCACTGAGGAAAACAATCCCTATGGAGAAGGGGCCACATCCCTAGCCACCACCAACACCAACCACTACCCAGATGCCACAAATGGACAGGTAAGCCCAGTGATGTCAATGGCCCCCCAGACTACCAATTCTTAGTCTTGCACTTAGCCCCTTGCAATTATTGTTCTGGGAAACAGTCCCTGTGGAAAGGAGACCTTGTAACTGGTTCTGTAGGTGTTACATATAGCTCCTAATTCCTCAACAACCACAGCTACAAAGAAGAAAATAAAGTTCTTAACACCAAAGTCCTTGGCATTGCTGAATGGTTCAAAAATCAGAAACAGACAAAAACAATTTTCTGTGGGGAAAAAAACACATTAAAGATCTACTACCATCGGCTCTGCCACTGCCCCTTAACGACCATGAAATCTGCGTGTTGTCTCCCCCCATTAGAATGTGAGTGCCTTGAGAGGAGGAACCATCTCTTACTTTTCTATTTGTATTCTGGGTGCTTACATAGTAGGTCTTTAAAAATGGCTTTTTTTCATTTATCCGCCCATCTATCTATTAATTATTTGTTCCCAGGTTCCTTGGTACTAACAGACTCAGCAAACATCATGTTGTTTGCATGTAGCTTTTTTGCTAAAGCATAAACTTCCCAAGGGCAGGAACGACATCTATTTCTTCTGTCTCACCTAGACACCATCCACAGAGTTGAGCTCAAAGAAATTGAGATTCATTATCAAACTGAAAAGAGTAGATACAAAAAAAAAGTTCTCAAAGCAAATTTCCACTGGAATGCAGTACTTTACAAAGGATAAGAACAAAAGGATCGTCCCAAGTCTTGGCATGGAAGAGTTCCAGAGGGCTCACTTACTCCCTCCCCACCTCCAAATGGGCTCCACTCAAACCATCCCAGATAGAATGAAGTGTTGTTCGTGAGAGGGAGTTCTTCTTAAGGATTTCTCCAGAGAGTGATCCTCAACTTCCTTCTGCTGGATTTGGAACCCCACTTTCTTAGCCTTGTGACTGCTGGAAAATCACTTGACTTGGAGCCTCTGTTTCCTCATTCACAAAATGGGGGTAATCCATACCACTACCAAACTCACCGGATTGCAATGAAGATAGTTACTATATATTGTAAAGTGGTATGTAAATGTATTTATTATGTAAAAACCACCACCCTACTCATACTTCATGAACTTGCAATAAGAACTAATTACATTACCCCAACCTTCAAATTACTCTCAATTATTTTAATATGGTTTAGACTAGGCTTTATTTTCCCACATTTTTATCATCTGAATCTTCTCCTCAAAACTCTTTTCTACTTTGACAACCAAGCCACTTCACTAATTAAATTAGTCCTATGTACCTCTTTGGCCACATATTCTTTGTCTTCTTTTTTGGTTGACTTGTCTTCCCTCCCACTCCTATCCCTAGCTGCAAACGTTCCCTGAGGCCCACTCCTCATTCCTATGTTCCCCCTAGGAAAGTACAGTCATTTTCATTTCTATGAGGACAGGGTGGTTCTCCAAGTCCCCTATCCTGGTCTCCAGTACTGACCTCACACCCAAGTCCTGCCTTTATCTTACCCACAGCTGTCTCTCTAGCCTAGCCCTTTGAACACATCATTCTGGAAAATAATCCTTCTGGACACGAAGCCCTGTAACTGGTCCTGCAGGTACCTAATGCCAACATTTCAAACACTGAACTCATCTCTCATCCTACTTTCCAACCTCCTATTTCTGTTGATTCTTCAAGTGTTTCTGGCTTAAACTGGTAGAGATATTTTAGACCTGACTTCTCACACTCCATCAACTATCAAGTCCTATCATTTCTTCTTCTGAAATTCTTGTTAATGATTTTAACACGTCTCCTGTCTGTCCCTTCTTTTCTGTCCTCAATGTTACCACCCTAGTCCTTGTTCAGAGCTATAAACAGAAAATTTAGGCTCCGTAAGTACTAATGGGACACTTAAAACTATCCATGGAAGACAGTGAGTCTTCTCTTCACCAATGCCATTTCCTTCATGAGCTGTCAGCCATAAGATCAGAGAATTACATCTAGCACTCAAAGGAACATTGGAGATCATCTAGTCTGATCCCTTCTAATTTTACAAATGAAGAAGCTGAAATCCAAAAAGGGTATGTGACTTGTCCAAGGTCACACAGACAAGACAAAACAGCACTAGAACTTGAACTCAGTACAGTGCCTGGGACAAAGCAGGTGATCAATAAATGCTTACTGACTAAATGACTGCAACTGCAAGTTGAGGGCTTTCAACTACTGCCTCCCAGTATTAACACAAATATTAACCACCACCCACCGAATACCATTACTGACTGGCTAAGACGGCCCCTGAGGCAACCCCCCCTCCTGTTATTTAGCGAAAAAAGATCTCCGGAAGTCGTCTGAGAAAGATGCAAAATAAGTGCTACTATTCTGGAAACCCTTGAGCAATAATGGGCATTGACTACCAAGGCCTCACTTCTGTGGGTGTCTCCCTCATAGGTGACCTGGGTGTCATGAGAAAGGATTTTTCTATGCAGTTTGATGCCTTTGAATTCACCAGGGTTGGTCCAGGCTCCTCCTCGCTCATCAGGTCATGCTTTAATTATGGCAACAGTTCTAATCCAGGGGTTCTTAACTTACGGCTCCACAGCCATCCATAGACAAATTTCAGGAGGTCCATGAATTTGGATCAGAAAATTTATTTCACAACTGAATTTCATTTCCTTCAATTAGAAGGGGTTCATGGGCTTCACCAGACTGCCAACGGGGTGCAGGACACAAAAAAGGAGTACTCTTCTCCAATCATCTCTCCTGCAAGCCACCCTGCACACCGCTGTAAGATTAAATCTTCCTACAATTCCTCTCCTAAACAACTTTGTTTACTGTAAACCTAGCGAGAACTCACCAGATAATCAAATAGGTGACAAACCAAGAAACAAAACCAAGAAATAAAACTCCAAGAAATAAAACTTCAACTGCAAATTCCAAACCACGTAAAAATATTAACTTTGACCCCCCCAAAATTACTTTTTCTTTGTGTCCCCTTCCCAATCTCTTTTTCATATGGGTAGCTACACGTTTTATTGGGGCTGTCCTTTAAACATACATGGGGGTGTCCCCGTGCCAGTCACTTGCTTAGAATCTGTGAGTTGTCCCTCCCCCCAGTTCCTTCAGGATAAAGTCCTGATTTCTAAGATGGGTTGTCACGTCATCTTGTTCCACCCAACTACTTGTTCTAGGCTTCTCCTACTACTCAGGGGGAACTCTCACAACCCTCCTGTAAAAAGGTACCAATACGATGCCCATCTTGTTCACGCCATTCTCTATGCTCCTTACTTCACTCGGAACATGCTCCCCCTTTCTAGTACTTAGCACAGTGCCTGGCACAAAGTAAGTAAAAAATAAATAAACAGGTAAAGAGGATTCACACAGCACTGTGCTAAGCCCTTTACAATTATTATCTCATCACAACAACCCTGGGAGATAGTGGCTATTATAACTCCCATTTTACAGATCAGGAAACTGAAGTAAACAGAGGTTCTGCTAATGGTCACACAGATAGTAAGTGTCTGAGACAGGATTTGAACTCAGGTTTTCCTGACTCTAGGCCCCCTGGGAAGGAAAGTCCATTAGATTTTATAAGTTATTTACATGAATTACATTAAGAAAATGAATTTATCTAATTCTTTCCTGACAGCATGTTTTTAGAGAAAAAAGAAAAATGAGGGTGGGGAGGGAAGACAGTTTGGTATGTCACAAGGGTCTGAAAACTGAGGCTGAAAAGAAAAGGGTTGGTGGCACAAAAAAACAATTCATACACATCTAATTTTTACCTAAGGCCGGCCCCCATCTGGTCAACTAAAATGAATTTGAATAACTTTAGCCTGAGACAGAACACTAACCCCAGGTTACCTTTGTGGTGTTGAGAGGGTTGCATGCTCTAGAAAAGGGCCCCAGGACCTTTCAAACCCATCACGTTGGGCCCTGTAGTATGAGTGGCCCTATCTTGCTACAGCAGGGGGTCTTAACCCCTTTCTTCTTAACCAAAGGAAATGCTAACTTTCAGTAGGAGGCAAGTAGAAATAAAGATCTAATTTTTTTTTTCCATCCAAGTTCACAGACCCCATGAAATCTGGATTCCTGGGCTACAAGGCTAAGGGAGCTAGAGCTTCTTTCTGAGTGACTTAGGGAGTCAGGAGAACTAAAAAGACCTGAAGCCTTCGTATACACCCCTCACTGCTACCACCATTATTATCAAGGCATCAGCTATGGGCCTCCCACTCTTTCCATATATACTCCTTCAGAAAGTGCTCTGCTCTTTAATATTAAAAGAAATGTAAATTTCTCCTTCTTTCTCATCAATGTTCACATATAACCAGGAAAAATATGTCAGGGGCAGGGCTGGAGAGGCACACATCTCCCTGATGCCCTACTGAGAACAAGATACTTCTTCAGAAACTCTGTGTGGTTTTTCTCAGGAAGTATCAGGTCTAGCAGAATAATGTGACTTCTTTGCATGAAAACAAACATAATGAACATAATAAGAGTCACCATTTCCTTCCTGGGGAGTTCGAGGTGTGACAGAGCAGACAGCTCTCACCAAGGAAGTAGAAACTCCCTCTTGGCAATGTTTCCTCCTAGACTGTGACACAAGGCCCCAGCACCAGCATGTTCTATGGACGTCAGGCCACTCCATCCCCTGTCTCTGAGTCTCCACCAGTTACGAAGCTACTCAGACCCAAGCAAGAGAAATGGGGGGAGGATGAAGGTATCCCATGTAGTGAATGTGCATTTCCTCTTCTCTAGGTAGGACTCTCACTCAATATTAATACAGAAGCAACGTGGAACGGTGGAGAAAGTGCTAAACTTTGAGTCACAGGACCCAAGTTTGAATTTTGGTTCTGCCACTAACTAGCTCTGTAACCCTGGACAAGTCACTCTACATCTCTGGACTTCATTTCTTACGGATATTCCACCAGAGGGGCCTCTGAGGTCCTTTGCAGCTCTAAATCTTTGACCCTGCAGAATTCCCATCCCATCCCACTTGGGGCACCTAAATTTTGTCCCTGAGCTCTTCTTCTCCTCCTGCATTCCTCTTGATCTCTAAAATCTTTTTGTACACACACACACACACACACACACACACACACACACACACACACACACACACACATACCATTTCCCTCCCTAACTAACCTTTGCTCTCTTCCCTTCACTGTATCCCCTCCAGGCCTACTCCTTGATCTTCCATCTCAGAAAAATAGAAAAAAACTTCCAAATATCCATTATATAGGAATGCATTATGGAAAGGTTCTATGACTCAAAGAGGTTAAGGAAGCCAGAGGTGTAGTCTGCTCCTACAATCCCATACAAAGCAATAAATCAATAGGGCACGCTGACATGCTAACACAGAGCTCCACTGATCTGTGGGACTTGGAGCTACTAGCATCTCCCCAATACTACTGGAGCTAAAAGCCACCTCACCAAGCCCTCCCTCCAAATGAAATCCAGTTCAACAAACCCTGAAGTGCTGACTGTACAAGGCACTGGATGAGGTGCTAGGGATACAGAGGTGAGAGAGATCACAGAACATGCCCTCAAGAGGTTTGCAATCTAAGAAGGGAAGAAACAGACCTTATTTTTCCCTTCCCAGTCCTGTGCCTGACTTTCTTTAGACTTCAAAACTATAGTCTCTCTACTGCTGGTTCATCCTGGAAGTTCCCTCAGAGCCTGGGCCCCTCTTTCCAGGCCACCATCCTCCTAGCCCAGTCCTCTGCAAGGCCTAACTCCCTTCTCCCACTGGTGACTTCTTCCTGGAGCATCCATCTTGTGAACATGACCCAGACAGGCCTGCATCACTCTCTGGACTTCACAACCAGGCCTCCAGTCAGGTCCCTTCATCCCTGTCTCCCATAATCCTGTCTTGCAGGTCCTCTGGGGCAGGGTATTTTCATCACCAAGACTCAGAAAAGTGCCTGATGCATATTAAATACTTAATACATGCTTGTTCTCTCTCTCCCTCCCTCCCTTCCTCCTTTTGTTCCTTCCCTCCTTCCTTCCTCTTCCTTCCTTCCCTCCCTCCTTCCTTCCTTCCTTTTTTCCTTCCTTCCTGCCTCCCTCCTTCCCTCCTTCCTTCCTTCCTATACAAATGTGTATGATACAAGGGAAAACGTGATAAGTGCAAAGGAGGGATCCCAGAAAGTGCTATGAGAAACAGGATGGAGAAATCAATTTCAGCTGGGGTCAGAGCCCAAGAAGGCTTTATGGAGGAGATGGCACCTGAATCAGGTATTTAAGGAAAGGACTTCCTATGGGTGAAGTTGGTGGAGGTGGGCGTGGGGGGGACAATTTATCCTAGCGAGTCATGGGGCACTATGATAAAAGATGGAGAAGGAAGAGAGCAGGACAAGAAGGGAAAAGCTGACAAGTCCAGTACAGCCAGAGCAGGCTGCCCATGCTCCAATATAGAAGCTTGAGTTAAAACCGGACCATGGTGCTAGTGCGGAAAGCCTTGAACACCAGTTAAGGAATGTGTGTGTGTGTGTGTGTGTGTGTGTGTGTAGTTGTTTGACACACATATGTATATATGTATGTATGTATATACATGCACATATATGTATATACATATTTATTTCTTTAATTTAACTGCATCTTTTTTTAATCTGGTAAAGAAATTTTTCACAACAAAAAAATAATTAAAAACTGATTTATCAAAGTCATTTATATTTTAAGTAAAATCAGTCCAAAATCTGCTTCAAAAGTAAAGCCCTTAGGATAGCTCTTGAGAAAATAGGAGTGGAAGAAAAGACCCAGTGGCCTGGTCTGCAATATACAATATCTGCTGGTTTGATTTTTCTCTCCATGCAAAAAACAGGGCCTGGGGTTAGTCAATGAGGAATGGATTACTGCAGTGAACAGAGCAACATCAAAAGCGGCTCTCAATGAAAAACAACAAAAATACAGTCAGAGAAGACTGTAACTGATTCACTGAATCCATTCACCACTTTTTCAATGCCCTTTCAGATACACAGTTGCTGTGAGAAAAACACTGTAAACCTTGAGGCCCCAGAGCAATGTGGCCTACAATAACAAACAAGATAAATCATTATTATAATCATTACCACCCCAGAAGGTAATCAGCGAAGTAGAGGATTTTCTGTGGGCTTTCTTTGCATTAGAAATTCTGATTAGTGACGGGCCATCACTGTACGGTGGGCCAGTCGTACAAAAACAGGGTCTCCTCCACAGTAAATGCTCCCCTCCATAAGCAAGTATTAGCTGAGTCTGAGAAGGGACCCGGAGTCACCACCTGCCCCCAAAATGTTTCAACACATTTGTTTTCCCATAACAACAGAGTTCTTTCTTCCCTAAACAGGGTCCACTAAAGCAATACTTTGTGGCTGCTACTTCCTTACCCGTTTGTTGTCTGCTGGACTATGGTAGAATTGAGCAATCACTGCTTCACTGTTGTTTCCCACACCGAAGTTGAATTTCTCCGATATTTTCTGGAATGATTTTCCATAGTCGTAAGACACGTAAACCTGGAAGGTGGGGGTAGAGGGACAGAGGGGAGAAAGAATTACAAGAGATCAGACAGAGAAATATGTCCCTCTGGCTGCATTTTCAAACTGTCCTGCTGCAGGTTCTGAATGTGGTGACAAGTATGTCTCAATGGCCTAATGAAATTATAGGCATCACCAGATAATGTTAACAAGGAAAGAACCAGCCCACCTCTGGGTCTGTCCCCAAGCATGTGGAGGGTGGATGACTTGTATTCAGTACTGGCTGCACAGGATGGAGGCAGGGTTACAAAAGGGCAACACAACCTGCTTGAGAAGGGGGCCAACATGAATGAAGCTTTGAGAGCCACCTTCTACTCATAACTGGGTCTAATGGATTCGCCTGGAAGGACTAAAAATGTGTCCAGTCTGTCAGGTCTCCACTACCACACAAAGGACTCTACATACTGTCCATTTCCCCACCTTCTGGGAAGCTCTACTCTTAGGCTGTGCAGGAATAAAGAAAAATCAGCTTCAACAGAAGAGGAGAAGGAGAGGAGAGGGAGAGGGTGTGGAGAGGAGGAAAGGAGAAGAGAAGAATGGAAGAGGGAAGGAAAGAAAGGGAGAGGGAGAGGAGAGAAGAGGAAAAGACTACTGCTACATATGTTTCCTTATTACAATAAGAAATATTTTTTTAATTTAAACACAAATGTATCATAAATTCCAGCTCTAATGCTCTTATGATTCATCAAGAGGAATAGGGAATTATAATTGACATTCAACTCAATTCAACAAAAATCTATTGAGGGCCTACTACGTATAAAACACTATGATAAACACCAAGGATACAAAATTTTAAAATGACAGCCCTGGACCTCAAAGGGAGGGGTGGGAGAAAGCAACACGTTCACCAATAAGTATGTGACAAGGTAGGGTATAATGGAAGCAAACGAGAGAGTCTACACACACTTTTGTCAACTTCCTTCTGACCCCAAAAGACACAGAGGCCAGGATGTGGATGGTGTGATGGAAGTGGCCAATACTGCACACCATTCTAAGCCTATCTGCAGCTTCCTAGCTATGAAAAGTCCTAGAGGAGTAATAAAAGCAATGGTTTAGACAAATCTGACACACACATAATGGACCCAAGAGCACTGTTTTGGTTTATCTTCAAATATCTCATAGGGAATAAAAGGGTTCCTAAAGGTCACCCAGAAAAGGGAAGGCCACAGGGGTCCCAGAAGTGCGGAGGCCGGGGGGGGAGGGGTGGGGGGGGGGGGAATGTCAGAGTCAGCCATCACCCTTGGCCACTACCATCTATTAGGCATAAAGGTTAATCCAACCTCAACAACGGCATTTGCACTTAAACGGGGTTCTAACCTAATTAACAGGGAAACAGACTTCATACAAGCATGGGGAACTTTCCAACTGCAGAAGAGGAAGTAGGGGATTGACAGCAGAAACCGATGTTCTTTTTTTTCTCTCCTAAATTGTGAAATGTTACAAAGAAGATTAGGACAAATTATTAGGACACAGAATAGAAGTTCTATTTGAGGGCAAAAGGATATAGTGAAACTCAATCTTTTCTTGTTCCCCTTTCCTCCAATGTTACGCTCCAGACACTGAATGACTTCAGAGAGACTGTGCATGCTGTTTTATGTGTCAGCAGGAAAATGTGAGGGAAAAATTTAGTTTTTCAGAAGGGAAAGTTACTTTCATTTACTTATTCGGAAATGCCTAGAAAAACGTCCTCTTGAAAGTGAACAGAGCTCTGCCCTTGGAGTCGGGTTCAAATCCCCCTGTCTGCTAAAAGACAGTCAAGACACCCTCTCTGGACCTCAGTTTGCAAGGGTTGGTCTAAGTAGGGGACCTCTAACCCTTTTGGATTTAAATATAAACCTATGATCCCTAGAGCTTCCTTTGAAGTGTACTCTTTCAAATGACATTTTGGTAGGGAGATCTGACAACTTACAAAAAAAACCCAAAACTTATATTTCAAACTTTATCAGCCATAAAATTATGGAGCTGGAAGCTTCTAACATCATCATCACTATTAAAACAACAACTGCATTCACGGAGGGCTTCAACAACCCTTTGAAGTACAAGAGGACAGTGTCAGATGCAGCAGTAAAGTCAAAAAGACTGAGATTTTTTTAACAGGTCATTAGAGAATTCAAGAAATGTACAGTACCAATGGAGAGAGCACAACTCCATGTGGCTTCCCAAAGGACGTCTTCTCTAGCTCTCTCAGACCATCCCCAGTTACTGCTACATCTCTGTCTAGCATACAGTGCTTTACACAGGGCAAACTCCTAAAAATGTTTCTTGAATTGTACTGCTGCTAAATATAACTCATTTTTTTCCCTTCCTGACTGACCCTTACACCTAGATACAATACAATTGGTGTATGATCCTTCGGCTAGCTCTGTAACAAGAGCTACCAACCACATGAGAATCAAAGCCTGCATTTTGAGATCAAGAAAAATAACATCTACTGTTCCGTGTTAATACACTTGTCACAGAAGGAGATCTCTGATAGGTCTTGTTCTTTATGAATAAGATGTTCGTATGTTACCCAACACCGACTTAATTCTGTTAAGGTATCCAAAAATTCAATGGGGAGGTGATGATTGTTTCCAGTATTTTTCCACAAGATAAAAGTGGAACTTAGAGGTCTTTGGCTTCCAGAATAATCTAATTGCAAACTACAAACACCACACTGCCCTTCTCCAGCATTTGAGAATCAAGTGCTTCTATACTTTTTAACCTCCTCTTTAATTACTGTAGGGAATTAATGAATTTTTCTTTCAGGTCACCGTGAAAGAAAAGCTTGCTAACTTCTTTTGACACCACCAGCTCCTGGCTCTAAGTCACAATGCATTAAAAAAAATTAACATCAAAAAAGAAGCATTTCCAGACAAACTGAACACAAAATGAAGACTGTATATGAAACCGTGGATCCACATTTTGCACTGCTTTTCAAAAAACTACATAATAAACTGACACTACTTTCTTTTTTAGTTAAATTATTTTTTCGATGAACAAAAATCCACTTCCTTTCCTGCCCATTCTGTCCCCCACTATTTGAAAAGAAAAAGAAAACTTATTAAAAAAAATATAGAGTCAAGTATAACAAATTCTCACACTGGACATGTCCAAAAATTACGTCACTCTATATCCCAAGCTGATTACCTCTGAAAAGAGGTAGGTAGCATGCTTGATCCCTGGTACACTGGCATGATGATTGTATTGACTGGTACCAAGTCATTTTGAAGATTACTGTTTTATGGTTTATTTTGAGATCTGGGAATACTGCATTCCCTTATTTCTCATTTTTATTTTTAACATTATTTCCCTTGAGATTCTTGGTGTTTTGTCCCCCCATATGAATTTTGGTTTGGGGGGAGGGGATCGGAGCTCTATAAATCAATCCTCTGGTAATTTGATTGGTATAGAATAGACTAAGCAAATTAATTTAGGCAGTTCTGTCATTTTTATTATATAGGCTCAGCCCCATCCATGAGGAATATTTTTCCAGTTATTTAGATTTGTCTTTATTTCTGTAAAAAGGGTTTTATTTGAGTGGTCCTGGGTATTACTCCTTTGGGAGTTAGTATGTGATTTATTAAATTTCTTTTTCTGAAATTAAGTTGTTTAAACTCTATTTCTTATTCTGTTAATCTGAGTATTTTATATCTTTTAAAATAACCATCCATTTCTTTTAAAGTTGCTAGGGGTTTTTTGGTATGTAACTGGGTAAAATATTTTCTAATAATATCCTTTATTTCTTCATATGTTGTGATTTCTTCTATTTTCATTTTTGATAGTGGTAATTTGATTTTCTTCTCCCTTTTTCAAAAATTAAAATTTTAAACTAATAACATTTCCCCCCTAAAAAAATCCAGCTCCTTCTCTTTAGGAATTCATTTTTTTTAAGTTGTCAATTTTGTTAATCTCTTCTTTGACGTTCAGAATTTGTACTTTGGTACAAATCATGTTGGTTTTTCTGTTGGTTAATCATGTTGTTTTTTTTTTGTTGTTGTTGTTGTTTTTCGTTTTCTAGGCCTTATTTTTCTTTTGGTATATTCTCAGTTCACTGATCTGTTTTCTTTCCTTTGTTGATAAAAGTGTTTAGAGATGTGAATTTTTCCCTAAGGACTGCTTTGTTTGCATCACCAAAACTCTGGTATTTTGTCTCATCCTTTTCTTCTTTAATAAAACTATTAATCATTTCTATGAATTGTTCTTTGACATACGAATACTTCAGGCTTAAATTATTTCTAGTTGATTTCAATCTTTTTCGATGGCTCTTTATTAAATTACCATTTTATTGCATTGTGGTCAGTAAATGATGTATTTGATATAACTACTTTTGTTCATTTGTATGTAAGATTTTAATGCCCTAAAACACAGTCAATTTTTATAAAGATGATATACACAGGTGAGAACGATACGTCTGTATTCAATTCTTTTCTACTGTCATTAAATAAAATTGCTAGAGATCTATCATATCTAACTTTTCTAAAATTCTATTCATGTCCTTAACTTCTTTCTTGCTTTTTGTTTTTGTTTTTTAAGATCCGTCTACCACTGAAAATGGTACAGTGATTTCTACCACAATTATAGTTCTGTCTTCCATTTCTCTTGGTGATTAATTTAGCTTTTCTTTTTAGTATTTAGATGCTAGCCATTCAGTGCATACACATGAAGTACTGAAATTAATTCATTATGTATGTTATCTTCCAGCAAAATGTAATTACTATTTATCTCTTAATCAAGTCCATTCTTGCTACAGTTTTGTCTAAGATCATGATTACTACTCCTGCTTTTTTAAAAAATTCATCTAAAGCACAAGAGATTTTGCTCAAGTTCTTTATTTTAAATGTGGGTGAATCTGATGTATCAAGTGTGTTTCCTGTAAATGGCATACTACAAGATTCTACTTTCTCATCCATTATGCTATCTTCTTCTGTTTTATGAGTTCATCCCACTCACAATTATGATCATCATTTATATATATATCTCCCTATCTTATTATTTCATACTCCTTTCTCTCTCTCTTTGCTCCCAACTAACTCTTTACAAGGAAGGGAAAGGAACAGCTCTGTGTTCCATACCAATAAACTTCTCCTCCCTTACCCCTCTTTTCCCCTCACCCAGACGCCAATCACAGATTTCTTTTCTTCCTTTTTCACCTCTAATATTTACTTAACCTCTTTAATCTCTCTACATGCACTGCTGATCTCTCTCTCTTCCTTGACACTCTCTTCCCTCTAAGTTTTCAGGACATCATTCTCTCTTGGTTTTTCTTCTATCTATCTGAATGGTCCTTCCCAATCTCCTTTGCTGGACCCTAATTCGGATTATGCCTTCTAACTGTAAGTGTTCCTCAGGATTCTGTCCTGGGACCTCTTCTCTTCTCCCTCTATATCACTTCACTTGGTGATCTCATCAGCTCCCATGGATTTCATGACCATCTTTATGCTAATGATTCTCAAATCTACCTTTCCAGCCCCATCCTCTCTGCTGACCTCCAATCTCACATCTACAACTGTCTTTCAGACATCTCAAACTGGATGTCCAGTAGACATTTTAAACTCAGTATGTCCAAAACAGAATTCTTTATCTTTCCCCCTAAAATCATCCCTACCTCCTGTCTTCCCTATTACAGTAGAGGACAACACCATTCTTAGTCCCTCAGGCTCACAATCTAGGAGTCATCCTGGATTTCTCACTATCTCCCACCCATCCTCACCCCCATATCCAAGCTGCCGCCAAGGCCATTGATTTCACCTTTGCAACATCTCTCAGATATGCCCTCTTCTCTCCTCTGACACTGCCACCACCCTGGTACAAGCCCTCATCATCTCATGCCTCAATTACTCCTGTAACCTGCAGGTGGATCTGCCTGCCTCAAAGTCTCTCCCCATTCTAATCCATATCCATTCAGCTACTACTGAGATTTTCCTAAAGGGCAGGTCCAATCATGTCCCACACAACCTCTACTCAATAAATTCCAGGGGTTCCTAATTGGCTCCAGGATCAAATACAAACCGCTCTGTTTGGCATTTAGAGCCCTTCATAACCTACCCCCAGCCCATCCTTCCAGTCTTCTTAAACCTCACTCCCCTACTACATACTCTTTTCAATCCATTCCCCAAATAAGACACTCTTCTCAGTTCCAGGCATTTTCTCAGGCCCTCCCCCCCAGGCCTAGAACGTGTTCCCTCCTCATTTCCCTGGCTTCCTTTAAGACCCAACTGAAATCCCATTTTTTTACAGAAAGACTCCCCAACTCCTCCTCATTCCAGTACCTTCCCTCGGTTAATTATTTCCTATTTATCCTATATATAGCTTGTCTGTATACATTTGTTTGCTTTGTTGTCTTCCCCATTAGAATGTGTGCAGAAGGGCAGGAACTGTCTTTGGCCTCTTTTTGTATCCCCAGGGCTTAAAGAGCACAGCGCTAGGCACAGAGAAGGCACTTAGTAAATCTTCACTGGCTAGATATTCAGTAACTAAACTCTCTGAATTTAGGGTTTATTTTGCTTATGCCTAATCTCTCCTTGAAAATGCCCTTCCTACTCATTAAAGTTGAACTGTTTACATTCCTACATGGAAAGACAATATTTGGAACTCATGAGACTTTTCTCAGTATGAGGACAGTTGAAGGGAATATACATATATATACATATATATATGTGTGTGTGTGTGTGTGTGTGTGTGTGTATATATATGTGTGTGTGTGTGTATATGTGTGTGTATATATATGTGTGTGTGTGTGTATGTATATATATATGTATGTATGAGGGTGTATGTGTGTATATATGTATACTTAGAGGGCACAGGGTAAATTGTGGATATCTAAAAAATAAAGGGATATCTAAAAAAAATTAAGAGGTGAGAGGAATATATTGGGAGAAGGAGAAAGGGAGAGATAGAATAAGGTAAATTATCTCACATAAAAGAGGCAAGCTATTACAATGGAGAGGAGGGAGGTCAAAGGGAATGAGTCAACCTTGTTCTCATTGGATTTGGCTTAAGGAGGGAATAACATACACACTCAATTGTATATCTTACCCTATAGGAAAGTAGGGGGAAAGGGGGTAAGAGGGGTGGATGATAGAAGAGGGGCAGACTGGGGGAGAGGGTAGTCAGAAGCAAACACTTTTGAAAAGGGACAGGGTCAAAGGAGAAAATAGAATAAATGCAGGGTGGGATAGGATGGAGGGAAATATAGTTAGTCTTTCACAACATGACTACTATGGAAATGGTTTGCATAACTACACATGTATAACCTATATTGAATTGCTTGTCTTCCCAGTGGGGATGGGTGAGAAGGAAAGAAGGGAGAGAATTTGGAACTCAAAGTTTTAAAAACAAATGTTTAAAAAAATGTTACATGCAACCGGGAAATAAGATATACAGGCAGTGGGGTACAGAAATCCATCTTGCCCTACAAGAAAGTAAGGGGGAAGGGGATAAAGTGAGGGATGGAGGGAACATATGAGGGGGCACACTAGGGAAGGAGTGATCAGTATGCTTACTATCTTGGGGTGGGAGACAGGGGAAGGACGGGGAGAAAATTTGGAACTCAAAATCTTACAGAAACAAATGTTGAAAACTAAAAATAAATAAATTCTGAAAATACCCTTCCTATTATTCCCCCCTCTCCCTGTTGCCTCCAATTTCCCTGTTGAGTTGAATGTATTTCTACATAAAATTCATTATATGTCTGTGGGGAGTGGGTAGATTCCTATCCTCCTTTGACCAGATATTCAAACGAAAATGAGATTCCAGTGACATCTGCTCCTTCCAACCCTTCCTCATTTTTATAGACTTGCTTCCCTGACTTATGTGAGATAATCAGCACCCCCTCTTCCTTTCCTTTTCTTCTCTAGTATCCTCTTCCCCCTTCCTTACCTTTCTTCTTTAAATATTATCAAAACATAAAATTAATCCCACACCCTCTATCGTATTTGACTTCCTCTATGAACTCTTCAGACATTAGGGTTCTGAGGAGACACTCTTATCCTTCTGCCCCAATTAGCATGGCAACACTTGATCTTTATAAAGTCCCTTTGAATTTTTCACCAGCACTTAACCTTTTTGTTTTTCTTGGCCCTTATGTTTACATTTACTTAGGTCCAGTATTTTTTATCAGGAATGCTTGGAAGTTTTCTATTTCATTAAAAAGTCACTTCCCCCCTGTAAGAGAATACTCATTTTTGCTTGGTGAATTATTCTTGGCTATAAGCCCTATCTCTTGCCTTGTGAAATACCTATAACACACTCTCTTCTCTTTTATACTGGTAGCTGTTAAATCCTATGTGATCCTGACTATGGTTCCTCGGGACTTGACCTCTTAATCTTCCTTTTTTTGCTGTTTGCTGTATTTTTATTTTCTAATTTGGAAACTCTAAATTTTGGCTATGCCATTCCTGGGAGTTTTCCTTTCAGGGTTTCTTTAAGGAGGTAAATGACAGATTTTTTTCCTGTTTTCACTTTGCCTTACAATATGTCTCAGCAGCTTTTTTTCAAGATTTCTTGAAATACATTTTCCAGACTCTCTTTTTGGTCACAGCTCTCAGGTAGTCAAATGATTCTTAAATTATCTCTCACTGATATTTTTATGGGTTTTTTTTAAATGAGATATACTTTTTCAATTTTCTGTTTTAAAATTTCTCATCACATGATTAATTTCTATTGGATCCATTCAGATTTTCAAAGACTATGTTACTTGGGTAAGTATTTTCTTGTGTTAAGTGGCTAATTCTCTTCCATAACTGTTATCTGTTTCTGAATTCTTTCATCCATCACTTTCACCTCACTTATAATACTATTTTTAACTCTTGCTTCATTTCTTCGAGGAATTCTACTTGAATATGTAGACAAGATTTTCTTTTTTTGAGGATTTGCTTATGAGTATTTTGTAATTATTCTTCTCATTTAGGTTAGTCTTGGGCATCACTAGAATCATAGTGGCTCTGTGATGGGTTCTACAGTCTTCTGATGGGACTACTGTGACTCTGTATGATCCTGAACTGTCTTATCGAAGGCCATGCTACTATGCTCTTCAGTTATTGAGTACTGTGTTCTTGAAGATAACAGGGGCAGCTTGAGCCAGGGAGTTGCAGACCTTCAGCAGGCACTGTATGATCAAAGCAAGAGCACAGAAAGATCCTTTCCTTCTGGGTTTTTCAGGTTCCACACCCAAGGTTATGTCTAATCAACACAGCTGCAGGCTTGCCTCAGGTGGTGCTCCAGTAGACAGTTGTTGGTCCCAGCCTATCAGCTGAATAGCTAAGCAGTGATGAAGTTCAGAATAACTGTACTGAGCCCAGGAAAGTCTTAGATCTGCTCTGGGCCATCCTGCATCATGCCACTTGTCCAGCCCTTTTCAGAGCCCTTCAGAAGACCCCATGATACACATCTACACCATCGGCTCTAGCTGACCCCACACAGCTAGCCTACCTCTGCTGTCTGCCCAGGGCTGGGCCAGGAACCCACTTGTGGTAACCAATACTATTAATCTTGTTCTGTTTTCAGCTTGGAGCTAAGTTAAGTCCTCAATCCACTCTGTGGAATGTTGAAGTGCTTCATTCAGTTAAGACTGAGGTTCTTCTGATGCCTGCTCCCTCATCCCTCTTTCCATGTTTGTATATTCTTCTCACATCCCAATTAAGAGAAATATAAAACTCCACCTCTTTTTCCTCCTTTCTACACAAATGTATCCCTTTTACTTTCCCTTCTTTTTCCCCTCTCTTCAATTCCTCAGAACAGAACCAACCTACCCCCAGATCCTCTTTTTCTTCTAGTTTTAGCTCCTTTAATACCCTCTGAGGGCAGCTACATGGCACAGTGGATAGAGCACCTGGCCTGGATTCGGGAAAACCTGGGTTGAAGTCTGGCCTCAGACACTTCCAAGCTGTACGACCCTGGGCAAGTCACTTAATTCACTGTGCCTGAGTTTCCTCATCTGCAAAAAGAACTGGAGAAGGAAATGGCAAATCACTCCAGTATCTTTGCCAAGAAAATCCCAATGGGGTCACAAAGTATCAGACACAAATGAAACAAAACAATGACAAAAACACCCTCTGAAGACCTTAAGGTTCTGAAGGGATTCTTGTTTCTTCATCTTCCCTACTAGAAAGTTAACAGGGCATAAGCAAACAGCCCCTTCCAAGTGCTCAAATAAATTTACCTTTCTAGGCTTCTCTTGATACTCATTTTATACTTGAATCTTAAAGTTTCTGCTCAGTTCGGGTCTCTTCATCAAGAATGCTTTCAAGTCCTCTACTGTATTAAAGATCCATTTTTCTTCCCATGTAGGAATAGACAGCTTTGAAAGGTGAGATATTCTTAGCCATAAACCTGTATCTTCTGCTTCTTGATACACCATTAACAAAGATTTCCTCTCATTGACAAGAGAAGCTGCCAGGTCTTGCTTGTGTGATTTCTGACTGTAGTTCCTGATACTTGAATTTTTGTCTTTCTGACTGCCTATAATCTGATGTGGAATCTCTGGAGTTTGACTTGGGTGGTCCTATGACACTTGGTTTTTCCTTTCAGTAGCTAATGGAGTAAAATCTTTCTATTTTCACTCTACCCTCCAATTTTAATAGATCTGGACATTACTCACTTATGATTTCTTGAAACATAGCATCCATGCTCTTTTAAATCATGGTTTTCAAGGAATCCAATGATTTAAAAATTGTTTCTCCTTGACCTGTTTTCCAATACTTGGAATTCCTTCCTCCCTCACCTTTGCCTCCTTGAGTACAACCTACTACAAGAAATCTTTCACGAAATAGCCTCCACCTCCCCTCCAACCCCATCAATAGCATTCTCTCTCTTCTCAAATTATCCTCTATCGACTTATTGGTAGACATTCTTCTTAGACAAACTCTTTTAGGACAATGACTGTTAGTTGGTAAAAATAAATAATAAATCATGTTCTCAAGTTTAAGTCCATCACAGACTTGCCAAGTGGACTTTGAAAACTTTTCCCCTCAATAACCTCATCTGTAAAATGGGCAGGGGGGAATATTAGATAATCTCTACAGTACCTTCCACTTCTGGTTTTCTATGGTCCTATGTAGGAGTAGCTGAATAAATACTACCTAAAAAGACTCATGCATAACCAGCAGGCCTCTCATACTTGGAACAAGTTATAGCTAAATGAAGGAATTTATTTTGACTACAAAACTATATTTGTCATAAGGGCCTTATTTTTCTTTTTTCTTTTAATAAGGAAGAGAGGAGAGAGGAAAGAAAATAATTTTTAATTTAAAAAAATTAAAGATTGTATCTAGTACGTGGATCCAGGAACTGTATGCAACCCTTCCTCGAATTAATGATCAATATAAAACTTTTCATCAAAAAAAAACACCTTCGGGGCAGCCAGGTGGCTCAGTGAAAAGAGCACCAGCCCTGGAAGTCAAGAGGACCTGAGTTCAAATCCAGCCTCAGACACTTAATATTTACTAGCCGTGTGACCTTGGGCAAGTCACTTAATCCCAATTGCCCTGCCTTCCCCACTCAAAAAAAAAAAAAAAAAGCAAAAAAACCACCTTCTTATCTCACCCTTGGTCCTACAAACCAAGCTAGCTTGTGATTTTCCAGGGATGAAAGATCCCACCATTACATTGAGTGAAGCTATGCTCCAGGCTTCCCTTAGAGAATTCTTTGTATCCTGCATCCTTATGGATGTCCCCATTTTAAAGCCCTAACCAACAACTGCTTGAGGGAGTGGCCCCAGCTAAGCACCTTAACTTTTATGGGCCTCCCAGATTCTCTATCTGAAAAATGGGGTTAATAATACCTATTCTGTCTCTCACAAGGACACTGTAAGAGTCAATGAGACTACATACATGAAAAACAAGGGCGATCGGCCTGCAGACTGCAGGAGGGCCAAGCCATCATTCAGAAGCCAAGTGCTCTTGCATTGAGCGGCCTGGATCCAGATCATGGTCTTAGGTGGTGGTCCTGGGGTGCGTTTTCAGCGACCCAAAGCTGGTGGGGGCTGCAGCAGCCTCCTAAAAGCACCGGCAGCTGGGAAAACCCCAGCAATTTGGGACAGAGCTTTCCCCTCTGGAAGCAGAGTTCCACAGAGCTAAAAAAATCATTGACTGGCCAACCATGAGAAGACAAAGGAAGCAAAGTAAGAACAATAACCAAACTCTAGATTGCTTCTTTGGGGAAAAGAAGGATCAAAGCAGGGAACGGGAGGAAGACAACACAGTCAGAACTCCCGCACCAAACGTTTCCAAGAAACATGAAGATTGCCTAAAAGCTAGAGATCAGCTGAAGAAGGATTTTGAAAACCAAATGAGAGAAGTGGAGGAAAAATTGGGAAGACAAATAAGAATGATGCAAGAAAATCATGAAAAGAGAGTCGACAACCTGACTGAAGAAATTAACACCTTAAAAAAATAGATTAACTCAGATGGCAAAAGAGGCCCAAAAAGCCAATGAGGAGAACAATGCTT
>CM053588.1:210654660-210692766 GCA_028646515.1 Pseudochirops corinnae | reverse complement strand
ATAAACAAGGAAAAGAAATCATAAGGAACTTCTCAAAGTTGAACTATTTACATGCCAACATGGAAAAGTGACAATTGTAACTGATGAAACTTTTCTCAATATGAGGATAGGTGAAGGGAATACAAATGTATATATACATATACATACACATATGTCTATATAGGAAGGTTTATATATGCATACAAACACATATCTGAGTATGTGTATATATGAGTACACAGAGGGCACAGGATCAATTGAATAGGAAGGGACGATACTCTAAAAGGTGAAATCCTGAGGTGGGAGAGGATTAGAATGAGAGGAGACAGGGAGAGACAGAATGGCGTTAATCACTTCATAGAAGAGGCAAAGGATAATTGTTACAATGGAGGGGAAGAACAGGGAGGCGAAAGGGAATGGGTCAACCTTACTCTCATCGAATTTGGCTTAGGGAAGGAATGACATAAACTCTAAACTGGGTATCTTGCCACACAGGAGAGTAGGGGGGATAGGGATGAGAGCTGGGATGATGGAGGGGAGGGCGGTGGTGGCGGAGGGTTGATGGAAGTACACACTTCTGTAAAGGGATAGGGACAGGGTAGAGAAGAGAACAAGGCGGGGCAGGATAGGAAGGAGGGACATATAATCAGTCTATCACAATATGCCCACTGTGGAGAGGTTCTGTGTAATTACACATGTTCAGCCTGTACTTGATTGCTTGTCCTTCCAGTGGGGTGGGTGACGAAGGAGGAAGGGAAAGAATCTAGAATTTAAAGTTCTATAATCAAATGTTAAAAATATATATGAGTATATATATGTATATATACAATTATTGTTATTATTATTATTATTAACTACATCCAACTGGGACTTAAGATACATAGGCACTGTGGCAGGGAGATCCATCCTGCCCTACCAGAAAGCCAGAGGGGTGATGGGGGAGGACATAGGAGAGAGCAGATTGGGGGAGGGTTATACAGTGGGAAAGCAATAAAAAAAAAAAAAAAAAGAAAAGAAAAACAAGGGAGATGATATCTCTGCCTATTCTTCCCTGTTCTCTTGTGATTCACCCAATATACTTATAATTCCACCTAACATCCTAGAGCTCGGATCACCAGATGAATTAGCCAGGGAAGGGAACAAAGGGATTCAAAGCTAAGGTCTCTCAACCTGTCCACTTGGAAATTTCAAAGACTTTTAGATTGGAGACAATTCCTACTACCATCTTCTTTCTGAATCTAATTAAAATAATATATGTATATTATTATTTAATTATATCTTATCAAAGGCAGGATGGCATAGTGAATAAAAAAAATCTGGTCTCAGAATCAGAACTGGGTTCAAGTCCTATCCATCACACACATACTGTCTGTGTGACCCTTCACAAATCACCTGACCCCTCGATGCCCCCAGACAACTCTCTAAAACAAGAAACTGCAGAATAGTCACTAATGTATATTTAAAAAGGGACTCAACAAACTCACAGATATTTATATAATACAAAGGTCTGTATATAATACAAAAACAAAATTTAAAATAAATTTTTATATTTTATATATATACATACATAATATGTACAATACATATAATGAGTACCACACACACACACAAGAAAGTACAATTGTATAAAACTGAGAGATCCTTGCATCCAGCTGAAATGAAGCATCTTCTTGCATTCTGGGTAACATAGCAACCACAGCATTAAAGGACCCTCTGCACACAGTACCAGGTTGTCAATGTGTCATATGTATAATCCAAACAAATTCCTCTTATTTTCAGCAGAGTTCCTGAAATGGAGGTAACATCCAGCCCACGAACACTTTATAAAGACAAAAAGTCAAGGAAAGAAATGCACCCAAGGGCAACAGGTAAGAATTCAAGAATGAGAAAACCAGTGAGATTTCATCTGGGCTCTGTTCCAAGGGACAAGGTGGCTTCTGCCCAGGAATATATATTTCTGGCACCATGTCGAGTGGATACAGCAACCAGGACAATATCACGTCTCTTTGAGAAAAGAAGCAACCACAGTATCATAAGGATATGTTTTCAGCACTGAGCTGCATATCAGGCAAGCAAAAGAGATAATATTTCTACTCACTCTGCCCTGTCATTGTGTGATATTCCTGGTCTACTTTCCACTTACCTACAATTTCTCCAGGTGAGCCAACAGCAGACACCACTTCCCACAGGCAGAACAAAAGGAGGCCTTGATATGCCCACGCACCAACAAGCTCCCAGACCTCCCTCCTTCCAAATAAGGCCGGCATACTTACATCACTGCTCTTAGGCCCCAGCAGTGCCAGGCTGTCTCTGGCTAACGCCACAATCACGTTGCTCTTTTCTCCGGCCCAGTGTACCACCATCTGATTATGGGAGTCATTCAGGCTCACCTGAAACAGATTGAATCACCAGAAGAATTAGCCAGGGTGACAGAAACAGGAAATCTGGATCCTTTTCCTCTCCCCACACCTGTCCACAGGAAATTTCAAGGGCTCTTAGGTTTGAAAGACAGTTTGTACTTTTTTTGAGCATAGCCACACCCCACGCCTCCAATCCCCCAGAATAAACTTCCCAAAGGAAAAAAACAAACTGGTTCCCTTCAAAAGACCATTTTAAGGTTAAATCTCGTTCATGTACAGGTGATATTCACACTGAGACAACTCTTTCCCATAAGTCCCTGTTGACATCAATTACTCTGCTTTCTTGTGTCTTTTGTAGAGATCATCCCAACCTCTGTTTACCCTCTCCTTGTTGTACATGTGACACACATATAGCAAGCAGTCTAACTGAACAAAATGCTGGCAATTCCTTTGCACTTGCCCAGGTCCCCTACCTCAGTGTAGCTATAAAGACTTCAGTAAACTTAGGCAGGATCTCAGGCTGACACCGCGTTAAGGTATCTAAGGGGTGGTGCTGTTTATTCCCAGCATCCAATGGGAAACAGAGAAGTTCAGTATGAATGTAGAATTCTTTGTTTGATGTGTTACAAAGCAGAAGGAACAGTCACATTTATATGAAAATAGAAAAACATGAGACCAAAGAGAAATAACTCTTTGGTTACTATTCTATCCCCTATATTTGTGTGGAAAATGAAGAGTTGGTAATACTTTTTAAAACTCTCTAAGAATCCCCAAAATTTAGTGTTAAAAAGAGCTTTTAAGGTCATCAGACCAATCCTCTCATTCTAGAGATGAAAATGGGGACCCAGAGAAGTTCAAGTCAGTTGCCCAAGTAGTGAGGTCTCCTATCATTGAAGATGTCTGAAGGATGGTGAATAACCCATTGGGGCTACTTCCCCATCCTGGATCAGGATCTGAACAAACACAAACACAGCTCCAACTCTATTGCCAATCACAGAGATTTTAGTAGTATGTGAGCCACTGGTGGTATAAAACACACAAAAGTCATTTTTAAAAATCTGCTTAGTGACCATACATTGATCTCAGTCTTTGTTCTGGTCATAAGAAATGAAGCAACCCCCACAAGGATCCCAAGAATGCATATCTGCCCATAAGCCAGCACTGTTTTGAACTCAGGAAGACAAAGGGTGGTAGAGGTCTTTAAAAATGCACCAAGCTATACCACCTCACACCTATCAGATTGGCTAAAATGACAGAAAAGGAAAATGATCAAGGATGGAGAAGATGTGGGAAAATTGGTTCACAAATTCACTGCTGATGGAGATGTGAACTGATCCAGCCATCCTGGGGAGCTATTTGGAACTACGCCCAAAGGGCTATAAAACTGTGCACACCCTTTGATCTAGCAATATTACTACTAGGTCCGCATCCCAAAAAGATCATAAAAAGGGGAAAAACATTTATAGCAACTCTTTTTTTGGTGGCAAAGAGCTGTAAACTGAGGGAATGCCCATCAACTGGGGAATGGCTAAACAAGTTGTGGTATGTGAATGCAATGGAATACTATTGTGCTATAAGAAACGATGAGCAGGTGGATTTCAGAAAAACTTGGAATAACTTCTATGAACTGATGCTGAGTGAAGTAAGCAGAACCAGAACACTGTACACAGTAACAGTAAGACTATGCAAAGTTCAACTATGATTGACTGAGCTCTTCTCAGAAATACAATGATCTAAGACAATTTCAAAAGACTCATGATGGAAAACGCTGTCTGTCCACATCCAGAGAAAGAACTACGGAGTCTGAATGCAGATTGAAGCATGTTGCTTTCTTTTTGTTTGTCTGTTTTTGTGGCTTTTCTCTTTTGTTCAGTTTTTTCTTTCACAACATGACTAATGTGGAAATATGTTTTCAGGACTGCACACGTATAACCTATATCAGATCGCTTACTGTCTTCGGGAAAAGAAGAGGAAGAAAGAAAAATCTGAAACTCAAAATTTTATAAAAATAAATGTTGAAAACTATCTTTACATGTAATTGTAAAAAATGAAATACTATTTACAAAAAAAATGCACCAAGCTAAGGTGAGCAGACTTAAGGCAAATAAGAAGGCACCAATAGGGAGTAAGCTAGGGGAGGACCAGCACAAGGTTTGGGAGGATTCCTCTGGAGTCGCAAGGCTGTATTTATGAACTTTTCATTCTAGCTGTTTGTCCACACCCAGCATTCTCCTCCCTTCACCACTACCCCCACACTACAGAAAGTGTCCTCATCTAACCAAGACTGCCCCAGGGTCAGACCCCAGAGTTTCTAAGGTTCTTCTTTCTCAAAGATTCTAGTCACACGTCTACTACATGGCAGATCCAAAATGAGAATCTACACTTCCTGTCAGTCTAGGACAGAGGTTCTCAAACTTTTAAGTCTCAAGGACCCTTTTACACTCTTAAAAATTACTGAAGATCATCCAAAGTACTATTCCTCATTTGGATTATATCTATAGATATTTACCATATTAAAAGTTTCAAGTCTTAATATTATCACAAAAATAGTTTTGACCTCACCAAACTCATAAAAAGATCTCAAGGATCCTCTGGCATCCTTGGATCACACCTAATCTAAGATGTAAGGCTCAAAAAGAGATGATTTGGTCCCCAGTGAGCACGTTTCTAGGTGATACTGATTCTTACCACCCAAGATCACTCTCCTAATCCTCTCACTTTTGGCCCAGGAACTGAATATACGTCTCTGAAATACACAAATTTTTCTGAATCCAAGTGACAATCTCCTACCCTAGCCTACATGGTTTTTTCTCCCTAGTTTCAGTACCCCATTAGGAATTATCACTGTTGGCTAGACTTCTTGAACTGATGCAAAGCCTCAGCCTAAGCAGAGCTACTCTGTGAGGTTTTTGTTTTGTTTTTTCTCTTTTGGTTGTTCTTAGAAATCTTACTGTCAAAATATAAGCAACAATAAATCTTTGCTTCTCTTCTACTTTCCCTCCCCACCCCCGACCTTGTTCTTCCCACCTCCTTCTCCTTAAGGTGTTCTCAGATGTCACAAAAGGATAAGAGAAACACCTGCAAAAAGAACTTGGCAGGCAGAGTGACAGAGGAGCTAATCTTTAACTATTTTACTTTGAGACAGCACCCTGCATCAAAGTAGATCCAAGATCTCATGCACTTATTTTTCAAATGCCTGGTATAAAGTGTGGTTGTGTTACTTTTTTTTAAAAAGGGGGGAAAATCTTCAAAATGTTTTGGAGGTGTATCATTCTAAATTTCCCTTCCCACCACTACTTAACATCTCATGTAAGTAAGTGACAATGGGATGGAATAAAGAGAAAACACCAAGGGGAAACCAGAGCCCCGGAGGAATCAGGGCATCTTTCTAAGCACGAAGGTTCATTATCACTTCCTGGAGCTTAATCTCCTCCCCAGTAGGGGTAACATGCAGATGAAAGTGAACAGGAAACATAAGTATAGGAGTATAAGAGTTACGATGGTTTGAACAAGCATCCAAATCTCTCTCCTTGGATATCAAAGTTATGACTAGAATACTAATGCTAAGAGTTAATATTTATCTAGCACCTTAAAGTGTGCAAAAATGACTTCCTCACAAACAAGACAGGGAAATGGGTCCTGTGAGTCTAATTATCCCAATTTAACAGAAGAGGACACTTCTATGTGGAGAATTAAGGGCCTTGCCCATGGCCACACATCAAGTATCTGAAGCAGAATTCAAACCCAGGTTTCCTGATTCCAAATCCAGGATTCTTTCCACTATGCCCTGCTGCCTCATAACACTAGGAAGAATCAATCAATCAAACAATAAGCATTTATTAAATGCTGATCATATGCCAGGCTCTGTGCTAGGTACTGGATTCAAGGCCCAAAATGAGACAACCTCAAGTGACTTATCTAGGAGACATGTACACATACAGGAATTCAGTGTCCTCACCAGAATGTACTCCTGACTGTTCCCACATTCCATCTACAATGCCCCCTCACCAGGTACCTTCATACCCCCCTCACTTTCCAGTTTCTTCTTATGAGTCTTCTAGCCCCTTCAGAATGGAAGCTCCTTGAGGGCAGGAGCTGTTTTTCTACCTGTTTGCACTGACATTCCCAGTGTTTAGCATAGTGCCTAGCACATTGTTGTTGTTCAGTTGTCGTGTCCAAATCTTTGTGACTCCATTTAGGGTTTTCTCTGCAAAGATCCTGGGGTGCTTTGCCATATCCTTCTCCAACTCATTTTACAGATGAGGAAACTGAGGCAAGCAAGGTTAATAAGTGACTTGCCCTGGGTCACACAGCCAGTGCATGATATGAGTTTAACAAATGCTTGTTGATTTGACTTGACTTTATCTAAGTATATACAAAAACTACGTAAAATAAATACAAGGTAACTAAAGGAAGGAGAGAATGGATAAGAAGGAAGACTGAACTGTGACTAAAAATGATCTCCAGTAAATATAATACAGAAAAAGGTGTGTGTATTTGTGTGTACATTTGTTATAAGGTCTTTTTTTCTTTTTTTTCCCATTGAGGGGAAGGGTTGAAAGGAGAGAGTGGATAGGGATAATAGCATAATGGAAAAAAAGAAAAGACAGTCAATGAAGCATCTTTTTTTAATGGGCACAGGAGAAATAAGGCTGGTAAGTAACAGACAAGTGGGACTTGCTTTAAAAGTTATATGTTGAATTTATTACATATTTCAAAGAAAGGGAACCTGTGCATACTAGAGATTCACAATTTTATGGACAATCCTCTTCTGTTTTGTTTGATATTTAAGTTTAGAAGAAAAATAAACATAATAAAGGTCTAGCCACACAGATATAATATCTAAGTTATTCTTGATCTGACTGAGGAAAACATTCAGTTTTCAGGCTTGACCTCAAAGATGACCTATCTAAAAAAAATGGTAACCAAGGGACTGAGAGAAGGCAAAGGGCTCTTCAAGGATACAGAGCTTTCCTTGACAAGCGACTAGGAAAGAAAAGGGGATGGTTCTGAAGAGAAACAGCTCAAGTTTTTCCAGCTCAGATGGAATGTGGGGTGTGAGTGTCGGAAGAAACAAAAGGAATGGGGCGCTGAACTGCTGAGTGAGTCTGGATGGGAAGCGTGGAATCTGAGCAAGATGAAACCATTATTATTTTTTTTTAACAATTTCAGTTTGGTGATCCTTTCATTCCCAACAGATAACTGCAACAAGGCAGTGAATCCCAAACTGATATTAGTGAGCATCCTCTGGCAGGCAGCGCCTCCCACCTGAGCAAGGCCAGCCCCTTAGACTGGTGGAAGCACATCCTGGCCACGTGCACAGTGAGTGCCTGGCTGCACAATGTGGGGTGAGTCACCGCCAATCCCCAAGGCGAGGCTATTCTCTTTTATTGCTGTACCTTTTGGCATCACGCACCTATCTATTCAGGGACCCATCCCTCAAACACTCCAAACCAAAGAGTCACAGGAATCAAGCCCCCCCCCCCCCCAAAAAAAAGAGTATAGAGGGTGAGAGGCCACAGGACTTACTGATACGGGGAGGCCAGCCCGCCCCTTTCCCAGGGGACAGCAGAAGACCCAAATCACAGGATGCTCCTGCTGAAACAGCTCCCTCTGGGATCTTACCTGGTCCCTGGTTCCCCAGCTAGAAAACGAAGTATCACTATCACCCCCAATCCACAGAAGCAATTCATCATTAAAGCCCCATAGTTAAGAAACTGCATCAGTCTGTTTATTTCCCTTCTTGGTCCTAAAGATTTCCCTTTGGCTTCCTCATGCCCCTCCCCACCCCTCCCTCCTGGCTCAGCATCACTAACCTCCAAACCCAGTAAGTTCTGGGGAGTTCTGGGGAGCTGCTCCAAGGCCTCCAACTCCCTACCAGTCCTGCCAAACTTCATAATCAGCTCTGAGGGCAGGGATACAGTGAGGAAAACATAATAATAATTGTAATAATAATAGTTAACATTTATATAGTACCTATTCTGTACTAGGCACTGTACCAAGTACTTTATACAGAGAGAGGGAAAGAGACAAAGAGGGGGAAGAGTGTCTATTTAGGAATGTGTGGTAGGGGGCACCGAGTGACCTGTAGGATCCTAGATCTAATACTGGAAGGCCCCTCTGATGTCAGGCAGCTAGGTGGCACACTGGATAGAGTGCCAGGTCTGGAGTCTGAAAGACTTGGGTTCAAATCAGCCCTGGGACACTTACCAGCTGTGTGACCTAGACTTTGTTTTACACAGGAGGAGATTAGGGCCCAGGATGGCTTGCCCATAGTTACCCAAGGAGTAAGCATGGGCGCAAGATTTGAAACAGTGACTCCAGAACCAATACTCTTTCCCATATATAATGTCTCCTCTCTTCCAGAGAACATGATCACCAGAGCCTAGTGGGCATAAAGAACTTTCTCTGTGGAGTTCCCAGGAGTAACCAGGATTTGAATGAGACTTAATCATGGGGCCTACTCTCAGTTCCTCCACCTCACCGGAGATGATAAACAAAAAAAGACCGAAACCATGAGCCACACAAAAACTATGAAAAGCAGACCCTTCCCCATAAACAAACTTGTCTCTGACAGGACATTTCTGTGCCTCCTTCGCCAAAAGAGCGGTCTCTGCTCATCACACAGTGTAAGGCATGGGTGGTCACAGAATCCTGGGTGTCTCAAGAAGGCATCTGGTCCCTATCCCTGCCTCCTGGTGAGAACCACACCTCAAACTAGCTGAGAAATAGCCGGTTTGTTTGTCTTGAAGAACTCCACCAAGGAAGATTCCCCAGCTTGACACAAACGAGCACCTGCTCCAGCATGGAGAAGCCCCCACTGGCAGGAAATGCTGCTAGTGTCAATTCTAAATGCATTATGCTACCCAAACGTCCTGCTGGAGCGAGTCACCATGGAGACTGAGGGTTAGAACATTGGCCAAATAAATCCATCAAAGAGAAATCCAATTCATTCGAAGAGTTTCGGGGTCAGTACAACCCTTCCAATCCCCAGCTGTACAGACCCCCTACTAACTACAGGTGTTCCTTTAAACAGCACACAATAATCATCACCATATGCCCCTCACCACATTCGTGTCCTTTTATCCCCCAGATTAATTCGGAGCTCTTATGTATTCTCTCTTGGTCTAGACAGCTAGCTATTCCTCAATATAAATTTGCTTTTCTTCTCCCTCCCGCCTCCAGGAGCTGGAACAAGTCATTTTTCGTGCCTAGAACACACTCCCCCGTTCATCCCCATCAGACAAAACTGGCTCTTCCTTTAAGGCAGTGGTTCTCAACCTTCCTAATGCTGCGACCCTTTCATACAGTTCCTCATGTCATGGTGACCCCCAACCATAAAATTATTTTCGTTGCTACTTCATAACTGTAATTTTGCTACTGTTATGAATTGTAACGTAAATATCTGATATGCAGGATGTATTTAAATTGAACATAACCCCCAGGTTGAGAACCGTTGCTTTAAGGACTGATTTAGCTATCACCTCCTCCATGAAGTCTTCCATGCTCCATTTATTCCTCTCTCCCAGATGAAGCTGACCCTTCTCTCTCCTCAGATTTTCCTAGGACCCTTAGTCTAAATCCCTCTTTTGCCCTATCAGTCTACCTTGTATCATAAGGGGAACATGTTATTGTTAAAAAAAATTTTTTTTTTAAATACTGACTCTGGAGTCAGAGGAGCGGGATCTAAATCCTGCCTCTGACACTTACTGTATGACAATAAGCAAAGTGCTTCCCCCATGGGGCCTCAGTTTTCTTAACTGCAAAATTAAGATTATATAACACCTCTGGAGCCCGCCTTACAAAGCTGTTGTGAGGCTTAAATGCAATAACTTCATGGAAAGTACTTTGAAAATGTTAAAGTACTATATAATATCAGTTATAATTATTTATTTTTGTGTGTGTCATATCTCCCAGGTGACTTGTAAACTCTCAGAGGGCCAGGGCTGCATTATTTTTCATCTCTGGATCCCCAGCACTGAGCACACAGTTCCTTCTCGAGTGTATAAGAAATAAATATATGGCAACGGGAACTGGACCTGTAATTTCTTTAGTATCAGAAACTCTCAGATGAGAAAGCCACCTCTACTAATAAAGGCTGCTGTCTTTTCTGAAATTTACAGTCTTTGAGAGAACAGACACTGAGCAGCAGTCACTTGCCCAGGACCCCCAAGCCCAGCAAGCATGTGTCAGAGGGAAGACTTGAACGTGGGTTTTCCGGACTCCGAGACGAGCTTTCTATCCATAAGGTTCAAGTCTTTTCTGCAGCACATAGGGTTTCTAAAGCAAATAAAATAAACTGGCCTCGGGTCCCTGGGAGTTGCAATCATTTTCCTTCCCCACAGACAGACTGGGCTCTGAGAGCATACACTACTTGGCACCTGTTATATCCAGAGTTAAAGATCCATCACCATCTAAATCTGCAGACTCTATAGATTAGTAAAAACAGGAGAAAGGGGGCAAGAGCACTGATTTTCTAGAAGTCATGTAAGAAAAGTCAATGGGAACAGTTACTCCATGTTTTTGTAGCTGTTTCTTCATCTGTATAATGAATGAGGAGTCCAGCTCTGACATCCTATAATACTGTAAGAAAAAAGCTTGGAGCATCTAAAAATCATTCTAGTTCATACCTGGCTTCTTTGGAGAAACTGAGGGATACACATCTGACCTAGTGCAAAGATTATCACGAGACACTGAGAAAAGCAGTGGGTTTGGGGGAGGAAGACCCTGGTTTGAACCCTAGCTACATCACTTACTTCCTGTGTGACCTTAGGCAAGTCACTTAATTTCCTAATTTTCTCTAAATCTATCATCCCATAGTCTCAAACTGATAAGCATTTTTTTTTTTTTGCTTTTTGGAGGGCAATTGGGTTAAGTGACTTGCCCAAGGTCACACAGCTAGTTTTTGTGTTAAGTGTCTGAGGCCGAATTTGAACTCAGGTCCTCCTGACTCCCTGGCTGGTACTCTACCACTGAGCCACCTAGCTGCTTATTATCCCATAATCTCAAGGGGTCATTCATCTGAGACTCCTTTCGGGACTAACTTCCTTTATGGATGAGGCCACAGACCTGTCCCTCTCTTTCCTTCTGCCTCTCCTTTTTCCACATTGGTAAAATCCCTGGGTTAGAATGATCAAGGGATAAGCACTATGTGGTCACTCCTATACAGTCTCTTTCCAAAAGTCAATGGGAAGAGGAAAAACAGACAAATTCTTGCTCACTTTTCAATACCATTTCCGATTTCCCAGAGGCACAATTCAACATTTTACATGAAAAACAAACAGATGAACACTAAATTTTTCAAATGTGAAAGGAGGGTGAAGGAAGAGACAAACTTCCTGTCTCATCCCCGAGCAGAAAGCTGACAGAAAAGGCTTGAGGAGGCTGAACTCAGACTCTCAGGGCAGAACTGTGTCTTCCACCTGACACTGGCGTAATAGGGTTTTGTTCAAACCATCCATTTCCGTTTGCACAACCTAAATGCTAGGTCTCCAAATCACCGCATGTGCTCACTAAATTTAGTAAATTCATTATTCTCAAGGGCTCAGATCTAGTTTATGGGCTCCCTGCAGAGATCCTGTGTTCATCTACTCTGACCTCTCTCACTTATGCTTTTAATATGGTCTCAATATGATTCACAAAACTTATTAGCTCTCCCCTCACCTCTCCTCCCTGGGACTGAAGCAGCTGATCAGACTTTCTTGTCACTAAGCAGAAAAGGAAACAAGGATAGGGAACTGATTTTTGTTAGACTACGTATTACTTCAGGTAAAAGACTTGGGTGGGACTCAGTCTTGGAGAAGGACTTACCAGTAAGGGCCTTCCTCAGTGAAGTTAAGTAGTAAGCAGCTTGAGAGTATAGGGGAGTTCTCTATGTTTGCCTACAACCCATAAACCCTCTAACTTGCATCTAGTACAGTGGTCTTGCCAGGTGGCTAGGTGGCACAGTGGATAAAGCAGTGGGCTTGGAACCAGGAAGACTCCTCTTCCTGAGTTCAAATATGGCCTCAGACACTTCCTAGCTGTGTGACCCTGGGCAAGAAACTTAACCCTTCTTGCCTCAGTTTCCTCATCTGTAAGGTGAGCTGGAGAAGGAAACAGCAAACCATTCTAGTATCTTTGCCAAGAAAACCCCAATGGGGTCATAAAGAGTTGGACTGGACTGAAACTACTCAACAACTGTGGTCTTGGCACAAAACTGGTAAAAACTGTATCCTGATGATCCTGGGCATTTCTCTGGTCCTCAATCTCCTCAACGATAAAATGAGCAGGCTAGACTAGATGTCCTCTAAAGTCCCTTCCAGCTACATTTCCACATCTCCATCATTTCAAACTGACTTTTCATGTCCACTAATCTCCACTAAGAAGTGGCTTTTAGCACTTTTAAGTTTCTTCCTCGAACCCCTCTTCAAATGTTGTAATCATTTGCTCACCCTATAATTTACCTCTTTCATATTATCCAAAAGCAGATCCCAGTTCTAGAGGTCTATGTTGTATGGCAGGATTTCAATTAATGACGACCTTACGCACTAACCAGAAGTAGCCAGGCAGTGGACCAGGATCCTCCTGGTGGGCATCCAGGCTGGTTGGAGCAGCCTAGCTCTCCCCAAGCACCACAACTACCCTTTCTTCTCCAAGGCTTTCTAGAATTCTCAGCACAGTGAGCATCCCTCCCCTGGATACCCTCAGAATCATCAACAGTATATTGCCCAACACCCCATCCTGAGTACAAGGTATGAAGAAATGGCCATTTAAGTCCTCTTGCTATGAACAGAAATGCTTCTTTTGCTAGATTCATTTTTTTAAAACTGGGGCAGAAAAACAACCCCAAGCTCCATAATACCAATGACTATTTAATGGTTACTTAGCAAGCCCCCCATAGAAAAACAATGACTTACTCAGTAACTAAGACTAAGTTTGACTGGGAACTGACTCCTAGGTGATGGTCAAAATAGATTTCCTGGGGGCTACTTCAGCCCACTGTAATTCCCTCCATGGCCTAGCATAACCCAGTGGCTGGGTCAAAATTTAACCCAAAGTAGAGTTACCAGCAGCACACACAGACAGAGAAGCTGCCACTTCGGCTGGACCAGACGCCCTGGTATCCCCAAGGGGTAGGGACAGATACCAAATGAGTTAAGACTGACGATCTACGGCTTCTTTAACACCCATCTCAGCCTGGGGGACAAGCTGGATAAACACAGCTTCATAAGCAAGGTTCAGGGAGAGGAAAAAAAACCCACAAAACCCAAACAACTGCTGTTCTCAGAGTGATATCCCCAATTTAAATTATTTCTTAATGCTGAAAGGACACCACTTAGTTATCGGAAGGGCCCCTTGTGTTCTTGAGAACACATGTCCCCAAATAACAGGCAGGAATAAAATGAACAGACCGTTCCCCAGCCAGCTTTGCTAGGCAACCATGGCCACAGACGGCATGGGAGAGGTAAGGGAAGGGGGGGGGGGGTCTATCTCAAAAGAATGTGCCTCCTCCTCGGGCCACCCCCATCACTAGGTACTCAAAGCTGCTCCCCTTGCCCATGATTTTAAGCATCTTCTTCTATTGCTGATTCCCTCTCAAAGACTCTCAGATTTGGAATGAACCTCAGTCTAACATAATACCTTAACAGCTCAAATCCCACCTTCTGCAAGGTCTTTCTCAGTGCCCCTCTCTCCTCCATCTCCCACTACTTCTGACTTTGTTCCAAGATTGCCTCCCATTTAGTGGGCAGATGGCTTATATGCACATAGCTATTTGCATGTCGTCTCTTCCATTCGAATGTAAGATCCTTGAAGGCAGGAACCCTGTTTTTTTACTTTATTTGTATTCTCGGTCCTTAGCACAGTGCCTAGCATCCAGTAAGTGCTTAATAAATGCTGTTGAGTGACCTATTTAATAGGAATCTCCCCTACCTGAAGACCTCCAGGGTAGGAGAACCCTGTGTCTCTCAAGGCAGCTTAGGAAAGCTCTAACAGCTAGGAAGGTTTTGCCTCACAAAGCCTACATCTACCTCTATGACTTCCATACAATGTTCCTGGTTCTGCCTCTTGAAATCAGGCAGAATACAATCCCTCTTCAAATACTTGAAGACAGTTTACCAAGTCCTCCCTGAGCCTTCTCTTCTTCATCTTAAAACATCCCCAGTTCTTTCAATGGATCTTCACATGCTATGGAAGAGGAAGAGTGAAGCTGACACGGTGTGCAACTCTGCCTCACTGAAATCCAATTCACCTGGCAAGTCAAGGCATCCCCCATGATGTCACTGGTCCTCTTTGAAATGAAGGAGGAACAACATGCTCCAGGCTCCAGTCTCTTCCCTATCCTGGTCATCCAATGTCCTTTCATAAAATGTGACTCCCGGGCATGAACCCACCCATTACTCGGGATGTGTTTTGACCAGGCCAGGAAGCAAGATTATCATCTCCCTCCTCCTCCTCCTCTCCATCTGCTGCTCTGTATTGGCTTTCCTGGCAGCCACAAAACATTGTTGACTCATACTGAGATTGTGGCCTGCTAAAATACCTACAGCATTCACATGAACTGCTGCGTAACCACAACTCTCTCATCCTGCATGTGTGCAGGTGATTTTTTTTGAACCCATATGGGACTTGACGGTTTCTTTACACTTCACCTTATTTGATTCTAGTCTTGCCAAGACATTTTTGGATTCTATCATCAATCTCCCTCATTAGTGATTTCCTTCTCTCTGCCTACAAACATGATGAGATTTATTCAGTGCCTTTCCCTCCCTCCCCCCCAAAAGAAATCATGCCTTGACTCTTTCATCCCCTCCACTTATCATCCTATTTTTCTTCTTCTTCATTCACAAACTTCTACAAAGAACATTCTGTGTCGCGTTTGTTACCACCACCCCCAGGAACCTCTCACAATCAAGCTTCTCTCCCTATCAACCGACACTGCTCTCCCCAAAGTCACCGGCACCTTCTTAATTGCTAAATTAATTTCCCTGTTCACATCCCGCAGGGGCCTTCTGCAATGTTTATGGCTGTTGATCACAGCAAGCTTTTAGAAATTCTGTCTTCCTCTGGCTTCCATAACACCTGGCTATGGTTTCTCCTGGTTCTCTTTCTACCTGTCTAACCACTCTTCCCTTGCTGCTTCACCCTGCTCCTCCAGCCCACTAAACCTAGAAGTCTACCAGGGCTATGACTTCATTCCTCTTCTCTTCTCTCCCTGTACTCCCTCCCTTGGAAATCTTTATCACTTCTATAAAGCTGGCAGCCTTCCATTCTGTCTCTGAAGCAACAGGGTACAGTAAACAGAGTACCGAGGGAGGAGTCAGGAAGACCCAAGTTCAAATCCTGACACAAGCACTTACTACCACTGTGACCCGAGGCAAGTCACCTCATTTCTCTGGGGTTTAGTGTCTTCATCTGCAAATGATGGGACTGGACACATGGGCCTCTAAGGCTCCTTCCCTAATTTATGATCCTCTGTCTCTCAAATCTATACAGACATCCCCAACCCCTCTCCTGAGCTCTAGTCTTACATATCCAACTGCCTTCTCCATGTACTTTCAGCACATCTTCTCACAGGTACAAAACTGAATTGGTCACCCTCCTCCCAAATTCCTTATTTCAGACAGCGGTGCCACAAATCTGTCCTTTACCAAGCTGCAAACTCCAGGCAATTGTGATCCTTCACTCTCCCTCATCTCCCCCATATCTAATTACTTCTCACTTCCTGTCGGTTTCATTACCATAATATCTCATCTCTACTCCCACGGCCAGCATCCTAGTCCCTCCCTATAGGCCACCATCACCTTTACCTGTCTCCAATCTCCTTCACAATCGACCCTTCACAAGACTGCCAAAATTACCTTCTGAATGCTCGGGTCTTACTCATTTGAACCCCAAGCTCAAAAAAGTTCAGTAGTTCCCTATTGCTTTCAGAATAAAATTGTTGTTCAGTTATTTTTTGAGTCATGTTCAACTGTTTGTGACCCCATTTCAGGTTTTCTTGGCAGAGATACTGAAGTGATTTGCCATTTCCTTCTCCAGCTCATTTTACAGATGAGGAAACTGAGGCTAACAGGGTTAAGTGACTTGTCAGGGTCACACAGCTAAGAAGTATCTGGGGCCAGATCTGAACTCAGGAAAATGAGTCTCTCCAGTTTCAAGCCTGGCACTCCAGCCACTGCACTGCCAGCTGTCCACCTACTCATTATCCTGGCATTTAAGGGCACCATAAGCTGACTCCAAATTACCTTTTCCAGACTGATTTAATTCTAGTTCCGTTTACATGCTCTTCATTCCCAAAAAACCTTTCCCAGTTTTTATTCTGCACTTTTCCGTAGTCAAGGTACTTATACAGTCCATCTCCCATGCACAGGACATAGAGGTCATTCTTTATTCCAGTGGTTTAAATCCTTCTCCTCCTCTGAGGACCAGTCCAGGCACCATCTCCTCCATGAAGCCTTCTCTGATTCTCCCAGGGGAAAAGCCCCCAAATCCTCCGATCTCCCCTGCTTTCCTTCCTCAGATCTTTCCAGAGGACTCTGCCGGATCTCTTTTCTCCTAGAAGTAGTTAAGTAAATAGTGCAATGGAGAGAGACATGGGCCTGAGTTCAGATAGGACCTCAAACAGTTACTAGTTATGTGACCACAGGCAAGTCACCTAGCTTCTGTCTGTCTCCGTTTCCTCAATAATAAATTAGGATAATAATAGCACTTATCTCCCCAGAGACGGGATCAAATAAGATAGTAATGTATTTATTTGTTTGTTTGTTTATTTATTTGCTTTTGGGGGGGGAGGGCAGGGTACTTGGGGTTAAGTGACTTGCACAAGGTCACATGGCTGGTAAGGGTTAAGTGTCTGAGGCTGGATTTAAACTCAGGTCCTCCTGATTCCAGGGCTGGTGCTCTATTCACTGCACCACCTAGCCACCCCATAAAATAGTATTTTTTAAGTGTTTAAGCACAGTGTCTGGCACATAGTAGGCACTTAATAGATTCTTTTTTCTAGCCTTTCTTCCTTTCTTTACCGCATTTTCCTAGTATCATTTATTTGTGTGCAAGTCACATCCTCCTAGTAGACTGTGAAATCCTTGAGAGCAGGGACGACGTCATTTTTCACCTAGTACACCATGCACTGTTTTGCACACACAAGGAATTTAATAAATTTTTGCTAAACTGAATCACTGCTCTCCTGTACCATCCAACACAGGGGAAAGCAAGTACCACGAATGCACACAAATTATTTTTACTCTGAATATGAAAGAACATTGGCCTGAAAACTACATACAGATGAGGTTTTCTATAGGCAAACAGCATTATGTTGCTGGATCGCTTTAGCACCAGGAGATTTTCAACACTGAATTATCTCTTCCACTCACTTCCAGTCAGGTGCCACATCTTCTACCGACCTTTGGGGGTCAATGGACGTAACTCCATGTTAACCCAACTTGCATCTTCAGCCCCGACTGACAGATACACGCAGGTATACACTCGAAATGCCATCTACAATAGATGCCTTACTTTCTCTCCTCTCACTCTCTTCTTAACCCCTTACAATCCGGCTTCTATCATTCCACTGAAACTGCTCTCCCCAAAGTTACTAATGATCTTACTCACCCAATCCAGTGGCCTTTTCTCCATCCTCCTTCTCCTGACCTTCTCTGCAGCCTTTGACACTGCTGATCTCTCTCTCCTCCCTGATACTCTCATCTCTCTAGGTTTTCAGGATACCTCTCTCCTGGTTCTCGTTCTACCTCTCTGACCACTCTTTCTCTGTTCTCCTCTGTGAGATTCTCCTACAGATCCTGCCCTGTAACTGCAGGTGTCCCTCAGGGTTCTTGGGCCCTCTTCTCCCTTCACTTGGTGATCTCACCAGCTCCCACGGATTTCATTGTGCTGATAATTCTCAAATCTACCTTTTCTGCTCCCTCCTCTATACTGACCTCCAAACACATCTCCAACTTCTTTTTAGACTTCTTGAACTGGAATCCAGTAGACGTGTCCAAAACAGAACTCATTATCTTTCCCCCTAGTCCCTACAGAGGGCAACACCACCCTCTCTGTCCCTCAGGCTCACAGCCTAGGAGGCATCCCAGATTCCTCACTATCTCTCACCCTCCACATCCATGCTGTTGCCAAGGCCTCTTGAGTTCACTTTTGCAATGTCTGTTTATCTCACCTCTGCAACATCTCTTGAATGTGTGCCCTTCTCTCCTCTGACACTGTCACCACTCTGGTGCAGACCCTCATCACCTCACACCTGGATTACTGCAACAGCTGCTGATGGGTCTGCTGGCCTCAAGCCCCTCCCTACCCAATCTATCCTCCATTCAGCCACAAACATGATTTTCCTTAAGTGCAAGTCTGATCATACCATCCTCCTATTCAATAAACCCCATTTACTCCCTATCACCTCCAATATTAAATACAAAGTCCTCTGTTGGGCATTCAAAGCCCTTCATAACCTACCTTTCCAGTCTTCTTACACCTCACTCCTCACCATGTACTCTGATCCAGTAACACTGGCCTCCTTTCTGTACCATGAACAAGACATGCCATCTCTCAGCTCTGGGCAATTTCTCTGACTGGCCCCCATGCCTGGAACAGCCTCCCTCCTCTGCTCCAACTACTAACCTCCCTGGCTTCCTTTAAGTATCAACTAAAATCCCATCTTTTATGGGAAAATTTTTCCCAACTCTTCTTAATTCTAGTGCCTTTCTTCCTTTAATTCTCCACTAGAAAGTGTGGCATACTGGAAAGGGTCTTGAATTTGTAATCAAAGGACCTGGGCTTCACTGAAAGTTCAAGGGAAACACAGGAGCTATCTAGTTCAACCCATGCATTTTACAAATGAAGAAATTGGGCTCTAGAAATCCTAAGTGACTTGCCCAAGGTCACAAAAAAAACAAGGAGCAAGGCCAGGATTCTAATCCAGATCTTCTGTTACCAAAGTAGAAGCTCTTTCCACCTTACCATAATGGTACCAATCTTGGCTCTGAAAAGTACCATGTCTGTACCAGGGCCAAATTATTTCACTTCTCAACACCTGTTTTACTATCTATAAAAAGGGAGGGACAGGAGGGGAAAGAGAGGGAGTGGCAGCGTAAAACCGGAAGATATCAAAATCTATAATCCTAAAATCCCTAGCAGGAGCTCCACTCTTGAGGAGTTCACTGGTTTTTCCCCATAGGTCTTACAACCTAACAGCCTCTCCAGAAGTTCCAAATCTCTTTAGAATCTCCCCAACACCAGTTTTCCCCGAGGGATCACTTTTAAACTTTAAAACTGACATTTAAGATTTATGTTTCTAGCCTTAGTGTTACCTTCTCCTTTACAGTCCTGGAATTTTGAAAATCCCTTATTTTTATTTTATTAGATACACCTAGGCCTATCTGCTGTCCTTTATCAATCCACAGTGATCTGGGGGGATAGATTTCCTTCTCAATAAGCTAGTGTCGTTCCTGCATAGTTCTACTAGAAATTCTTTTTTAAAAAGAAAAAAAGAGAGAGAGGGCAGTAAGCTTTATACATTCCAGGTTTATCCCTCTACTCCTCAGGTTTACACAACCTCTATCTCATTGCCCTTGTCTGCAAGGCAGATTTGGGAGATAATTGCATCAGCTTGCCTTTCTGAGAATGCATAGCTGTCTTTTTAATCTAATTGGAGAACTGGAGATAAATCATCCTGAAAGGTCCCAATTTTCTGGAGCCAAAAGCCTGCATGAGCAATGGTATGATCAATTAAACTCCTCCAGCCATGCTTGCTGCAATGAGTGTTTATGTGAAGTGATAGAGACCATGCCCCTAGACAGATTCTCCATCTCAGTGCCCCTCCACAGGGTAGAGAGGAAAGAAAGAAAGACTGGCCTTGGTCACACCCAGGCAAGTCAGCAAGTGCATTGGAAATGAAGATCATGGAAATGAAGGTCATAGGCTTTCATACCCAAGGGACTATTTCCAATGGAGAACTTGACTAGAACCACATCAGATGAGGAGGCCAAGGAAAAGTACAAAGGATGAGGGGTCCTGTGAGCCTTCACCACCTGAGCAGTCCCTGAAGGGGATCAATGGAAGAAGATAGAAGGTGTAATGAGATTCCCCTGAAGGTAAATCTCAGAGGTCCCTACAGGATGATGGAAAGAATATAGGACAAGGAACTCAGAACACTTGGTTTCTGCTACTGGGTGACAATAAGCTAGTCATTCCCACCAATTTATCACCTACAAAATGAGGGGTTGGCATATGGAAAAAAGTTAATCAACCAACCAAAAAGGGTTTATTTATTAAGTACCCACTACCTGCCAGCCCATCAATTTGGTAAAAATCATTAAAGGTAACACAATTTAATATTGGTGGACTAGTAAAGAAACAGGTTTCAAATCCCTAATAATAAAGGACTTAATGATCTCACCTCACAGTTATCAAACTGATAAAGATGATAAAAGGCAAATACAGTCAGTGTGGGAGGGTCTCTGGGAAGTCACTCACACATTCCTAACTGGTGCATCTATGAATCGGTCACATTCTTCTGGAAAACAATCTGGAATTATTTGAGAAAAGTTACATACTTTGAGCCCAGTTATGCCCCTACCAGGTATGTACCTCAGACAAGTCAGAGACAAAAAGAAAGGTCCCACATACACCAAAATGTTCAGAGCAGCCCTTTCTGGGTAGAAGAATTTTACGACAAAGTGGGGACCCATGTGAGGAATGGCTGAATAAATGGTGGCACATGAATTTATTGTGCCATAAGAAACAATAATATGAGGAATTTAAAGAAATCTGGAAAGACATGATCTGAATGCATGAACTAAGAGAAAAATATCTATGGTGACCACAATAATGTAAATTAAAAGCTACTAAAAAGCAGCTGAACTCAGTCAATTCGATGACCACTGTCAATTGAAGAAAACAAACGGTAAAATGTTTTTTTGATCTGCTTAATATGGAGGAAGGGGAGAGGTTGAGGAGGCAGACTACAGATGATGAATGTGGTGTATAGTGACAGAAATATTAGGTCTTGTTTGATTGGTTTTCTTTATTACAGGGTAGGAAATGAAGGGCATCTCAGAAACAGCTGTAACAGAAAGCAAAATCCCATTCAAAATATCCACAAAATAAATAAAATGTCAGTGAACCATGTCCATGAACATGTTCTGTTATCTTTTTTATCTGAAAACTGTATTTCAGTATCATTGGTTTTCTTCATAATTCTATGTATTCAAATTTAAAAATATTATTCTGAGAAGGGGCCCATAGATTTTTTTAGACTGCCAAAAGGATCCATGTCACAGTAATGGGTTAAGAATCTCTGTATTAAAGAAATAAATAACAATTTCAGTATCTGGATACTTATTCAGTGCTCATGGCTAGGCCGTGCCAACATAATTAAAATGATAATACTATGTAAAGCAGTTTACAGATTTAGGGCTATATGAAACAACACACCAAAGATACACTCTATACAGGTGTACAAAATAATAACACAATTCATCTTGAAGAACCAAAGATCTAGAATGTCAAGGCAAACAAGTTTTAAAAGGCAGGAAATACGGGGGAACAGCATTTCCTTATTTCATATTATGTCAAAATCATTAGATCCTGGTTTAAAAAAAGAAAAAAAGACTAGACAAGGAAGAATAAAGAGCTCAACAATCTATTGTTTGATCAATCCAAAAACCTAAAATACCTGAGAAAGTACTTCTCATTTAATAAGAAAAAAAGAAAGCAGTCCAGTAGAAATTAGATTGAGTTAGACAGCTTACACCACGGAAATACAGCAACGGGATAAAAACCATCACCTCACGCAACACACCAAAATAAACCCCAAAGATATCAACTTCAGGGCGGCCAGGTGGCGCAGTGAATAGAGTACCAGCCCTGGAGTCAGGAGGACCTGAGTTCAAATACGGCCTCAGACACTTAACACAAAAACTAGCTGTGTGACCTTGGGCAAGTCACTTAACCCCAAGTGCCCTCCAAAAAAGCAAAAAAAAAAGAAAAAGAAAAGAAAAGAAACAGATCAACTTAGATGCAGCCACATCATAAATGAACTGGAGGAGCAGGGAAGAAATTACCTTTCAGATAAGAGGAGAGTTCGTGAAAAACAAAGCATAGAAAGGATCAAGGAGATAAAATGGACAGTTTTGATTACACCAAATTAAAAGTTTTCACATAAACTAAGGCAAGGCAGTTAAAATTAGAAGGTAAAACATTAACTGATGGGGGAAAAAACATGCAGTCTGTTTCTCTGATACAGGTCTCATTTCCAAGACATATAGATATAGATATAGGTATAGATATAGATATAGATGGAATTATTCAAATATGGGGAATTCACAGAAATTTGTTAAGACATATGATTTGAATGCATGGACTAAGAACAATATATACAATGACGACAGTAATGTAAATTAAAAGCTACTAAATAGCAGCTGAACTCTTAGTAAATTCAAACTACCGTTGGAGGAAAACAGATGATAAAATGCTCTTTGTTCTAACTAGCAAGGAGGAAAGCTGGTGGTTGAGGAGGCAGACTACAGATGCTGAATGCGGCATACAGTGACAGACATATTAGGTCTTGTTTGATTGGTTTTCTTTATTTCAGGACAGGGAATAAAGGTCATATCAGGAAATGACAGTAATTAAAAGGAAAGTCCCTTTCAAAATATCCACATTGAGTTTACAGATAAAACTTGGAGCCACTTTTTTGAAAAAAAGAAAATTACAATAAACCACTAGCTAATTTGATTTTAAAAAGAAAAAATGAAACCAAATCACTAATATCAAAAATGAAAAAGGATAAATCCCAACAAATAAAGAAGAAATAAAGGATATTATTACAAACTATTTTGCCCAATTATATGACAAAAAACACACACTTTAAATGAAATGGGTGAATATTTACAAAATATATAAAATACAAAAATATGGGGGAAAGGGATCCTATCAAACTCCGTCTAGGACACAAATATGGTTTTGACACCTAAACCTAGCAGTCAAAATAGAGAAAGAAAACAAGATTAACATGTCTAATGAACTTCGATGAGAAATTGTTAAATAGAATATTAGCAAAGTGACTCCAGCAACATATCACAAAAATTTTAAACTATGACCAGACAGGAATCCGGAGTTGGTTCAATATTTGGAAAACTATAAACATAATTGATGATATGAGTAACAAAAACAAAAATTATATGGTTATATCAACAGGTGCAGAAAAGGCTTTTGAAAACATATCATACTCATTTCTGTTTTAAAAAACACACACTAGAAAACATAAGAATAAATATACCATTTCTTAATATAATAAGTAGTATATACCTAAAACCAAGAGTCAGCATTATTTAATAGGCATGAACTAGAGGCCTTGTCAAGTAAAGCAAGGAGGTCCATTATCACCACTATTTGATAGAGCACTCAAAATGCTCACTAAAGCAATAAGACAAAGAAAAGAAACCAAAGAAATAAATAACCAAAGGATATAAAGTTTTCTAAGGAAGAAATCTAAGCTATCACAAACAAAAGTAAAAATGCTTCAAATAACTAACAATTTATGAAATGCAAACTAAAGCAACCAAGATTGGTAAAGTAGACACAAAAGGAAAACGGTGGAGCAGTGAAATTAGTCTAGTCAGCCTGGAAAGCAATTTGGAACTATAACCAATCACTCACTAAACTGTACCTGCCCTTTGATCTGGCGATTCTAGCTAGCCTACTGATACTAGGCCTCTATCTCTAAAAGATCAAAGGAAGAGAAAAAGGGTTTGCATGTGCAAAAATATTTATAGAAGCTGACTGGAAGCCATAAACTAGGGGAAAAAGGTAAACAAATTACGGTATAAGAATGTAATGCAATAATACCACAAGATACACAGGAGGGCATTTTCAGAGAAACCTAAGAAGATTGATATGAACTTATAAAAAGTGAAGTGAGCTGAACCAGTATAACATTTATTCAATAACCATAATGTAAGGAAAAACAACTCAGAATGACTTAAGGACTCTAATCAGTGAATGCAACCATCCATAATTTCAGAGAACTACGATGAAGCATGCTACCTACCTCCTGAAATACATGAGTCAAGACAGAGAATGAGATTTACATATTTGGGCATAACCAATGCAAGAACTTGTTTTGCTAAAAGATAATATGTTACCAAAGTTCTGCTTGGCTTTTTCAAATGAGAGAGGATGGGGAGGAAGGAAGGACAAGGAGCCTGGAGATAGGGTTCCCAAAAAATGAAGAGAGAAAAGAAGGCAGGCAAAAAGGAATCAATCAGGACAGCTTTGAAAGTTGTGATTCATTTATTTAATACTTAAAAAAGAAAAGCAAGCTCTGTATAATAGCAACCCACAGGTGATCCAATTTCTTTAGTTTTATCCAATGTCTGTTAAGTTCAAAATTTTAAAAATAAATAAATAAATGAAAGTAAACAAAACCATCAGTAAAAAAGTTTAAAGGATCATATTGTTATAAAATGAGAGCAGAAGGGACCTCAGAGGTCATCTAGACCCATCCTCTACATTTACAAATGAAGAAACTGAGGCCAATAAGGACGTGACTTGACCAAGGTCACAGAGAACCTCAAGGACCGGGATACCAATTCAGCTCCTTTTGACTCCAAATCCTGCCTTTTTCACTACACCAAAATGCTTCCAAACGAGCTCTGAGGTCCTTTTTGGCATCAACATTTTATGATATAATATGTGCACTGGACACCCCAGCGTCCAAAAACTGGCCCGAGATGAAACAAGCAGAGGAAAGAGAACTGGGTTTGGGAGTTAGAAGATCTGGGTTCAGATCCAAGCCCAGTTACTTATTTCTTCTGTGAACTGCAGCCAATCCTGTATTTATCCTTTCTAGGCTTTACTTTTCTTCTCTGTTAAATGACAGCACTGGGATAACTGGAGGCTAAAGTGGCTTCTAGCACCAACACTACAGGCGGTCTCCATGTGTCTCTCTCCCTCCCTCTCCATCTGTCTCTCCCTCTCCCTCCCTCCTTCCCTCTCTATCTCTGTTTTTCCTTTCTGTCTCTTCCTCCCTCCCTCTTTCCTTCTCCATCTGTCTCTCCTCTCTCTCTCTTCCTCTCCATCTCTCTCCTCCTCCTCCGTGTCTCTCTCTCTCTCTTCCTTCTCCTCTTCCTCCTCCTCCTGTCTCTCTACCTGTCTCTCATCCGTCTCTCCTTTTGTCTCTCCCTCCCTGTCTCTCCCTCCTTTTCTCTGTCTTTATCTCAGTCTCTCTGTTTCTGTGTATATCTGTCTCTTCCTCTTTTTCTATGCCATCAGACTCTGTGTCACACACACACACACACACACACACACACACACACACACATTCTGAGGCTATAAAGACTGGGGTTTTCCACACCTAAGATCTTGCTTTCCCTCTATCCTCTGTTTGTGACGGAAACAAGGGCAGTATTTACTGTTACTATGACTTCAAGGCGGGGATGATTTCTCTCCCTAGTGAGGGATAAGTCACCTTTCCTCTGGGAAGAGGAGGAAGAAGTGAACCATACAGGCAGGATGAAAGTCCACCTGTGTTACACACTCATCAAGCTAAGAAAGTAATATTTCCCAGCAACTGGCCAGAGATGACATGGCTGGTTCCTGTCACTATCACTAACAACGACCAAATGGATTATCAGAACACTGATTATTTTAAGTGCTCTATTACGCCAACAGCAAGGAAGTAGATTCCAGATACTAGCACAGTTAGGTGGCATAATGGATAGCACGCTGGGCCCCGGAATCAGGAAGCCATGTTCAAATCTAGCCTTAGACACCATCTATGTGAGCTTGGGAAAGTCAGGTGAATGCTTTTTGCCTCAGTTTCCTCATCTGTAAATTGGGGATAATAATACTGCCTAGCTCCTCAGTTGTTCTGAGGATAAAATGAGACAACTTTTGTAAAGAACTGTACAAACCTCAAAGCACTATATTAAGGCCAACTAGTAGAAATGAGGAAACTGAGGCCCCAAACAGATAAGGCATTTAGCAAGTGAAGTTAGCCCAGGTACCCCTCTCCCATCTTGCCTGAGAGCCGATTGCAGTTTTTCTATCTCCCAGGGCAGTTGTGACAATCAAATGAGATAAGAATTGGAAAGCACTTAGCACAGTGCTTGGCACATAGTAAGGATTGCATAAAGGCTAGCCATTATTATTCTCAGCCAGTCCAAGGCTAAACAGCAGTCCATGCCATTTCTTCATTGAAGGCCCAAGGTCCACAGGTCGATATGCCAATGAATTAGGTCAAAATTAACTGCAGCTCGTTTCAGTCCAAGGGAAATTGATTTCTGCATCTACGTGGCCAGAATGAATATGCATTCTGCCAACGTATATCTGTCCTTATGCTTGTCAACCAAGAGCAGCAGTCTTTCCCTACCCCCAGAAATCCACCTTTCTTTCCACCCAAACTCTAATCTCAAATGTTTCATAATAAATTTTTTAAAAAAATCTTTTGTTTCCCACTAAGCACAAATCTTGATTTCCCTTTCAAAATAAATAAGAGCCATTTTTTAAAAAGCAAGGTGCTTATACTGTAGTCCACCTTTTATTGATTTTTATGAAATCAATTTTCAATTGCTTCTGTGGATTATTTTAAATAATCCCAAATTTTAAAACCCAAACCAGAATCCTCCACTACATTCACTGCATCTCCCCTATCAGCTGGCAGGTTTTCAAGGAAAGCAAATTTATTTTAATATTAACATAAGCAACACATAATTAGGAAGGTAAATCCACCCCTCTCAAAGATCAAATTCCTTCCAAATATATCATTTTAAAAAATTATCTGCTATTTAAGTTGTTTGTGTTCCTGGGCTCACTATGTCCTTTGGTGTAGATAATAATTAACTGCCTTTTGTGGGCAAAGATGACACCACTGATAATGAATGCTATCTGTAAGTGACTAAACGCACCAAGGTGTATTAAAAGACCCTCCCACAAAGCCCTGACACAGACAAAACTAACTCTGTTTTGTAGCCATCATTATCTACAATCCAAATCATGGTTTCTCATTCTTGGATTCCAGATCTCAATTAAAAGCATGTTATTAATCTCATTTTACCAAGAAGGAAAACCTCACAGCACAGGTTAAATGAGAAGTTAATATAATACACCCACACGTGTGTATACATATATGTAAAGGTACATTGGTATATAAACATCTACACATCTACATACAAACACGTCATTATGTCAATCCACAGGATTATGAGACTCAGGTTAGAATCATGGTGGACTCCATGAACTCGATCCATTTATTCTGACGTTTTTTACCCAGCCTGGACCTGCCTCTATTGGTAGAATTATAGATGGAGTCTGTCCTCAACTGCTCCCTTAGCCTTTGTCCAAATTTCTCCATTTCTGTTGTTGGACCACTATCTTTCCAGGCATCCACATTTACCACCATGGAGTCATTCCTATATATTCTTGGACTCTTCCCTCTTCCTCAACTGCCTCATCCTATTAGCTAAAAAGTCTTCTCAATTCTTTCACCATCCCATCTCTAGCATCTAATCCCTTCTCTCCAGTGATACAGCTTCTAATTCAAGGCCTCATCAACTTTAGCCTCAACTACTACAATAGTCTCCTAACTGGTCTCCAATCTGTCATTCCCACAGCTGCTAAAATGACATTCCTAAAAACAGAGATCTATGTCACCACCACCTCCTTTCAAGAATCTCCAGTGGCTCCCTAAATACAAAATCCTTAAGGCTCCACATTCTGGCTCCCACCTGTTTTCCCAACTTTATTTCATGTTACTCCCTATCACACACTCTCCATCCAGTCTACACAGGCTGCCGGCTATTCCTCACACTATAAATCCCCATCTCCCACCTCCATGACTTTGTACAACTGTAGCAACAGATCTGGACCCAGAGGCCCTGGCTCTCCCACCCATCACCTCTGTGTTCTTGGGGAAATAATTTCATCTCTCTGGGACTCCGTTTCCTCATTTATAAAAATGAAGGTATTGGATTTGACTCTAAGGTCATTTAGATCTCTAAATCTATCCTCTGGCCCTATGATCCCATGTCTGGAACGCCCTCCCTTCTCACCACCACCTCCTCAAAACCACCCAAACTTTCTTCTAAGCATCATGCCCTCCAGAGCCTCCTCCTTTCCAAGGCCTTTCCTGATTTTCCCAGTCATTTTTCTTCCTGAAATTACTTTATATCATTTTGTATTTTCTTACATATGTACATGTTGTAGCCATTCCCAGAGAGAACATAGACTGCTTGGGGGCTATGATACACTGTTTTGTTTGGATCTCTGCACCCTCAACCTCTAGCACAGCGCCTTCCACAGAGCAATCACTTAAAAAATATATATTTATTCAATTGAAAATTATGAAGAGATTGTGTTTTTCCGGAACAAGAACCTCTTTCTCTTTTGAGCTTCAGATAGTCTCCTAGCAATGTGGGAATAATTTTGCACACAATAGACCATGAACGGTGAGCTATGAACCATAGATTATCAGAGATCATCTCGCTCCAAACCCATCATTTTGTGCCCAATGTTGAGTACCAGGACTTCCCATTCATGTGACTCCCAGATACTGTGGCTAAGAACTCACTGATTATTCACAATCACGAAACCAATATTTATATTGAGACTACATGGAGCTGACTCCATCATTTCATGATATTGGAGGCAAGGATAATTGAAATCCATTAATAATATAAAACCAGTTTTGGACGTGGGTTCAAATCCCAGACCTGTCACTTACTATTCGTATGACCTAGGGCAAGGCATTAAGCCTATGTGTACTTAAGTTTCCTCAACTATAAAAGGAGAGCTAATGACAGCACTGATCTCCCAGGATTGCTTTGAGGCTCAAACCCTAAAACAGCCACAAGTGAGGTAGCTGCTGGGGAGGAGGGGTGCTGGAATGGAAGAAAGAGAAAACAGGACCATCTGTCCATAGGAGGTGTGGGAGAGGGCTAGACCTCTAAGGCCCCCCCCAACTCTAAGATTCTCTGATCCTACTCCTTACCCCCAAAACAATTTTCACAGCAAAGATCTATGTTCTTCAAAAATCACATATAAACAGGATACCTACAGATTCATGACATTCTTCACTCTCACAGAAACCTCAATACCCTGGCTTCCCCACCTCCTTTGGGAACACACAGTTTGGGCACCCTGGTTTTAGGTTCAACCTCTCATTCTTTCCCCAAGAACTTGTATCAGGCAAAAATCAAGGGAAACTAGACCGAAGGCCAAACAGCATTCCACCCCAAGAGGCCTTCCTTTGTCTGGGAGCCCTGTACTGAAACTGACACCTTATTTTCAGCCTCAAAACAAGACATTGAATCCTACCCACCCTCTGAGAAGCAGAGCCTACATATAAAGAGAGAGTCTGTTAGGAGAAAAATAAAGCTGCAGCTATACTTGGGCATTCTAAAAGACTTTTCCTCAAAATAAACTAATAACACAAACTTAACTCGATTTGGTAGCTTTGGCTAAGAATTCTTATGGGTTAAAGTTAAAGATTTATGCTTTTTTGCTTTTTTAAGCAGACCTGTGATTAGATTAGTGTAGGGAAATACCAGTGAGGAAACTTCTTCCACAAAGGCATACTGGCATCTACTGGGAAATGTACAACCTTAAGAGAACTGCCTGGTGCACTGAGAGGTTAAGTAACGCAGTCAGAGTCACAAAGCCTGAGTCAGAGGCACACCTGGAACCCAGGTCCTCTCGACTCCAAGACTAACTCTCGGTCTACCACTCCAGACTGCTGTGCAAACTTCATAGTAATAATTCACATTTTTATAACACTCTAAGGTTTACAAACTTTTTGCAACTGTTTGAGGTAAGAAGAACAAGTATTATCTGCATTGTATACGTGAAGAACCTGGTGTTAAAACAAAGTTAGAAACAGATCCAGGTGATATCACTACTAGGTTTATATCCCAAAGAGATCAAAGACAGAGGAAAATAACCCATAGGTGTGAAAATATTTATAGAAGCTATTTTTGTAGCTGCAAAGAATTAGAAACTGAGGGGATAACCATCATTTGGGGAATGGCTAAATGAGTTATGGCAATATTAATGTGAAGGAATGCTATTTTGCCCTATAAAATGATGAAATGGATGGTTTCAGAAAAACTTGGGAAGATATGAAGTGCTAAATAAATAAAGTGAGTAAAACCAAGAGAATAATTTCTTCTATGGTAATATTGTAGAGAAAATCAACTTTGAAACATTTAAGAACTCTAATCAACACAATGACCAACCACAATTTCAAAGGAGGTATGATAAACCAGTAAAGACTGAAGCATCTTTTCTTTTTCTTCCTTTGTTTCTTCCTTTCCTTCTTTTGGGAGATGGCTAATACAGGAATTTGTTTTGCATGACTACAAAACTTTAATGGGTTTTGTTTTTCTTGCCTTCTCAATGAATGGGGGAGGGGAAGTAGGGAGGGAAAGAATTTAGAACTGAAAATGAAATAAAAATGGAATTTTTAAAAAAGGAGATGCAGATAAAATTTTAAAAAGAAACAGGCCTATGGTAGCACAGCTTGTAAAAGCTAAGAGTTTGGATGCAAAATTAGGCTTCCTGATTTCAAGTCCAATATTCTAAATATTTTAAAAAATAGCCAAGGGTAAACTTGGGTTCCACTATCCCACAGGTTTACTATCTGACCGTCCTTCAGACCAGAAGAATCTATAAAAACCTGGTCAAGTATTCACATGTGAAACATCCCACTTATATTACAAGGCTCCTTCCCACATCTCCAAGACCTCCCTTCTCCTGGCAATGGAATCCTTGTGCTTTTACCCAGATTTCCACTGAAAGGTTTCAATGAGAGAGAGGCTTTTCAATTATTAACTAAGCATCAGCCTTCTTCCAGCTTGGGTAGACTTCTGTATGCATTCTGTCTTCCAAGAAAATTCAACTACTCACCATTTTCCCATCTTCTTATGCCTTTCCCCAACTTCCATGTTTCTTAAGTAGGCCATCCACTCTGCTCAGGATGACCTCCCTCACATCTCTGCCTAATGAAATCTCCATCTTTCAAAGCCAACCAGCTCAGGTATTATGTCTTCCATAAAGATCCTCTGTAAATTCCCTACCCATATGATTTCTCCCTCCTTATATCTCTCATACGACTACATTTATACTTCTCCTATGCACTTGTCATATAACAATAATAATTATAATTGCTAACACTTATATAGGGTTTTAAGGTTTGCAAAGCATTTTACAAACACTAACTCATTTGAGCCTCACAACAAACATGGGAGGCAGGTATTATTATCATCACCATCTTCCAGATGAGAAAACTGAGACTGTCAAGCTAAATTACTCACTGGGGCCACAGAGCTAGTAAATGTCTGAGGCAGGATTTGAACTCAGTTCTTGGTGATTCTAAGTCTAGCACATTATCCATTATTTAGATAGATAGATATCGATATACACGGATATATATTCACATATTATACATCTATACACATATATAATATATGTATGTAGGGGTAGGGTTGGGAAGTGGGCGGTTCATATATACATAATACATATATACACACATCATGAATATATTTTTATATATATGACAACTACACAGATAACTACATAAATAACTATAATATAACTATGTGATATGTAGTTATCTGTAAAGTTATCCCTTCTCAAGTAGATTCCCAATTTATTAAAGGCAATGTCAATGTCATTTCATTTTTTTCCTTTATATCCTCATTCCTGTCATAAAGCATTGCACAATAAAAACTTGTTGAATAGGGGCAGCTAGGTGGTGCAGTGAATAGAGCATTGGCCCTGGAGTCAGGAGGACCGGAGTTCAAACACTTGACACTTAATAGCTGTGTGACCTTGGACAAGTCACTTAACTCCAACTGTCTTGCCTTCCCCCCCTCAAAAAAATGTTGAATTAAGTTGAGCAGAAGTGACATCAAATTGGTTTTGAATATACTGTCATATCGTAATATTTGTCACACAAATATTCTTCTACAAAAGTTAAGGCAAGAATTGTCTTTCCCATGTTATGTAGAAACTGAGGCCTGGGTTAAACTGACTGGCAGTCCAAAATCACAAGAGGTCTTTAACCAGAACCCAGATCTTCTGACTTCAAATCCAGGGGCAGCCTCCTCCTACAATGACTGATGGTCTTTCTCCTTCCCTCTTGAGCACAAAATCCCTGCAGCTGATGGTTTCAAGGTCACCCCAAGATTCTATGATTTTTCTGGGTGCTCATCAAGAGGATCCCAACTGACTAGCAGCTCCTGCAGCAACATCCGCTGGTATAAAACGATGCGGAGCATCCCTGCTTTAATTGGAGCTGCTAGAAGTCCTGCTGACCTCCCTTGGAATGTCAAAGGGGCAAGCTGCTGCACATTCTCTCTGGTCTCAAGAGCCCCACCTGGCCCCTCACTGGTCCACCTCCCCCCTTACTGTTCCTTCTGTCCCCAATTACACAGGCCTCCAATAAATCTCTGTACAGTTGCGTCTGTTTTTGTCTACCTTTATTGGTTGCTGTCACTTGTATTTATATGTCTAAAGCTGCACGTATCCTGGCTGCTCATTAAACTCTTAAGTTCCCACAGACAGGAAAGATCTCTTCCCATTCCTCGGTATGCCCTTCTCCTCCTCCTCCTCCCACTGTGCCTACAAAGAGGTGCTGTACATAATGAATATTCAGAGTCCCCTTGACTGACTCTAACTCCTTCAGGCTCAATGGCAGAGGAAGGGAAACAGAGTGGATAATTATACAGCTGGTGAAAGTAATTTGAGCTTAACAATACCCCTTTGAGGCAGAAGCTATTATTACTCCCATTTCACATGCAAGGAAATTGAGATTTAGAGAAGTCAACGGACTTGACCACGGTCAAACAGCTAGGAAGTTTCTGCAGTGGGATTTGGACACATATATTTTACTAACTCCAAGTCAAATTAAGCTCTCTCTCCACTTCAACAGGCTTCCTCTGAGAGGCATGTTATTTCTCTATCCCTCCTTTTAGTAACCCGGAGTCCATATGGTGTACAAGATGTGATCTTGGATGGGAAAAAACCAGTACATCTTTATTTTCCCTAACCTTGAGCTTTCTAACAACACGACTCTGAGAAGGGGTTCATCATACTGCCCAAGGAGTCCCTGACTCAAAAAAAAAGGTTAAGAACCCCTATTGTGGTAGGTAAAACCATACCAATCGTCTCAAATGGGTTGTGAATTTGATCTTCTTTGGTAAATTCCTTCATTACCTACCAAGAAGTGCTCAGTTATCTCTAACCCAAACCCTTTATGTGCTACAGATTAAGTGTACTGTCACATCCTCAAGGAGAAGGAGAATAGTGATCTTGTAAGGCAGTCACAGCCTAGAAAAAACTGCCTGTTCTTCTTGCCGTGGGATGAGGACTATTTCCCACGATTCTTCTAGAGAGCTCACTCATTCTAGAAAGCCCAGTGATGAAAAAGCAGCTTATTAGATCACCTTCAGATGGGAGCATAATTCATTTCAGCTACTCCAGGCCCCAAAGACCTTACAAAAATCAAACCCTGGAATAAAAACTGCATCCACAATCTTTAAAGCAAAGGAAAACCTCTTCTTCATCAATGCGTCGGAAGGCAACTCAGATCTGGAGGGGGTTGTTTTGTCCTTCCTTAGAAAAACTGTCCTATAATTCTTTAGTGAACCAGTCCACCAGGAAGACTCACTTTCTCCTCCCACACATCACTGACGTCAGTGTCCCTGTTCTGTGGCTGGGACTTGACTTGAGAGTCAAAAACAAACAAGCAGGGCTTCAGATGGAGGGGAAATCAGGATTCACAAGAGAAGTTAACAAATGAGATCTGCTTCTAGCAGTGCACACATGCACGTTATATAAGAAAATACCCAAACTCTTACCCAAGGATGCAGGAAAAAATGAAACCATATGCTCCCAGTTACCACCTTATCCCAGTATGCATTTCATCATATATCAATCTATCCCAACAAGCTAAGCTACTACCACTTTATTATCAAAAGGGTGCAGTTTGAGAGAGGAAGGAGTGGAAAGAGAGGAAAGTAATGGGGTTTCTGCAAAGAGGATCTCAGATTGAGAGTTGGTAGGGACTTTAGAGGTCATTTTACACATGGAAAAAAAAATGCAGCACAGAGAGGCTACTAAGTTAACTATCCAACATCACACTGGTGGAAAATAAACGGCAAAGTCCAAATCTGAATCCAAGTCCTTTGGTTCTAAATCTATAGCTCTTTCCCCTGTATCACACTGCAGTCAACTCTGCCTCTGTTCATATGTGTGACCTTGGGCAAGTCACTGGATAACTCAGTCCTCAGTTTCTTCATCTTTAAAATAAAGGGATTGGACTAGACTATCTCTTAAGGTCCCTTATTGCCCTAAATCTACTTCTGTGGTTATGTCAATCTCCTAGGGGAAAAGGAGGGTGCAAAAAATAAAGGGCAAAAGCAGCAGTCACACACAGCCCTGCGCAGGCCCAGTCCTCTAATTTCTACTTTAAGAGGGGGAAAAAAAACCTCATTTATAGGAAAGGTGAGTGCTACCACCTCCACTGCCTCCTCTTTCCACCTTTGCCCACTGTCTGGTTTTGCTGATGTCAATTTTAACCGCAGGAATGGGGAATCTTATGAGACTATAAAACATCAAATTAATTTTGCCATCTCCCATATTAACCTGTTTGCCATTCCTAATAGTGGGCTAACCATAAAAAAGAAATTAACACTGCTTAGGATCTAATAAACTCATTGCTTGGCTAGTAATAAATCACTTGCTGAATAATCAAATCTCCAAATTAACTCACTTCAGTCAAATCCTACAAGTAAACGCAGGAGATTACTATGCAAACTGGAGCCTTTTCCTTTTTAAAGGAAAAGATAAAAAAGAAAAAAAAAATCCACCCTTACTTAACTCTTACTTCCCACCCTCCAAGCAGAGGGCCATGCTCTGGGGGACCCCCACCTTGGTGGTGGATGCAAGTTAAGTAAGTGCCCCGCATGTCCTCCTCCTTCACCGGGGACTCTTGGGGGTGTACTGCCACTGCGGGGTGCTGGCTTCCCACGCCCACTGCCACGGGCTGAGGCGAACCCTTATTTCATCCAGGTGCAGGATCCAGAGCATCCCCGGGGTCCGCAGGCAGCAGGACCAGTTGCACAGGGAAATTCTCTTTGCAAAAGCAAGGGAACGGGGAGGACATCCCGAGGGGTACCTGGGATGCATCAGCCCCCGAAATGATGAACGAACAAGGAAATGTCATCGCGAGTCGCCCCGGGAAGCGCAGAGGGCCGGCGCCGACACTCACCTGTCCGTACACCTTCACAGGCTCGGGCTGATGGGCAGCAGCGCTGCGCTTGGTTCGCGGCGGCGGCGGCCGCAGCTCCCGGGCCGCCCGGCTCGCGCCCCCGGCGGCATCCCCTGCGCCGCCGCCGCCTCCGCTGCGCCCGGGCAGCTCCGGCTGGCCCGCGCCGCCCTGCAGCACGAAGAAGCCCCGCTCCTGGGGCAGCGCAGCCCAGCCCCCGGCCGAATGCAGGCTCCGGGTCTCGGCCAGAGCCCAGGGGAGCAAGAGCGCGACGAGGGCGAAGAGGAGAGGGAGCCGCGGCTCCCCGCAGCTGCTCCCCGTCGCCATGTTCCGGCGCTCGCTGGCGCAGGTGGCGCCGCCGCCAGGAGAGAATGTGCAACGAACTGGAGGCCCCGAGAGCGGGCGGGCGGGAGGCGAAACGGCGGCGGCGGCGGCCGCCTGCTGCTCCTCCCCCGTCTGCGCGGCCGCGGCCCCGGCTCCGGCTCCAGCTCCGGCGCGGCCTCCGCGCGCTCCCGGGGCCGCTCGGAGTGGCTTTGTCACGTGTGAGACACACCGCACCCCCCCTTCATCCATCTCCTTCTCCTCCCTCCATCCCCCCAAAACAGGGAAGGCAACCAGTGTCCCCATGCGCGCACGCATCTCCATTGTGTGTAAAGCTGAGGTTGGCTATGCAACTGACTCCAGCCCTAGGGAATAGCGACGGGGACCCCAGCCTTGGTGGGCTGGGTTTTTCAGTAACACCCCACCGCCGCCCCCTTACATGTCAGCATTCAGAGCTGGGGAGCAAAACAAAGCAATTCCCACGTGCCCATGGTGAGTTGAGTGAGTATGCAGCCTTAGCGCTCCAAGCTTTCGCTTTGCAAGTTTTAAGCCCTCAAACCCCATTTCTTTAGGCAAAAGAGATATACTAGATAAATTGTGGTCTTTTTTGGCCTATTGATGGTCTCTGAGCATTGAAAGTTCTTTAATGATGAAAAATTATGGTCTAGCCTACCTACGACCCATCCCATACCACAAGCACAGTGCATGTAAGGTGATAACTGGGAGCATTTAACATGCTGGTGCCTGCATGTTCACACATTGCATAGGTGTTGAGAAAACATACCCAAGTGAAAACTGATTTATACAAAGGCATGCTCACACAAATGAGCACTGAGCATAACAAAGAGGGACAGGTACACTTGTGACATCTTAATTTTCCCCCCTCTGGGTACTTCCTCTGGCCAGGCTTTGTTTAACCAGGTTTATCTGGGTACCTCCAGTCAGTCCAGTTCGGTAATCCTTCAGGTCAGTTGCTAATGCCTCTCCTGGCTCTAGTGATAAAGCCCACCTTATACCTAGATTCGTAATATGTCTATAAATAATATGTCTATAATCCTCTGTGAGATGTGCTTTTAGATGTTTTTATCTCTATTTCACAGATGAGGAAACTGAGGTTTGAAGACATTGGATGATTTTGCCCATGATCACACAGCTATTGTCAGAGGTAAGATTCAAATTCAGCTCCCTCCTGACTCAAGGTCTAATGATCTTTCCATTCCAACTCATTGTTTCTCAGGAGCACTGACTGTAAATTAAAGGATGCAGTTTGGCACAATAGAAAGAGGCCTGGATTTAGAATCAGAGGCACCCAGTTCAAATCCCAAAGCTGTCATATATAGGCCTGTATGACTTTGGGCAAGTCACCATCTGTTTCATCATCTGGGGAAGCTCTCTAAGGTTCCATCCAGGTCTAACTACTGTATAATTCTATGCCCAAGAAGTTTTTGAGCAGAGGGTAATTTAATTCAAAAAACACTTATTAAATACCTACTCACTGTGCTGGGTCACAGAGGAGATAATAAAAAGCTCAGATAAAGTATAATCCCTGCCCTCATTGAATTTATAGTTGCTTAAACAAATAACTATTACACATAGCATCACAATGACAAACCTTATCTCAAGGTACGTAACAGTGTTATTGGTAGAATTTTATTTGGTCATTAAAGAAGTAGAAGAATCTGAGATACAGACCATAAGTAGTCAGGTTTGGCTGATACAATGTAGTTCACGATGGGAAATAATATGAGATGATCTGGAAAAGACGTTAGAGCCATAATGTGGAAGACCAATTAAATTGACATTAAATTAAAAAATGAAATTTAGACTAAATTAAGAAATCAAATTCTAATTTAAAAAATTTGAGAGGCAGTAGGGAGCGAATGAAGATATAGCAGAGGAGTAATATAAGGAAAACTACATATAAAGGAAGATTAATCTGGCAGTAATGAGAATAGATTATCGAGGAGTCAGAGGAGAGATGAGAAGATTTGTTTGGTGCCTAGAAAAGCAGAAGTAGCAACTGGGAATAATAGAAATAACAACAGAAAAAGCAACAGTTTAGTGGAATTGATTCAGTGGCTCCTGGGAAGTGTCAGTGAATCAAATGTAAAGCCTTATATTTGGGTTCAAAAAATCAGTTTTACTAGTACAATGGGGGACAAACAATCACTTGTCTTTAAGAGACCTGGG
>CM053588.1:210611560-210654160 GCA_028646515.1 Pseudochirops corinnae | reverse complement strand
TCTTGCATTCAGTTTTATTAATCTAACCTTTAATTTTTAAGATTTCATCAACAACCATTTGAGGCAGTGTAGCACAGTAGGGCAGCTAGGTAGTACAATGGACAGAGTGCTGGGGTTGGAGTCAGGAAGACCTGAGTTCAAATCCAGACAAATCATTTAACCCTGTTTGCCTCAATTCTTTTTCTGCAACATAAGCTGGAGAAGGAAATGGCAAACCGTTCCAAGAAATGTGGTTTTTTTTTTTTGTTTTTTTTGTTTTTGCCAAGAAAACCCCAAATGGGGTCACAAGGAGTAGAAAATGACTGAACAACAAGTACAATAGAAAGAACGCAGTCTCTGAAGTCAAGAGGACCTGGGTTCAAATCTGTCTCTGACACTTTTTACCGATGAGACCTTGGGCAGGGCCCTAGAGCATCCCTCAGCCTCCGTTTTCCCATCTGTTTTAAAATGAGGGAATTAGACACGATGGACTCATTCTGACGCTAAGATTCACTGAGAGTGGAATTGTGAAGAGCATTATTTTAGGCACTTTACAACTTAAGACAATAAGTAAGCCCTACAGACGATAAGGGCTATAATTTGGAGGCCCTCTCTGTCTCCGCCTTTCTTCACTCTCTCAATATTTTGAATTCAGCTTATTTCACACTTTCCCCTAAGTGTTCAGCCCACTCACAGGCAAGCCTCTCCTAACAGATATTTGGACCTAAAGTGCATCTATGACAAAATGATAAACTAAAATAATAATAGCTAGTATTAATATATAGCACTTTAAGGTTGCAAAGCACTTTGCATGAATCTCATTTGATTCTCACAACAACCCTGTGAGAAAGGTGCTATTATTATCCCCATTTCATGGATGAGGAAAATAAGGCCAAAAAAATGACTTGCCCAGTAAGTGTCAGAGGCAAGATTTGAACTCATGTCCAGCCCTCTATCCACTACACAGCCTAGCTGCCTAGATGTTTGTAACGCCAATGCAATACCCATAACAGCTGCTATGAATATGTATATGTATTCCCAGAGTTTGTTCCCAAAATATAATAAACCCTCCTCTTCCAAGACAAAATCAGAGTATTTATTTGGAACATTGCTATTAGGATACCAAAAAGTGTTTTCTGTGTCAGGCCTCTCCATGAGCAAGTTCCCCTGGTCAAGTTCTTCTCTCCTGCTTTTCTCTCAGCCAGTGTGTACCTCTCTCTGCCCACGCTTCTCCCTCCAAGCAATACTATACATACATACATACATACATACATATATATATGTATGTATGTATATATATATATATGAGTATCTCTAATAGCTTCCTTAAATCTGGGTAATCCACAAAGCAATGAAGCAATTCCTGATGTGTAGCATTTGCTACTTTCTGAGCTATAAATGCTAAAAATTTAACAATAGGCTTCCCTTAGCTGGTTAGATCTGGCTTTAATATACCTCTGTATCTAAGGCATAGAAATAGGGCTCATTTCTAAGTCTAGTTAGCAAGGAACAAAAGTCATAACACCTCTAGAGAAAGTCTCAGTGGATTGAAGATATTTTTGTCATTGTTGTTTGTCATTCATTCTCAAAGAGGACCATGATGTCATGGAGGTGGTGTCATGACATGCAAATGAATTGTATTTAAGTGAGGGAGGGCTGTGCAAAGTCACCAGCCTCACTTTCTCCTCCAGAGCCATCTGGATCCAGTGGTAAGATATACATCAGGACGACTGGAGATGGCCCCCATATTGAAGATAAGTGAGAGAATGAATGGACCATTCAATGGAGATAAATGAAGGGGAACTTCTGGACAATTAGCCCAAGTGCCATAATTAGGATGGGACCTAGAGATTTGACTATGGGTGCTAAAACTTAGAGAACCCTGACTACATTTCTACTCCTTCAGCAAACAAATAATATAATTTAGCACCCAGTTACCAAGAATAAATATCAATTAACATGCTTCCTCCACCAACTTATAGTTGCAACTCAGGTGAAGTTAGTCCTTTCTATGCCCATTCCTGTTCTACTTCTTCCCAGGCCTAATCCCAATATGCTAACCAAGGGAATCTCTCTTCCCCACTATATACTGGTGCCCTGGACGCCAAAATTGTTAGATATGCCTATTTTAAAATATAATAACAATTATTGAGTAGGAGTATGTAGCTTCAAAAAAAATTGTTGAAAAGTACAATATTATATCTCCCTCTTCCTTTATCCTCACAAAACCACTGACCCCATCCAGAAGGCAAACTTGATTTGGCCAACCTAGGACATGGCAGAAGAAAATATCTCCCTCTGATACTTATTTCTCAGGAAAATTGTAAAGCAAAGTGAATCTTATTTGGATGTTCTTCCCAGCTACCTGTAATATAGTCAATCCTCAACTTTAATAGGGGTAACATTCTGAGAAAATGATGCAGAAGTAAAAATGCAAATGGTGATACATTGAAGCAATGGGAAATAGGGAATTACGTTCCCATAGTTACCAGAAACTACTCTTTTTCTAGAGATTGCTAGAAATATACTTTTCTGCATAAAATTCCTTTTTTCTTTCTTTTTTTTTCTTTTTTGGAGGGGGGATGCAGGGCATTAGGGGTTAAGTGACTTGCCCAAGGTCACACAGCTAGTAAGTGTTAAGTGTCTGAGGCCAGATCTTCCTGACTCCAGGGCTGGTGCTCTATTCACTGCGCCACCTAGCCACCCCTATACAATTCTTTATAACAAAATATTAATTCTGATGATATTCACTTTTCCTAATATGGTGACCATAAAATAACCTATTAGCAGTTTCTGTGGTGCAGTCATTTCAGTCACGTCCAACTCTTTGTGACCCCATTTGGGGTTTTCTTAGCAAGGATACAGGAGTGGTTTGCTATTTCCTCCTCCAGTTCGTTTTACAGATGAGGAAACAGGGACAAAAAGGATTAAGTGACTTGCCCAGGGTCGTACACCTAGTAAATGTCTTGAGGCTGGATTTGAACTCAGGAAGAAGAATCTTCTTCTCTTCAGGCCCGGCACTCTCTCCACTATGACATCTAGCAGCCCTTAAAATGCCGTACACAAAATAAAACTGTCAGCATGCAAAACGTTTTTCTCTCTCTAACAGTTCCCTAGAATTCTGTGACTTTTTGTGCTAACACCCCAATTTTCTTAAAACCCAGCAATTTCAGGGAATATCCGCTTTTTAATTACACATGAAATCTATAGTGCCATAAATACTGTACAGCAAATAAAATTCTTAAAACTAAAACATTTTTTAACCTGAATCTTACCTTCCACTATGTTAGATGGTGGTATGAACACATTGTACTGTATACTACACTACTGTAAGCCTTTCTACCCTGGCTGCCCTCCGAAAACCAAGTGAGAAGTGGCCAGGACTTTAGTTGCTGCTGTCAGAAGACATGGAGACTGGTGAGGTGGATGGCTAGTGGACGGCAAAGACCATGAAAGATAAATCAGTTTGAAATAATCTGTCATCAACATCTGCTCCAGACACTGTTTGAGATCCTTAAGGGTCTAGGTATATGGGAACATAGCAGAGGTGAGTTGACATTTAACTTTGAGACTGTGATCAGTGATGGGATTGGCAACCTCGATGTCTCCAGCCAAGCTGCCCTTCAAACATGGAAACTGTGAGCAGCACAGTTATTTTTTTTTCTCTGTTGCACTTAGTGGTGAATGTGTGAATTGCCAATGTGAAAGTAAAAATGAAGTTACTTATAAAATAATGCTTGAAGTGGCCAAAGTTAAACATGTAGAAGTTGGGGGTTGACTGTACTTCTTTCTGAGGGAAAATCATTCAGTAAAATGAGTCTTGACTTGAATATTCTTGCTCCCTATGCTAATACATCGCCAATTTGATACCCATAGTAGCCACTATGAATATACATGCATATTTCCGGGGTAAATTCACAAAATATAACAAACGTCTTCCTCAGAGGCAAAACCGAGATATTAATTCAAGATATCAGAAAGCCTATTTCACCATAGTAACAAAGAAGTTTATACACGTCACCAATCCAGGGAGTGCTGACATCCCCAAGCCTTCCCTCTGTTAAGCCGCCTCACAAACAAGCTCCTTTAGCATCTCCTCCCTCTCTGTCACTCATGCTAGCTGCTCTGCCTCAGCTTTGCCTCAGTCTCTTCCTGCTCTACCTGTTTCTCAAGCTCCTCCCACGATAGGCTCCATATGACTCAAGCTTTGTGTGACGCAGGCTCCACCACAGCAGTCAGCTGGGCCTGAGCTCAAAGCAGGTCACATAGGCCAATTAATGGGTGGGAAAGATCTTCCCATTCTATTAATATTACCCTCTTTTAATAGTTCTTTCAGTGTTTCCTCCTAGCCTCCTGTAAGGTATGTCTCACTCTCATGCCGCCCATGCATGCCTATGGTCTGCACTCTAGCAGTTCCCAGAAGCCTGTGTTGCCTGGCCAGGATTCCCTACTTTAGACCTTTTCTGATCCCCAGTGCCCTTGCAACTTTCACTCTGACATCACAGAATTATAGAGTTCCAAGAGATCTGGTCTTATCTAGTCTAGGAGTTTTTTGTATAGCATTCTTGACAAATCATCATCAAACCTCTGATATATACTAGTGGTGTGACCCTGGTTAAGTCATATAACCCTGTTTGCTTTAGTTTCTTCATTTGTGAAATGAGCTGGAGAAGGAAATGGTGAACCACTCTTGTATCTTTGCCAAGAAAATCCCCAATGGGCTCATGAAGAGCCTGACACAATTGAAAAACAAAGGAAATATACTAGGCATTGTATATATAACTCTGGGGATACAGATACAAGAGAAACAGTCCTCGTCCTCCAGAGGCTTATAATCTAATAGAAGAACATAGTACACAAAAGGAATCTGAAAAATGGTTGGGGGAAAGTACTTGACATGGGGTCACAATGGAGAAATCCAGAGGAGTGCAGCCAAGTGAGAAATGAGGGGTTGGATTGCTGGGCCCCCCCCTGAAATGGAGGTTTGGGGAACTCTATTCTTCACCCTCCAATCAGAGAGGACAGAATGATGGGCCCAGAGTCAGGAAGATTTAAATTTAAATCCAACCTCAGACACTTTTGTCCCCTGTCAAGTCATTTCACTAATGCTTGCCTCAGTTTCCTCATCTGTAAAATGGTGATAAGGACAGCATTTATCTCCCAGGATTGTTGTGAGGATCAAATGAGATAACATTTGTAAAGTGCTTAGCAAACCTTAAAATGCCATCTCGATGCTGGCTAACGTTACCATTCTAGTTTTGGACAACTCCAGTGATCAGAACATTCTTTTTTATTTTGTGTCAAATCTGCTTTCATTTAATTTCTACCTATTGCTTTTTTTGGAGCAACACAGAGCAACTCTTTGACCTTTCCAATCTAATGATAAGCTGGTGTTTGTTTAGTGTTTTAAGATTAGTAGAAAACTATACATATATGATCTTGTTTGTGCCTTGCAGCACCCCTGTTGAGGTAGTCAATATAGATATTATTACCCCAACTTTGCTGTCCAACCAAACAGGCTTGCTTGCTGCTCTTCACCCATGACACTCTATGAGTACTCAAATGAGATAATATTGACAAAGAGTTTAGCACAGTGCCTGACATACGGTGGGCACTGTAGAAATGCTTCTTCCTATCCTTCCTCCCTTCCCCTTTCTGGTCTCTGTGCCTTTGCATTGATTCTCCCTTCTCACCTCTACTTTGTTGAATCTCTCATTTCCTTCCAAGTGCAGTTCAAGTATCCCTTTTTATTGTCATGATGCCTTTCCTAATCCCCCAGTCACTAGTATCTCCCTCTATATAAAAAAAATGCTTTATATTTATTTTATGCATAATTATGTATGGACACGTTGTGTCCCCTGATAGAATATATGCTCTTTGATTGCTCAAAGTTTTTCAAATCTATCCTTGCGTCCCTGGTATTGCGTAGTGCCTGGTACATAAAATTTGTCTAATAAATGCTCGTTGATTAATTCCTTTTTTACAGATATGATAACTCAGGTTCAGAAGGTTAATTGACTCATCTGTCCACCGTTATCCTAAGCACTAGTAAGTGCCTGAGGTATTTGAATCCAGGTTTTCCATCCTGCATTCCATCCCCCATGGCATTTGTTTAAAGGCTGCCTCCACCTCCAGCCCTACTGGAAGCTGTTTCTTCTCCAGGCTAGCTATACCCAGTACCCCAATCCTCACAGGATACATTTTGTAGTTCCCTTCTTAATTCTAGTCTCCTTCCCCAGCGGGAGCCCTTGAGCACATGAAAACAATTATTTGAAATGTCAAAGATCAGAGAAGTAGGGAAAATCAGATAAATAATGCAGAATCTTCTACATAATCAATGGTAGCATGTGCTTTGATGTAGACTATGAAGAGGGAAGAGATAACGAAGTCTCCTTAGTCTCTGAATTCACTGGAGTAAGTAATTTCTAAAGCTTACATGATCAAGATTATGGGAAGAAAATAGTGTGAGCAAGCTCCTGTTACAAAAAGAGAATTTACTGAATATTATTAAGAGGAAAAAACGTCTTCAAACTAGAGCCATAATTACAGCAAGTCATCCAAGGCTTTGTCACCCCACACCACTTGCAACAGGAAAAGACATTGATAGTTGTTTGAAAGAATAATTAGCTAAGGGGCAGCTAGGTGGCACAATGGATAGAGCACTGGTCCTGGAGTCAGGAGAACCTAAGTTCAAACCTGGCCTCAGACTGCTGTGTGACGCTGGGCAAGTCACTTGATCCCTACTGCCTCCAAAACTAAATAAGAAAAAAAAAAAAGAATAATTAGCTAAAGTTGGAAGCTACTAGAGGGTAGACTCTGATGAGTTTCTCTATTCCCTTACTTTTCTTCTCTTTCCATTAAACTTTCCCAACAGTGGACTTGAGCCCATGTCCCAGGATTTCAGCTTCGCTACAATGCTAGTTATGGCTGGGCCTCGGCTCTGGATAGGATGTATAGAGGAGATTTCTTCTTAGCTGCTGGTTGAGCTACATGGCTTCTAAGATCCTTCCTAATTCTGAGATTCTGTAAAAAGACAAAATTACAATTTTTAGGATAAAGTCTCCCTGGGATAGTAGACATGTTGATGCCTGTACATGTGAAAGTGAGTCAAATCTGGGAAAGGAAAAATACATTTTATATAAATGATGAAATTTAAATCAGGGGAAGGGAAAAAATGCGAATTCTATTTTATTGAATTGATACTCAGTATTTATGGAAACTTTTCTTACACCAAATCTGGTGGTAGGAAAAGAAAGAACCACAAGCTTGTATATATTTATTAAACATCAGTACTTTTTATAAAACCAAAAAAATGACCTTTACTGATCAGATGGGATAAGAAATATCAAAATGTTATAAGAAGTTTTTTTTGTTTTGTTTTGTTTTGTTTTGTTTTGTTTTGTTTTGTTTTTATTCTCAATTCAAATGCAGGGGCCCAAGGAGTCATGTACCTAGAACTTAGTGTGGGAAGTGAGGTCAGGGCAGCAAAGACTAGGCAAGAACATAGTGCTTTTCTCCTGGTCCCTGGCAATTTCCCTGAAGGAAGTGGTGCTTGGCAGGCTAATGTTGTGGGCTGGCACTCAGGCTGCATTTTTAATATCCTTGGTTCCTTGAACTTTAGGAAATCTGATGGCAGACACTTCATTTGGCCAATTAAAGAACGACTCCTCAAGTGCTACCCTACAGCCCACAGACCACACACACATGCATTAGTAGACCCACAAAGCCAACCAGCCAACTAAAATGTCAGCAAAGGGAACCACAGAGCATTTCTTGGTTCCTTGTGGTTTCAGTCAGTTGAGTTAGCATCCCATGCTTGGACCACACAACCCTGGAATATACGAGGATGGCAGGAGAGAAAGCAACACCATACTAGCTAGCAGGGAACACAGTCAGATGACTGAGAATTAGATAGCATCTATTGGAGCCAGGCCAAACAACCTTCTAAGAAATGTGCCAGCGGGGAAGAAGCCAATGCTTGCCAAAAGAAAAGACCTCCTGTGACAGTTTCTCATGGAGACAGAATACTCCAAAGCACCAAGTGATACCCTGCTTAAACATGGATATTGCCTTCTCCTTCTAATCCAAAGAGCCATGTATTTAATTAGGGCCTATAATTAAAGGAAAATCAATAAAACTGCCTGAGAGAGAGCAGGAATTTGGGGTTCTTCAGATATCTTGTCATGTTCTCTTGATTGAGAGAACTCATTTGTTTACACAAATGTAATCAGAACACTGGACCCTTCCAGTATTTCCTCTGAAATGCTGTGAAAATCAATCAATTAAGAAATGAAGCAAGTTCTAGTTATCATCATCACCATCATCATCATTAGTACTATTACTATCATCATCATCATCATTATATTATTATTATTATTATTATTATTATTGTTATTATTACTATATCCTGAACATGTAATTTAACCTCTCTAGGCCTCAGTTTCTATATTTATGAAATGAGACTGACTTGATACTTTAACATGCAAACTAGAGCTCACACATCCAAATGAGTGCTGGCTGTTTGAAAGAAGTCACTTCATGAGCCTAAATATTCACTCCGCTGATGCCATCTGTGTTTGAAACATGTCAGGCTTTGCCTTGAAAGCCTACAGCTAATCTTTTGAATATCCTCTGTTATGGTAATTCTTTATCCCTTAAAGGTTTGATTTTGGGGGGGGGGGGGAAAGGTAGGGCAATTGGGGTTAAGTGTCTTGCCCAAGGTCACATGGCTAGTAAGTATTAAGTGTCTGAGGCCACGTTTGAACTCAGGTCCTCCTGACTTGAGGGCCGGTGCTCTATTCACTGCACCACCTAGCAGCCCCGAAGGTTTGATTTTTTTCAAATGGTCCCAACTCATTTGGACCCAAGAGAGTCAGGTGGGTGATAAAGAGACAAAACTCTACTGAAAAAATCTCCAAAATTTTTTCCTTTTAGAAATTTTTAAAAAGTGAAATACATCCAATTTAATAATGCATTGATTAAATGCCCATTAAGTGCAAGGTACCCAGTCGTCAGCATGGAAAATAACTCAGTGCCTGCTCTCAAGTAGTTTTCTTTCTTTTTTTATTATTAAATCATTTATTTTTAGTTTTCAACATTCACTTCCATAAGTTTTAAATTATCTCCCTCTCCCTTGCCACTCCCTCCTCAAGATAGCTTGCAATCTGATATGGGCTCTATACATACATTCCCATTAAACACATTTTCACATTAATCATGTTGCATAGAAGAATTATAATGAATGGGAAAGACCATGAGAGAGAGAGAAAAAAAAACTGAAACAAAACAAAAAAGAAAAGTCTCTTTTGTTCTGCAATCCAACTCCATAATTCTTTCTCTGGATGTGGCTGGCATTTTCCATCATGTGTCCTTTGGAATTGTTTTAGGTCTTTGCATTGCTGAGAAGGGCTAAGTCTATCAAAATCAGTCTTCACACACTGTGGCTATCACTGTGTACAATATTCTCCTGGTTCTGCTCCCCTCACTCAGCATCAGTTCATATAAGTCTTTCTAGGTTTCTCTAAAGTCTGCCTGCTCATCATTTCTTATAGCACATTTCATTATATGCATATACCACAACTTGTTTAGCCATTCCCCAATTGATGGTCATCCACTCAATTTCCAGTTCTCGGCCACCACAAAAAGAGCTGCTATGAATATTTTTGTATACATGGGTCCTTTTCCCATTTTTATGATCTCTTTTGGGTTACAGTCCTAGAAGTGGTATTGCTGGGTCAAAGGTATGCACATTTTTAGAGCCCTTTGAGCATAGTTCCAAATGGCTTTCCAGAATGGTTGGATCAGTTCATAGCTCTACCAACAATGAATTAATGTTCCAACTTTCCCGTATCTTCTCCAGCATTTATCATTTTCCAGTTTTGCCATGTTAGCCAGTCTGATAGGTGTGATGTGGTACCTCAGAGTTGTTTTGAATTGTAGCTCTCTAATCAATAGTGATTTAGAACATTTTTTTGTATGACTATAGATAGCTTTAATTTCTTCCTCTGAAAACTACCTGTTCATATCCTTTGACCACTTATCAATTGGAAAATGATTAGTATTATTGTAAATTTGACTCAGTTCTCTATATATTTTAGAAATTAGATCTTAATCAGAGACACTGGTTGTAAAAATTCTTTCCCAATTTTCTGCTTCCCTCCTAATCTTGGTTATGTTGACTTTGTACAAAAACTTTTCAGTTTAATGTAATCAAAATTATCCATTTTGCCTTTCATAATGTTCTTTTTCTCTTGTTTGGTCCCTTTTAGAAATTTTTATGGTATATTAAATAAGATAGTAACGTAAACTTTATTCATTTTAGTTAATACATAAAGTGTGATCTTTACTTTGTATTGCCATTTTTCCCTATTAGATCTGAAGAAATTGGTTCTAAAAGCAATTCATAAGGAGGAGTACCTGAAACATTTTGATTCTTTAATACATGTAGGTTCTGGACCAGGACCAGCAAAAATGGCAGAGTAGAAGGAACCGGTTCAACATTACAGCAATAATCCCACAACTGTTCCAACAAGGCTATATAAAAGCATTAGACAAGCCGTGATTGAGAAATCTAAGGAGAAACCACAGTGGGTCATTTTTCCAGCCCAGGATCATGAATTTGACTCATAGTCAAGTGACCAGGACAGAGATTGTGGAACAGGGACATGCCTGTAGCTCTGTCATTCTGACTGATAGATGAGGTTATAGATTCATCCCCCAAGCTCAAATTAGGGCTAAGTAGACATGGCTCTGTCTCTCTGAATCTGCAATCTCCCAGATAGTTGATGTGGCCAGCAACTATATACTGTACAGGGTAAGTTCCTGGAATTCCAGAAGGATCTGTGCCTCAAATCAGATCACTTAGGGCCTGCTAAAAATTTGCTGCTACTTTCTCAGGTACTGGGTGCTGTGTTCTTCAAGGATCACAGAGGGCAGCTCAGACCAGAGATCTTCTGACTAATTGCTATCAACTCATATTCAGTGGGTGGAAGTACAATATTGGCGTCTCATGAATGCAGCATGACTAAGGGATAGTCTCACTTCAAAAAGGTATCACAGAGCTAAAGGATTCTGTTAGTTACTTTAAGTGGGTTGGATGATTGATTAATTGATACAATCAATTTTTTGTTATTGTTGAGCCTTCATTTTCTAAGACAGGTGTGGGAAGACTGCAGGTTCCCCACTCCTGTCTTAAAAGGACCAATGACATCATGGGGTGATGTTTTGACTTAAGTGTCAATTGGATTTAAGTGAGGCAGAGTTGCACAGTTGTCAGCCTCACTTTCTCTTCCAGAGTCATCTAAGTCCAGTGGCAGCACAAAAGTCAGGACTACTGGCAATGGCCCAGGATGCAGTGGATGACCTTGGCATCTCTGATGCCCAGCCAAGCTTGAAGAGCTCCACAGTGCCTGATTCAGCTGTTGGGTAAAAAGGAGAGCACAACGCAGCAAGGAGGGAGTCCAGGCAAGCCAGTGGCTCCTAACTGCCCTAATAGAAATGAAGTTTTCAAAAGCTACAAGTATCATCTTCTCATGTAAGGATATAAACAGTTGAATCTTATTGAATAACATGTTTTTTTTTCTTTCCTGTTTACCTTTTTATGCTTCACTTGAGTCCTATATTTGAAGATCTAATTTTCTGTTCAGCTCTGGTCTTTTCATTGGAAAAGTTTAAAAGTCCCCTATTTTACTGAATCTTTTCCCCTGAAAGATTATGCTCAGTTTTGCTGGGTAGTTGATTCTTGCTTGTAATCCAGGCTTCTTTGTCTTCTGGAATATCATATTCCAAGCCCTCTGATCCTTTAATGTAGAGGCTGTTAAGCACTGTATAATCCTGACTATGGCTCCTTGATATTTGAATTTTTTCTTTCTGGCTGATTACAGTATTTTCTCCTTGACCTGATAATTCTGGAATTTGTATACAATATTCCTTGGAGTTTTCATTTTGGGATTTCTTTCGGGAGATGATCATTGAATTCTTTCAATGACTATTTTACCCTCTGGTTCTAGAATATCAAGGTAGTTTTCCTTGATAAGTTCTTGAAAGATGCTGTACAGGATGTTTTTATTTTGGGGATTTTTTGGATCATTTACTTAAGATAGTCCAATAATTCTTATTTATCTCTCCTGGATCTATTTTTCAGGTCAGTTTTTTTTCAATGAGGCATTTTACATTTCTTCTGTTTTTTCATTCTTTTAATTTTGTTTGATTGATTCTTGATGTCTCATGGAATTGTTAGCTTCCATTTGTCCAATTCTAATTTTTAAGGAATTATTTTCTTCAGTTAGCTTTGCACCTCCCTTTCCTTTTCACCAACTCTACTTTTAATGAAGTTATTTTCTTCAGTGGATTTTTTTTTCCCATTTAGCCAATTCTATTTTTTAAGAAAGTGTTTTCTTCAGTCAGTTTTTGTGCTTCTTTTTCCATGCTGTTGATTCTTTTTTCATAATTCTCTTGCATAACTCTCATTTCTTTTCCCAATTTTTCTTCTACCTCTCTTATTTGTTTTTTTAAATCCTTTTTTAGCTCCTCCAAGAGAACTTTTTAGGTTTGAGATCAATTCATATTCCCCTTTGAGGCTTCCCATGTAGGCATTTTAACATTGTCCTCTTCTGAGTTTGTGTTTTGATTATCCTTATCGCCATAGTAGCTTTATGTTATCAGGGCTCTTTTCTGTTTCTTACTAATTTTCCAGTCTATTTCATGACTTTTATAGTTGGTCTCTGCTTCTAGAGCACAGGGGCTACTGTCCTAAGCTTCTTATGCTGGGGGCCAGAGCCTGGTCACTGGTTCCCGTGCAGGGGTCTCAGGTGCATATGGCTTGCCCACTGTGCTGGGGTGTCCCAACCTAGTCATGTGTATTGTGCAGGGGGTCTGGGGCTCACAACTTGCCTTCTGTAACAGGGCTGGAGGCCTCACAGCCTCAGTTGCTGATCTGTGCTGTAGCTAAGAGCCTCGCACTGGCTTGCCTGGACTCCCTCCTCGCTGCATTGTGCTCTCCTTTTACCCAAGTGAGACAGACCTTTCCTGGAGTCCTTCTAAATTATCTTAAACTGGAAAATTGCTTCACCTCATCTTTTGGTGGGTTCTGTCGCTCCAGAATCTGTTTAGAGGCTTGATTTAATATTGTTTCTGAGGGAAACTGAGGCAAGCTCAGACAACTTCCTGGCTTCTCTCCACCATCTTGGCTCCATCTCTAATATCTCTGTAATGTTTTCCTTAAAAAGGCATCAATAAAACATTTTTAGGAGCCATTTAGCAAAGACATGGTAGAAAAGTTCTAGTTCCAAGAATGTGTTGAAACCAGCTTGTATTGGTTCAAGAGAAACAATTGTTGATTTTTCATTGTGAACATTTATACTTTCGAAATTGACAAAGGCTACAAATCAAGGCTTGCTTTATTGTCTTTCTGATTTTCTAGACTTAAGAAAGTGATAGGGAAAAGTATTAATAATGCAGATTAAATTTAAAAGTGTGTTGTGTATGTATATGCATATGTATGTATATATATATAATATGATATATATGTCATATATAATTATAAAATATATGTGTGTATGTATACATATATACATACATATATACATATACATACATACACACACATACATACATATATATATTTGTGGAGAGCTGGCTGTTAAACATTTACCAGAACACCACAGTCCAGCTTTTTAGAAAATTTATAAATTCTAACAAAGACTATTTGGTGTTCCACACAGCACAGGGATCATAACTTGCAAATAAAGAATCCTTACCTACATTGTATGAGAGCCCAAATATTGTGCACATCACTTAAGTTTTATGGTCAGTCCCTTTCCTTCAGGAGTTTGTTTAACCTTGTTCTTCTGCCTTTGAAAGAACAGGAAAAAGAAAGCTAACTCTACAGTCCTGTTGAAAGAGGTTGAATTTGGATGATAGTTACTTCTTAGACTGTTTCTTTCTTTCTTAGACTCATCTGCTCCACATTCAAGGTTATAGAGGAGGGTAGAATGCTAGTTGTATCTACTCCCATCCCCTACTAAGGCTTTTCTCATATCTTTGCTCTTGCTCTTAGTAACCTCTCTGCTTCTCTTTGTCATGCCATTTATTCTCTTCCAAAGTGGATCAGTCACTCTCTGGAGTCAGAGGACTTACTGATCTTGGGTACTTACTGATCTATGTCATCTTATGAAAGTAGCTTGACCCCAAGCCCTCAATTTCCTAATTTGTAAAATGTAGGAATTGGACTAAATAGTTTTTTAGGTACCTTCCAATTGTAGGTCTATGATCCTATTTTGTTGTCTAGTTTCAATCATATCTAACTCTTTATAACCCCATTTGGGGTAGTCTTGGTAAAGACACTGGAGTGGTTTGCCATTTCCCTCTCCAGCTCATTTTATAGACGAGGAACTGAGGCAAACAGGGTTAAGTAACTTGCCCAGGGTCACATAGCTAGTGAGTGTCTGAAGTCAGATTTGAATTCAAGAAGATGAGTATTTCTGGCTCCAAGCCTGGCACTCTATCTGTGATTTTATCACCCTGTACTAAAACTGTTGAGATCAAAACACACTTTCTCCAGAGTACTCTCAGTGTTGCTTGTGTAAAGACTTAGATATTTAGACATTTTCTTAGTAAGGGGCATGACAGAAGAGGCTTGGTCAAGAATGACTAGGTTGAAGGATGATTTCTTTCTACAGAGGGCATCATCATCCCTAATGATACCACACAGAAGTTTATTGAATGAGTCATGACTACTATATATCTGAACCATAGCCTTAGAGTTCCCCTCTGAATAGAGAGATCAGACAAAAATCCAGAAAAATAATTGGAGGCCAGAGACTCATATAAGAGAAGAACTACACGCAGAGATGGACTTGGGTCCTTGAAACAGGAAAGAGGACATAGAAGACTATTTATCCTAATATTTTGCTTAGGGAACATCTTGGTCCAAGATATAGCAGTACTGGAGAGACAGGGAGAAAATGGTGACAGAGATCTTGGAGAAAGAATCATATGACCCCAGGAAAAATGGGAACCATGAAAATGTAAACTCCTTGTAAGAATTATTTTATCTATTGCATGTATATCCCTAATACCTAGAATAATACTAGCACATAGTATGTACTAATTGACTAATTAGTTGATGTCAGGAGAGATGGTAGTAACTGAAAGCCATGATGGAATTCGAATGTCTCAGTCTCTTAGAAAGAGAAGGAAAAAATCCTTACCAATCTTAGACTCCTAGATACAGGCTTTGAGGGAGAAGAGGAAGAATTCCTGTAAAACACCAAGTTCCTGAACCAAGAGAAAGCATTCCAAGTCTAAGCAAAATTTGGCAGGAAAGAACAGTAAGGAACAAAGCCACAAGATAAAGGAGCAAACTTGAACACCGCCTTGCCCCCCACACTACTACTGTGCACTTAGTAGACTGCACAGTCACTGACTCACTTTAGAGGGAGGGAGGAGTGACTCAACTACAAGACAGTATGAAAAGTCTAGAGGATTATAGATGCTCCAGGTGGAATGAGACTCACTGAAGGCAGAAGGAGAATTTTCTTAATTATTTGTGGACTTGAGCATGGGCCCTTTGAGGTTTGCATTTTCTGACAGGTAGAATAAATCTTGTGCTATATTTGATATAATGTTAGCCTGAGTATTTACATGGGAGCAGATCTTTTTACAGATGGCTAGACATGGTGAGTACTCTGATGTTTACAGGGGATATCCTGGGGAGAGGCCAAACCAGCCAAATTCTTATGTTGTGAAGGGAAACTCTGAGAAGAGGTAAGAGCCAAAGAGCAAGATTTTTTGAGAGATACTGCCAATCAATTGATGTCAATCAATAAGCATTGATTAAGTACAAGATTGAACCCAGGTGGTATAAACTCTAGCTACAGTTTTAGGCCACAGATTACATAGTATTCTTAGGTTTTGCTCCTCTGGCTGTGGAATCCCCAAAGGATCATGTTTTCATCAGCTTTGATATTTCTCCACAATATCATGAATAAGTTTCTGTACCCAGTGGTCACTCATTCAGTTACTGGTTGCAGACTGATGGATTAACTAGTGTTTTTCTCCAAAGTTTTGTTAGACTTGATATATAGGTACAGGGTTTCTAGGTGGAATTTCATTCCAAATGGGCAAAAGGGATGCTTCTATTCAAGGATTTATATCTGTAACATAGCAAGGAAAACTCCAGAACTAAAAATGATATTGTAAATCACTGACCTGAATAGATAGAAACAAATTCTGAGATATAAGCCTAAAATATGGTCAAGCTCCACATTTCAATTGATAAAGAAGCTCGAAGTTCCACATCTTTAGCTTCAGTATTCACTTCCTGATAGCAGACAAACTGAAGCCAGTCCTGGTAGGGACATTCTTACATGGATTTCCCTCTCTGACACCTTTCTTGTCCCTTTCCCCTCCCTAAATCCTCTCCTTTTAAATCTGGGCTGCTTTTCCTAATTCTCTCTGGAGGGTACCTTCCAAAGTCTGTGGAAAGTAACTTACTACAATTGATTTCTTGCCACAGAATCTTGGCACTGGACACATGAAAAAAGGATTAGGGACCTGGAAGACCAACTTTGTATCACAGTATGAGAGCTGACCCTTTCAGAAATCATGCCTGTTAATTGTTTAGCTAAATGCTAATTGACCTCTAAAATTCAGGATTAAATGTGTGTTAAGTTCTTCTCCCTGAAGGTATGGAAAGATGGAGGAACTGAGAGTGCTGTTTTTGTGATTCTGGGATGCATACTAGGGTATACTGCTGAAGGAATGATTTCTTCTCTCATCATAGGGTCAGCTCTGAGACAGTAGCTATGGTATGATAGAAAGAACTGGGGGGAGCAGGAATGGGTCACTCCTTAAAAGATAAGGCTAATCTTTCAGTCACATATTGAGTGCCTACTTGCCAGGTACTAGACATATAAATACTAATGTAACAACCGTTCCCACCTGTATGTAGTGGCAGAGAGAATTCAGAGAATGAGAATGCTGTGTGTGGGGGTAGCATGAGGGATTTATTTACTTGATGTCAAAGATTCTTGGGCGAGAGTATGGGTCCAGAGACTCTTTGGGAAAGACACATGAAGAGTAAAGCAACAGACATTTAGAGGAAGCTAGATCTTCAATGTGTCTCTGATTTTCAGCTTGCATCCCTAGAGTCAGCTGGAATGGACATCTTTGGATGAGATTGGGTCTTCTCACTTGGTTGGTTGTGGAGATTTCGTTTTGCTCACAGTTAAGAGCTCATACCATCTTGTGTATTTCTTGGTATAGTCTCATCTGTATAATTCTTCCAATTTCTGTTTGCTGTTTGCTTGAATGGATAAGTTTACTTGTTATTTGTGATGGTCTTTTGTATAATCAGCATTTAGTAGGAAGGAGCTAAGCTGGTGAGTGTAAGTTGAGGGCTATGTTTCCCCTTAAGAACAACCAGAGAAGAGATATTCCTTTTGAATCCCTAAACACTATAGCACTAGACCAGAAATATTTGTATGTGTATTGTGTGTGTGCATGTGTGTACACATACATACACATATAAATTCTAGCTGGATACCCCACTTAGAGACAGACAAAAGAGGAAGAAACTACCCAGCTGCTGCATTTCTCCTGCTTCCCTGGTGTAAACTACCATTTCTCTAGGAGAAGGGATAGGTCAGATTCTCAAGCTATGTATGTTACACTTCTATAAATTTAGATAACCTATGCGGTCATGCATATCTTATAAAAGTGAAATAGTGCCTGCCCTCAAAAAGGTTACATTCTAGTAGGAGGATAAAATATGTTCACAGAGTAGTAAGCACAGAAGAGAGGGGGTGAACACACATGCATGCATGCATATGTGTCTGTACACATACATATATGTATACTCCTTGTGTTTTCAGTAGCTATCCCTCATGACTGGAATTCTTTCTTTTCTCATCTCTACTTCTTGATTTCTGTGTATGTGTGTGTGTGCACATGCGCACACATGTGCTTATAGGTGTGTTTATGTGTATGCATATATGTATTGTGTTATGTATATATAGGTACATGTGTGTATATACATATGTCTGGGTGCATATATATATGAACACATGTGTATATATATATGTGCGTGTATATACACATACATGAGGGACCATCAGGAAAAAAACAAGGAATTGGGAGATAAAGCATCTTATTCAACAGTGGTGTCAAACTCAGATAAGTAAGGGGCCATTAAACCATACTTGAGGATTCTTGCTGCTGCAAATTGACTTGGAAAACCACATATTAACATTATCTATGTCCTATTGTAGTTTTATTTGTTTTGTTAAATATTTCCCAGATTACATTTTCTTCTGTTCAGGCTTCACTAGTGAGTGTTGTGACCTACAGGCCTCAGATTTGACATCTCTGAAGAAGAGGGAGGAGGCACAGGTCATTGATATTTGATCCTGGAGGTGACAGGGAGCAAATGGGGTGTTGGATAGTGCGTGACGTGATTAGATTTATATTTTAGGAAAAATATTTTTACAGCTGAGTGGAGATAGTGGAGTGGGAAGAGATTTATGGCATGGAGACCAACCAGTAGTCTGTTGTAATGGAAACAGTCTGGGCATGAGATGATGAGGGTCTATATCAGACTGGTGGTAGTGCCAAAGGAGAGGAGATGTACATGAGAGCTAAAACTAATGTAGTTGGTTGTCTACATTCAGAATTAAAGGACATGCTAAATTTCATTAAGACATTGATGAAAATAAAGTTTCAGTTTTTTTCCCATCAAGTTCTTGGACTCTTCTGATATCTAGTCACCTTTGGGAATCTATGGATTCCAGGTAAAAAACCCCTAGTATACAAAGAGAAGAGACTAAGTGTAAGAATTCAGAATAAAGAAACAGTTGAAGGTTAAAAAATGTTATTAATGACAACAAACAATTTTCCATTTTTAATCTTGAAATTCAAAGTGATATGAACTGGTGGATTCAATTTAGTTCCTAGGAATTGAATATGAATAATTGTGACCCAAGTCAGGCAAAGAGATATGGACTTACTCTGTGAAATACCAATTCTTTGAGATTGGGAAACAAATGGGATGGCAATTTCAAAATCGCAAAATTTGGAGGTGGTTTTAGAAATAATGTCTAGTCTATCCCTTCCTTTTACAGAAGAGAAAATGAATGGGGTGGCTAGGTGGTACAGTAAATAGAGGCCCTCGAGTCAGAAGGACCTGAGTTCAAATGTGGCCTCAGATACTTAACACAAAAACTAGCTGTATGACCTTGGGCAAGTCACTTAACCCCAATTGCCCTCCCCTCCTCCCTCCAAAAAAAGCAAAAAAAAGAGAGAGAGAGAGAAAATGAAGATCAGAGAGATGCTTATATCCAGCCTAAATGTTCTTCAACCACTTTTCATAAGCCATAATTTGAACTTTCCTGACAATCCTGCTCTCCCTCCTCTGGATGTCAGTGTCTTTCATAAAATGTGGTCCCCAGAGTTGACAACAGTACTTCAGAAGTGATCTGACTAGGCAGAATACACTGGGATTATCACCTCCATTGTTCAGGATAATATTTATTATTAATATTAATAATTACCACACACTTTATTAATGTAACTAATTACACTAGCTTTTTAGCATCAAACTCACACTTCTGATGCCTATTGAATTTGCACAGTGAAAATCACTAGCTCTTTTCATATGAATTACCGTCAAGCCATCTTGCACTTAGTTTATGGATTTCTTTTGTACCTTAATTCAAGAATTTACATTTATCCTTATTAAATTTCTCATATTATATTAAAAACATTGATATATTTCATATACGCAAAGAGAGACAATGTGAGGTTAATTCAGTAAACACTGATTCTGAAGATAAGACCTGGGTTCAGATCCAAATATCTGACACTCTGACCCCGGGCAAGTTACTTCATCTCAATTTGTCTCAGACAACCCCTTGAGAATTATTTGCTAAATCACAGACTGGTTTTGACATTCCAATAAAATGAGTTCCCACATGCTGACAAAATCACAAGTCATGTATGAACATAAGATTCAGTCTAAAGTTCCACCATATTGAGATCTCTTTGCAACCCAAATATGTTACCTAACATGTTGATATCCCTTACAGATTTGATAAGGGTGCCATCCTTCAGCCAAATTTCTGGTTTCTTTTTTGTTTTTGTTTGTTTGTTTTATTAAAGACTGCATTTCCCTATCTTGCCCAGTTTGGAAATACATTGCCCCAGTCATAGGCCTGATCCATTGTTGATCAGTAAGGGAGTTTTGACCTTCACCATCTCCCAACTCTCCTTCAGCAACCTAGTGGTCCCCCTTTCCCAGGGTCTTACCACATTTGTGCCAGGTTTAGTGCAGACACCTGATTGTCTTAGGCTACTGTAGCTTAGAATTCCAGAACCCAATCAATCCACCAGCCTCAGTCTCCCCAATAGCAAAGATTACAGGTGTGTACCAGCATGCTCCCCCAAGATATTTTTAAACTTAAATAAATAAGCAAATAGATCAATAGATACATAGATAACAGAATAGGCCTTATGAGATCTCTGAGACATGCTGTTAGAAATCTCCATTTATAGACATTTACACATCTATTTTCATTTGATCCTCACGACCACCTAGTGAGGAAGGTTCAATACATGTAATAACCTTATTTTACAGATGAGACACTGAGGATAAAAGAGTCTGGGTGACTTACCCACAACCACTCACTTTGTAAATGTTCAAGGTGAGATACTCACCCGGGTTTTCTTACTCCAAGTTCAGGGTTCTATTACGTCATGCTACATCTTAGTATATGTATCCATATAACTATACTATTATCCAGCTCACACCTCGCTAGTTTGTCCCCAAAGATATCAGGAGACTATCAAAAGCCTCACTGAAATCTTATACAATTTGTGTCTATAGTATTTCATCTACCATCGAGTAATTCTGTCAAAAAAGGGAATAGATTAGTCTGGTATGACTTGTTCTTCCCAAACCTTTGCTGGCTCTCGCTGAACAGGCTGACGATATCAGAGAGAACACTCCACGTAGGTTAAAAAAGACCTGTGCTCGGCTCTGACATTTATTCACTACTGCTGAGCTATAATGGCATCTAAAGAATCATAAAATGTTAGAGACACTTTAGAGACAGATCATTTGGACCAAAGTCCTTCACTTTACAGATGAGGCTACTGGATTGTAGAGAAGTTTAAGTGACTTGTTGCAGGTTAGATAACTGTTTCATACTTAGGTACTTAAATGGATTGGCCTATCTTCTTTCCTTCTATCCTACTACTAGTCACTCTGTAACAACAGACACCACCATGATAATGTCCTATGGTACCGAATCCACACAGATACCTTGGGCCTTTGGCCCTGATTGGTAAGGACATGAACACAAATTCACACGGCCCATTCTGTTTAGCCTGAGTCACACTTTATCCACTTCAACCATCTTCTTATCATCTGCCCTATGGTCTTTACATTCATCATTTCACATAGGATGATGATATTTCATTATATTCCTATTACACAATTTGTTTAGCTATTCCCTAGTCTCCTTTGTTTTCTAGTTCTTTGCTACTACAAAAAGTGCTTATACAAATATTTAGTTTTATATGGGGCCTTTCTTTTTATCTTTGACCTGATTGACGTATATGCATAAGAGTGAGATTTCTGGGTCAGAGGATGTAGACATTTTAGTCACTGATGATTGCTTCAGCTGGCCCATAATTTCAGGAAGACCTTATCCATGCTTAACTTCACTCCCAATCTCCGGGCTATTTATTCTGACAGCCTCCCAGAAGCCTTCTCCTCCCCAACCATAAACCATGCTCTGTAGGCTTTAACCCTTTCATCTACAGAACTTCCAACCTCATGGTTCTGATTGGGGATTGCTCATAAGTAATGTCATTGGTCCTCTTTAAGAATGAAGGACAGACAACAAGAACACATCTACCTCCTTGCAAAATAGAGGAAGAAGAGGAAGGGATAAAGGAGAGGGGAAGGGAGGGAAGTAATAAAGGGAGAGAGGAAACAGTTCCCAAGAGGTAAAATGATCTGTGAAATCATAACTGTAAACAACAAAATGTCATCTCCTTAAGGTTGGAGATTGTTTCACTTTTGTCATTGCATCCCTCATACCTAGCATAGTGCCTAGCATATTGGAAGTGTTCAGTAAGTACTTGTTAAATCAAATTAAACTGCCCAAAGTTCTACAGCTAAAAAATGTCAGAAACATAATTCCAGCCAGTAGCTGGAGCAATGCTTTTCTTACACGTAGTAGGCATTTAATAAATGCTTGTTTAATTGAATGACTTGAAACAAACCCACTTTCTGATTCCAAATTCAGTATTTTCTTTCCACCATATTTATTAACCCCACTCCTCCTTCAAAATTTCCTATTTTTGTTCAAGATACTATTCTTCCAGTTACCTATGGTCACAAACTTTGTTTGCCCTTTACTCTCCTCTCTCCCTTACACCCCCATATCCAATCAGATGCCAAATTTTGCCAATTCTACCTATACAATATTCTCTATATTTTCCCTTCTCTATACTCAAGGATTACTACACTAGTTTAGGCTCTAATTACCCCTTTCCTAGACCATTGCTCTAGCCTCTTAAATGAGCACTTTTAGCTTCTCCCTTCTCCAATCCATCCTCCACTCATTCTCTACATTAATATTCCCATGACACAAGTCCAGTTGTCACTTTCCTGATCAAAGGTTTTCGGTCATTATCTATTGGCTTCCAGGGGAATCCTAATTCTTAGGGTAGCACTATGAGACTGAAAATCTAGAGGAGTGTCTTGGGATAAAAAGCAAGGCTCACTAAAATTTGACTTTCTAGGAACCTGAAGTTCATTTCCAACTCTTAGTACAGTGATTGGTACACAGTAGGCACTTAACAAATGTTTATTGATTGATTGAATGATTGATTTTCCTTCCAAGGGGAGTTCAAGCTCTGGGGTTAGCTCTGGAAGCCTTCATAGAACCATGGGTAGAAAATTAGATTCACAGGAATATGAGGGGTTGTCTCTATGGTATCATTTCCCTTCTAAGATGGGTCAAAAAAGTCTAGAGGTAAAATTAGAACCGTGAAATGGGAGGGTGGTACTCAGCATAAAGGGGAGGAAAACCACAGTAACTTTTTTTGGGCTACTGAATCCTGTATGCTATTCTGCATTTTTCAGTTGAGCTAAATGAAAACTGCATTAAAAAAACTAGAAATGAGTTGTTACATAGAGAGTAATAGAGCAGTGTGCAGTGGGTATAAGTAAGCTGTAGCATAAAACCAAATAGGAATTTCAAAGAATAGGACTAAAAAATATCAAAGAATTATATGACAGGAACAGGGGAAGGGTTGGTCATATGGCAAGAGCAAAGAGTGGCTGATAGAGAATGAGAAGGCTCCCCTAGTGCCCTTGTGATATTGAGATGAAGTGGGGAAGACAGCTAGCCTTTTGCATAGAATCCCTCTAGTGACCTTTTGGAAGAACATGGACAGTAGTTGTATGGGATGGGCAGGCACAAATGAGTTGGGATTGACAACACTGAATGGAATTCCTGAATTGATGGGATCAGATCCACTTAAGCATTGAAATAAAAGTTGTCTTATTTCTCATAATTAGGCTGAAAGTTTCAATCACTTTGGAGAGTTGGGGAAATCGTGTAGTGGCTTGTGTTTCAGGTGACATGTTTGTATTTCTACTACAGTAGAGTCACTATAATCTCTATTCCAAGTGTAGTACGATTTCTCTCCCAGAAGAGAAAGTGAAAGAGCTAAAAAAAATCTTTCCACTCTCTAGGTTGTTAGGGAAAATGGAGTATTCCTAAAAGAAAGAGAAGTATTGGGGGAGGGAGGGTGCTGGTACAAGGTCTAAGATGGAGAGATTAGACCTTTGTCAGAATGTTATGGAGTAGAAGTGTCACACAAAAGAGAAAGGGAAGGAAAGGAATATTTGTTCAATTAGAGGACCAAAACAGCTCTGAGGGTCTTCCCAAAGAGGTGGAAGCGGAATGCTCTGAGGAGGAAGAAGCTTCTTGTTCTCCAAAGCATGATACAGTAGAACCACAGAAGCTCTCAGGTGAGACATCATCCAGTAAGGGTTAGAGGAAGATGAGCAGTGGCACTTCATGATTCCCTGTTTAGGATTCAAAGGCCACCATTTGTCAACCTGATAATAACAACAGAAAGGTCTAACATGCAAACCTCCTGAGACTACCCAAATGAATGACAGATACTCACTTCTGGTGATTCACTGGGGCAAAAATAATGCAACCCAAAGGATCCTAAAAAAGTGTTGCCAATGATTATGAAGGCCTGGGCATGAAATCGAAGACTATAGGGTACAAGCTGTGTTTTTCCTCACTGTTGTCCACTGAAGAGAAAAAGTAATTTGGGAAGTGAACAGTTGGTTATGAAGGTGGTATCTGAGAATGGAATTTGGACTTCTGGACCATAGCTTAAAATATAAAGAGGACAGATTTCTGGCCAATGATATAACTAAAGAAAGACTGGTAAGAATGTATTTGCCCAGTGTCTTGCAAATCTAATCAAAAGGGAGTTAGACTAAAAAGGGCAGGAGAGGGACAAAACTATCTACATGTATTCCTCAAGATAGATATCAAAAAGAGTAACTACAGAAAAAGAATAGAGGTGAAGACACCAAGGTTATAGGAGATGAAATCCAACAAAGAAGCCAGTAAAAAAAAAACAACAATAAAACACAATCCATACTTCTAATATGTATACACAAATGCCAAAATTTAGGTAACAAATAATAGTATCTATAGGTCCAGATGTGAAAAACAAATTTAACCTCGGTGATATTTTTGAGATTTGTTGCAGGTAAAACCCATGATTAAGCATAGCTGTGCATGTGTATACCATATTCAAAAGGATAGGCAGAAGTGAGTTGGAGGGTAGGTTAGCATTGTATGTTAGGAAGGTATAGTCATGTGAAGAAATACAGAAACCAGAATGGAGGAGCATGAAAAAAAGTATTTGGTAAAGATCAATGGAAGGAGAAAAAGGAATATTTTTATAATTTATGTATACTATAGACTATGGCCGGAAAGAAGAAATGAATGAGGAGTTTGGGAAACAGATTACAAACAGCACAGAGAGGAATATTATGGTAGTATTAGGAGACTTCATTTATCCAGATTTCTGTTAGAGTCTCTTCTCTGTCACAAGTAGACCAGCTAATAGCTTAATGATTTATCTTAGTGATAATTTATCAAAATATGGTGTAATGGTAATGGTATTTGAAGATCTTCCATGCTCCTTGTATTGGCAAGCAAAAACTTAGCACTTAGTTTCAAGTTCATAATTGTGTCAAGTATTAAGACCAAGAACTTGTGAATCCCACAGTGGGATGAACTTGCTGACATAATAGGAAGGGGTGGGGCAAGGAGGAGTTAATACCGTATATAAGGAGAGGCCAAGACTGGAGAGAAAAGAGATTTGGAGAACAGAACTTGTGGTGGCAGAACTTCTTCTGAGAGCCAGCTAGAACTTCTGCTGAGATTTTTCTTCTGAAGACTTCTGAGAACTTCTGCTGAGGACTTCTGAGAGCCAGCCAGAACTTCTGCTGAGAACTTCTGAGAGCCAGACAGGATTTCTGCTGAGATTTTTCTGCTGAGAACTTCTCAGAGCCATCCAGAACTTTGGCTGAGAACTTCCAAGAACCAGCTTTGTGAGTGAGGAGAGGAGGGTCCTTGCTTGAGGAAACCTGTTTTGTTGTGAAGGCTTGGGAATGTGGGTGTTCACTGCATTAACTATGTGTACCAACTTCATGGTTATTGTAATGACTTTGACTTTCTGATTCTGGGACTCAGTTTTCTGGTATTTGAATAAATGCTTTGGTTCTGTCCTCCATGTGGAGAGCCTGTTTCATTTTGTGATTCACAACTACACCAGCATATTCATACCCACCGTGGACTTTGTGAATATTGAATTAGTTTTACATTTGGCAACAAGGATGGCAATCACAAAATGTCAGGCCTCTATTTGGAAGCAGGAGGGCTTTAGAGGGGAAAATGGCTATTCCAGGATGGAAAGATTTGCCTTATTCCTCTCTAGCAAGAGAATGGGCCAAAAGCACAGGACTCTGTGAAAACTGGGAATCGAGGTTACAGAAGGGAAAACCCAGAGATTTGGAAAAATGTTTGCAAGGAATACCCATAGAACCAGGCAAAGAACTGGCAGAAGTGTGCAGGAGAGGCTGGGTCTTGCTAACAAGTTATTGTCTTATGTGTAAAAATAGAGATAAGGTGCTGGAGGAAAAAGTTCAGATGGCATGGAAGTTGGCTGGTTTGCATGAGTATTCTTCTGTGCCTCAACATTCAGCCTCTCCTTTAGTAAAGCACGCTAGAAGGTCTCAGGAGGTAGAAGAACAAGCTACTGTTCCTGTAGCTAAAAAGAAGTGAAAAACTAGCAGAAGGAAAGTGCATGCAGCTTTTGTACAGGCTGGGCAGAGTTGCCCCAACAACTGCCAGGAGAATGTGTGTGAGGAGAATGGAACAAGGTTAGATGAGGAGGCTTCTAATGCAGAAGTTTTCCCATACTAAGAAGTAGGAAGGTAGGAGAACCACCAGGGCCAAACAGAGTTCAGGGAGATAATTGAGGATTTCACTTAACAGGAGGTTATTGATATATTGAGTTGATTCACCCAAAGAATGGGAGAGTCTTTAGTGTCTTGGATGGTAAGAATCAATGATGAAGGTGCCAGAGGAGTATCACTGAATAGTGTGGATTGCTTAAAATTCATAGATATCAGTCAGAATTCTTTTGTACACCAAGCTTTTAGGGATCACCATATACAAGGAGGTAGCAACAGAACTAATCTGTTAGCTTTAACTGCAGAGGGATGCAACAGGCAATATCCTACTGACTCTATGTGGCCTGGTGGAGACAGACTCTAGTACTCACTTGGAGACTGTATGAGAAAGCCAGCGAAGGAGGTAATGAAAACTGCTATCATGGTTGGAGACGCAAATGCATATCACACTATCGCCCTGGGGTTCCTTATAGAAATATCATAGTGAAGACAGCTTCTCCTGCTTATGAGCACCTAATTCTGACTACTAATTAGGGGAATAGGGCACCCTCTTTCAGAGGTGCTGAATAAGATTTCACAATTAAGTGACTTAGGGGAATGGGGAAGAGATAGATTTCCTCAAGAGAGAGAAGAGTAAATAGCCAGTGGATTCAAAGACAAAATAGATTGACAAGAAGAGAATTGTTTACTGCTCTATTGAGAACAGGGGTGGATTTTAGCAGAATAGATGATATTCTAACTGAAGAGCTGCATAAGATGTACCAAGGAAAGGTACTTAATATTAGATTGAATAGGGAACTAGGAACCACCCCTATAGATACTTCTAAATCATTGTATCCAAGTTTGCCACACCTTCAGGGAGAATAGGAAATAGGCCAAGCCCCAGCCCAGATTGGAGAACTTTGACCTTTACACTGAGGTGATTGAGTTAAGAACTTCTCCAATTAAGAAGAAAGAGGACTTTTTGATTGAAGAGATTAAGACATTGTGACCTAGGGATGGAGAACTTTGACCTTGTACTTTGTGTCAATTAAGGAGGCTTGCCTCCTTAAGGATGATTGAATTAAGGACTTACTAAATAATTGTGTTAATAAATGAATGTTATCTTTTGCTTAAAACTATGTGACCACTTTGGTGAAAACTATGTGGCCACTTTAGTGATCAGTCATTAAGTTATAACATTATGAATACTGTTCTTTGATTTCTGTGAATGTTTTGTCTTCATTTGTTACTGAATAAATAGAGAGTTCACTAGACTGTGTAATCAGAACCTTGAAAGCTGTCCACAGCAGCAGTCCTCTGGAATGCTTGGCTTTACATATGGAGATACCAACAAGGTATCTTTGTGTATGTATATACAAATACATATGTGTATGTATACACATGTTCGTTTATACACATGCCCAGTTTCTCCTGGCCCACATCTCCAATTAGACGTTACCAGCTGGATGTCCTAGAGACGTCTCAAACCCAGTGTGTCCAAACCAAGTCCTCATTATTTTTCACCTCAAACTCTCCCTTCTTCCAAACTTTCCTGTTTCTCATTAAATTACTATCATTTCCCCCCCCGGTCTTTCAGGTTCCTGATCTCAGTATTGCTCTCGACTTCTCACTTTTCCTCACTTCAGACATTCAATCAGTTGCCAGATCTTGCCGTTCAGGCTTTCCTATCCATCTCCTTTTCTCTCCTCACACAGTTGCCACTTCTGCTCAGGGCCTCCTCACCCTAGGCCAGTTTATTCCAAGAGCTTCCTGACTAGTCTCCCTGTCTCAAATCTCTTCTTACTCCCATCTATTTTAAACACTGCTGCCAAAGTAGTTTTTCTTAAGTTCAGACCTGACTATGTGACCCAGTTATCTCCAGTGGCCTCTTATTTCCTCTAGGATAGAACATAAGCTCTTGGGCTAAGCTTTTAAAAAGCCCTTTACAGTCTGATCCTAACCTATTTTCCCAGACTCACTGGACCCTGCTCTTCCTCCTGAGTATTGTGATGCAGCCAAATTGGCCTTCTCTCTGCTCCTCAAATGCATGCCACTTCAGAATCTTCACACTGGCTGTTTCACATGCCTTGAATGTACTCCATACCTATTATCACTTTCATAGAGTCCCTGTGTGTTCTTTAAGTCACAATATCCTCCAAGAAACCTTTCCTGATACCCCCAGCTGCTAATGCCCTGCCTCCAAACCTTCTATTTCACTACTTTGTATCATTTCGTATTTGTTTCTTTCTATGCTGTACATGTACCCCCTCTAGCCCCCCAAGAGAATGTAAGTTTAATTATCTCATTCTTTGTTTTTGTTGCCCCAGAATTTAGTGCAGTGTCTGACACATTATTGGGCACATAAATGCTTGTTGATTGAATGATTGAGAAGAAGAGAAAGTCTGGGATCAGTTGAATATGAATCCTAGATTTGGGGAAAGTCAATTTCAAAGCATCCATAGAAAAAATGTTATGATCCCATGGACAGAAGTGCTGCAGGGGAAGTCAGTCTGAAAGGGATGGGGGATGTTCAAGAAAGAGATTCTAAAAGACACAAAGGGAAATAGTTCCAATGAAGAGGGAAAATGGGATTTGTCTGAAGAGACTGATATGGATACATAGGAAACTCACTAATCAACTTAAACTTTAAAAAGAAATGTATAGGAGATGGAAGCAAGCAGAGGAGGAAGAGGAAAGCAAACAGAGGATGAATATAAGACCACATCTTGGTCCTATGAAATTATTAGGCATGCCAAAGCTCAAAATGGGCCAAAGGTGTCAAAGGAAGATGAGTACAATAAAAATTGTTTGTTTGTTTTTAGTCATATTGGGAGAAAAGGAAGATTAAATGAGGAATAGGATGTCTGCTCAGGGTGGACAGCATGGTAAAAACTGTCAAGAGAGAAAAGCCAAGCCACTGAATCTTTACTTTGCTTCTATATTCTCTGTGACCTTTGCATTGGAAATGACACAACAGAAATGACTAATAAGGATTTGATACCAAGAGAAGTAAGGAGAGAGTAAGAGAGCACTCAGGTGCCCTTGATGATTTCAAGTCTCCTGGTGCAGATCAAATATATACTCAGATACTTAAAAACCCAACAGGTGTGATTGCTGAGCCACCATCAACGGTATCTGAAAGATCAGGAGCATTACAGAAGTAGCACATGATCGGAAAAGGGCAAATATCCCAATTTTCAAAAAAGAGAAGAGAACAGAGTCTGCAAACTACTAACCTATAAGCTTGGCTCAGATTTCAGGGAAGATTCTAGAATGGTTCATTGAAATAATGGTTAGTAAACATTTGGAAAGGGAAGGGATAATTATAAAGACCTTTCTGGCTTCATCAAGAATTATCATGCAAGGTTAACCTCATTTCTTTAAAAAAAAAAAAAAGATTAATAGCTAGTAGATAAAGGGAATGCAATGGCTATAGTTTAACTAGATTTTACAGGTATTTGAGGTAATTGCGGATGAGCTCAAGTAATTTTCTGCTTTTACTTCACCATCTTGGCTCTGACTCCCTCAGTTTAACTAGATTTTAGCAAAGTATCTTGTGCAATTCTTATGAAGATGATGTGGAGATGATAATACAATTAGTTAGATTCAGAACTGGTTGGATGGCTGGACTCAGATAGTAATTGTTAATGGTTCAACATCAGCATGGCAGGAAGTCTCCAGCAGAGTACTCCAGGGATCTGTGCTTTTCCCTTCAATGTTTGACATTTTATCAATAACTTGGATAAATTAGCCTAAAAGAGCCAGGGTCTCCCATTGAATCCTGGACCATCTCCAGTCATCCTGATAAGTATCAGGTCACTGGACCCAGATGAGTCTGGAGGAGAAAGTGAGGCTAGTGAGCTTGCATAGTCCTCCCTCACTCAAATCAAAGTCAACTACAATTCATGTCATCATCTCCCTGATGTCATGGTCCTCTTAGGAAACAAAGGACAAAGACAACCTGGAAAACCCATAGATGGGATGCTTATCATTTTGCAAATGGTTTAATGCTGGGAGGGATAGCTAACACACTGGATGATAAGTTCAAAAAAGGTTTTGACAAGCTAGAGCATTTGGGCCAAATCTAATAAGAGATTCAGTGGGAATAAATGTAATGTTTTACTCATGTTTAATAGAAATCAGCTTTCACAAGGACAATATTAGGGAGGTATGGTTAGACAGAAGTTGTTCCAAAAAAGATTTGGGGATCTTAATGGGTTACAAGCACTAGATAAGACAGCAATGTGACAAAAATCTGGGTAAGCTGTTTCCATGGCAGCCCCCAAAACACTAATGAAATCTTGGGCTGCACTGACACCAACAGCCTCCAGGGTGATGGTCCCACTGTACTCTGCCTTTGTCACACCTTGTCTGGAGTAACATGCCCAGTTTGGGTCATTGTACTTATAGACTGGAGAGTTTCCAGAGGAGGGCAACCAGTATTGTGAATGGCCTTAAGTCTATGTTGTATGAGGACTGATTGAAGAAACTATGCACATTTAGCCAGGATAAGATAAGACTCTGGAGAGATAATTGTCTTCAAGTATTTGAAGAGCTGTCATGTGGAAGAGAAATTAAACACATTTTACACATATCTGGCAAGGATGTGATTATAGTGAAGACATTCTGAAAGACAAGGCAAGAAGCTTGGAAATTAATGGAAAACTCCTTGGTGCAAGAGGACAGAACTAGGGACAATGGATAGAATTTATGAGGGAAATTTAGGCTAATTGTCAGAAGAAACTTTCTAACACTTAGAGCTTCCCCCAAAGAATAATGGACTGCTGAAAGAAGTGGTGGGTTTCCTTCCCTCCTTTAAGGTCTTCAAGCAGAAGCTGGGTAACCCGGGCCAGCTAGGTGGCACAGTGAATAGAGCACCTGCCCTGGAGTCAGGAGGACCTGAGTTCAAATCTGGACTCAGTTAACATTTACTAACTGTGTGACCTTGGGCAAGTCACTTAACACCAACTGCCCTGCCTTCCCCCTCCAAAAAAAAGCAAAAAAAAAAAAAAAAGAAGAAGAAGAAGAAGCTGGGTGACCACTTATAAGGTATAGTATAGAGGAGATTCTTTTTGTGTATGGGCTGGACAGATGGCCATTAAAGTCCTTTCAAACTTTTAGACTCGTTGCTACACATTGTTATCCTGGGTGATTCCATAGGAATTGGAGACTTTTTGATTCACATTAGCAGAGACCTAGATATGAATTGAATCCCGATGTCTCCAGTAAAACTTGACAAGAAAAAAAAGTGATCAAAGAGATTATGATTTGAAGGACAGCCCAAAAATTGAATTTGTCATCTGTTCTTGATCTGGCTCAAGGATTATGTGAGGAAAGTGCTTTGCAACCCTTAAAAGGCCACATCATCATAAGCTGCCCTTAATTCTAGGGTCCTGGTCTTAGGTCTCAGAAGCCATAACCAATGACTTGGTGGGGTGGAAAGGAGACATGGTTCTATCATTCCAAGTTAAGATTCTGGATACATTTTCCCTTAGAAATGTTGTTTCTCATGGTTATAAGGTTTATAGTTCTACTAGTACAGACAGTACTGTACCTTTTGAGTTAGATGACCTTCTTGGGGCTGGACCATGGACTTTATCACCCAGATAACTTTGTTTCCTGAGAAGAAAGTTTATCCAGTGATGAACAATCAGCTTATAAACACATTTGAATTCAAAGTAACTCTTTTCCACATCACTTTCTCATGGGGCTGTCTGTGGAACAAGAGGATTATGTTTGATGGCACTTACTCAATCCTTTGAATGCTTCCCAATAAAGTGGCTAAATTTCAACTTGATTGAAGAGTTCTCTCAGTTCTGAGGAACTTGCAAATTCAGCATCGGTTGCTGGCACAGACTTCTCCAAGTTCAGGTTGCCAATAAAAGGCTATGGGCCATTCTATCATTTGTCCCTGAAGTCCTATCAACTAAGCAAACACCTCCATGAGCAAGGAACCAAGGTGGATTCTATCATCTTTCTGCCTGTAAATTACTTTTTGATTGTGTCTAATTGGTATTTATTTTTTAAACAAATTGCAGCATTGTACTGTTTAGTAGCCAGCGCTTCTCACAGGCTGCAACCTCCAAATGCCTTAGAGCCCTAAGTAATAGCCTGAAGAAAGAAAGAAGTTGGATAGTTAATAAGGTGGAGAGAAAGGCAGAGAGACCTGTTTCAGGTGGTAGAAGCAGCAGAGTGTCCTCAGGGTGGAGATTTTTAAAGGGCAAAGGAAGTTGCTGTGAAACTAGGATCTTTTGGGGAGCAGATCCTGTGGAGAGCTAAAGGGCAATCAGGTAGGTCCCCAACAGCCTAATTAAGAAATGTGAAATCATTCTATTTTCTTAAGAGAGGAAAGGAGGACAGCATTAACTTTTTGACCCCAAAAACTCTAGTGAGCCATCCAGGGATTTAACTTATGCTATGTTATAAAGGTCTTCCCACCCCAACTTCACAGGTACCAACTAGATTTTAACTTGCTTCTCCCTCAAATTTCACCTTCTCTAGACTGTATCACTATGTTAATTTGAAGCAAATATTCACCATCATATAATGCCACCTAAAACAATTTTTTTAAAAAGATGTTTCTTGGGCTAGAAAGGACCTGTAGAATTCATCTCATTCATTCTCTGCCTCTGTAAGATTGCCACTAACCTACAACATAAAAATGGCGTCACTTCTGTTTATAAGATGAACCTACAACCTCCCTTGGTAGTTCACTCTGCATATGCAAAATGCCATCTTTGAATGAATGAGTGAATGAATATGAATGAATGAATGAATGAATGAATGAATGAATGAAATGCTAGGCACTGTGTTATGTCAGTAACCAAAGATCAGGAACCAACAATCAACCAACTCTCATACGAATCTAGTGTATTATAATTATCACTGGATATAGTGGTAGAAGATCTGGGTTCCAATAGTTTTTTAGCTGCTTATTTGCTGTGTGACCTTGGGCGAGTCACATAACCTCAGTTTCTTCATCTATAAAATGAGGAAGTTGGACTCAATGATTTAAAGGTACCTTTAAACTCTGAATCCACTGGTCTTGTTTTCTATCATTTGGAATGTCTGCTCTCTGTTTATCCAAATTTCATCTGTCTTTCAAGGCTCAGCCTGTACCATCATCACCTTAAAAGCCTTTCCTGATTCCTCCAGCCCATACACATCTCTTTCTTTTCTGAATTCCTCCATTTATTGTCTGTATTCATTTGTCACTTAGTGTCACTTAAAGAATTGCTATATATGTACTAGACTAGGCCTCGGACTGGAAATTGGAAGAATTTCGTTTGAGTTCCAACTCCCCCACTTGCTAGCTTTATTTTCTTGTAAATGGTAAACTATGAAGCACACACAAATGTAAATTATTCTCATAAGCTGCTTTCCATTGTTATTAAAATTTCTTTGGCAATTTTCTCTATGCATATCTCATCTCACCAAGGAGATTCAATTCAGTTTAAAAGTGCTTACTGTGTGTAAAGTTCTTTCCTACCAGCTGGGGGTACAAAGACTGAGGACAGTGACCTGATTACTGTTCAAGTAAGGGTTGGAATGAAGCCTTTTCCATTTCAGAAATCCTGTGATCCTTTTATTCTATTCTATGATCTGGATTACCACAGTGCTTAGCACTGAGCTGCATGTGTGGGAGATGTTGTTGTTCAGGCGGTTTTTTCAGTCATGTCCAACTTTCCATGACCCCATTTGGGTATTCTTGGCAAAGATACTGGAGTGGTTTTGCCATTTCCTTCCCTAGCTCATTTTACAGATGAGGAAACTGAAAGAAACAGGATTAAGTGACTTGCCCAGGGTCGCATAGCTAGGAAGTATCTAAGAGCAAATTTGAACTCAAGTCTTCCTGATGCCAGGACCAGCACTCTAACCACTGCCCCACCTAGATGCCCTGCATATAGGAGTTACTGGGCAAACAATTCGTTGATTGATAGAGCCATAAAAGAGAGAGACTAGGACATCTTTTTACAAGGCTGCCCTGGAACTTTCCCACAATAACTTCATTTTTCCATTCCTCTGGCTTTCCTCTTCAAAACACCCCTTCCTCTCCAAAACAGCTATATGTATAATTGTCTTCCTCAATGAGAATGCAAGTTTTTTGAGGGCAGGGACTGTCATGCTTTGCTTGCATTTATATCCCTAGCTTTTGACATAGTGCTTGCCACATAGTAAGCATTTAATAAATTATTTTCATACATTGATTCATTCCTTCAGACATGAGTTTAGACTGCTACTTCCCTCTCCTTTGTTCAGCCCCACTGTTACCCCACTTTCTATTCCTACCCTCTCAAATTGCAAAAAGGGAAATTTTCCTTTCAGGGTACCAGACAGACTCCTAGTTGCCATCAGAGGTAAGATTTTATTCCGTGACATTAAAGAAACAAGTCCGCAAGGTTCTGTCCCCATTGGGCCTTTGCCCTCATTTCCTAGCAGCAGGGACCCTGATTCTGCCAAAATTGGGGCATCTGCTCACCCTAGCTAACCTAAAATCTAGCCTTTTTTCACATGTCCATTCATTGCAGGAGGAAAAGGACTTTGGGATGCCAGCCAGGGTAATGGCAAATCAAGTGTTTCCAGGGTTTAATGTTTCCAGTGGATGAACGCATTTGTCAACATTGTTTTCCTCACCTGCTGCGTGTTCTCTCTGCCAGCCCTCTCTCTGTCCCAGATTCCTTGGCATTCAGAGCAGGAGCGAACTGTCAGCTGAGCTCCCTTGTTAAAACACACTGTTTTTGCTAATTAAGAATCAAGATTCTCTCACAGTAGGCTTGGCCTGGCCATTGTTATTATCTTCATAAATAGACTCTTTACTTTGCAAATAGTGTCATCAAACCCAGACGTTTCCAACCCTCTGAATGCCCTGAGAACTCCCAAGGAGCAAAGGGATGTGTTAGTTAGCAAGCAAGGGCCTGTGTTCTGAAGGAGATATTCTGTCCTGATGTCATCCTGTTATAGCTGGAGAAAGGACTGCCCTGAGAGTGATTGGTGGCCCAACTCTATCTATCCAGGCTACTTTGTAGTCAGGAATTCAGGACCATAACAGGAAGAGTTCTTTAGTTGGTAACATAGGCACATTTTTTTTTTTGGAAGGAAGAGATATAGCCCCCTGCCTCCAGCCAATGGGAGACACAAGATGTGGGTACATGAAAAAGATATTGGCATACTTGCAAATAAACAGAGATAGACTGAGAAAAGGTACCTCCCTCCCTCCATTGCAGAGGCAGGAGGGACAGTAGGTGTGGAATATTGCATATACTTTGAAATGTAGTTGATGTGTTGTCTGGTTTTGATTAACATTTTTTTTTTCTGTTTCCTTTATTCAGTTACTGTCACGTGAGAAGGCTGGGCAGAGGAATGTGGGGAGAAATATATTTAGAAATGCATATTGCTGAATGACTGAAAAAACATGTATTAAACCCACAATATGTGTCCAGCACTGTGCTAAGCACTGAGGATATACAACCCAAAGCCAAGATTATCCTTGCCCTCAAAGAGCTTAATTTCTGACAGAGAAGACAAAACACAAATGGGAGCGATGGTCAGAGAAGCACTTTCGTCAGGAAAATTATGGGCTTGGAAAGTGAGACTGTAGAGAGGTAGTCTGACATATACCATCCAGGAATAAGGGCAGAGTTTTTTGGTATTTTTTAAAAGTATCAGTAAAAAGTATTACAAAATGTATATATACAGGGAATTTAGATGTGTATATATTTATATACACATAGAAAATACATAAAGATGGCATTGGCGAGTCACTGTCATGCCTCTGGAACTCAATTTACACATTTGTAAATAAGGGGATTGGACTAGTAGTCTCTAAGGTCCCCTTTCTAGCTTTAAATCTGTGATCCTATGTTGCAAGCCATCTAATCCAACCCCGCAGAGAGGCCCACGCCCAGGAGTGTGATGGAGCTAGCTCAAATCATCTAAGGAGAGCCAATTGTCTATTTTTTTGTATATGAAAATTTGCATCTCAGAAGTTGGCAAATGCTACAAATCAGGGCTTGGATTTATAGTTTTTTTGTTTTTCTAGATTTAAGAAAGTGACAGAGAAAATCTTAATAATGTAGAATAAGCTTAAAAGTTTTTCCTATATACATTTTTCTCCCAGAGAGCTGGTTGTTAAACATCTACCAGCAGACCCCTGCCCAAGTCTATCAATGGCAAAGCTAGGAAAAAGAAAAAAGGTTCCCTGATTTAGTCCAATTCCCTTAGAGAAGTACTAATCATATTTACCAGTTTCCCATTGTTGTCTCAGACGGTTTCTAAAAAGGCATCATGAGCTCAAAGTCACTGAAGTGGTCTTATTTAGCCTGGGGGGGTGCAGGAAGGTTGAAATGGAGTCAAATATAATTGTAATAAAGATTTTTTTTCTCATTATTCATCCTTCATCTCTGTGTAAGATGGAACTTTAGGGGCTTAAATTATAGTAAGAAACATTTGGATTAGAAACAAGAACTTTTTAATGTAAAGAGAAATTAAAAGATGAGACTGACCACCAACATAACTTTCATGTCTATCCTGAGAATGATGTAGACTGCTCCTATAGGATCTTTGATCTGGACCTGAAAGAAGCTTTAGAAATCATCTGTTTTCCACCCCTCCTTCATTTTATAAATGATAAAACTGGGGCTCAGTGAGATTAAATAACAAACCCATAGAAAACGGTGAACCCAGGCCTTCTGACTCCAAGTTCATCACTCTTTCCTTATTTTCTCCCCTGTAGGTTACCTCCTCTAGCTTTGTCATAGTTCCCCAACAAGACTGATATCTTCCCTTCTAAAACATCCCCAATCTGAATTTAGAATTTGTCCACAATGGTGTGATAGATTGGGCTCACTGGACTATCCCTACAATCCCAGCCTCATTCTCAGTCACTCAGGAAACCTTCTGGCTTCATGTTTGCTTTTGGTAATTTTGCTCATATTCCCATTTTTGTCACTGAGCTCACTAATGTCCATTTAATGCACCAAGGGAAAATACAAAGATGCAACCAGGGAAAGATAAAACTCTACCACGTCTCCCAGTACCTCAGAAATCAAAATATCCAACTCAACACATAGATCATCTCCCAAATTTAAATCAGACAATCTCTTTCTTAACAGGTTACTCACAGGAAATATTTTAACTCTACCTGCATTCTCCCTCCCTACTGCCCCCACACATGTCTCTGAGTTGCTGTCCCTCACCATTGCCCAGAGTTCTTTTAGCCTCTGCAAAGCATGATTAAGAAAGAAAATCTTTTGTGGGATGGGAGAAGGGAAAAATATAAAACCAAACTATGTATAATAATTTATTTTTATTTTTGCTTAGTCACCATTCTGGGTTTTCTGTGCTCCCCTCCATTAGTGCAAATAATTGAGATCTAGCTATAGGAGTACAAATCCTGAGGGGACTCTAGATGCATCTAGAAAAATAGCCTTTAGGTTAGGACCATAAAGCACCCAAATCTGTTTATTCAAGTGAAAATATTGGTCAGATACGTTGGTCCCACACCCAGCATTTTCCAGGCCTTATATCTTATATCCTGTCCCCCTAGAGGAAAACATATGGGAAGTAAGGGGAGTGAGGGGAATAATGTTATTAGGAGCATAATTGGCTGTGGGACACTGGGGCATTTTTAAATGGCTGGTGAGAATCGCCAAGGGGTATTGCCAGCTTATTTAATAGTGCCTTCCTGTTTCATAGCTCATCTAAGCCAACCAACCCTGCTTCATTCCTGCCAGTTTTCTGTCCCCAAAGATGGCCTTGGGAGGCAGATATACAACACTGGGAAGAATGACATCCATTTTTTCCATCACTAGGGAATATGTCCGTGGATTAAGGAATGGACGAACAAATTGTCGTATACAAATTTAATGGAGTATTATTAGACATAAGAAAAAATATGAGGAATGTAAAACATAGGAAGATTTGAATGAACTGATGAAGAGTAAAATAATGACAATAGCTCTAAAAATGTTACCTCATTTTATCCTCACAACAAACCTCCAGAATAAGCACTATTATTACCCCCATTTTACAAATTAGGAGATTGGAACAAAGGTTCAGTGAATTGCACAAGGTCTCATAGCTAACAAGTGTCTAAGGCTGGACCTGAAATCAGGTCTTCCTGATTCAAAGCCCAGCAATCTATTCATTGTGCCACAAAGCAGAGCTGCCTCTAAAGAACAAGAGACACAATGATTATAATGAAGTTGCTGTGAAATCATAACCAATCACGACCTTGGATAAGGGATGAGGAAATGTACCTCCCACTTTTTGTTGCAAAGATGTGGGACTGTGGGTGCAGAAATGTTGCATGTGCTATGTCAGAACCATTGTCAGTTGGTTTTGCTCACTTTTTAAATTTCTTTGTTGTAAGAGTAGGCTGCTGAGAGTGAAAAGAGGTATATTCAGAAATGACTGCAATAGAAAAACAAAAGAAAATTCTTAAAAGAATGGCACCTAATTGATAGTAATTGACCAAAATGCTCTCTTCACTTAGGTCTTCCTATGATGGCAAAATGGAGATGTCCTTGGGTTCTCAAAGGGTAAATGTTCCAAGAGAACACAAACTTTGTCAGGCTTTATCAAGCAAGAAAGGCCTCCGAGATTTACCTGACTATGGGTTTTCTGACTTGTCTGAGGACCTAACAAACTAATTTCAGAGATACTCATTATCACAAGACTGGCCACCAGGGGATTAATTATTATGACTGTTGCTGTTGTTGTCATTGTTGTGGAGATGTCTACTAAGACATAGGGGGCTTGTGAGATTTGCCAGTTGGACAGAACAGTCACCAGTGGAATAAATGATGGGTCGTCCACATATCGAAGTAAAATCATGCCTAACAAGAACACTCATTAGTGTACAGAACTCTCAAGGGTGATGGAAAGATTCAAAAGAGACTCTAAGGACCCTGAGTAAAGAGGAGAGTTGGGGCTTATCTATTATGTCAGTGTGGCCTGTAACAATGGTTTTGCATCATTTAGGGCAATAAAAAAAATTGTATTACATTTTGATTGATATAAAATGGTTGTATATACAGAATTATCACATAGAAAATGGATGTGATCAAATAGATGAGAGTCAACCTTCCCTAAGCCACTGGGTCGTGATTACTTGGGACAATTCCTGGCACGTTGAAAGTGTATCACCTCTGTGTAATTATGAGAGCAGAAATTGAACCCATAGTAAAGTTTGTTATTGTTTTGTATTCTCAGTAACTCAAGAATAATGCTTGAGGAAAGGAGCCATGCTTGAAGCACCCTTTCTCCAGGAAGCCTTCCATGATTAAACCTTACCAGCGCTGATAACTCCTCTACATTGAGGCAGCAAGGTGGCACAGTAAATAGAACACTGAAGCTGGAGTCGAGAAAACCTGAGTTAAATCTGACTCTAGATAGTTAATAGCTATATGAGTGGGCAAGCCACTTAACTTTTTCTGCCTCAGTTTCTTTATCTATATAATGGAGATAATGATAGCACCTACTTCTTCTGGTTGTTGTGAAAATCTAATAAGATTATATTTGTAAAATGTTTAGCACAGTGACAGGCATGTAGTAGGTGATTAATAAAGGATTCTTTCCTTCCTTCCACCCCAGCCAATTACATAGTTTATACTACCTACATCAGTATGAGGCTTTCTGTTCATATAATAACATCATCCATTCCAGAGTTAGAAGGGACCTCCTAAACCATCTAATATAACTCCTTCTTTTTGGAAAGGAAGAGACTCCGATCCACAGAGGTTAAGTGATTTGGACAAAGTCACACAGGTAGTAGTAAATACGAGAGGCGGGACTTGAATTCAAGCCCTCTGGCTTCAGAACCGGTGTTCTCCCTACTGCACCACAAGGCCTCTTTGTTTTGTAAAGGCCAAATAACTTCACTTCCAGGAACAGTAAAATGACACCTCTGATTCAAGGTTCTCATTTCATTCCATCCTGAGGCAAGGAAATAATAGGGCATTTAGAGGAGAAGTAAAGGAGAGAACCAGAACGGCTGTGCTCGCTGGTCATCCTTTCACCTTCTATGCCTCAGTGGTACTTTGTGTATATCACCCCCTGTGTATCAACAAAGAACTGTTTTTTCATTCACAGGAGTGGCCCCTTATTGTTTGTTTTGTTTTTTAGAGGGGGAAGGTAGGGCAATTGGGGTTGACTTGCCCAAGGTCACACAGCTAGTAAGTGTGTCAAGTGTCTGAGGTTGAATTTGAACTCAAGTCTTCCTGACTCCAGGGCCAGTGCTCTATTCACTGCACCACCTAGCCGCCCCAACCTCAGTGGTACTTTGGCTTCCATTCACAGTCACAGTCAAGAATGTGCTGTGGTCACAATGAACCTGTTGTAGAAAAAATTTATAATCCTGACAACACCTAAAAGCACAGAATGACCACGATCTGTCACCTCATGACAGTGACTTTGAAAAGAAAGGTATATTTTATACAAAAACACTGTCTCCTATATACCTTCTTATGCCTTAATGCAAGTGAGTTATCCTAATAATTGCTCACATTTACAGCATGTACCACTTGAAGGTTTACCAAATGCTTTCCCTTACAATGTGAAGTAGGCCAATGCTTAATTATCCCCATTTCATAGATGAGAAAATTGTTTTTGTTTGTCCTTTGTTCTCAAAGAGAACCATGACTCAGAAGAATCACCCAGGCAGAGTTTGGACTCAAATCCAGGTCTTCTGATCAAGATTTTCTCTGCTGCAACAAGCAATCTAATCACCTCCCACAGAAAACACAAATCACTTTCCCTTTGCAAAGCTTGAAAAAGAATGCCAAGAATTGCCAAGTCTGGGATGTTCTCTGGTCAAGGATTTCTGTGGAGATAAACTTACATGCGTCCTTCAGTTGGGATTGTTAGAACTGGAGAATTCTGGAGGAGCGAAGTATGCTTTCTGCAGAAATGAGAATGTCAGGGCTGGGCAGGGTTTAAACAGATCCTGTCAGTGGGAATGAAATTTGGGTCAATGAATCATAAATCCTATTTTGGTAATTTGCTGAAGACAACAGCATGGGTATCATAGCCATCCTAATGGAGACAGCTTGAAAGAGATGCTGATAGGTAAGCAGCCCAAGGAGATGGGGGAGCAATTGAAGGGGTAAGAAATTCTGCACAACAGATTGCAAATTTACCTTCACCATTATAAAGCCTATTGTTCAAGAAGCCTTTCTTCCCCTAGGCCCTGAGGAGGGACCCGGGAACATCACAAATGGACCGCCCCACTCACAACCCACTGGGAACCTGACACTCAAGGTGAGTCTCCCTACACTCAGGTGACCCATTCTGCCCGGTTTATCAACCCATAGACTGACCCTTGAAACAGATCTATGGAAAATAAACGGTTACATTTGTGCTACTTAGAATGTCCTGGTTTCCTGAGGAGGAAAAGAAAAAGACCAATCTGGTTTGTTAGTTGGCCTCATCTCTTCAGACTTAAAGAACTGAGGCCCAATAAAAACTTTCACTTGAGAGAAAACTTTACATGCAAACAGTGCAACGGATTGAGATCGTTTGTCCCCTTTTTGTAAATGAAGAGACTGATGAACTGAAAAAGCCAAACCCAGGCTTAGAATCCATGGCCTTTGACTGAAGCAGCCCATTGCTTTGCTCCTTTGTCCCTAGGGAGAGAGAAAGCATTTTAACTGCAGATTACCTAAAATCCAGGCTGTAGTCACCCTCTACCGCCAGGCTCCATTCAGTATTCAAGCACTGTAGCCATCCATGGTGGTGAACACCAATGCTTTGCATCTGCTTCGTGCAGGCATTTGGAATGGAAATCAAAAAGCAGTGGGAGGGATTTAAATCAGACATAAAGAAGAGCTTTTGGGGAGTATACATATTGAAGTAGGAGAATGTACCAAGAAAGGAGATTGTGGAGTTTCCTTTCCTTTTGATTTTTAAGATCTTGTTACCCTAGGGAGCTGTGGTTGGATTGGCCAAAATCTTACCATCTGCCAGCATAGACCAATAGGAACAGGAAGAAGAAAATGGTGGTCTTTTCTCCTTTGCCCGTCTCTTAACAAAGCAGTCTGTGATTCACTGACTATCCCAGATTATGTGGAGATGTTCTCTTACCCAGCAACAGAAGGAGAAAGGAGAAGGGAGAGGAATAG